>BLBF01000018.1:14906487-15035323 GCA_015471245.1 Laticauda colubrina
CCCCTTTTGAGAGCGGATAACAACGGATGGAACATTTTGCTCGTCCGTTGTGTCCGTTTTGCATCCGTTGGGCAGTGTGACAGGGCCTTAAAGTGATGTAATTTAGGTGGAATGAGACAGGATAAAGGGAGAAATTTATTCTGGAATCGTATCAGACTTTTGTCAGAGTAGAGGAACACTATGGGTTTGGCTTCAGACAGCAAATTTTTTGTGACTATCTGACATTCAAGTGAGAATTATATTCTGATAGTACTGATATTACCTAATAAAATAATTATCTTTATATTAAAAATAAATATGTAAATGACCCAATTTTCAGCTGAGAAAATTGTGTAAAGTGGCCAATGGGACTTCTGTCAACTTAGTATGCCTTTAAGACTTATGACAATGAAAATAATTAAATATGTCACCATGTTTTTTTTAAAGAAAGTAGGATCTGAAATAAGTAAAAATAATGAGATTTATTTAGAGTAAAAGTTGTAAATAGACTAAAAGACAGTATATGTTAACCAAAATCATGAATGTTTACTGAACAGTATATTCCCATATATTCAGTAATGCTTATTCTACTTTCAATATACTTGAAATTACAGTATCAAGACATTAATACCCTGTTTCTCCAACAATACGGCCTCCCCCAATAGGAAGTCCCAGCATGTTTTATAGGCATGAAATGAAATTAAGCCCCTCCCCCAAATTAAGGCCTATATTAAAACATATGAAATGGGGGGAATGGGGAGGGCTTGCCATTAGGAAGTACTTTTGTTGCACACCCGGATATGGTGCTGCCTATGTTGACCCCGATACGAAGTGCCCCACCAACGCCGAGATCAACATCCAAGCTGTCGCTTCCTGCCCGCCCGAAGATGCAAAGGAGGGAAATTAAGTCACCCTCAAAAAGACGGCCTAGCCATTTTTTCGGGGCTCAAAAAAAAAAAAAGACCTGGCCTTATTATATAAGAAACACAGTATTTTGTGTGAAATAATTTTATTTCTCTAGAAATGTATTTAATATGGTAATATAGTCTTCTTTTTCTTTTCCAGATTACATTGGAAATGCCATAATAAAGCTGAAAAATAATGCTCTGTTTTTCTTCAGATTTGAAGTGACAGATATTGTAAAGCTTACTGCTTGGGAAAATAATCTTAAAAAGTTTATATTTTATTTTAATCCTTCTGGAGATTTTTATTTGCTGACAATCAATGGCACAAATATAACCCGCCAGATATATCCAATGAAATTAGAAGTGCTTAGTGCTGCATCAAAATTGAATGACATTTGCCCATATATATCACTTGAAAACAATTTGGGTCTAAATGTTCATTATGTAGATATGGGAGACAAAGTGACATTTTGGTGTCAGATAGTATTTTTAGAAAATAAGGGTTTATCAATAAATGTTGAAATTTACAGGCCAGAACTGTTGAAGACTAAAGAAATTATCAATTATGAAATAGCTCGTGGAATCTGCACTAAAAATAAGGTGTGTACTTTATACTTTATACTTTTTATATTTTCTACTTTTTGTTACTGTTCTTATTGTATATGAACCAGACTAAAGAATGGGGCCTATGTATTTCCTAGATCTTTTTCTGAAATTCCTATCTTCCATTTAAACTTAATCTTTTATCTTTATTAGAAAATTTTGTGCAGATTACAGTATGCAATCAGAAATACAGTAAACCAGAAAGAAAGCCAGACATTAGAATTTTGAAAAAATATAAACAAATTAAGAAAAACCATAAAGGTCATTTATTAAACAGCATATAATGATATGGTATGTAACATCACAGAAATACTAAATCCCATATACTTTTTTCATAAAATATTTTCCATCCATATCTAAACATACTTCAACACAAAAGTCTGTGGTCAATAGTCCACAGATTAAAACAATAAAATATTTTAAGAATATTTGGATCACTCTATAAGGCCAATAATGTACTTAAAAAAATAAAAAATTCAACTGCAGCCTTTGAAACCTATACTTAGTGATGCATTCAGATAATTACATGAGGCCACTTGCACACTTGCACAAGAATTTTTCCTAACCTTTTCAAGATCAACCAAGATCGGAAAGGTCTGTTCTGCTATGACTTGCCTCAAAATGAAATATTTAATTTTAAAATAATATTCAGATAAGATACAATTTTATATCTGTCAGAGAAGACATACTGAGTTGAAGCACATATAAATAATATATTTGATGTAGCTCATGTAAGTTTTTTTTCTATATTTCATTTATTAATCAAGTTATATATTTTGCTTGCCTTAAACCAACAAGAATCCAAAGAATCACTTAAGATGGGTGAAATATAAATTAAATAACGAAGTAAATAAATAAAATAAAGTTTTCACATATGCTTTATGCAATTTTCTCATAATATGTGTGTCAGGGTTCCAGCGATTGCTCCAATTAAATCATGAGCCTTGAGTCAAGCTTCAAAAGAATCAAAAAAATTTATTAGGAGCAACATGTCGGCATTATCCCAGTTGAAGCCAATCTGACACATGTGATTTATGGTCACCTGTGACCCTGTTTTCTCCCTTCCCCCTGGGTGTGTCATCAATCAGTTTTTCCAACAGAGCACGGGCTGGGTGTCATCAATCACATTGTCCAATGAAGAATTTTCCTGGGCAGAAGATCCAGTAGCCTAGCTACAATCTTTGTAAGATGCATGGAATGAACTTCTGGTCCCCATTCCCCCTGCTTATGGCAACTTGAAAACAGGTATAGGAATACTTTACAAGTTGACATTTGGCTCCCTTCACTCCTTGAAGATGACCTGTACAAAGCAAAAACAAATGGAACGCAGGTATAGAATTTAGGGTTGCGACACCCCACCCCCCCGGCTTGGTTGGATTTTCTGCATGGAATTTTGCTATAAGACGATCTGCCTGGATGTTCCTACTCTTTACCCAAGATGCCTCTGATAAGGGGTAGTCTTCCACTTGATTAAGTATTGGAGTTGTCTCCTGTGCCACTTCAAATCAAGGATTCACTGCACCTCATAATGGGTTTGGTCTTCTATGACCACAGGGTCTGGGGGCTCACAAGGTAGGGGCCTTAGGGTCGATCCGACCATGGGCTTTAAGAGGCTACTATGGAATATCGGGTGTATCTTCCCTAACAATCGGGGCAATTTCAATTGCACCATGACTGGGTTGATAATTTTTACTATGGGGAATCGTCCCATAAACTTTGGCCCTAGTTTCTTGCTTGGAAGATCTAGCCTCAGATATTTTATGGAGAGGTAAACCTTCTTCCCCAACTGTAATCGCCATTGCAGGGTTTGGTGTTTCTTATAGGTTTGCACCGCTTTAGCTTACGCTTTTTAAAAGTTCTCCCAAGTTGCTTTCAGCATTGACATCCGATTTGTCAAGCTGATCAAGGAGGGGGGAATCACTTGGGTACTCAGGCATTGGGATGAAGCCTAATCTAGTGCAGCCTGAATCTATTAGGCCTTGGAAAGTCCCCTGAGTCCTTATTTTGGGGCTGTGAGCCGTATTGGGAAGATGAAAGGGGGGATCAGTCCACTCATCCTCACTGTCATAGGAATCCAGTGACTGATCATCTTTGCCTGGGGTTCCTCCCCCTCAGACCTCTACAGCCTGAAGGACCTTCTGGGACATGTTGGTGGCATGTCTGGGCCTCATTCTGGTCGTGCCCTGGGCGGTGGCTCTGAGCTTGGTTTTGGGGCTGGGGTTGCACACACTGCTGCCATGTGGCCCATTCCCCCACATCTATAGCTTTTAATTGGGCTTAATGGGAGGGCTGGTTTGGGTGGCGGTTATGGTGCTGTGGTTCCCCATCGGCTGGGTGGTTTCTGGTTTGGCTGACCTATCTGTTTGGTGTCTAGTGGCTTTCTCATGTTTTTGATGCATAATCCCCTGTTGACTTTTTTGACCACTCAGAACCACTCGGAGAATCAGTTGGGAATGTCTCAATAGGCGGTTATTTGGGCAATTTGCTGGTCCAGGCTTGTTCTGAAAAAATGAATGAACATCTGTCCAGGCAAAAGGGGTAGCTTCCCACTGATTCTCCTGAATTCACAGATGTGTTCCTTGATGGGTTGCCCTCTTTGCTTTAGGTTGCTGAGCTCATCTTTCACATATGGGTCATCCTCTGCCTTCTCAAATCTGGCCTCAAGCAATCGTAAGAAGTCATCTACATCCTTCAGTTGCGGGGGCTTCTCTTGTAGAGAGTTGCTAACCGTCCTGTTGCTTCTCCCTCTTGCCCCTCAAAAATGGTATTCACCATGGCTTTGGGGATAGGTAGAGATGTCCATAGCATTCTAGCTGCAACTCAGCTGAGTCAAGGAATAGAGCTAGCTGGTCTGGGTCCCCATCAAATTTTCCCCTGAACTGGGGCAGTTTGTTGAGCACTGCTCCTCCCTCCTCCTGTTACCCTCTGTAAGCCTGTACTTGAGGTGGCTGGCCTTCCTCCCCAGCTCTAGTTTGCAGAGAGGGAAGAAGCTGCCTGCTGTGTGGGAGAGCCACTGGCTGCAGCTTTGGACTCCTTTTTCTTCTGGTGGGTGGAGAAGGGGGACTGTGGTCTTTCCTGCTTCTCCTCACTTCAAAGGGCTCTGTAAAAATTCCCCTCTGTTTTGGGCGGCATGATGGGCCATCATCCCAAATGATGGCCCAGCAAATTCCTCCCTCAGCTGCTCTATGGATCTCCTCAGGGGTTCCTTTGGGGCTTTGGGAGCCTGGCCTATGCCCAGTCCCACATCCAATCCACTCTTCCCAGCTCGCTCAGGGACCTTTCCCCCTTTTGGACCTGTACGTAGGGAAATTCAACTTCAGCTGCTTTAGGGATTTTCTTCCACCAATATTCATCCATTTTTCTTTCAGTTACTGGAGCAGGTTTCTCTGCTTTGGAACTCAAGGGGGGTTGCACTCTGGCTGTAATTATGCTGTCAGCTTCTGTTTGCTTCTGGCTGGAAACCAGGTCTGCTTCTCCCTTGGTTGCCTAGATCAGGCTCTCTTCTGATAACCCGTCCTCTGCCATGGTTGCCTGAGTTTCTTTCCATGCACCCCAGATGTCGGGGAGCAATTGGAGAGGCTGTGATCCAGGAACCCTTGCAATGTTGATTAATTAGGAGAGTTGGCTTGCTGTCTGGGTTCTGGTGATTGCCCTAATTAAATCATGAGCCTCGAGCCAAGCTTCAAAAGAATCCAAAAGATTTATTAGGAGCAACATGTCGGCATTATCCCAGTTGAAGCCAACTCTGACACATGTGATTTATGTCATCCGTGACCCTGTTTTCTCCCTCCCCCCTGGGTGTGTCATCAATCAGATTCTCCAACAGAGCACATTCATGGGCTGGGCATCATCAATCACATTCTCCAATGAAAGATTTTCATGGGCAGAAGATCCGGTAGCCTAGCTACAATCTTTGTAAGATAAGTGTGGAATGTATTTCTGCTCCCCCCCTCGCCTGCTTATAGAAACTCAAAAACAGGCATAGGAATTCTTTCCGAGTTGACAATGTGTTTATTAGAAATTCAGAGAAAGGTATTATATAGTCTAGTTCACTGATGCATTTATCTATTATTTCTTACAGACAGTAACATTTTATCATGAAAGGGATTATTCTGAATTGCCTGATTATCGAACCCAGGTGTAAGTTAAAATTTATTAATATAAAAACAAAAATTCAGAATCAATACACTTATTTGCATTCAAGGATGTCAATGCATTTTTAAACATATTCCAGTATTTTAGTGTTATATTCTAGGCTCATAGGATCCAGGCCAAGGTTTAGTTTACTCTTTTTGATTATAGAACAAGTACCAGGTAGTCCTCAAGTTATGAATGGAATGGAGCCTGCCAATTACATTTGTAAACTGAGGATTTCATAGGAGTGAATCATGTTATTTGACCACAATCCCTCCTTTCTCCCATGCATTTACTAATTGAATGCACGGATTGTTAACTGCACATGAGATATCTCAGGGTGGACCTAGTGATGGGACAGGCCATCTGCTTCAGACCATCTGGTGACAACAGAGGGAGAGCAGGTTGCCTGCTCAGCTCGGCTCAGCTTCTCTGACTCACTGAAGCTGCCTGCCACTTTTGGAGTAGTGGGCAGCCTCGGTTGAGTCTCCTCCAAAGCCTTCCAGGCTCGGCATGGAAAAGCATCTGCACACTGAAGTGAAGCTTTGGGGCAGTGAACTTAATCCTCTCATTGGCATGCGAACATTTTCCCACTGTATTTCGATTCCAACCGCCCCAGGATTGCTCAAACACATTTTTCCCGGATGAAGATTAGAAACTTTTGAGGTCCATGGTCTCACACAAGTTCAGATACCCATCCAATTTTGCAGAAAAAATGCCCATGAGATCAGGGGTATCCAAAATGTTTTGGGGGAAAAGTGTTTTCACACCAATGAGAGGCTTGAAGTGATGCAAGTTTGCTGCTCCAAAGCTTCACTTTGGCATGCAAATGCTTTTCCTAGCTGAGGAGACAGCTTGCTAGATCTTCAAAAGGTAAGTGAGTCTCCACAGGCCTGCTTGTGGAGACTCAGCAGGGGGAGGGGGGGAAGGGAATAGGCAGGACAAATGTTGCAGTGCCTCTGTGGTCATTCTTAAGGGTGAATGACTGCCTTAGGGCTGCAACATTTGTCATTTCGGGACTGGGCCGTAAGTATGTGGGGGAATACTATGTTTGTAACTTCAAATTGTTACTAAGTGAACTGCCATAACTCAGGAAATACCTGTATATTTCGATTCCAAAAGGAGGAATAGAAAAAAGTGAGAAAGTTAAAAGTTTACAAGCAGCTTGTGGAGAATTCCATTAACGATTTAATAAACATGATGGGCTTTTGATCATTGTTGATGCTGAAATACTTTATAGGTCAGGGGTCTGCAACCTTCAATATTTGGAGCCATTTGGACCCATTGGAGCCATTTGGACCCATTTCCCACAGAAAAAAAAAACACCTAGAGCCACAAAACCTAGGTGGGAGTGGCCAACTCAATGTCACTCACTCCCACGCAGTCACATGACCCCTTAGCCATGCCTATCCAGCCACAAAACCCTTCTCTCTATCTCTCTCCCTTTCCTCTCTATCTCTCTGTCTCCCCTTTCCCTATCCCCCACCTTCTCTCTCCTCCTCTGTCTCTCCCCCTCTCTCTGTATCTCTCTGTGTCTCTCCCCTCTCCCTATCTCCCACCCTCTCTCTCCTCCTCCTCTTTGTATCTCTCTTCCCCTCTCTCTGTATCTCTCTGTGTCTCTCCCCCTCCCTCTGTATCTCTCTCTGTACTACTCCCTCTCCCTATTTTCCCCTCTCTCCCCCCTCTCTCTATATCTCTCTCCCCTCTTTCCTTTCTCCCCCTCTCTGTGTCTCTGTCTTCCCCTCTCCCCCTCTCTCTGTATCTTTCTCTGCATCTCTCTCTTTGTATCTTCCCCTCTCTGTATCTGTGTGTGAGTGTCTCTCTTCCCCTCTCTCTCCCCATCTCTCTATCTGTGTGTCTCCCTTCCTCTGTATCTCTCTCTCCCTCTCCCTATCCTCCCCTCTCCCCCCTCCATCTGTATCTCTCTCTCTGTATCTCCCTGTATCTCCACCTCCCTATCTTTCCCCCTCTCTCCCCCTCACTCTGTATCTATGTATCTGTGTATCTCTCTATATCTCTCTCCCCCTCCCCCCTCTGTATCTCTCTAGGTGTATGTATGTGTCTCTCTCCACCATTCTATCTCCATCTCTCTCTGTATCTCTGTCTGTCTGTCTGTCTGTCTCTCTCTGAAAGCCCTGGCTGGGCCAGCAAGCTCTCCTTGGGGCTCTTCATTACTCCTTTTATTTCTTCTTTTTGGAAATCTGAGCTGGCTGAGGAACGGGCGCCAGCCACGGCAGAGACTTCCTTTTGGATGACCCTTCTCCTCCCCCTTCTTTCTTCTCTTGCAACCCCCTGGCTGGCTGTGGCAGGGCCGGGAGAGTGTGCACACGTGGGGAGACTCTCCTCAAGTGAGCGACTGGGCTCAGCCAAAGTGCAAAAGAGGTGCGTGAACACAGGGCGGGCGGCTACTTAAGGAGGGTCTCCCCAGCAGATCGGGGTCGCAAGAGGATAAGGAGGAGGGAGGAGGGAAGCCTCCACTGAGGCTTGTGTTTGTTCCTCAGCCAGCCCAGATTTCCAAAAAGAAGAAATAAAAGGAGTAGTGAAGAGCCCCAAAGAGAGCTTGCTGGCTTGGCCCAGCCACAGCTTTCCAAAAGATATATGTATGTATGTATGTGTTTATATATATAAATATATATAAATATATGTGTATATTTATATAAAATATAAATATATGTGTTTATATATATAAATATATATATATTTGTTTTTTTAAGCTTTCGCAGGTACTTACATGTGTGCTGTTCAGCTTCCCTCGGGTATTATCCCACGTTATTGTAGTGCTGTTAAAGTTGTAGCAACGTTTCAGCAGAATCTCATCTGCCATCATCAGGCTTCTGTATGGATGTGGGTCTCACAGCTTCTGGTTTCAAATTCGAGGCTGGTCTATTCTGATTGGCTAGTCTAGGTCTGTGTTCACTGGACTTGGAGTTTGATTGATTGGTGTTTCTGGTTTCTTCTGTCTGTTTTGTGGCTTTGATTGGCTGGCAACACTCTGTTCCTGTGTTGGAGGCTTTCAGTGCAGCTTGACTTCGTATGAAAGGACGGCTGCTATCCATTAGGAAGCTAGGTTTCACCTGGGTGCCTGGTGGGGGGGTGTTTGAGTTGGAGGCATCAGAGGGAGTCTGTTTGTGCTCAGGTGTTTGTCTGTTTTGTGGTGTGGAGATCTTTCTATTTGAGAGTGCAGGCTTCCAAATGATTGACAGTCTGCTGGAATCATCTCTTCTATTCATGCTGTCAGGTCTTTTTTCAATCTCTATGGCTTCTCTGATGATTCTGTGGCTGGGGTTTTCTATAGTGGCTAGGGTTTTAGTGCCATTGAAGTTGATGTTGTGACCTGTGGTTTTCATGTGTTGGACTAGTGAAGAGGTGTGTTCCAGCTTTTTTACTGCATTTTTGTGTTCATCTAGGCAGGTACTTATTCTTCTATTGGTCTGTCCAATGTATGTGGCTGGGCATGATGCACAGGGAACTTCGTATATGCCTTGGTTTTCCAGGTCAATTTTGTCTTTGGGGTTTTTAAGGATGGCTGCTATTTTTTTGTCTGTTTTGAAGGCAATCTTGATGTGATGCCTATGTAGTATCTTACTGATTTTGTTTGTAGTACCTCTTATGTAGGGCAGGACAGCTGTTCCATAGGTCTGTTGATCTTCTAGGTCTCTGTTATGTCTTGGTGTGTTTTTGTGGATCAAGTTGGTGATTTTGTTTTTTTGGAAGCCATTGGCTGTCAATATTTCAGTCAGGGTGCATAGTTCAGTCTTTATATGTGTCTTATCTGCCAGGCGTTTGGTTCTGGTAATTAGTGTTTTAGCCACGGAATTTATCTGTGCTGGGTGGTGGTGGGATTGAGCTTTGAGGTAGCGGTTGGTGTGTGTTTTCTTCTGGTATATGGTGTGTCCCAGTGTGCCATCTGTTCTTTTGTAGATTCGTACATCTAGGAATGGCAGTTGTTTGTTTATTTCCGTTTCCATGGTGAACTTGATTTTGGGGTGTGTGTTGTTTAGGTGTGTTAGGAAATTGTTTAGGTTTTCTTTTCCATGGGGCCAAATCACAAATGTGTCATCGATGTATCTTAGCCATAGTTTGGGTTTGTGGATGGCATTAGCCAGGGCTCTGGATTCGAATTCTTCCATGCACAGGTTTGCAATGACGGGTGACAGTGGTGATCCCATAGGGGCTCCTTCAATTTGCTTGTATCTTTGTCCTTTGTATGTGAAATATGTGTTGGTTAGGCAGTGCTCTGTTAGTTCCATGAGGTCTTTAGCTGGTTGGTATTTATTTTTGATGATTTCAAGAGTTTCTTTTATCGGGACTTGAGTGAATAGTGAAACCACATCAAAACTTACAAGCAGATCTTCTTGTTCCACATGTAGATCTTTGATCATTTCTAAGAAGTGGTATGAGTTTTGTACATATGAAGCTGCGGTTTCAGCATGGGGCTGTAGTTGTTTTGCTAAGTATTTAGCTAGGTTTTGTAATGGTGCTCCTATTGGAGCTGACTATGGGTCTGAGAGGTATGCCTTCTTTGTGTATTTTTGGGAGGCCATATAATTTGGGGCATCTAGAAGATTTTTCTCTTGGGATGATCGTCTGTTGGATTTCTTTGCTTATGTGGCTGGTTATAATTTTCTTCTTGGTTAATTTTTCTAGATATGTAGTTGGGTCTGTGTTTATAGGTTTGTATGTATGTTTATAGATTTGTTTGTGTATATATATATATATATATATATGTGCTGTTTAGCTTCCTTCGGGTATTATCCCACGTCATTGTAGTTCTGTTAAAGTTGTAGCAACGTTTCAGCAGAATCTCATCTGCCATCATCAGGCTTCTGTATGGATATGGGTCAGGACATGAAATTGACTTTAAAAATTCCAGAACTATCGCCAAAACTGAACACTTCAACAACAGAATAATCAGAGAAGCCATAGAGATAGAGAAACGCCCACACAGCATGAATAGACGAGATGATACCTCCCGCCTACCAACCATTTGGAACCTGCCCTCATTAATAAATGAGTAACTAACATGAAGAATGACACCAGACCCACACCCGCAAGTGCCACACAAGATGCTACCACCACACTTCCACACAGAAAAAAGACTCACACCCACACAGAAGAGGAGACACGACCACGAACCAGAAACCATACTGCAGCTGCACCACTACCCGCTTCAAACCCCTCTGACCCATACAAGAAGCAACCTGACACCCACCATGAAGATGTGGCACGACCACGAACACGAAGCCAAACAACAAGATCACAGCTCACCAGCTCAAATCCCCCAGTAACTAAGACTAACCTGAGCACAACCAAGCCCCCACCTAAGCAGAACACACCCCCAGCCAATCAGAACACAGCCAACCCCCCTACCAATCAGAACACAGCCAAACCCCCACCCAATCAAGTCACACCCCCACTAGCAGTTAAAAGGAAGAAGCAGCTGCAAGATCACATTACTCTGAGAAGCACAGAGCTGAAGAAACAAGCCTGAAGATGATGAATGAGACTTCATCGAAACGTTGCCTAGATACTTCCAATTCTACGCGGGAGAAAACCCGAATAACCAAAGATCCATATATATATATATATATATATATATATATATATATATATATATAATGTTTGTATGTTTATAGGTTTGTATATCTATATATATACACACATACATACAGAGAGAGAAGGAGAGACACATAGAGAGAGGGGGGAAATTGGCTGATGGGCGAGCGTCTTTGGTGAGAGTGCTCCGGCTTTCTGCAAGCCTGAACCCCAGGGTGGGTGTGCGAGGTTTGGTGGGGCCAGTCCCCTTTTCCTGCTGCCCTGAGCTTGTTAAAGCTGAGGCTGGGTGCTGCAGGCCCATCCCCCTTTCCAACGTCCTGTCCTCCCGGATCCCATTCCCACCCTGCTAGACCTCATGTTAGTGAGTCTGGTGTCAGTCACAGCTGGGTCAGGCCAGTATCTCAGTGCGGAGAGCAGGTTGCATGTCTCCCCAAGCAACCAAGGCATGCCTAGCACCAACAAGGGCCTGAAGCAAGCTCCAGCAAGAGTGAGGTGCTGGAGAATCAGCCCTGGCTGCTTCTCCATCTCCCGCCATCACCCTTATCTTCTCAAGCCAGGGGAGGAAGGGAAGGAAAGGGCATGGGGTGTGTCCAGTCAGTGATGGAACAGGGAGCCATAGCAGAGGGCCCAAAGAACCATATGCAGCTCTGGAGCTGCAGTTTTCTGACACCCACTATAGGTAATAAAAGTGCAGATGGTCCCAGTTTCCTGCAAAAATTGCAAACCTACATGTTAAGTCTATTTTATTTTATATTTTTCTCTTTTTTTGTGCAAGAAACAGATCTGCGTATCACAAAAAAGTTAGAGGAGTTACTCTTTTTTTTTTCCAAAAATTTTATTGATTTTTTTAAAACAAGCATAAACAAACAAAACACAAAACATGAAAAACATAAAACATCTTTTTTGAAAGCAGCCTGATCCCGGGTTACATCTCTTCGTACAGACATCAATTTCGGTTCAGGCTCATTTTTATATACCGTTCCATATCTTATTACCATTCTACATTTTCTATATAGCTTCTCCCCTCTTTTAACTCTCTTAATTCTATTTTATTTATTTCATCTCAATTTAGGTCATTATACTTATATCCTTTGTCTGTCCTGTTTCAGCTGTCTATTATCTTTTCTCATTAAAGCAAAATTTCTCCTGTAATCACTAATTGGAGTGTGACGCCTTTATATCTTTCCCCTAAATTTATAACACTTAATATAATACATAACTTTCATTTGGATTCTGCTTAGTACATTCTAAAGCTACATACAATATTTAAAAAAAAGATTATAAATATACAATATAATTAAGACAATCCATACCAATTCAATTCTATCATTAACATTAATATTCATTTAAATCTTAAACATTTTACACATTACTTTTCAAATAGGTATCATACTTCTATGGGAACCCTTATAAATTTTTGCATAGTTACTTCTCCCCCATTTCACTTATATTTTAAAACATTGTATAATTAAAGTGTCCCCATTCCTTCCTAATTCAATTCTCTCATTTATTTCATTTCATTTATTTTATTCAAAAAAAGTTTAACTGAATTACATCAAGTATTTTTATCCCACTTTTTAATCATATGTTGTTCCAACTTTCTAACATTATTTCTAATGCAAATATAACATTACAATCTTATGTACCTTTGCAGAATCTCTTTTTCAGTTAAATTTTTACCCATTATCTCTGAATAAGTCCTGTTTCTTTACATCTTGCTCCAAACCTTTGTAACTTCTCTTCCATTCCATCCTCCCTTGCTTCTTCACTCTGGCCTTTTTACCCCCTTGTCCCTCCACCTCCATTTCCCTCTTCTGTGTTCCCCTTTTCTGTTGCTTTCTAACATTATATCCACTTTTCACCTTATTTTTCCCTTTTTTGGTTGTTTTTTCTTAAATTCTCCATTCTCTTTCCCCTCTTTCCCCTTTCTTCCCCAGATAAAGTTACTTCTTCATTAAAGATGGCTTCTTCTTTGTCCCAGTCTTCTTGTTGCACAGTCTTTTCTTGTAGTTTCTCATAGGTACAAATCGCCATTTCTAAGAAGTGAAAAATAGAGCCAAGAAAGCCCTTCCCTTGTTCTTCTTCTTTATATTTTTTAATCCCATTTTCAGTTCATCCACAAGTGATGCCATTGTAAAAAAAAAAAAAAAATTTAAACAACCACCCAGTTGTTTTTGTTCACTCAAATGTAATTTCCAGAAGTCCCAAAGTCACCAAACAATCCAGATAGACACAAATTGTTTCATTTAACACTTTCTTCTTTTTTCACTTTCTCTTCCTGGGGTTGCTATTTAGTTACAAAGTTCCAGTTAAGATGTATCTTTTAGAAGTCTTGTTACGATTTTACTTTAGATTCTTTTAAATTCCAAGCACCTTCCTCCTGCCAAATCCTGCTCTTATTCTTTTTCTCTCCCTTCCCACTTACAGCAAAAAAAAAAAGTTTTTAAAGTGTTCAGAAATCTTTATTGTCCCCTTGACATTTAATTTTCCAGTTTAATTACCTGTTCGTGCCAAAGCGGATTTTTCCGATTTCTCATTCATCTCTCTTTGCTATCAACGTAAGGAAGGAGAGTGAAAAAAAAAAGTTTCCCTTTTCACTTTCATTCGCAGCTTTAGAATTTTCTTTGGGAGTGATGTATCTTTTATAAAATTTTAAATTCCAGGATAGCTCAGTTGTTGCTTCTTATCCCGGTCAACCAAAAGTTTCACTTCTTAACTTCCTCCTGCACTTTCTTTTCCAGATGAGTGCTTCTTTGAGACGGCCATTTCTGATTGCCGCTCTTACTGCCTTCGGGAAAGGGAGTTTAGCCAGCTGAGAAGGAAAGATGCGGCTTTCCTCGACCCTGCTGGAGTCTCCCCCATATTCACCACCTCTACAGGGTGGCTTAGCTCTGAAGCCAGCTGGCTCGGGGTGCTCCAGCAGCGAGCCCAGGCAGAAACTGTGCATAGTCACGGATTCCTGCCTGCCGCCGAAGCCCTGCAAACCGGAAGTCCAGTAGAGTTACTCTTGTGTACAGATTTCAGTGGACCAACTCATTCTGAATTTAGAGTTTTATGACTCATTTTCAGCTACCAGGGAATGTGGTAGATACTGGATGTAAAGGCTGTCAAATTTGTAATAATGGCAGAATATAATTTTATGTAGAAGCAAATTAGCTTGTCTTGTTTTGAAGGAAAGAAGATTTTAAAAACTTTGTCAAACAATTTGCCAAGTAAATAAATTATACACTGTGAGTTTGCTAAATACATAAATGAATTCTAAATACAACAAAATGAACTACAACAAAGTAACAAATATTTCAAGCCACTTCAGTACATAGATTTTGAGTAACATATTTCCCCAAATCCACCAACAGGACAACATGTTCTTCCTCATTCTCATGGATATATTTTATTCTCAAGTGTAAACAGAGCCTTATCTTCAGCCAGAGGTATTCCTAGACAAAATAAGAATAAGAGGTTTGCCGTGAGCTGTTCAATTTTAATCCCAATCTTTGTAGGTCTCATTTCACATTAGTTACTAATCATAAACATAAACTGGCTAAACTCCTGGCTCATTGGTGTCTTAGCCGGCTTACAAAGTTCCATTTTATAACTTTTTAGTAATTGGTTAATTTTATCTGCCTGTGAGATCTTGTATCCTCCCCTAATTCTATCTATCTTTAAACCAAGTTATTGTTTAATTTCTCCTAACTGTTTTATCTTAAATTTCTTTTCTAACAGTGATGTTATTTTTGTAGCTTCTTGTTCAGTTTTGGTGATTAATGCTATGTCATCAGTAAACAATAGCAACAATGAAACTACACCATTACTTTCTCTTTTGAACAAACATGGATCAGCCATGCCAGCTACAAAACCTATCTTAGTTACTTCTTAAACTATATATTGGTTCCACTCATATCCTGATTGCTTCAAACCATAAAGACTCTTTTTCAATCTCCAGCAATCAGTTGTATTATCATTTTTGAGACCTAAAGGTTTCTTTAAATTGTTGGTGTGTTGCAACGGTGCATGCAGATATGCCGTCTCTACATCCAAATGATTTACAATGTATTTCTCCTTTGCTGTCCACACTAATGCTGCCCTTAATGTAGTAGCCTTCAGACTAGGTGAAAACACCTCATCATAGTCATTTGCTATCTGATTGAACCATTGTGCTACAAACCTGGCTTTTTGGGTAACAGTCCCATCTACACTAGTCTTAAGTTAAACCCATTTACATCCTATGGCATGTTTACCAGATGGTTACTTAACATTTTTGTATACCTCCAGGTTTTTTAATGATTCTAGTTCCTTATCCATTGCTTTCTGCCAAGCAGCCTGATCCTTAGCAGGATACAGTTTCAGTTCACTATAATTACTTGGAACTGTATTCACTTGGCATACAACACTAGCCTGATATCTATCAGGTGGTCGTGTTACTCAGGTTGAACGTCTTGGTAATACAGGACTTACTGGTGGGCTTTCCTGTGCCACCTGCTCCTGTTCTTCTACTTCTTCCTATGCTGTTCTCCTACTTCTTCCTGTGCCAGTTCTTCCTCCTTAATGGCTATTCATGGTTTACTTAATTCAACTTTAGAGACTATTTGGGTGTCAATAATAATATCATTGCTGGATTCCTGTTCCAGTTTATCCCACCCAACGTGCTCAAGAAATTTTGCACTAGCACGGCAATAAACATGAGCTGTGCCTTGATCCCAGAATCTAAACGATCCGTGGTTGGCCTCATAACCTACAAAAAATAGCTTCTTAGCTGAACGTTGCCCTTTCAGTCTTACTTGTGAGGGAATATGCACCCATGCTGGAGCTCCAAATGTGTGTAGGTAACTTAAATTTGGTTTTATGCCATGCCAACAAGTGAATGGCAATTCTCCAGTTGTTGTATTAACTACATTGTTTAAAACATGGTTGCTACAGATTATGGACCCACCCCACAGTATTTCAGATAAACCTGAATCAGATAACATAGTGCAAGCCATGGCTTGTAATGTTTGTCCTCTTTGCTCTACAAATGAGTTATGTTGTTAATCCATAATACTCAAAATATAACAGGCACCTCCTAAATTTGCTTTCTTAGGACCAATTATGTCAGCAAATACACCTTCTAAAGGTCCTTTGGTCTTAAATCCATTAAATCTGTTTGCAGGAGTAACCTTACTCTTCTTTTGACTACAAGCATTACAGTTTAAATACTTGCTACAGGGTTTCAATTTTACTTCCTCTGACAATTTGACAGTTTGTTTCAACATTTTGAAATTAATGCGCCCCAGACGTCTAGGTAGTAAATGTATACATTCATCATGTGGCTTAACATTGTTATAAACTGAGTTAGCCATCTTCAACTGGTCATCATGTATTATATATAAATTATTCTCTAAATTAGCAGTAACACTTTTACCCTTTTTCTCTATTATACAGTTATCTCCCCTAAAGGTTACTACATAACCAAGATTAACTAAAGCCCTTACTGATAACAAATTAAATTTTAGTTTAGGTACATATAACATAGTTAAATGTTCATTTACACAAGAACAATATGCAGTACCTTCACCTGATGCTTTAATCTTCCATCCATTTTCCAATGATACATGTCGCTTACTCGTAGACATCTTTACAAACCTTTTTCTATCTTTAGTAATGCGCTGTGATGCTCCATGATCAACAACCTACAAATCATGGTTTACAGTTGAATTGCTAGACATAGCTAAACTAACCTTTTTCTTGGCCTTCTAGTGTATACCAGTATTCTGTTGTTTTCCCTTCATACAGAATCTAGCTATATGTCCCCTAGCCCCACAAGAAAAACATTTCCGAACAGTATAGGCAGTTGAAGACAAATCCTCTTCTTGTGGTTGTTCCTTCCTCAGTTGGTCTCTATCCAGCCGTCTTCTTGCTTCTTCTAACAACCTTCCGGTTATGTCAGTCAATGTCAGTTTATCTCTGGGCAGGACCTCCAGTGAAGATACGTAATCATCATAACTTTCATCCAATGAGGAAAGAATGGTGTAAACTTGATGCAGCTCTGAAAATATCAGTTCCTTTTCATGTAGCTCTTGGAAAGTTTTTTTCATGAAGTTCAAATGAGCTAACATATCTTCACCTTTCAGAAGACGTGCTCTAAACAGTTTACGTGTCAGATGTATGTGTGCACCTACACTGTCACAAACATAAATCCTCTTCAAATTCTCCCAACACTTAGCAGCAGACTCTTCTCCATGAATATGGACTAGCTGCTGGTCACTCAGTGTTTGTCCAATTGTACAAAGAGCTCACTCGTTGTTCTGTTTAAAGTCAACAAGCTTCTTGGCATCATCCTCATTTTCTGGATCCCAAGCATTTACATCCAGTGGATCTTGAACTGCATTCCATAACCCTTCTCTACGCAGAAATAGACTGCACTTCATAGACCAGTAAACAGTTTGTTCCATCCAACCGGATTATCAGTGATAGACTTGTTGCCATCTTTACCAGAATAGTAAACCACAATTAAACAGTAAACAGCTGTCTGTATGTAGTACTGTGCATTCACACTAACTCTCAGTTGTCTGAGCCTGGTATGGCCTGGGTCCATAAGCAGTGTTGAGGTAATTCCCCGTTAGGAGAATGAGTGCATACAGGGAGACGTAGTGAGAGAAGTGAAGAATAAACACACACAGCACACAGATACACTGTACAGTAAATGTACGTTTTTACTTCCAGTAAATGTTTAAGCACAGTTCAAGATAAGCAGTCCAAGTCATTCATAGGTAAAGCAGTCAGTGTTCAGTTCAGGGATAATCCAAATATCAAAGTCCAGTATCAAAAAACAGTTCAGTAACAGACTTACATCAACGATCAGGAGAAACGGCAACTCTCTCCAACAGAAGGGAACAGAAACCCACTGAGACTCTCTTCTGAGACTAACACTAACCACCCAGGTTTCTGGCTCCATCTTATGGCCGTTTGAGAAACCATATCCAATTACAGTTTTTGCATTTTCTTAAAGATACAGTATTAAAATGTCTGTCCTAGTTTATATATTTCCAACCCAAATAACTGTTAGGTGATTTATATTCCTAACAGTATCTGAAGACTCTTGTGTTATAAAATATTTCTAGGCAATCTGATCTGTTATTCTTGGCAGCCTCACACAGTTTTGGCGAGGCTTATGCTTATCAAAGTTAATTAGTTTGCAGCAATCTTTTAACTGGGGATTCGTAAGAGGTTTCTGTTCCCTTTGGTTCGTATTTGTTTTATTGGAAAAGGGTTTGGGTCAGAACAAGACCTTAATTATGTTGTTTATTTGTTAAGCAGCAAGAATAATAAATAGACATCAAATTTAGATGCTAAAGTCAACAACCACATATTGAATCCCTGCAGAAGAGCCAGAAATTATAAACTGGACAAGTTGCCAAGATTGGAAGTTATAGAAAAAAGAAAATGCAAATGCACTGGAGTGGGGCTGAGTCTGTTGAAAGTCCTGGGTTTCTAGTTCACTCCCAACTGAGGACTGCTTTTGTGCAGAGTGGCCAGAAGGGCAGATATGGAGGGGGAGATAACTGGGGAGGGGGGACTGAAGAGGAAGCAGAGGAGATAGTTTCTTATCTTACTAAAGCCTGGGACTGAGAGTAACAAAGTTCAGTTGCCATAGATTAGGGTGTATCCTTACCTGCTAACCAGTGGGATTTACTTAATGATAGCAACAGAGATTGCCAGAATTGCCATCCCTAAGTGATACAGTCATGTGATGTCAAGCTTTATGAGTAGATAATTTAGTGACATAAATTTTGGTCCCAATTACTACCGTATTGTTAACTTGAAAACTACCTGTAATGTAGTCAGCAAGTTTACTATATTACTACATTTATACATTACAAAATATATAAGTTTATATATTTATACCAATATAATAAAAGATTTTTATTAAGAGAGAGAGAGAGAGAGAGAGAGAGAAAGGAAAGTATGTAGAAATTCAAGAAAATATATTTAGAATCAAGATTTCCAATAAAATAGTGTCACCAACAGTGGTGGGATTCAAAATTTGCCACCACCAGTTCTATGGGTGTGGCTTGGTGGGCGTAATTTGGTGGGTGTGGCTTGGTCATGTGATTGGGTGGGTGTGGCTCGACATCAGCCATGCAGCTTCCCTGGTGGTTAGGGGGGAGAACGTTCTCCTATTCTCCCAGCCAACACAGGCTCAGCCGTGTGGCTTCCCCAGAAAGCCAGGGGGGAGAATGCTCTCCCATTCTCCCAGACAGAAGAGCCATGTGGCTTCCCTGGTAGCCAGTGGGGAGAGTGCTGTCCCAGCCAGCACAGCCATGTAGCTTCTCAGCCAGCATTCAGAGGCAAGCAGGAAGCTCCAGGAAGCTCTGGGAAACAAGCGAAGCTTTGGATAGAGCTGTGGGGCCAGCAATGAAGCAAGCCAGGAAAGTCCAGGGGGATTGGGGGGGGGGGGGGGCAGCGCAGTGGCCTAGTTTGGCCCAGGAGTCAACACTCGACCGGGGCTTGCAGTGGTGAAGGCAGGTAGGCCAGGTTGGGAGTCGACTCCCCCAGGGTTTGCACAATCACTCACCCAGGCAGATCATGGCCGTGGCAGAAGGCAGGCAGGAATGGTTATGGTGAGCAAAGGCAGATTAGCAATGGCAAGATGAGGAGTGTCTGGGCAGGGCAGGTGGGCAGGGCAGGGTGGGGCAAGTGGGTAGGTAGGGCAAGTGGTGAGCAGGCAGGGGCAAGCGGCAACCTTGTGACCAGGCAAGCAAGGGCAGGGCTAGTCAGGGGTGGTATTAGCTGGTTCTACAAGCCACTTAAAATTTCCACTATTGGTTCACCTGAACCAGTTCAAACCGGCTGAATACCACTCCTGGTCATCACATAGGAGCCAGGGCAATCATCATATTTAGTCTTGCTGAAAAAAACCCCCAAATGTTTTATGATATATAAAAGAGTAACAAGCACATTGTTACTATAGCTTTTGTGAATTATGTTCATCAAATAACTAGATTTTAGAGCTAAAAAAAAAGAAGAATGTACTTACATATAATTGGCTGGGGCAAAAAGAAGGGAACAGCAACATGAGAGGTGAAAGTCAGCTAGAATTACAAAAGTTCAACAAGTAGCTATTACAGCTGATACAGACATTCTTATCTAAGTAACCAGAAGACACAAAGGCACTATAGTTTTGATTTAATCCATAAGAAATTATGTTAAATTTCTAATGAATTCTAGCCCTGCTATTTCACCATGAAATGTATTTATATCAATTTTTTAAAGTTGTGCTTGTTAGTCCTTTATATATAATTGACCTTGAGCTTAGAGAAATAACTGAAATGTTTCTCTCCTGGTTTTTTTTTTTTAAATTGTCAGTTCTGATATCTGTTTATTATCTTGTGTAGAAATTAGCTAGTTCAACATAAGAGGTTGTGGAGTATTGTTATGTATCAACTATGAATATTTTCTCACATATTGGTTATCAAACATATAAACATGGAATAATTTTATAGACACATATATTGAATGCTCAACTTATGGGGAAAAAGGAGCATTTTCAATTGTTTTATTTTTTTTATGAAAGTCGAGTTCGTAATAAGTAGATAGATTAGTTTACTAATAATATGAAAGCAGAAAAATACATGCAGATTGTGTGTCTGTGTGTTTATAGACACACATACTAAATATATCTTCTAATCAGTGAGTTTTTTTTTTCATGTGTTCTTTTACATGTAGAGCATTATCTCAGGGTATTGTGACATTTGAATTCCAGTCTTCAGAATCTGGAAAAACATGCTTAACGAAAACCAAGGTATGTTAACTAAATAATAAATTATAATAAATAATTACAGTTGAAATTAAAATCCCAAGTAATGTAAGGAGGAGGCGGCTGAAGGAATTCAATACTATTGGTTATTGATTATAAAAAAGGAAAGATTCTCCATTTTATAAAGAAAGAAAAATGTTTCTATTATCTTTTACTATAATTGGAATGAGATCTGGGATTGGTCAGTACAATTTTCACAATGACATTTACTAAAGAAATATGTTGCATTTAGACCTGTAAAACTGTAATCAGTAATAAGTAATGCATGGTCTACTTCTGAAATGATCTGAGTTTCTCTGAGTAGCTACTCCTTTCTGAAGAAAACTTACAGTATTTTACTGACTTTCTGATTTATTATTTTTTTGCAAACATTTCTGCATAAATAATTATCTTTGTACATAAAGGTCCAATTAATAAACTTTTATAGTTGGGCTAAAGTTTTGAAAAAGTCAAATATCCATCACAGGTTCAATAATTAGGACTTTCACATTCTTGCTTCCAATTAATCGATACCTAGGTGTAAGTTAGAGGGAAAACAAAATAAATAAATAGCATATGACTTTGGTAAATAATAAAAATAAAGTATGCGCACAACTCTCATAATTTTCCCCATTCTGTTTTCCTCTCCTTCTCTTTTTATGTTAAGTTTTTGTTTTTGCTTTTAAAAATGTTACTATTGTAGAAAATGATGTTTTGTAGTGGCTGTCTTTTATCTTTTTCTCAAGGGTTATTATTTTCCAGAATATATGTGGTAGAAAATGTTTATAATTTTCCATTGAGGGTAATCTATTTATTTGGTGAGGGTCAGCATTATTCAGATGCAGCTGATGAAACAGTTACTTTTTTATCTTCATTTTTTTAATTATTATTAAGGTGACCTTCAGGAAGTGTAATGTTGTGGAAACTCCATGCAAAGTCATCTATCAACATGCTATCTCCATAGAGTCACTTTCTGTAGGATGACCTAATTAAACTGATCTTTTAAATTAAAGGAGAATGTGCAGATGTTCTTTAGTAACTGACATGTCTTTAGTAACTGACAAGGCTCTGCTATGCCAAGCAATAGCAGTAGCACCAGTGGTGGAAGGCTGAGTCAACCTTGAGCTGGTGAGGATCAAACTGCTGGTAGGGGCAGTGAATTAGCCTGTAATACTGCATTCTAACCACTGCTCCACCATGTCTCTAAAGTAATGGCTTTGATAGCAAACCATGCCTGATAACGCCTCCAGTCCTAGACTTAACACTGAATGGTTAAATCATCATCAGAAAAACAAAAGGACTATATTACCACAATAAAATTAACAAATACTTGATCAGTTATTTACTGAGAAAATGTATGCTTTCAGAACATTTTTATCTTTTTATACATAGGTCGTAAAAATTAAAGTTTTATCTCTGATTTTATAGCTTGGATTTTACCAGCCTGTTGACAAATATGTCAGCACTAGAGTGGGAAAACATTAAACTTCCACTAAGTTCATTTTCCTTCTCCTCTATGGGTGTTTGAAGTACTTGCATTTCTGCGTTATATTTAATTTTTTATTATTATCTGAAAGATTAAATTGCACAAGAAGTTGGGAATCAGTACCTTTGGTGGTACGTGTATGGAAATTCTCAGTCATCCAGATCATAGTTGTTCTGAAGGTGCTTTTTTTTTCAAGAGGCAATTGAACTTTCTGGTTTTTCTTTGAAGATATTTAACTTCTCATCCAAGAAGCTTTTTCAGCTCTGGATGGATGGTGGGAACTTTGGTGGTATATTTGAGGAATAGACTTACATTATTTGTTTTCTTAGCTGTGAAGGTATTCTGAATGAAACTCTGGGCATATGCACATCTCAAACAAAGATGCCATTTGAATTGTAGTGTTAAGCAACTGGTCATATTCTCCCCCAGCCTAATAAATAGTGCCCTAAATGTTAATCGCTAAATCCTCATTATTTTACAAGAATAATGAAATATCCAAATGGCTTCAATATCTCATAAAACCAGAGAAACTGTGAAATATGATAATTAAAATATGATCATATGATCAAGAAACTCAATCTCGGGCTGTCATTCCCAACCAACCCAACTTAATTCATAATATTGTGGGGATAAAATATGGAGATATTCTCTCTGAAAAACCGTATTTTGCTCTCCAATTACTGCTTACACATAAACCCCATCGTTATAAAGAATAGATTGGACACTTTTTGAAATCAAAGCAAGAAATGGCATGATTTAAAAAGAAAAACAGACAACATTTGGGCATATGGCAACTACTTTGAGAAGCGTGTGGATGTTTTAACTGTTTTTTGTTTTTTGTTTAGCTTTCTCACATACGTGTTGGCTGTCCTTCATGGAAAAGTATAATTGTAAACAAGTAAGTGTTCCTTTTCTACTTTTGTGTTATCTGCTTATGTTTCTTGTAACAAAGTTAAATATTAAAACAATAAAATGTTTAGTGTGTCTGTGAATGTAACAAATATAAATATTTTTATTAGCCATATAGTATTTTAATTGTGTATTATACTGTTACAAGAAGAAAGTAGAATCTATAATTCTTTATTCCTGTGTTTTGATTTACATGTATGGATTTGTGCCCAATAAATCCTTCATTTCATAAAATTTCCAGATTTAAACTTTTCATATAAAGGTATTTCCTTTATAAAATTCATATCTAAGACATGATTTTTAAAATTTCTCTGAAAACAATTTTCAGGCTCTGTAAAGAAGGCTCTTTATAAAAAGCATGTTCAAACTCTGGAAAGAATGCAGAGAAGGGTAATAAGGTTGATTAGGAGACTGGAAGCTAAAATACAAAGAATGATAACAGGAATTGGGTAGTCTAATGAAAAAAAGGACTCAGGAGAGACATAATAGCAGTGTTTCAATATTTAAGGGCCTCCTACACAGCTGAGGGGGGTCAAACTCTTTTCCAAAGCACCAAAAGGCAAGACAAGAAGCAATGGATAGAAACTCACCAAGGAGAAAAGCAACCTAGAACTAAGGAGAAAAGTCCTGATGGTGAGAACAATCAATCAATGGAATAGCTTGCCTTCAGATATTTTGAGTGCTCCATCGCTGTATGCCTTCAAATGAGACTGGACAAGCCACAACAACTTTGTCTGAAATGGCTTGGCATATAGTGTTTGAGCAGGGGGTTGGACTAGAGCAGGGGTCGTCAACCTTTTGGACCAGTGGTGGGATTCAAATATTTTTGCCACCGTTTCGGTGGGTGTGGCTTGGTGGGCACACTTTGCGCATGTGCACACACTTAGCATGCATGCACGCACCAAATGTGCACTTTGCGCAGGCACAGAGGTGTTCTAACTCATCTCCTGCAAGCCTGCATGATCCCGGTCACTTCAGCAACTGCCGCGTGGCACTATTCTGTGCCACGCAAAGCAGCTATGCTTCTAATTCAGCAGATAAAGGTGAATATGGGAGCTCAGGCGGGCAGGTGGACCCAACATCAGAGTGGTGGAGAGAACTGGTTCAGTCTCCGTTGTTCATCGGTGCTACCGGCTCACCAGTACTGGGCCAAACCAGTAGAATACCATCACTGTTTTGGACTCAGGGACCACCAAACTCATAATTTTAAATCCCATGGACCACAGACCCTGGGAAAATCCCCCAAAAAAAGTCTGCAGGAAAATTTCCCATTCCATTTTCCTACCAATCTATCATTCTTTATTTGGGATCACAGGATACCGTCTCCAGCTCCTTTCTCAGGGGGAGAGCTTCATGCAAGGAAAGCAGCAGAAGCAGCAGAAGTCTTTCTTTCTCTCCCCCAAACTCCACCAGAAATAAGTCTTTGTGAGACTTTTCGCGTCAGCACAGCCTCTTGGAGCAGGATGCCTTGCAGGGTCCCAAAGTCTCATTTCTGGCGGAGTTTGGAGGAGAGAAAGAATGACTTCTGCTGCTTTCCTTGAGTGCAGCCTGTTGAGGTAATTCCCCATTAGGAGAATGAGCGCATACAGGGAGACGTATTTGAGAGTAGCATTTAAATAATATACACACAACACACAGATACACTGTACAGTAAATGTACGTTTTTACTTCCAGAAACGGTTTAAGCAAAGTCCAAAAAAGAAATCCAAAGTCATTCACAAGTAAATCAGTCAGTTTTCAATCCAGGGATAATCCAATAACAAAGTCCAGTGTCAAAAACAGTTCAGTATCAGACTTACATCAAATCCAGGAATAACAGTCAATTAAGAGGAAATGGCAATATTCTCCAACAGAAGGAAACAGAGACTCACTGAGACTTTTTCTGAGACTAAGACTAAGACAACCCAGGTTTCTGGCTCCATCTTATGGCCATTTGAGAAACCACACCCAATTACACTTTTAGGATTCTCTTAAAGAGACAGTATTAAAATGTCTATCCTGGTTTATATATTGCTAACCCAAATACCTGTTAGGTGACTTACATTCCTAACACAGCCAAAAGCCGAAGAAAGAAAGAAAGAAGTGGAAAGCAGCCAGTGGTCAAGCCAAGCACATGGGACACGTGGGGCAAGTTCCCCCTCTAACCTTTCCCCCCTCCCTTCACTACTTCGTGTCGTTTACAATGCAATACAATTGCTTTGGAGGGTGCTTTGGGGGTGACATTTCTCTGCGGATGACCAAAATTTTCACACAGACCACCAGTGGTCCCCGGCCCACTGGTCGGCGACCACTGGTCTAGACTTTTATTAAAAATTTCCAGTGATGGAGCACAATTTCTGAAGGCAAGCTGTTCCACTGGTTAATTGTCCTCACTGTTAGGAAGTTTTCCCTTAATTCCAGGTTGTTTCTCTCTTAGATTAGTTTCCAACCATTGTTTCTTGTCCTGCCTTCTGGTGCTTTGGAGAATAATTTGATTCCCTCTTCTTTATGGCAGCCCTTCAAATACTGGAATATTGCTATCAGATCGGCTTGTTCTTCTTGAATGAGATCTTGAATAAGACTAGCCTTGTTATTAACCAACTTGATATTTAGCAGCTGCAGCTGAACCTCAAAGCCTCCAAGGTTATACTGTCCGGGAACTGAGGATGAGCTTAGGGGGCTGGAACACACCACCAATATAAGTATATATGTATTATATAAACACTTTTTTCTATTTTATCATCAGAGGCATCTTTTTCTGTAATGGCCAATCCTCTGGTTCAGACGTGGCATTCAGCAGGTTCTGACCAGTTCTGGAGAACTGGTAGTGGAAATTTTAGTTTGGAGAACTGGCAAATACCACCTCTGACTGGCCCTACCCCCATCTATACCTCCTGAGTCCCAGCTGATTGGCTGGATCTTCTTTTGTTGCCCTGCACAGGAGAACGAGCTGGAAAGCAGTTTAGTGGGGTGGGAAAGGAATGGGGTTTTGCATTAATCTTCCTCCAGGAGTGGGGATGGAATGGGGATTTTGCAGTAGCCTTCTCCTGCCACACCCACCAAGCCATGCCTGCCAAACCACACCACACACACCAAGCCACGCCCACAGAACTGGTAGTAAAATTTTTGAATCCCACCACTGCTCTGATTCTTGTATCCCATTCCCATCACCACTGAGATATATTGTCCTGCCCTATATCCCCCAAAATAATCATTCCCTGTTCTCACCAACCCCCTTATTCAAAGACCTAAGGGCTCTGCCATCCTTCTCCAGTCACTCACAGTCATACACCCAAGCATTTGGACTGGAATGTCCTTGCAACAGTAATTCCATCACCCTATGGCTAAACTGTTACAATATACTTTATTTGGTGTGCCCTGAAAAGAAGATTCTGAAACCTCAACTGATTCAAAATGTAGTGGTCTGATTGCTGACAGGAAGTGCTTTAAGCAGTGTGACGTCATGGCTTACTTAGATTCCTACATTGATTACCAATAGGTCTGTGGGCCCATTTCAAGATGTTGTTGTTTTACTTTTAAATCCCTACATTCTTTAGTGCCAGGCAGGGGTGGGATCCGACAGGGCTAACTACCAGTTTGGTCATTTACAAGGTTTGGTGATTTACGATATGCTTTCCTGCACGCTGCCGGCGTGCCTGTAAATCGTCATCAGCATGCTGTGTGCAGAGAAGGAGCCTTTAAAAAAGCCATTTTTTCCTGCTTTTTAAACTGCATCTGTGCCTCGCATGGCAGCTGAAGTTGAAAAAAATAAGGAAATAAAGGTCAGGAAAGAGCCTGGGTGGGTGGTTGGGCAAAAACATAATCAGGCATAGAAACGGTTCTATGTCTGCTGCTCTTCAGAGCTACCGGTTCTACAGAGATGTAGAACCAGTAGAAACCCACTCCTGGTGCCAGGTACTAGTAGGATCATTTTTCTTGACCAGAATTCGGCTGTCTCAATGTTCATATGTTCATCCTGAGGGAAGCAGGTCTAAATGAAGAGGGGGAAGGGCTGAAATCGTGACTTCTTCATGGCAGTCTCTCACACTGTGGAACTTTTTGTTTATTATTTTTATTTATTAAATTTCTATATTGTCCATCTCACCTAAGCAACTCTGGTTAAAACCAGAGTTTAAAAACAGAATTAAGAACAAAGTTCTTGTAAGAATTACAAGTTAAAAGTGAAAATCAGAGTTAAAAAAATCAGAATTCTTCTATCAGTAGAGGGAACTCCTACCTTGATTGCCCTTTGTAAGGATAAAACATTTTTTTCTTATGTGCTTTTAAAATAAACAGTGCACCTGGGTTACGTGTGCAATTTATATTGTATTTTATTTCATTTTTGCATATAAAATGCCTTCCATTTATTAAAAATTGAAAATGTTATTCTGTTGAAAACTTGTTTAATAAAAATTATAAATAAAAAGTGAGAATTTTTCAAGGAAATTCTAGCCAGTTACTTTCTCATAGCCTTTTAAAACATTGTAAACACTGAAGAGTTTTATCAGTTTACATTTGTTGAGAATTGTGTAAAATGTTTTGTTAGGTATTTTAATTCTGTATCTGTCATATCTATCTATCTATCATTGTCTGTCTGTCTGTCTATCTTTCTCACTAGAAAGAATTTGATCTATAAATATACCAACTAGCCTCAAAATGTGATTTGAGGATACTGAAACAGAAGGTTAAAAGTCATCTTCAGGCAATGCCATTTTTTAAAGTATTATATGAACACCTTTTTCTATTTTATCACAGGAAACCTTCAGTGTGTGAGAATTTTACCTTCACTATACCTCGGTAAGAAGTGCATAAGAATTACATATATGCTAAACATTTAAAATGGTTAAAACTACACCTAATTCTGAATATTGAGCGTAGAAATGGACCATAAAGGCTTTTTTACTTATAATCTTCCCACAAACCAAGTAGCAACAATTGATTTTAAAAAAGACAAATAGTGCATCACCAAAATGGAAACTCAGACTGGAAAACAAAAGAAGCTGAAGAAAAAAGAAAATCAAAGAATGCCAGATTAAGAAATACCACCTAGAAACAAGAAAGGTTAAAAAAGTCCTAGAAATAATAAAGCAACAGCTTTATTAGCAATTATAAGCATGAAGATCAGCAGATATGAAGCTCAAAATGCACACTATGAGCAAAACCTGCAATTTCAGTTGAATAAGAAATGTGTCTAAAAATCCAACACAGGCTTTAGAGAACTAGTCAACACCTAACGAAGAAGAAACAGCACAGTTCTGGTTGCATACAACAAGAATGCAACTTCAATAAAAGATGAATAAGAATTAAAAAAAACATCTTAAAAAAAACTTGTAATAGTAGCAAAAGTGATGGATTAAAGGTTAAGGAAGATCAAGAACTGATCACCACCAAATAAAGATGAATTGCATGGTTTTGGTTGAAACATCTGACTAGTCTACACCCACTCATTGCCAAGCAATTTAATAGCATACTGCAAAAGGTAAAATTGATGAGTGGTTAATATCTGGCAAAACCTACCTGATAATGAAAGATCGAAGAAAGGGGCCAACACCTGGCAATTATCTACTTATCAACAGCTTTCAAATTGTAACTTATGTGGTAGCAGTCCAGTAACATCTAGCTCAGGGCTTTCAAACTCACAGTCCATGGGCCGGACATATCACCTGCTGGCCTTGCCCATTGCCTGGTTTAGCAAAAGTGGAAAAAATAATGATACGTCACATGATGACTCCATGACACCCTGATCTAGCTGAAAACAAACTCTTCCCACCTGAGCAGAATGAAAATTTGCCCAACCATCAGAGGGTCACCTCCGAATCAAAAGATGATTTTGGAAAACTACAAGAAAGGAGATCAACTTGAATATAGCATGGATTAATTACAAGAAAGCATTCAATTCCCTGCCATATGAGTCAGTAGAAACATCAGAAGCTTTCTGCAAAGATCAAGGACACAATGAAAGACACAGTTGCTGATGAATAGTGATAGACCGGAAAAGATTAATATCAAGTTGACACAGCTTCCAAGGTCAGTAAAATGAGATCCAGTGTCAGGCAGTGCTCCATTCAAAATCCAAGAAAGAAATACTTAGACTCTTTAATTTAGAGAAAAGTTATCTTTTATTGAAATTGAAGTGGTAGCAATCAGAGAATTCTGAATCTGAGAAATTAGGTGCGTAAATCACATATACAAAATGATGGAAATGTTCCCACCCCCAATAGTTCAGATAAAACTTCCAATTAGAAATTGTGAATATGATCATGTGGGCATCTTCAGGTGATGATGAGGCCTCTGTCCATTGACCTTGGCATACTTTGATAATGGGTTGCAGTTGCGCAGAGAAAAGAAAGCTAAGCGAGAAATAGAAACCTAACTCTGATGTATGCTTCCCCTTCCCTCATTTACACAGCAGAAAAATGTAACACCTCTAGCTCACTTCTCAGACTCATCCCGTCCTCCCCTCCCCCCCATTTCTTATGACAGCTGAAAGATGCAAAGCGATAGGAGAAGATCTTGAAGGCTGACATTCGGCCCTCCTAGAAAAAAGATAACCGTCAGTCTTAGAAGAGAGAGAGGAGAAAATATAAAGACAATAATTAATCATGAGACAATTACAAAGGAATACACTCCTAGGGTTTTTCAGGATAATTGGAACAAAATGCTTTGATCAACTTAGGGGCTTTAACATCAGTTTCGTCAACTCATTCGGCTTGTGAAAAAGGGAAATGTTTCCAGGCTACAAGATACTGGAGCCGACTCCTCCATTTGCGAGAGTCCAGAATTTTTTTAACTTCAAAATGTTGTTCATCTTCAATCAGTATTGGTATGGGAGGGTCGGCCTGGATGGGTCTTAAATCAGAAGTATGTTCAGGTTTTAACAAACTAACCTGGAAAACCAGGTGAATTCGTCGAAGAGTTTTCGGTATGTTCAGCTGGACTGTTACAGGATTTATAATCCATTCAATCGTGAAAGGACCAACATATTTAGGACCAAGCTTCTTTGACTTTTGAGTGGTTTGCAGGTATCTGGTGGACAGGAAAACTTTGTCACCTACTTTATATAATTTCTGTGGAGATCTTTTCTTGTCTGCAAATTTCTTATGAGTTTGATGGGCCTCATCCAATGCTTTACGTGTTACTGGCCAGTTAAGTTGGAGTTGAGTTATCCACTCATCCAATGACTGGATGTTAGGCCTTTCACGAGGAAGTTCAGGTATAGGTACAAAATCTTGTCCCGAAGCTACTTTAAATGGAGTAAATCCAGTGCTACTATGTACGGAGTTGTTGTATGCCACTTCAGCAAATGGTAGTAAGTCGGACCAGTTATCTTTCACAGGCCCCATTGGTTTGGGGGGGGAGGAGCTTAAGCCCTGGGTGGAGCCTATCAAGTTCAGGAACTCTTTCCAAAAATTTGAGGTAAATTGGACCCCTCTGTCAGAGATTATGCATTCCGGAATGACATGTAACCTATAGTTATGTGAAATAAACAGTTTAGCCAACGTCTTAGCAGATGGAATCTTGGAACAAGGTATGCAATGTACCTGTTTGGAAAACAAATCGGTTACCACCCAAATAACCATGTTTCCACTGCTTTCGGGTAATTCTACCATAAAGTCCATAGAGATTTCCTTCCAGGGGGCTGTTGGTCTAGCTACATTTTGTAACAACCCTACTGGCTTACCAGGAGGTCTCTTTGCCGAAACACAAATTGGACAGCTAGCTACATTAGCTTCAATGTCCTTCTTCAAAGTAGGCCACCAGAATTGCCGCTTAACCAGGTGTAAGATTTTCACAAATCCAAAGTGACCAGCTGCTTTAGAATCATGAGCTTGTTGTAGTATTTGGCCCCTCAGCACCTGTGGCACATACAACTTGGTCCCCACCCAAGCCAAACCATCTCTAACTGTATAGTCATTTGAATGAGCCAAGAACCAATCATCAAGTTTTAAAGCTTCTTTTAATTGTTCGGTTAGGTCATTCGATAAATCCACTTCTTGTTTCTTCTTTTGGGCTCTGGTGATCATTGGGGAGGCTAGATGTTTCGTCGAAACAATTGGACTTATCACCTCCAGGTGAATACTATTATATTGGGGTAGTCTAGAGAGAGCATCCGCCATGAAGTTCTTCCCCCCTGGAATGTACTTCAGTGAGAAATTGAACCACTTGAAATACTGGGCCCAGCGAACTTGTTTAGGGGACAGCTTCCGAGGCGTTTTTAAGGCTTCCAAGTTTTTATGATCAGTCCATACCTCAAATGGATGTTTTGCTCCTTCCAGGAAATGTCTCCAGGTCAGTAAGGCCCAACGAACTGCAAAAGCTTCTTTTTCCCAGACGGCCCACCTTCTCTCAGTTTCAGACAGTTTACGGGAGTTATACTCACAAGGCTATAAGGTCCCTTTCTCATTGATTTGAAGTAACACCGCTCCAACAGCCACATCACTGGCATCGGCTTGGATCACGAAAGGAGCCTCCATATCTGGGTGCTTTAGCACTGGTTCTGCAGCAAACAGTCATTTTAGCTTTTCAAAAGCTGCTTGGCACTCCATGGACCACTCCAACGGCTTGCTCAGCCTTGGCTTCACCTCCCCTTTTGTTTTTAAGAGATTTGTGATGGGCATTGCTATCTTAGCAAAAGTCGGGATAAATTGCCGGTAAAAATTTGCAAATCCCAAGAAGCTTTGAAGTTGTTTTCTGGTACGTGGTGGAGCCCATTCCAATATGGCACGGACTTTCTCTGGATCCATTTTTATGCCCTCAGATGAAATGCGATATCCCAAATAGTCAATTTTCTCTTGATGGAATTCACATTTGGATAGTTTAGCATACAACTTAGCGGCACAGTTTCTGCAGAACAGACCGCACCAGTTTCATATGTTCATCCAGAGTTTCCGTGTAGATAAGGATGTCATCAAGATAAACCAGAACCCTCCCTGTATAAATGTTCATGTAACACCTGATTGATCATCTGCATAAATACAGCTGGGGGCCCTTGTAAACCAAAAGGAAGAACGTTGATTTGGAAGCAACCCATTGGGCAGTTAAAAGCGGTCTTCCACTCATCCCCTTCCTTAATTCGAATTCGGTAGTATGCTTCTCTCAAATCCAACTTCGTGAAAATCTTCCCCTTCACTAGGTGGGCCAACATGTCCTTCATCAAAGGCAAGGGGTACACGTTTTCCACGAAAATGACGTTCAAATTTCTGTAGTCCACCACCAAGCGATTGGAGCCATCTTTCTTTTCATGGCTCAACACGGGGGCCGCTACCCGGGGCCTAGCAGGTTGGATGAAACCACATTCCAGATTTTTATCTATAAACAGTCTTAGCTCCTCTAATTCCCGTGGTGTCATTGAGTATAACTTCGGTTTCGGGAGCTTCACCCCAGGCAAAATTTCAATAGCACAGTCTGTTGGCCGGTGAGGCGGAAGCTCATCCAAGGCCTTCTCACTGAACACTTCCTTTAAATCCCAATACTCTTGGAATTTTCTCCTCCCCTTTCATGGGTTCGGTACCTGTGGAAGCTATTTCAATTGGAATCTGAAGCTTCGGCTGAGATCTCCCCTCTTTTCCCAGTCGCTGCTTGGTGCGTATGCGCAACAACCCCTTTCTCCAGTTAACCTGGGGGTTCCATTTCCGGAGCCAGAGCAATCCCAGTATTAATGGTTGCTCCATCCCAGGGACCACAATAAAGCACAGAGTCTCATCATGTTCTCCCATGATCATTTCTATAGGTTCCATGATAAAACGTGCAGGGCAACCTCCAGCCACTGATCCATCTAATTGGGCAAAGGAAATGGGCATCTTTAAAGGTTTTAGTTTTAAGTCCATTTTCTCCACTACTTCCGTGTTGATTATACACCTTGTGCACCCAGAATCTAATAGGGCTAGCATTTCCCCTTCGACCCCTGAATTGGGTACCCTCAACTTCACTGGAATGGTCATAGGGTCCATGCTTGGACTTACCAGGAAGTCATCTTCCGAGTTGAAATCGTCCTCCTCAGGGGTAACCGGGGTTTCTGACTCCTCTCCCGCGGGAGGGGCGACCTCTGCTGCCTCTTTCGACTTTAGTGCTGCTTCGCAAGGCTTCGCGGGGATTTTTCAGGTTTCTTCCCTTCTTTTGGCGCCCCCTTTGGTTCCAGCTTGACTTTGCAGTTCACAGCCCGGTGACCTTCCTTCCCGCATCGAAAACAGGCAAAGGGGTTGGGTCTTGCCGTCACTCCTCCCATCTGAGGTTTGGGGACCTCTTGAGGACGTGGGGGGAAGGTTTGCTCCACCCAGAACCTCCCCGCCGTCTGCTTCGGGTTAAATCAGTTTCCACTTCTTCTGCCAGCAAGTACCACATCTGCAAGTCATTTGGGTCTCTTCTAGCAATGCATCTCTGGTACACATCTTCGTTTAAACCATCTTTAAATGCTTCTATCAGGGCTTCCTAGGACCAGCCTCGGATAAATTCTTGGGTGTAGTCAGCCACTGACCTTCGCCCCTGATTTATGGTCTTCATCCTGATCCGGGCCTTGCGCTCTGCCAATGGGTCCTCAAACCTAGCTCGCAGTGCAGTCATGAACAGGTTATAATTCATCAACTGGGGAGCATTATCATTATGCAGGGTCACCATCCACTCTGCAGCTGTTCCCTCCAGAGCCCTGGTAACACATCTCACTTTGGCTGCTTCTGAGGGAAAATCCTTCCCGTATTCTTCCATATAGCTCCAAACTTGGGCTAGAAAAAATCCCAAGGTTTTGGTATCTCCCCCGTATCTTACTTCTAACGGAGGCAGCCTAGGAGCTCTACGCCTTCTATGAAATAGACCTCCTGCTGAGGGCCCCAGGGCTGCTGCTGGATCGGGTTGATTTATGGGAGAGGGGGCTGCTCTGCTTCTTCTAACTGGGGCTACTCCCCCTTCCCCTTCATATCTTTGTGCAGCTTGGGGTTGTTCAAAGGCTTCATTCAGGTGTCTCCTGGCTTGATCTAGTAAGAGTTCTCTCTTTTTTCTCTCTTGCCATGGCTCCTCTTTTCCACGCCGGCGGGTGGTGGTGATCCCGGGGGTGTGTGTCCTTCTCCGGATCTTTCCAGCCAACCCCCACCAACCATCTGGGCTTCACAGCTGGATCCTCTTCCAGATAGAGCTCTGCTAACGATTGGGCTTCCTGTACCAGCAAAGAATCTTGCCCTCCAATGGCTCCCAGATCTTCCTGGTCACTAGTTGAAGATGACATGATGTTCAGGCCCCCTCGGAAGAAAATTGGGTGTTTTCTCCGGGTGGGCTGGTAGAGTCAGATTCAGAATAATGTCAGGCGGTGCTCCATTCAAAATCCAAGAAAGAAATACTTAGACTCTTTAATTTAGAGAAAAGTTATCTTTTACTGAAAGTGAAGTGGTAGCAACCAGAGAATTCTGAATCTAAGAAATTAGGCGCGTAAATCTCATATACAAAGTGATGGAAATGTTCCCACCCCCAATAGTTCAGATAAAACTTCCAATTAGAAATTGTGAATATGATCATGTGGGCATCTTCAGGTGATGATGAGGTCTCTGTCCGTTGACCTTGGCATACTTTGATAACGGGTTGCAGTTGCGCAGAGAAAAGAAAGCTAAGTGAGAAATAGAAACCTAACTCTGATGTATGCTTCCCACTCCCTCATTTACACAACAGAAAAATGTAACACCTCCAGCTCACTTCCCAGACTCCTCCCGTCCCCCCGTCCCCCATTTCTTATGACAGCCGAAAGATGCAAAGCAATAGTAGAAGATCTTGAAGGCTGATATCCAGATTGTTGGGAGCAGAAGGCTGACATTGTAAACTGCCCAGAGGGTGTTGTAAAGCACTATGGTGTGGTATATAAGTCTGAGTGCTATTGCTATCAAAAGAAAATATTTTCAAGGAAACTCACTATCACCACTAGTGTTTGTTTGTTGTTCCACAGATTCCTCTATCAAGTCAAACCATGGCTATCAAACAACAAAAACACCTGCCAAGCTACCCCACATCATTTACATGAGCATGTATTTAAACATGGAAAAACATTTAAAATAAAATTGCTGCTCAACATTGCCTGTACATACAGCCAAAACATTGCAATAGAATGTGGACTGGACAAAAATGCCACCCTCACCATCAACAGGGAAAAAATAATGAAAAGAAAGAAAGAAATCCAGATGTCCTATGGAGATAACATAAAGACTCTGGATGAAAACAATTACTACAAATAGCTGAGCATCTTTCAAACTGACAACATCAAATGCACTGAAATCAAGAAGATTAGAAGTGAACACAGTATGAGGAAGATTTTAAAGTCCAAACTCAATGGGGAACGTACTATTGAGACAATCAATACACAGTTGGAATAGTGGACCAGACTCAAATAGAACTAAAAGCTCTAGATAGAATAACTGTTGCAAAAGAAAATAAAGATATTAATAGGATAGCCAAATCAATTGGAGCACCATCAGCATTGACAAAATCACAATGAGTCAATTGCAAAAGGCAGCTACATTAGGAACAATTTGCAATCTGTGACAATAGCTAAACACCATCAAACATCTACCCATATACCAGGTTCTTTGGAAAGATTTGTTAGGTGGATAAAAATTCCAAATCCAGCCTAAAGATGACTGACTATGCATGCAACTGACTACAATAATAATAGACATTTCATTGGCACATATCCTGGTAATATCTTTAATTATTGATAATAGTAATTAGATTGGTTGTTTCATATCCATCCTCTACATTTTCATGTATAAAATACATTGTGTAGGATCCATCAAAAACCTGGGGACTCTATATTCCTTACAAAATGGTGAAAGGCTGAATCATTATCTAATGCAGATGGCATAAAGAATATTGAATGCAATATCTAATACTGGAATATTACAATTACAATTCAGAACTTCTTTCTCTCGTATTAGAAAGTATCTCAGAGACAAAAGACATAAAGAAAACAAGGTATGAATTACTAATTTATTTTAGTGAATTAAACTGATGCATTTTTTTTTGCTTTTTAACCATGCTAAACTGTCTTTTTTATAGGAAGTGATATTTGATAGAGACAAATATGGCTGCCCATTACAGAGCCATTATACTCAGGACTTTCATCCTCAGGTTGAGCTGTAAGTAAAACTAAAACAGTGTGAATGAGAAAAAGATGCATTTAGGAAATATGTATTATAGACCGTTTCCCCAACTCTTCATGACAAGAATTGAAGGAGTCAAAAGAAATCAAGATGGTGGCCACAACTGTCCAATTATAGACTTACCCCTTTTTATATGTGCACAAAGGAACAGATTCCAATCACATAGTCACAACCGTCATCTTGACTTCTTAGACCCTTGTCCCACAAATGTCCCTGAAAAGGGAGGAGGGCTCTCTCTGGTCTGTGGAAAACTGTTCCAGTATTATTTGACAAAGGACAAATGCTCGCAAAATTGGAAGATTTATTGGAAAGGAGGTAGACAGAAGTTAAATACACTTGAATCCTTACTATGTCTTTACACTCTTAGAAAAGATATGGTTCTGTGCTTCTGTTATATACAGATATGAGCATGACAGCATTTTCATGCCAGTTGACGTAAACTATATATTGTGGGAGATGAATGGAAGGACTGACTTTGCTTACAAGGCAACTATGGAAAAGGTAAATTGATTTATGATTTTTGTACTTTATGTGTTATCATTTTGAAATAAGCTATTTGGATCAAGTTTCTTTCTTAGAAAGAAAGGCAAAGAAAATACTAACACTTGTCCCATATCTAAAGCTCCAGTCACCTGAATGGCTTAGAAAAAAAAGAACGGAAAAGTAGAGACTGTGAAGGGCTTTTGCCTTTTTCTGTGCTCGGAATTTATTGGTTTGGAGTTGGTTAGTTGGAACACTGACATTATGCAAAGGAATTTAGAGATACCTTTGGGGGGAAGGTGTTAAAGAATAGTCAGGGGGGGTCTTGCAAAAAACATTACCCAGTCCAGACATTGAAGCGAGTGTAAAAAAAGAAATTTATAATAATCCCCTCTTGGTTGTTTATTATAAGATGGGATAAAGAGAAACTTGCATAGGCTTTCAAGATCTGTTATTCTACTCTACAATAATAAACTGCCATTTCTGGTATTCTTTAGTGTTTGTTTCTTACCTTGGCCTACTAATAAAGTTGACAGTTATCTTCCCTAGGACTGAGAAGATACAGGGAAAGAAAGTTGAGCAGAGCTGTTTCTTCTACCTATTGAAGCCATCATTTCTTTATGAACAATCATTTTTGGAGATAGAAACAAAAAGCAGTGGTTTTAGATTCTTTTGAGTTGTTTACATTTTTCATAATCAATTTTCCAAATTACTGTTCTTTCACAGTTGTATGCAGTGGTGGCTGCTGAGTGGTCAGTGGAGTTCAGGTGAACCCCTTTCTGTGATCTCTGGCTGGGCCTGCCCACCTACCTTTGTGCTATGCTTTCCCTAAATAACTAACTTTTCCCTCACCCAGTCTGCCCAGGTGTGTAGTGCATCGCCCAGCTGTACTCACCAGAGCTGCCTGAGTCGATTAGCTGTCTGTTTGAAGCTGTGTTGCAGCCCCAAAGTGGCGCGTGCACTCACAACCAGCAAACCCCGTCAACGAAAGTGCAGCCCACCATTGGCATACCTACAAATACCAATCAAGATACAAGAAAGACAAGAAAGAATGGGATATACAGAGAGAATTGATGGCATTGGATAAGATACTATTAGGAATGTGGGGGAAATAATTAACAGAATATACAACTATCTACTAGAATATAAAATGGAGGAGGAGCAAGTCAAAGAAGTAATGAAAGAATGGGCTCAAAATTTCGGTTATAATATTGAGTTAGACAATTGGCAAAAGTTATGGGAAAGAAATAGAAAACTAACATTGACAACTTCGTATAAAGAGAACCAATATAAAATGTTTTACAGATGGTATCTTCCTCCAACTAGATTGGCCAAAATTAGTAAAAGTATATCACCACATTGTTGGAAATGTAACATAGAAATAGGGACCTATTATCATATGTGTTGGAAATGGATAAAAACAAAAAAATACTGGTGGAAAATAAAGATTTGGATAGAAGAGATAGTTCATCAGAAAGTAGAGTTCAGTAGAACTTTATCAGTAGATAAAGAAATGTTCTTACTGGGAATTATTAATGAGAAATACAGTAATGGAACAATATATTTAATGATACAAATAATAACAGCTGTGTGATTGGTGTATGCCCAAACTAGAAGATTGAAGATACCCTTACAGAAAGTGAAATAATAAGGAAAATATTAGTCTGTGCAGAGATGGACAGACTAACTTTAGAAATCAAAGATAAGGATAAGACAGAGTATTATGAAGTCCGGAGTAAAATGTATCAATGGCTAGAGTCAAGGAAAAAAACGGTTGACACTTTATAGGAATGAAAACTAAAGTTCTTCTGCAGCCACTGCAGTCATTCACTACATTCAATCATTGTAGTCATTCACAGCCGGACACCATGTCAATGCCACCACTCATGGCAAGAGGCTATATGTTGTGTTGTGCCATTGTGTGCATGAGCGGTGGCACTGCTTTGATGAGCCATGTGCCATCCTGCCATGAGTGGCAGCACCAATGTGTCAAACCACGTGGTGTCCTGCCATGAGTGGTGGCATCAGCACGGTGCGCCAGATGGGGCCCAGCTATGAGCAGCTGCAAGTGGCTGCAAAAGTTGGGCAGCAGCGCATCAGGTATCAGAGCATGGGATGCCTCTTACAGCGGTCCTTAGGTAAGTGGGTGCAAGGTGTATGGGGCAGCTCTATTCCCCAACTCCACCCTAACTTGATTTTTATGCCTGTGCCTCGTCCCATCTCGTGCAATCAGACAGCAGGCGGGGCTAACCTAGGGCTTATAAATGCCCCTGGCATTTATAAGGCACAGGAATGAAAATTGGGTTAGAGCTTGTTTTCAGGGTAGGTCATATTTTTGGGGAAATATGGTAAGAATCCCACTTGACTTTACATTCCAAGAAGTCTGGCTCAAGGTTAGCAATCACATCATTGTGATTATCATGGACATGATGATTTTTCTTATATTTTATGTAAGAAAATATATTTCCTATAGTTTAATCTTTTTTGGAATTTCAATCTTGTTTTTTATTCACAATTTTTATTACCTTTATATGTTTACTTTTTTTCTGTAAACTATTTTATTATTAATATAGTTATTGTACAAATGGTTGTTAAGTGAGGACTACCTCACAAAAATTCAAATAATCCTTAGAGTATAGAGTTATATTCTAAACATATATAGTTACCAGAACTTCATAAAGTTTATCTATTCTGAGAATTCTTTTCTTGGCTGAGTTTTGTGTGCTTATGTTTTTAACAGGTACGTTGTTTAAATACTGCACAGACTTGGAATGAGATGATTAAATTATACAATAAATCAATTGAAACAATTGAAGATGTAGATGAAATATGGGGACCTCATGTAAGCATCAACATATAACAAAAATATAAGTAAAATCAGTGTTTAAATATATATCTAATACTATTTAGTTATTAATCTTTATTTAAAATAAAGCAAGCATCCAACTCTTATAGGTTACTTCTAACTTTGCTATTGATTTCTGAGTTGTTTTTGTTACCATAAGTATTTTTCTAGATGACAGCCAAGTGATATAACTCAAGAGTGCAAACATATTGTTGTTAATGTCTGCTGTTTTATGCTTTTGGAGCTATCAGAAGAATTGCAGTGATTGTATTTCCGAGTGAGAGGCAAAAGTGAAGAACTCCCTCTGAGAATATGGAAGTATGGGAGAAATGAGAAAATATATTGGCTCTGACAATATATGATAGAGTAGGAATGAAGAAGTGATTTTCTAGTTGGCTTACTATTCCTATTCTACAATAGAAATGTGGATTTGATATATCTAGTTGGTTTTAATAGGTCAGTTAAAGTGGCTTGTCAGATGTTGGCTTACTTAGGAGAGGTGTGGGTTTTCTTGTAAGTGTTGATTGTGGTTACAGTAGGAGTGATGCTATAGGGAAATCATGGCTTTGCAGGAAACTCTGTGATTGATAGTTAGATGCCAGTTGTTGCCTCTTTAAGTTTAGTGAGTGGAGATGGAGGTAAGCAAATTATGACTATCATAGAAAGAAGAAATATGGTGGGAAATGTTGGGCAAATCATTACAGATTATTTTTTTTAAAAACTTGCAGCTTAGGGTTCATCTATACTTCTGGTTCCACAGTTTAATAGAATAGAATAGAATAGAATAGAATAGAATAGAACAGAACAGAACAGAACAGAACAGAACAGAACAGAACAGAATAGAATAGAATAGAATACTTTATTGGCCAAGTGTGATTGGACACACAATGAATTTGTCTTGGTGTAAATACTCTCAGTATACATAAGAAAAGATACATTCGTTAAGAATCAAGAATCATAACGGACGACACTTAATGATAGTCATAAGGTACAATCAACAATCAAATCATACTAGGAAACAGTCAAAATAAATAGTAAGGATACAAGTGACAAAGTTACAGTCCTACAATCACAAGTGGGAGGGGATGGGTGATAAGGAGTGACGAGAAGATTAACAGTAATAGTAGTGCATACTTTGTAAATAGTTGAACAGTTTTGATGGAATTATTTGTTTATCAGACTGATGGCTTTCGGGGAAAAATGTTCTTGTGTCTAGTTGTTCTGGTGTGCAGTGCTCTATTGAGAGAAGGAGTTGAAACAATTTATGTCCGGGATGTGAGGGGTCTGTAAATATTTTCACAGCCCTCTTTTTGACTCATGAAGTATACAGGTCCTCGATTGAAGGCAGGTGGGTAGTAATTGTTTTTTTCTGCAGTCCTAATTATCCTCTGAAATCTGTGTCTGTCCTGTTAGGTTGCAGAACCAAACCAGTTATAGAGGTGCAGCTGATAGACTCAGTAATTCCTCTGTAGAACTGTATCAGCAGCTCCTTGGGCAGTTTGACCTTTCTGAGTTGGCACAGAAAGAACATTCTTTGTTGTGCTTTTTTGATGACATTTTTGATGTTAGGTGTCCATTTTAGGTCATGTGATATGGTAGAACCTAGAAATTTGAAGGTCTCTACTGTTGATATTGTGTTGTCTAGTATGGTAAGAGATGGTAGCATGGGAGGGTTTCTTCTAAAGTCTACCACCATTTCTACGGTTTTGAGTGTGTTCAGTTCCAGATTGTTCTGGTTACACCATGAGGCAAGTTGTATAACCTCCTGTCTGTATGCAGATTCATCGTTGTCTCGAATGAGACCGATCACTGTTGTGTCATCAGCAAACTTCAGTATTTTAACAGATGGATCGTTTGAGATGCAGTCAAATATGGTATATAGGGAGAAGTGGAGGTAGCACACAGCCTTGTGGGGGAGGGGCTGTGCTGATTGTACAGTTATTGGATGTGATTCTGCCTAGTTTCACCTTTCATTCCTAAATCTCGGAAGTTAGAGGACTAGCTAACTCAAGTTGGTCCCAGAAAATGCCAGCTCCATTTGTAACAAGACATCAATCATCTGTGGTGGGTGAGTTGTCAGTCTCAGACAAGGACATAGCATTTTGTTTAAGAATCATCTACTCTTCTTCCTGGCAGGACCACTTTATGTGATGGTAGCCCTTGTTACTGGGCTTATTTAGGAAAAGATAAATTGGAATTATCTTTGTTTTGGAGCTGTTGGTGGGTGATCTGGATATGGAGAATATGACAGTGTGTACTTTGCCATAGTCAAATCACTTCCTTGTTAAGGTGAGGGTTATTGCCATCTGGGAGCTCCATGATATAGCATAGTCACCTTAGAGACCTCATGGATCGAGATGGTTTCCAGGAGATTTTCCCTGTATTGTTGCAGGTAGCCATTGCATTCAAGAAGATTATGGAGAAGAGTTGTGGATTCTCTTAAGGCCCTTATAATTAAAATAAATAATTCTGAAGATGTATTTATTTTCTGTTTATTTATTTGTATTATAAAGTAAAATGGACACAATGTAAATACTTTTATTTCATAATCTAAAGTTATGTTATTAAATAAATTAACACATCAATTTTTCTTTTCAGAATTACAAGTCTTGTTTTAAAAAAAGATCAGAACAATTAAGAAAACTGGATAAAGCATATGAGATCTTAAATAGTTCTGGTTTGAACTTTTTAACTTGGCCTCAGTATACCAGTACTTATATGTTCAAGCTGATAATACTGGATCCAAATTTCAGGTTAACTTTTCAAATTTGATTTGAATGTAATAGATATTCATTATTTTTAACCTCAAAGGAAGATTATTATTATGCATATTACATAGAATGCTTCCACAATGTTTAGTGTGAAATTACTTTTATTTTATTCATTCTCTTTTTACAGGGTATCTACAAGTTGTCATCAAATGGTTATGGCTTGTGTATCCCAATAGTACTGTATATTTAATTGATATATCTATATCTCCATATCTCCATCTCCATGTCTATTCAAATGGTGACCTGTTCCCCTCTTCCCAACAAACACCACAATTTCACTTAGCTCTAACACTGGAAGATCAGAGAATGGGTGGCCATCCGCACAACTCACATTCGCTCCAGCGGAAAATGGAAAGAGGGAGGAAGCGAAAGGTATGCGGAACGTCCACACAGCATTAATAGCACGGACATAGAAAGGATGAAAGTGGATGCAGCTCGGATATAAAGCATTAAAACGGACAAAATATTTGTATATGGGATGTATCTTGGATATTTAGGATGTCTGGAGGATGTCTAGAGTATGTGGAAGGACACCTAGTGGAAAACCGATATTTCCTATAAAAGGGGGAGGAAATCACCTGGATCTCACTATCAGTCCAGAAGCCGTGGTGTGCAGACCTCTTCAGCCTTGGTCTTGCTCTTCCACAGCATCCATTGATCTCCACCATGGATCATCGCACACTCCTTTTGGTAGCCGCGATCATTCAACACCAGAACCAAGCCCTGTTCAGGCTGTTTCACCTTTTCTACGCAAGGAGAAGAAGGAGACGTCCAAGAGCTGTGGGGGTCCGACGATGGATCGGGAGAAGAGTGGAGTTTGGACTGTATGACAAGCTGATGGTAGAGCTGTGGAACAAAGACTCTCGTGCATTCCAGAACTTCATGAGGATGCCACCAGCCATGTTTGACAAATTTGTGGAGCGTCTGAGACCCAGGTTAACCAAGGCAAACACCAACTTCCGGCCCAGCCTGGAACCTGGGCTCAAGGTGGCACTGACTCTGTGCCACCTGGCCTCAGGGACCACCTACAGGAGCATGCAGTACTGATGGAGGGTGCCACACAACACCATCAGCATTGTGGTCAGAGAAGTGGTGCAGGCCATCATCGAAGAATACGTGGAGGAGCTTCTCCAGTGTCCCACAACTGAAGAAGGCTGGAGGAAAGTTGCAGAAGAGTGGTATCAGAGGTGGAACATTCCCCACACCGTTGGAGCCATAGATGGCAAGCACGTGGCCTGCAAAGCTCCAGCCAACTCAGGGTCCAATTATTACAACTACAAGGGCTTCTTCAGCATCATCCTCTTTGCCATGGTTGATACTGACTACAAGTTCATGGACATCGATGCTTCAGGCAACGGGTCAGCTTCAGATGTCCAGATATACAATGCCAGTGACCTCAAGGATGGGCTGGAACGCAACCTCATCATGTGTTTTCCAGATCCAGACCCCCTACCCAACGACACACAAGATGTGCCCTACTTCATCGTGGGTGATGATACCTTCTCCCTCAGAACCTACCTCATGAAGCCCTACAGTTCAAGACACTTCACCTGTGAAGAGAAGATCTTCAACTCCAGGCTGTCCAGGGAAAGACAGGTGGTGGAGAATGCCTTTGGCATCCTGGCCAACAGGTTCCAGGTAATTCTCACCAACATGCAGCATCGCCCAGAGACCGTGAGGAACATCATGGAAGCTTGCTGCATCCTGCACAATCTCATGCGCACCTGCTACCCAGTGTTGCAGAACAGCAAAATGAACCAAGTAAAGTGTCTTAAGCAAAGATAAGGTGACCAGGTAACAACTCAGTCTCTGGCACTATTCTCAGTCACTCTGAGGCATGCCCATGGTCTCAGATGTAAAGGGGCCAGGAAATGTGGAGGTAGCTGTGGCTGGAGTGCTGGTCTGAGGCGCCATTGGGGTGCCTGGCTCCGAGAGTACAACAGGAGATGGTGTGTGCAGAAAGCTCTCAGAGACCTGACTCAATCCCGTGAGGTTGAGAGGCCCTTCATCAAGTACCTGCGATGTGAGGCCCAAGACTGATGACAGATGTTCTGAGGAAGGGCTTGGCTGTGGGGTGGAGGAAGGAGGAGTGTAGTGGGGCTGTCTGGTGTGCAGCTGGGTCAGCTGAGGTGTCTGTGGTGTCTGTGGCGTCCGAGGAACCTGGGTGTGGGCTGGGAAGGGCTGCCTCTGCTGTGGGAAGTCCTGGTAGTGGTAGGCTTGGTAGGCGAGGGGCTGCTGAAATCCATGGAAGGGCTGTGACATCGCCTGGGGTGGAGGAGCAGACCTGGAGTGGGTAGTAGCAGGTTCAGCTGGGCATGGAGGGTGGTGCAGAAGAGCTGTGATCCTCTCCTTCATCGCCTGGTACTGGGCCTCAGGCATGTCCATGAGGGTTTGGCTCACGTACGTGATGAAGGGCTTGCGGTTCGAGGATGGTATGTCAAAGTGGACCAGCTGGGAGAGAAGATCTGTGCTGGCTTTGATTGTGTCCCTGATCTCCAAGAGGGCAGTGTGGCTCTGTCCCTCTGGTCTGCCTCTCTGCCTGCTTTCTGTGGAGCTGGGGGTGGGTGTGGGTTGGTCTCTGGTGGCTGCTTCTTCTTGCTCCATCTGAGACAGGGGATCCTCCATATCCTCCGGCACGGGGATTGCAGCTGTCAGGGGAGTCTCTGTCGTGGGGCCCTCCAAAGACACCTGCCTGGACATGGTAGCTGTCTCCTGGCTGGAAGAGGAGTGGCTCTCTGCGGGCTGTCTGAGGGAGAGGGTTGACAGAGGGGCTGCTCCTTGGTGGTGGACCTCACCCTCCAAGAAGCTGCACTGGGCCATGACATAGGTCTCCCGGTCAGTGAGCTTGACAGCGGCCTGCCTGGATTTCTTCAGGTGCAGCTTGCCATACCAGGTGTGCATGTGCTTCTACCACCCCAAGAGGACATCTGAAGTGTAGCCTAGGCTCTCCGCCTTCTCTCTCCAAACTGCCTGCTTTCTCGGTGTCGCGATAGAGCCTGTGGCCCTTCCTCCACAGGTACTCGTTCTCTCTCAGCCATTCCAGCACCTCCTCCTTATGGTCCTCGGAAATGGAATACTGTTTCCTCTCCTCCTTCTCCTTGCCTTGCCTCTTCCTCCCTCTGGCAGGGCTTCAGGGCCTTCAGCAGCAGGGCTTTGAGGGCCTTGGGGCTGGTCCACCACAGCAGCAGCAGCAGGAGAAGCACCACCAGCACCAGCAGCAGGAGAAGCACCAGCAGCAGCAGGAGAAGCACCAGCAGCACCAGCGGCACCAGCAGGAGAAGCACTAGCAGCAGCAGCAGCAGCACCAGCACCAGCACCAGCAGCAGGAGAAGCACCAGCAACACCAGCAGAAGCACCAGCAGCTTCAGAGTCAGCACTACGGGGTGGGATGGTGGTTCTGTCCTTCTTGCCAGGACTGGCAGGAGTAGGCACAGGCTTCCTCTTCTTCCCCATGGTGTTCTCTCAAGATGTCTCTGGCAGCAGGTCTTTTCTTTGAATGCTGACTGCTTGGGAGCTGCATCCTTTTATATCCACGGAGCTGATGCAATTCATCCTCCCCGCATGCGCAGTGAATGCTTTACATCCGCTACGCATCCGCCACGCATCCGCTATGCATCCTATAGGCGTCCGTGATGCATCCACATCATCCGCTACACATCCGCTTCTTTTGCTACGCATCCGCTTCGCTATTCTCCCCCGGAACCCCTGCGGATGTGTCATCCGCTTCCATCCGCTTTCATCCGCTAGGCTTCCTACGAACATCCGCTTTACATCTCCACTACATCCTCCCCACGTCCATTCCTTTCTGTTGTTTTCTGTTCTGTTTATGCAAATTTGGGGCACTTTTGAGAGCAGATAACAACGGATGGAGCCACCCCCGAAATTTTGCTCATCCACTGTGTCCTTTTTGCATACATTTTGCATCCGTCGGCCAGTGTGACTTAGCCTTAAGATTTGAACACAGCTTGTTGAAGAAAACTCATTATTTTATGTTATTCACATTTATATCAGATCAGCAAAGATATTCACTGATTTTCAATGTAGCCTGACCAGTGCAGAACAGAGATCAGAGGTCCAAATTTCAGCTTGTTGAACAAAATGCATTATTTTGTGTTATTCACATTTATATCAGATACCGCAAAGATATTCACTGAATTTCTAGATGAGAATTTTCATACTGCACGCAAGACACTCTTATATTTGCATGCACTGCTTACCACTATGATCTTCCTTGTTCTATATTCATATTTTTGATTTTCTTTACTCTGCTATTTAGTTAATATTACACTTGTTGGTTTCTACTCATTATTCCAGTTTCTTAAGATACTATTATTAAGATAATTTTGATATGTCTTTTAACGGAACTTGCAATTTAGTTCCTATTTTTCAATTGCACTTTTGTCTTTCCTGGTTTCAGCTTGTTCTCCCACCTCCAACCCATTATCAAATTTGGGCAGCATGCAACATTATTAACATATACTAGTGAATAATATACTAATAATCAACCATATTTAGAACTTTTTTCTGCATTTTAGACATAATCTTCCTGGTATATTATGACAACTGTTCTTATACTTTTCATACAATTTTATATTTTATACTACAAGACTTAACAATGTTTTTTAACTATATTTTATGGTCCAACCATACTCTGTAATGCATGGGAACTGTCTAGATAGGGCTGTCAAACTACTGGCTTGTGGGCTGGATGTGTCACATGCCCATACCCAGTTTAGTGAAGGGGGAAAAGGTCCCAATATCACATGATTCCACCATGACAACATGAATTTGACACCCCTGATCCAGATCAATATTTTTTTTTAATAAACTTTATTTACAAGAATTAAAAACATATAAATTTAAAAATGCAAAATCAATAACGTATACATAACACATTCCTCTTTACATTTGATATCAAATTTGATACGTCCTGATAATCATTACTTCTCACATTTCCATTAACTATCAAATCTTAATCATGATGTAACTTGCGATACTCTACTAATCTTCTCGTTGGATTATAACTATCTATTAATTAATAATAAATTCATAATTTTTGAATAGTAAATAAAAAGATATAGTGAATATAATAATAATTATATAAAAGAATATTTAACACCTTTGTTATTCTTGTACATTTCATAAAGACAGTTGCATATAATTTGTTTCTAGGGTTCATTTACATGTTTTCCCTTTACAGTTTACCCAGTTGTACCATTTGTCCCATATCCTAGAATAATCTGTGTCCTCCTTCCCATTGATTTTGAGTGTGAGCCTCTCCAATTGGGCACATTCATACATTTTTTGAATTGTAATATGTATCAGTGGTATATTTGAATTCTTCCAATATTATGCAAATGAAATCTGTGCTGCTGTCAATAAGTGGATGGTCAGATATCTCATTTTAGGGGTATAATCCCCTTTAATCATTCCCAACAAGAACAGTTCAAGTTTCCACTCCAGCCCACACTCTATAATTTCTTCTATCCACTCTTTTATTTTTAATCAATATTTCTTTATCTCAGGACAGGTCCATCCTAGATGGAAATAAGTACCAAATTTACCTTTGCATTTCCAACAGCATAGATTTGCTGTCAGAAATATTTTGGCCAATCAAGAGGGTACCAGATGCCATCTATACATCAGTTAGTATGAGATCTTTTTGCCAAATTTCTTCCCAGCCATCCAGATCTATACTGTGATCAAAAAAAATTTCCCAGGCTAACAAAGGTCCTTTCATGATTCTATCAGCTGTTTCATGTTCTAATATATAATTATATAGTTTAGAAATCAACCCTTTCTCAAGACTTGAGAGTATTTTTTCTAAATGTGTATCTTTTGCCTCAATTCCATATTCCTTTACATCTTTATTATATCTCAATTTTACTTGGAAATATGACCAATTATCGATGACTATCCCTAGTCCTTCAAGTTCCTGTATCATTTTAATTCTTCCCTCTTTATCTGATATTTGATGGTACTTCAGTTTTTTTACTGATATCCATCGTATTTAAGTGGAACATTGCCTCCATCGTTGAAAACCACCTTGGAATTTTGGAATAATAATTTCTTCTAATGTCAGCCCAAATTTTAATTAATGACTTTCAGAATTCATGTCTAGTAAAATATAGATTGTTTTGGCTATTTGTGTTCCACACAAATGTGTGCCACCCTAATTGTAAGTCGTGGCCCTGCAATTTTAGAATTCTATTGTTCCACCAATTGATCCAATCTTTTATCCATACTAATGCCACCGCTTTATAATAGATCTCCCAGGCAGGGAGTCCAAATCCACCTCTGCTTTTGTTATCTTGTAAATGTATTTTTTTATTCTCATTTTTTTCTCTGCCCAAATAAATTTCATCACAATTTTATCTAATTCTTTAAAGATTTTTTATCCAATAATATTGGAATTGTTTGAAATAAATATAGTATTTTAGGTAGAACATTCATTTTGATTGTTGCTATTCTGCTTAATAATGAAGTTTGCATCTTATTCCAATTTTCCAAATCCTTTTCAATCTTTTTCAGTGATTGGGTGTAGTTGTCCTCCCGCAGATTTAATGTTCTAGCTCTTAACCAGATGCCTAAATATTTGATCTTCTTTACAATTTGTAATCCCATCTTTTCTTCCATTTTTTTTGTTTACTAATTGGTAAATTTTTAACTAGCATTTTAGTTTTTTCCTTATTAATCCTGCTAGTTTACCAAATTTATCTATTTCATTTAGTAAACTGGTCCTGAGTCTATTGGGTCTTCTATGACAAAAACCATATCATCTGCGAAGGTCTGTAATTTATACTCTTGACTTTTAAATTGGTTTCCTGGATGTTTTTCATAATATTCTAATATGTCTATTATTATTCTTGTATTATATCTAATCTGCCTCGTGGGAAGAAAGCCATTTTGATCCGAATGAATTTTGTTGCTCAGTACTTTCTTTAATCTTTCTGCCATTATTGCCATAAAAATTTTATAATCTGTCTATAATTCTTTATTTGGTTGGCATCTGCACCCTCTTTTGGAATCAATGTTATGTAAGCTTCCTTCCATGGTTCTGGACTTTTTGCTTCCAATAATACCTAATTGTAAACCCCTATCTCTTTATATAATTCATTTGGCCCTGCTGTTTTGTTTCTATTTTGTTTTTGAATTGCTGCCTTTAATTCATCTAAAGTTATTACTCTATTAAAGGCTAGGTCACATCAGCCGACGGATGCAAAACGTATGTAAAAAGGACACAGCGGACGAGAAAATTTTCCATCCGTTGTTATCCGCTCTCAAAAGTCCCTCAAATTTGCATAAACAGAGCAGACAAAAACGGAAAGGAATGGATGGGGGGAGGACGTAGCGAGGATGTTGAGCGGATGGAAGCGGATGGAAGCGGATGGAAGCGGATGACCCATCCGCAGGGCTTCTGGGGGAGAACAGCGAAGCGGACGCGCAGCGGAAGGAACGGATGTAGAGCGGATGCCGAGTGGATGACGCGGATGCATCACGGATGCCTAGCGGATGCCTAGTGGATGCCTAGCAGATGCAAAGCATTCACTGTGCATGCAGGGAGGATGCATTGCGTCAGCCCCATGGATATAAAAGGATGCAGCTCGCAAGGTCACCATTCAGAGGAAAGACCTGCTGCCAGACACATCTTCAGCCAACAACCATGGGGAAGAAGAGGAAGCCTGTGCCTACTTCTGCCAGCCCTGGCAAGAAGGACAGGACCACCATCCCACCCCCTGGCACTGACTCTGCTTCTGCTGGGGCTTCTGCTGCTGGTGCTGACTCTGCTGGTGCTGGTGCTTCTGCTGATGCTGCTCCTGGTGCTGGTGCTTCTGCTGGTGCTGCTCCTGGTGCTGGTGCTTCTGCTGGTGCTTACTCTGCTGGTGCTGCTCCTGGTGCTTCTGCTGGTGCTTACTCTGCTGGTGCTGCTGATGGTCCTGCTGGTACTGCTGGTGCTGCTTGTGCTGCTGGTGCTCCTGGTGCTGCTGGTCCTGCTGGTGCTCCTGGTGCTGCTGGTGGTGGTGGTGTGGTGGACCAACCCCTAGAACCTCAAAGCCCCTCTGATGAGGGCCCAGAAGGCCCTGCCAGAGGGAGGAAGAGGCATTCGTGAGAAAAGGGTGAGAGGAGACAGTACTCCATTGCCGAGGAACATGAGGATGAGGTGCTCGAATGGCTGAGGGAGAACGAGTACCTCTGGAGGAAGGGACACAGGCTCTATCGAGACACCAAGTGGAAGCAGGTGGCTTGGAGAGAGAAGGTGGAGAGCCTGTGCTACACTTCGGATGTCCTCCTCGGGTGGTGGAAGCACATGCACACCTGGTACGGGAAACTGCACCTGAAGAAGTCTGGCCAGGCCGCGGTCAAGCTCACCGACCGGGAGACCTACGTGATGGCCAAGTGCAGCTTCTTGGAGGGTGAGATCCGCCACCGAGGAGCATCCCCTCTGTCTACCCTCATTCTCAGGCAGCCCACAGAGAGCCAAGAGTCAGCTCCTATGTTCAGGCAGGTATCTGTGGAGCGCCCCACGACAGAGACCCCCCCGACAGCTGCACTCCCCGTGGCGGAGCACATGGAGGACCCCCTGACGCAGTTGGAGTAAGAAGAAGCAGCCACCAGAGACCAACCCACACCCACCCCCAGCTCCACCTCCACCTCCACAGAAAGCAGGCAGAGAGGCAGGCCGGAGGGGCAGAGCCACACTGTCCTCTTGGAGATCAGGGACACCCTCAAGAGCAGCATAGATCTCCTCTCTCAGCTGGTACAGTCCGACATACCATCCTCTAACCGAAAGCCCTTCCTCACCTATGTCAACCAGACCCTCATGGAAATGCCCGAATCCCAGTACCAGGTGATAAAGGAGAGGATCACAGGTTTTCTGCACCACTCTCCAGCAACAGCTGAACCTGCTCTGACCCAGTCCAGTCTGCTCCTCCACCCCAGGTGATTTCACAGCCCTTCCAAGGCTTTCCACAGCCCCTCACCTACCAAGGCTATGGCTAACAGGAGTTCCAGCAGCACAGGCAGCCCTTCCCAGTCCAGGCACACTACATCGCACACCACAGGTGCCACCAATGCCACCGATACCACTGATGCCACAGGTACCACCGACGCCACCGATGCCACCAACACCACAGATACCACCGACGCCACAGATGCCACTGACGCCTCACCTCGCTCACCTGCAGACCACACAGCCCCACTACACTCTTCCTTCCTACACCCCACAGCCAAGCCCGGCCTCAGAACATCTGTCATCAGTCTTGGGACTGACATCCCATATCATGGAAGAAGGGGCTCTCAACATCACGGGACTGAGCCAGCTCTCTGAGAGCTTCCTCCACACACCATCCCCTGTTGTCCTCTCGGGGCCAGGCACCCCAATGGTGCCTCAGACCAGCACTACAGCCACTGCCACCTCCACAGCACCTGGACCCTTCACCCCTGAGACTATGGGCATGCCTCAGAGTGATTAAGAAGAGTGCCAGAGACTGGGTTGCTACCCGTTGACTTTATCTTTGCTTGGGACACTTTACTTGGGTCATTTTGCTTTGACAGTTTGTTATTTAAAAAGTTTATCTTTGCTTCAAACACTTGGTTCAGTTCTTTTAGTAAATAAAGTCTTGGTGGAAACTTTTAGAAATGCTTTAAGCCTTTTCATGCTTGTGGGATGGGTAAGGATAGCAGTGGGATGGGCAGGGATACCTGTGGGATGGGTAATAGCTGTGGGATGGGCAGGGATACCTGTGGGATGGGCAGGGATACCTGTGGGATGGGTAATTGCAGTGGGATGGGCAGAGATACCTGTGGGATGGGGAATAGCAGTGGGATGGGCAGGGATACCTGTGGGATGAGTAATAGCTGTGGGATGGGTAAGGATAGCAGTGGGATAGATAAGCCTCCAGTGCAAGCATAGTGGGACTGTATGGTCCACCCTCCCAGGTGCCACACCTATGGCCCTTTATTATCAATAACAATTTAATCATTGATCCACACATTTCAATATAAACACAACTCTTTATCAAATGCCCTGTTCATTGTAGGGGCCACTCAACATACATGGCAGAATCTCATCAGTGTGATGAGACAGGCTGAAGGAAGCATCCATTAAGCATCTACCATCCTGTCTTGCCACTCCACTGCTCCAGCTGGGGAGTTGCACCAGTGTCTCAGGAGGTTGCGCTGCTTCTTCCCTTCACGTGAAGCTCTGTTGGGGCCTTGCACATCCACAGTATCTATCAGGTTTCGCCTTTGCCTCCATTCACCAGGCTCCATGTCCCCATTGCCTTGCTGGTGGTCCACAAGCCTGTTCTGCAACATTGGGTAGCGGGTGCGCATGAGATTGTGCAGGATGCAGCAAGCTTCCATGATGTTCCTCACATCTCTGGGCGATGCTGCATGGTGGTGAGAAGTACCTGGAACCTGTTGGCCAGGATGCCAAAGGCATTCTCCACCACCGTCTTGCCCTGGACAGCCTGTAGTTGAAGATCCTCTCTTCACGGGTGAGGCATCTGGAAGTGTAGGGCTTCATGAGGTAGATTCTGAGGGAGAAAGCGTCATTCCCCACAATGAAGTAGGGCACATCTTGTGTGTCGTTGGGCAGGAGGTCTGAATCTGGGAAGCCCATGATGAGGTTGCGTTCCAGCCCCTCCTTGAGGTGACTGGCGTTGTATATCTGGGTATCTGAAGCTGACCCGTTGCCGGAAGCATCGATGTACATGAACTTCTAGTCAGCATCAACCATGGCGAAGAGGATGATGCTGAAGAAGCCCTTGTAGTTGAAATAATTGGTACCTGAGTTGGCTGGAGCTTTGCAGGTCACGTGCTTCACATTTATGGCTCCAACGATGTGGGGGAAGTTCCACTTCTGATACCACTGCTCTGCAACTTTCTTCCAGCCTTCTTCAGTGGAGGGGCACTGGAGGAGCTCATCCAGGTATTCTTTGATGATGGCCTGCACCACTTCTCTGACCACAATGCTGATGGTGTTGTGTGGCACCCTCCAGGCGTACTGCATGCTCCTGTATGTGGTCCCGGAGGCCAGGTGGCACAGAGTCAGTGCCATCTTGAGTCCAGGGTCCAGGTTGGGATGGAAGTTGGTGCTCTGCTTGGTCAACCTGGCTCTCAGCCGCTCCACTACTTCGTCAAACATGGCTGGTGGCATCCTCATGAAGTTCTAGAATGCACGAGTGTCTTCATTCCTCAGCTCCACCATCAGCTTGTCATACAGTCCATACTCGGCTCTTCTCGTGATCCATCTTCGGACCCACACACTTCTTGGACGCCTCCTTCTCCTTGCGTAGAACAGGTGAAAGAGCCTGTTGAGGGCTTCGCACTGTTGTAGAATGATGGCGGCTACCAAAAGGAGTGTGCGACGATCCATGGTGGAGATGACTAGATGCTGTGGAGGAGCAAGAGCAAGATGAAGGCTGAAGAGGTCTGCACACCAGGGCTGCTGGACTGAAAGTGAGATCCAGGTGATTTCCTTTTTATAGGAAATATAGGTTTTCTGCTAGGTGTCCTTCTGCATCCTCTAGACATCCTGCAGACATCCTAAATATCTGAGATACGTCCCCTACACGAACATTTTGTCCATTTTAATGCTTTATATGCGAGCTGCATCCGCTTACATCCTTTCTACATCCGTGCAACTAATGCTGTGTGTCCGTTCTGCGTCTGTTTCGCTTCCTCCCTGTGTCCGTTTTCCGCTGGAGCGGATGCAAGTTGCGTGGATGCACAGAGGATGCCTAGCGGATATAGCGGATGCGTAACAGATGACAACAGATGTAGAACGGATGTTCCCTGTATGTGTAGCGGATGTAGAATGGACGCGGCGAAAGTTCATGCGCTCAAAAAGTTTTGTGTAGCTCAAAACTTTTTGAGTGGATGAAATCTCAGTAGATGGATGCTGGATGGATCGAGAGTATGAGAAACATATGCAGTGAGTACACAACGGATACATTGCGTTAACCAATGGATGGCAAGCGTTTTCTCCATTTTACATCCTCTTTCCATCCATTGGTGCAGTGTGACATGGGCTTAAGCAGTTCTTTTTTATCATCTGATAAAGGGTACAGAGTTCCTTCTTTCAAATATTCTTCTATTTTATTTAAGTCTACTTCCTCTTATTTATAAAGTCCTCAAAATATTCTCTTGCGATTTCCTTTTTTTTCTCCAGGTCTGTCTCTATTATTCCATTTTTATCCTCTAATTGATATATCGTTCTTATCTGGTTTTCTTTTCTTAATTTATATGCCAGCCACCTACCAGATTTATTTGCATGTTCAAAATAATTTTGTTTTGTATATAATATTTTTTAAATTAATTCTCTTGGTCTAAAATATTCATTTCATGTTTAATTAACGCTAATTCATTTCTAATTTGCTCATCCCCGGGGTTTCCATTTGTTTATTTTCCATTTTCTCTATTATTTTTATTAGAGCTTTCCCCTTCCACTCTCTTTCCTTATTTCTATTTGCTGTAAAAGCTATTGATATTCCCCTTAAATATGCTTTCATAGTATCCCATAGATTCTGCAATGAGGTATCCTGTTTCTTATTAAATTTGAAAAAGCTGGTCAGTTCTTCCCGAACTTTTTGAATATATTCTTCCTCCTTCAATAGTTGCGAATTGAGTGTCCATCTGCCTTTTTTATAGAGACTATTTTTCCATATTATCTGTACCAGATTATGATCAACCCATGTATTAGCCAAAATCTTTATGTCCTGAATCTCCTTACATAACTCACTATTTACCCAAGCCATATCTATCCTGGATCACGATTTGTGAGTAGAAAATGGACTGTGATACTCCTGGGTTTCTCTTCCTCCACACATCCACAAGTTCTAATTCTTCAACCCATCTCTAGAAATTTCTTAGGCAATGTATTCCGTTTCTTATATTGTCTTTGTTCACAGGCATAATCTTGACTATTGTTTGTTATTGCATTGTAATCTCCTATGATACAAATTCTCGAGTTACCAATTTCTATTAATTTCTCATATAAAATTTTGTAAAATTCACTTTGATTTTTATTGGGGGCATATATCCCCACTAATAATGTCTTTTTATTTTGTATTACCACCTCTACCATTACTATTTTTCCCAATTCATCTTTATAAATCAATTTTGAGGCTATGTCCTCTTTTATATATAGTACTACCCCTCTTTTTTTCTCTTCCACCAATGCTGAATACATTTTCCCCAGTTTTTTATTCACTAAATATCCTTGATTACATGTCTTAATATGAACCTCTTGAATACAAATCATGTCAGCTCTTTGTTTTTCTAACTTAAAAAATACTCTTTTCTTCTTAACTGAATCATTTAACCCATTCATATTTATAGATATTAAATTCACTCCTTTATCCATTTCCCTCCTTATTTCTATCTTTCCGTATTTTTACTCGTCACTTGACTTCTAGTCCTCACTCCTATTTCTTTTCTTCCAAGTATCTCTTCACCTCCTTCCTTCTCCTTCTCCCTATCTCTCCCCCTGCTTCTAAGTTGTAACTTTTCTTGACTTGAGGTCTCGTGATCATCTCTGTTGCTCTATTCTTCCTCTATTCCTCCTATTTGATCAAAAAATTCTTGAGCTTTAGTCATACGATCTATTCTCACCCTTTTCTCCTTCCATATAACTAAGATGCCCTCTGGAATGATCCATCTAAAAGATATATTTTTTTTATTTAGATAATCCGTAAGAAATCGATAATCTCTCTTCTGCTCGTGAACTCTTCTCGGAATCTGTTTTAGAACAATAGCTTCTCTGTCTTTATATTTTATTCCTTCATCTCTTGTAATTCTATAAATTATATCTTTAACTCACCTCCTTGCGAATCTAATATACACTTCTCGGGGTAGTCTGTTCTGTCTTGCATAGCTGATATACCCTCTATATACGTCATCCAGCTCATTCACCATCTTGTTCTCATCTCTATTCAAAAACTCTGCCAAAATCTTCACCATCACTAATGGTAAGTTCTCACCCCTCTTTTCCACTACATTCTGGAACCTTAGATAGTAGGAGGCCTTATCCATATCGAGATGAGTCAGGGTCTCATTTGTCTCTTTGTTCTGTTCCATAATTTTTTGTTCTATACCTTCCAACTTCTATTCCATTTGGTCAGCTAATTTTTCAATCTTTTTAATCTTCTCTTCATTTATTTTAATCAATTCCTGTATCTGGCCTATCTTTCCATCCTAATTCTTAACTTCACTTCTCATTTCTCCTAGCTCATTTTTTAATTCTTCTTTCATTGTTTCTCTTTCTGCTTTACTTTCCATATGATTTTTAGACATTGACTCCTGCATTGCCAACATCGTGCTTTGAATAGTTAATAATGTAGTTTGAACCAATTGTGTATTGGTTTGTGCCAATTTTCTGGTGCCTTAAATCATTTTTTGGGTTGATGTTACTGTGGAGGTAGATGGTGTTACTGTTGATGCCTTTTTTCTTCCTGTTTTCGTAACAGCGGTAGTTGTACTAGTCATATCTTTGCAATTCTTTGTTGCTCTTTCAGTATCCTAGATATATTTTCTCAGACTATATTGCCAACTACCATCAATCTTATCCATATTTTATGATTTTAATTTTCTCAGTTTTCTAATATTTTAACTACTGTTTGTCTGCTTAATCTAATTTCCTAACAACATTAGATTTAGGGAATTATCAATTAATAATTATGTATTCAAACTTCTAAACCCACCTATTACTCTAGATATTCCCTTCACCTTGTATTCATACAATACCTGGTCTTAATATGTTCAATAACTCATCAGTTCATAAGTTGTCTAACAGATAAAGGAAGAAAGAAAAAAATGAAGGAAAAAAAACACTCAACTGTACTTAAATATATAGCAATAATATAACCCCAATCACTTCTTTAATTAATTACTATATTTCAGCTAATATTTCCCTAGATATATAATAAAAGTTCAAAATTCAAATGAATAACTTTTTATGTTCCAGTAAATCACAATATCCAGTATAATGGGGATATGAGAGGGAGGGGACAATAAATTAACTCATCATTATATTAATCAGTATATTAAACTCATTAATCTATATTCAATCAATATATATGTAAAATAAAGAAGAGAAAAAAACTATAGAATATAATCCAAATGGATTAAATATCACTTACTCAAGTTAAATCAATCTTATTTCCTTGTTACTTGAATATATACTATAAATAAATATAAAATGAATCTATGCCACTTTAATCAGTTCCAAGAGAAAATAAGAAAAAAAGAAAAAGAAGAAAAGAGAACACTGGACGGGAGGAGGTTTTACAGTCTCCTACTTTCCTGTCATTTCCTTGATATTCCGGTTATATCCAATAATAAATTGAGGACTCAGTTCTAACAACCACTTCCACTGCCTTCTTCTGCTCTCCTGGAATTGCCAGTCTCAATGGCCACCACTGTAAGTTGCACTGTCACTCCTCTATTCAATTTGAAAGGTTTCAGAGTTTTTGTCCACCCACAAAGTACTCTCTGTAATTTGTTTGTATGGCTAGAAGTAAAAAAGTTTTTCACCAACTAAAATCGCTCTTCTCTCCTTTTCACTTTCCTATTTAGAAATAAGTTTTACTTTATCCAGAGCTGGGGATAGGCAACTCAGTCCCTGCCACCACTTTCAATTTTCCCCCTTTCGCATTGGAATTTCAGACATTCACCACTCGCTTTCCCAAATTATCCACAAATTATAATCCAACAATAATTTTGCCTCCAGTATCTTTCCCGGACTCAAATTCGATATCTTCTCTCCACTTCCTTCTTATGTTTGTTTGCATCTTTGGGCCAGCCTCAACAGGAATGCTTCTTTTGCCCTGAGCTTCGGGCTCTCTTCTTTACCTCCATGGTTGCAGTTCCCGGTTAGGCTCCGAGAGTTCTTGCTTGGGTGATTCCGCCAGGATCTGATCCCACCTCGAATGGTCACCCACGAACAAAAACCCTGATGTAGGAGAGTGAAGCAGAGTTCTCCTATATCGTCATGCCGCAACATCACCGGAAGTCCCAATGTTTTTCAACCTTGTGAGCTTTAAGAGATATGTGCTTCAACTCCCAGAATTGCCCAGCCCATATGTGGGAAATATTTAAATTCATTTTTAAGTCAGCATTTAATTATGGCTGCTCTATCCAATTTCTCCATTAATTTGCAGAGAAAACACTGCAAATTACTGCACTAGTTTTGAAGTGGCCACATATTTGTATACAGATTGTTATTGATCTACAACCACAATTGAGCCCAAATGTTCTGTTGTTGAGTGAGACAGCTGTTAAGTGAATTGTGCTTTATTTTACAACCTGTCTTACCAGTTGTAATGTAAATCACTGAAGTTAAGTTACTAATAGTTGTTAAATGAATCTGCCTTCCCCATTGACTGCTTGTTAGAAAGTCAAAAAAGGTGATCGATCATACATGATCACAGGACACTGCAACCATCATAAATGTGAATCAGTTGCCAAGCATCTGAATTTTGATCATATGATCAGGGGGATGCTGCAACAGATGTAAGTGTGAAAAATGGTCAGTGCTTTTTTCAGTGCCTTTGTAACTTCAAACGATCCCTAAACTGTTGTAAGTCAGAGACTATCTATTTAGATACAGAATTTGAACTGAAAATTGATCCATAATTTAGGAAGTACAGGAGTTAGCAAATAAATAAGATACAAAGTGAATCTCTATCAGAATTAACAAGAATTAATTCTTTATTTATGTTAATATTCTAGAACCTTATTTTAACACCCTCTATCATCTGGGTTATATATTGTTTAGAAATGTTATAGTTCCATTTATTTTAATGTTTTACTATAATTTAACACAAGGACAATATTATCAAAATATTAATACATTTATTTTCTCTTTTCAGTTTTTGTAATTTGTCTACATATTTTGCTGTCCAGACCTATGGTATCATTGAAAGGTAATTGCCAATGGGCTTTAGCTAATGTTATTATCAATGAAATGCATATCTTGGGAGGGGGGGAGAGAGAAACTGAAATAGTTTTGATCTCTTGTTACTAAACAGATACAGATATAGGGAAGTTGTGGTCCTGCAATAAATTTTCTGTACATTCAAGAGCTGGCACTTTTGGAGTAAAGCAGTGGTGGCTAAACTTTTTGTGCTTCTGTGCCAAAAATTGCACGTGTGCCAGCACACAGAATACAATGCATGCACCACACTCCCTGAGCATGCGTGTGCAATTTCCACCCCCTGCCACCCACTTACCTGCACTGCGCCTCACAGTTGATTTTTTTTCTGGTTGGTTTGAGGCCTTTTTCAGCGGCTTTTTCTGGTTGGTTTGAGGCCTTTTTCAGAGGCTTCAGTTTTTAACTATCACCGCTTTACATACAGAAATCATGAGTACTATATTAAGTTTGTAAGTTTAATTTACTTCAATATGCTGTAGGTTGAAAAATTATATAATACACAGGACAGGACAGCTGAGTTATATCTAATGATTCAATATTCAAAAAGCACATCTGTTCTGTATAACTTGGAAGGTTCCAAGTAGTTAATTCTGATAGGCCAAAAAGGCCAGTAGTGGATTGGTTCATTAGGAACCAATCCAAGAAGCCGCTCAAAGGCAGCAAGATTAAATGAGTGTCATTGGCTACAAGCTGGCAGGCAAGCCTCTATATAAAGGGCTGCCGCGGCTTGAGCCAATGTTCCGTTACTGTTGCTGTTAACCAAATAAAGAGTTGTTAGTTGGAACCGTCTCACGCACTTCTTTTCCGGATGGAACACTGGCAACGAGGATGGGATTGTCCTGAAGTGGAGACCAAGCACATGGTGAGAGAAAAAACCATGCTAGATGAAATGACTGGTAATAACGCACTGCCCGCACCATTCAATCCCAATGAAGAGGATTGGGAGTCTTATATTGATCGTTTCCTGATGTTTCTGGAGAGCAACGAAATGAAAGAAATTTCCAATCAGCGAAAAAGGGCTGTCTTCCTAACACATTGCGGGCCAGCTGTATTTAAGATGGTGAAGGCATTGGCGAAGCCCAGAGATGTGAAACAGATGACCTGATCTGAGCTTAACCGAATGCTGAAAGCTCACTACACACCGGTTGTCTCAAACCTCATCAAGAGACATGAATTTTATAAGAGAGACCAGAGGGAAGATGAAACCATTGCTGATTTTGTGGCAGCTCTGCGCCATATTGGAGGAGCCTTTGAATTCCAAAAAATGGATGAGGCAATGCGAGATCGTGTCGTGTTAGGTCTTAGGGACTGTACCCTTCAAAGCAAACTCTTAAACAGGCCTAACATAACGGTGGCAGAGGCGATCACGGAAGCAACCGCCACAGAAGCCGCAAAGAAATCAGCGGCCACGATGAAGATGATAAACGTCAGAGCTGACACGACATCCCTTCCAAAAGAGAAAAGCTCAGGTGGAGGGAGAAAGCAAGCTGCCACAAACACATACCACGAAGACCTTGACGAGTCATCAGACACTGATGAAGATGACGATGAGGTCCACTACCTTTACGCAAACCCAAAAAGGTGCGAAAGGAAGAAAAATCGGCGGGAATGCGCTGGTTGCAGAGGAAACCACCCCCGAGCCGAGTGCAGGTTCCTTGATGCTATCTGTCAGGCTTGCAAAAAGAGGGGACATATCGAAAGAGTCTGCCGAAATCGAAGAAACAGCATCCCTAGCAGACACGGTAATTCCATACCAAGAACTGACTCAAGGCAAGCCGACAGAAAATGGGAGCGCAGCAAGGGAACCAGCAACCAAGAAAACACACATCAGACTGTCACTATAGAAAGCGCACAGACGGAAAGCGGGAAAAAAGTCAGAATAGTAGTGTCCATTGAAGGAAGCCCTTGTGAGATGGAGATCGACTCAGGATCTTTTCTATCAATGGTGTCTTGGAACACAATTAGACGTCTGATTCCAAACATCAGACAAAACGAACTCAAAAAACAAAAATTAATTCTCAAAGACTACCAAGGAAATAGGATTCCCGTTGTAGGTCTGGGACACTTCAAAGTAACTTAAAAACAACACGCTGAAGTCCTGCCATTAACTATAGTCAACCGAGACCATCCCAGCCTTCTGGGCATCGAATGGTTCGCGCCATTGGGCATCGGGATGACCGGAGTGAGCCGAATAGTCGCGAGCGATTGGGAAGAGAACCTGCTACACGAATTCCAGGATGTCTTCGACGGAACTCTAGGCAGGTACCGGGGAACCCCAATATCCTTTAGCCTAGATCCCCAAATTGCACCGAGAAGACTAAAAGCCAGATGGGTCCCCTTTGCATTAAAACCCAAAATAGATGAGCAATTAAATAAATTGATTGCACAAGGGGTCATAGAACCATGACCATGCCAGGTGGGAGACACCAATAGTAACACCTGTAAAACCAGATGGGTCTCTGCGCATCTGTGGAGATTACAAGGCTACCTTGAACCATGCGCTACAAGCAAAGCGCATACCCAGTACCAGTCGTGCAGCACTTACTGCACTCACTTGGGGGAGGAAAATTTTTTGCTAAACTCGATTTGGCCCAGGCGTATCAGCAACTTCCAGTAGACCCCATAAGAGCTGAGGCACAAACAATAGTAATGCATAGAGGGGGGTTCAAATGTAATAGACTTCAATTCGGAGTAAGCTTTGCCCCAAGCGTCTTCCAAAGCCTCATGGAACGCCTATTAAACGGAATAAAAGGGGTCATCCCATACTTTGATGACGTCCTAATTTAAGCGAAAAACGTGACCCAATTAGAAGCTAGACTAAGGGAAGTGCTAACGAAATTCAGAGAATCTGGCCTGAAAGTTAAAAAAGAAAAATGCTGCTTGGCCACTGACCGCGTCGAATTCTTAGGATATTTGATTGATGAACAAGGTATTCACCCAACAGAAAAAAAAGTCAAAGCAATTAAAAACGCACTCAGACCTAGAAATAAAACGGACTTACAGGCATTCTTGGATCTGATCAATTTTTATAATGTATTCCTCCCCCACAAAGCAATGAAAGCAGAACCATTGCACCGTTTGTCTGGACTTGGAGTCACAAAGAACAAAGAGCCTTTCAAAATATAAAGGACTTGTTAACCTCAGACACCGTTCTTATTCAGTTTATTTATACTCTACCCTTGATGGTCACCTGTGATGCCTCACCATTCAGAGTTAATGCTCTCCTAAGCCACCAATTACCTGACGGGAGAGAGGCATCCGTCACTTTTTATTCGAAAACGCTCTCCAAAGCAGAACGAACTATAGCCAACTAGACAGAGAAGCCCTGGCAATCGTCACCGGAGTAAAACGCTTTCATGAATACCTATACGGTAGAACATTCTCCATTGTTACTGACCATAAACCATTACTAGGAATTTTGGCTAGGAATAAACCTTCACCAAACATTCTATTTGCACGGATGACTAGGTGGTCAGAATTCCTGGCCGCCTATTCATATACACTGCTGCATCGACCTGGAAAACAAATCACCCATGCAGATGCATTAAGCCGAACACCTTTACCGATCTTAGAGGATGACCCGGCTTCAGCCACCACCACCCTACAACTAGAAACCTGCCCTGAACTTCCATTGACTGCGGATGATGTCGCCAGAACCATGGCAAAAGACTCATTGACTGCCCGCGTTTTGACTTGGGTACATGAAAGTTGGCCGGAAGGCCAAAAGACTGAAAACTTTAAACCTTTCCGGACTAGACAAACTGAACTGTCAATACAAAAGGGGTGTTTGTTGTGGGGAGATCGGGTGGTGATTCCATCCAAACTACAAGAAGAGGTGTTAGGCACGTTACATGAGGGCCACCCAGACATAGTTAAAATGAAAGGCCTGGCCAGGAGCTATGTCTGGTGGCCTGGCTTAGACAAGGACATTGAATGCTGGGTTGCAACATGCCACAAGTGTCAGAGAGCTAGACCCACCCCACCACAAGCGCCCATATAGGACTGGGAGACCCCACGAGGCCCTTGGTCTCGAATCCATATTGATTTTGCGGGACCAACTAGGGGCAATACATTTTTAATAGTTGTAGATGCATATTCAAATTGGCTCAAAGTCATCTTAATGTCATCCACAACAACCGATGCTGTTATAAAACAGCTAAACAAATTTGCAACTCATGGGTTACCTGACTTGTTGGTATCGGACAATAGGCCACAACTAACAGCAATACAATTCAAACAATACTTAGCTTCTTTACATATACGCCATGCACTGACTGCGCCGGCCCACCCGGCGGCGAATGGTAGGGCCGAGTGAATGGACCGTTTCACAAAAGAAGGTCTTGAGGAAATGGATCATGGGGATGTCCAAGACAACCTAAACCGCTTACTTACACAATAACACATCACTCCCAGTAGCACAACTAACAAGAGCCCGGCAGAATTATTAATGGAGAGAAAACTCAGATCTCATTTAGATAGGTTGCACCCCAATTATACTTGCAAGAAACCCTCCGACTCTTCCAGCCGATACCGCACTTTCAAAATCGGTGACCTGGTCTATGCAAAGAATTTTATCGGGGACCCTCTTTGGCTTCCAGCCACAATCACACAAGTAAAAGGCCCCCGGTCCTACCGACTAACCTTGGACGATGGAAGAGAGTGGAAGCGGCGCATAGACCAGCTTTGTTCCCGTAACATCGAGCGCAAAAAAACCGTGCAACCTCAAATAATAAATTTCGACGAAAACGAAACCAAGGAGTGGGGGAAAATACAAATAAATAAAAAAGGGTGTGAAAATGAACCATTAAAACCTCAACCAGAAAATCTAACCAACCAAAAAGAGCACTTACGGTTAGATGAGACCATCAGAAGAAGTCCTAGCGAAAGGGAAGCCGACCAGGAAGATGCCAGCCAGGCCAGCTCAACCAGCCCGGTTGAACCAGGAGAGAGCGGCAGAACCACTTTGACCGGCCTGAGAAACTCAGGCGGGAGCGGCAGTGCTAACTCACCCTTCCGGGCGGTTCCATGGAGAAAAGCCGTAGAGACAGCGATCCCGACCGAACTGCTTGAAGTCCTAGGTGAGAATGAGCCACGCAGGTCAATTAGGACCAGAAAAAGCCCTACCTACCTGCGTGACTACATCATTCGCATAGGACTGAACTAAAGGGGGAGGGGTGTTCTGTATAACTTGGAAGTTTCCAGGTAGTTAATTCTGATTGGCGAAAAAGGCCAGTAGTGGATTGGTTCATTAGGAACCAATCCAAGAAGCCGCTCAAAGGAGGCAAGATTAAATGAGTGTCATTGGCTACAAGCCAGCAGGCAAGCCTCTTGAGCCAATGTTCCATTACTGTTGCTGTTAACCGAATAAAGAATTGTTAGTTGGAACCCGTCGCACGCGCTGCTTTTCTGGACGGAACAACATCTATGACACCAGTATATACTTTTTCTAACAGATGTGGTAAAAAATGTATTTCAGATATTTACTTTTAGTTTTCTCATTTTATACCATGTTACAGGTCCAAGGAATAAATTTCATTCTTCAGTTTCAGTTAAACGAGAGAAAAATTGGAAAGAAGATCAGATAGAAATAAACTACTAGAACATAGGCTAGTTTGTCACAATCATATTAAACTTAAGTGCATGAAAAATAAGCAGTGATGTTCCCTGACCATTCCCTGCCATTTTGAAAACAGAAACAACTTGCTTTGCTCATTCAAGATATGTAGTATTTAAGTGCAGTACATGTTTAAAGTTTAAAAAAAAAACCAAATTCAAGCATTAAGAGATAAAATTGAACTTCCTAATAAATTATAATTCATTTTCCTTTTGAAGACAAGCACAAAATGACTGTTCTTATTGGTTTCTTAACACTGGCCTTTCAGATGTCAGGTTAATTATCATTTATTATTTTATGCAGAGAACAGCCTTTTGATTTCTGTAAAATCTTGGAGGCAGTGCAGGAAGATGGCTGCCTATGTGCTTTAAAACCATGTCACACAGCACCAACGGATGGAAAGAGGATGTAAAATGGAGAGAAACACTTGCCATCCGTTGGTTAACACAATGCATCCGTTCTGAACTCACTGCATCTGTTTTTCATACTCTCTATCCGTCCAGCATCCGTCTACTGAGATTTCATCCGCTCAAAAAGTTTTGAGCTGCACAAAACTTTTCGAGCACATGAAGTATCCAACATGTCTGTTCTGCATCTGCAATGCATACAGGGAACATCCGTTACACATCCGTCGTCATCCGTTATGCGTCCGCTATATCCGCTAGGCATCCGCTGCGCATCCGTGCAACTCGCATCCGCTCCAGCGGAAAACAGACACAGGGAGGAAGAGAAACGGACGCAGAATGGACACGCAGCATGAGTAGCACGGACGTAGAAAGGATGAAAGCAGATGCAGCTCACATAGAAAGCATTAAAACGGAAAAAACGTTCATATAGGGGACATATCTCGGATATTTAAGATGTCTGGAGGATGCCTAGAGGATGCAAAAGGACACCTAGCAGAAAACCTATATTTCCTATAAAAAGGGGGACGAACTCACCTGGATCTCACTTTCACTCCAGCAGCCCTGTTATGCAGACCTCTTCAGCCTTCATCTTGCTCTTGCTCTTCCACAGCATCCAGTCATCTCCACCATGGATTGTCGCACACTCCTTTTGGTAGCCGCCATCATTCTATGACAGTGCGAAGCCCTCTACAGGCTCTTTCACCTGTTCTACGGGAAGAAAAGGAGGCATCCAAGAAGTGTCTGGGTCCAAAGATGGATCACGAGAAGAGCCGAGTACAGACTATATAACAAGCTCATAGTGGAGCTCAGGAACGAAGACACTTGTGCATTCCAGAACTTCATGAGGATGCCACCAGCCATGTTTGACGAAGTTGTGGAGCGGCTGAGACCCAGGTTGACCAAGGCAAACACCAACTTCTGGCCCAGCCTGGACCCTGGGCTAAAGGTGGCACTGATTCTGCACCACCTGGCCTCCGGGACCACGTACAGGAGCATGCAGTACACCTGGAGGGTGCCACACAACACCATCAGCACTGTGGTCAGAGAAGTGGTACAGGCCATCATCGAAGAATACATGGAGGAGCTCCTCCAGTGCCCCTCCACTGAAGAAGGCTGGAAGAAAGTTGCAGAGCAGTGGTATCAGAACTGGAACTTCCCCCATACCGTTGGAGCCATAGATGGGAAGCACGTGGCCTGCAAAGCTTCAGCCAACTCAGGGTCCACTTATTACAACTACAAGGGCTTCCTCAGCATCGTCCTCTTCGCCATGGTCGATGCTGACTACAAGTTCATGTACATCGATGCTTCCGGCAACGGGTCAGCTTCAGATGCCCAGGTATACAACGCCAGTGACCTCAAGGAGGGGCTGGAACGCAACCTCATCATGGGCTTCCCAGATGCAGACCCCCTGCCCAGCGACACACAAGATGTGCCCTACTTCATCGTGGGGGATGACGCCTTCTCCCTCAGAACCCACCTCATGAAGCCCTACACTTCCAGATGCCTCACCCGTGAAGAGAGGATCTTCAACTACAGGCTGTCCAGGGCAAGGCGGGTGATGGAGAACGCCTTTGGTATCCTGGCCAACAGGTTCCAGGTACTTCTCACCACCATGCAGCATCTCCCAGAGACCATGAGGAACATCGTGGAAGCTTGCTGCATCCTGCACAATCTCATGCGCACCCGCTACCCAGTGTTGCAGAACAGTCTCGTGGACCGCCAACAAGGCAATGGGGACATGGAGCCTGGTGAATGGAGGCAAGGACAAAACCTGATAGACACTGTGGATAGACCTGATAGACACTGCCAGGCCCCAACAGAGCTTCACGTGAAGGGAAGAAGCAGCGCAACCTCCTGAGACACTGGTGCAACTCCCCAGCTGGAGCAGTGGAGTGGTAAGACAGGATGGTAGATGCTTAATGGATGCTTCCTTGAGCCTGTCTCATCATACTGATGAGATTGTGCCATGTATGTTGAGTGGCCCTACAATGAACAGGGCATTTGATAAAGAGTTGTGTTTATGTTGAAATGTGTTGATGAATGATTAAATTGTTATTGATAATAAAGGGCCATAGGTGTGGCAGCTGGGAGGGTGGACCATACAGTCCCACTATGCTTGCACTGGAGGCTTATCTATCCCACACTATTACCCATCCCACAGGTATCCCTGCCTATCCCACAGCTATTACCCATCCCACAGGTATCCCTGCCCATCCCACTGCTATCCTTACCCATCCCACAAGCATGCAAAGGCTTAAACCATTTCTAAAAGTTTCCACCAAGATTTTATTTTCTGAAAGAACTGAATCAAGTGTGTGAAGCAAAGATAAACTTTATTAACAACAAACTGTCAAAACAAAATGACCCAAGTAAAGTGTCCCAAGCAAAAATAAAGTCAACAGGTAGCAACCCAATCTCTGGCACTCTTCTCAGTCAGTCTCAGGCATGCCCATGGTCTCAGGGGTGAAGGGTCCAGGTGCTGTGGAGGTGGCTGCTGCTGGAGTGCTGGTCTGAGGCGCCATTGGGGTGCCTGGCCCCGAGAGGACAACAGGGGATGGTGTGTGGAGGAAGCTCTCAGAGAGCTGGCTCAGTCCCGTGATGTTGAGAGCCCCTTCCTCCAGGACATGGGGTGTCAGGCCCAAGACCGATGACAGATGTTCTGAGGCCGGGCTTGTCTGTGGGGTGGAGGAAGGAGAAGTGTAGTGGGGCTGTCTGGTCTGCAGGTGAGCGAGGTGAGGCATCGGTGGCATCTGTGGCATCTGTGGCGTCTGTGTCATCAGTGGCATCTGTGGCGTCTGTGTCATCGGTATCATCGGTGGCACCTGTCCCTGGACTGGGAAGGGCTGTCTGTGCTGCTGGAACTCCTGGTAGCCATAGCCTTGGTAGGTGAGGGCCTGTGGAAAGCCTTGGAAGGGCTGTGATATCACCTGGGGTGGAGGAACAGACCTGGACTGGGTCGGAGCAGGTTCAGCTGGGCCTGGAAGGTTGTGCAGAAGACCGGTGATCCTCTCCTTGATCACCTGGTACTGTGATTCGGACATGTCCATGAGGGTCTGGTTGACGTAGGTGAGGAAGGGCTTGCGGTTTGAGGATGGTATGTCGGTGTGTAGCTGAGAGAGATCTATGCTGCTTTTTATGGTGTCCCTGATCTCCAAGAGGACAGTGTGGCTCTGTCCCTCCGGTCTGCCTCTCTGCCTGCTTTCTGTGGAGGTGGAGCTGGGGGTGGGGGTGAGTTGGTCTCTGGTGGAAGCGCCGTCTCCTTCCTCCAACTGCGTCAGGGGGTCCTCCACGTGCTCCGCCATGGGGAGTGCAGCTGTCGGGGGGGGTCTCCGTTGTGGGGCGCTCCACAGATACCTGCCTGGACACAGGAGTTGACTCTTGGCCAGAAGAGGACTGGCTCTCTGTGGGCTGTCTGAGGGAGAGGGTTGTCAGAGGCGCTGCTCCTCGGTGGTGGACCTCACCCTCTAAGAAGCTGCACTTGGCCATCACGTAGGTCTCCCCGTCGGTGAGCTTGACCGCGACCTGGCCAGACTTCTTCAAGTGCAGCTTCCCATACCAAGTGTGCATGTGCTTCCATCACCCGAGGAGGACATCCGAAGTGTAGCCCAGGCTCTCCGCCTTCTCTCTCCAAGCCACCTGCTTCCACTTGGTGTCTCAATAGAGCCTGTGTCCCTTCCGCCAGAGATACTCGTTCTCCCTCAGCCAGTCCAGCACCTCATCCTCATGTTCCTCTTCAATGGAGTACTGTCTCCTCTCCCTATCACACGATTGCCCCTTCCTCCCTCTGGAAGGGCCTTCTGGGCCCTCAGCAGAGGGGCTTTGAGGTTCTAGGGGCTGGTCCACCACACCACCACCACCAGCAGCAGCAACAACAACAGTAGCAGCAAAAGCAGCACCAGCAGGACCAGGAGCACCAGCAGCACCAGCAGCACCAGCAGAGTAAGCACCAGCAGAAGCACCAGCACCAGGAGCAGCACCAGCAGAGTAAGCACCAGCAGAAGCACCAGCACCAGGAGCAGCACCTGCAGAGTAAGTACCAGCAGAAGCACCAGCACCAGGAGCAGCACCAGCAGAGGAAGCACCAGCAGAAGCACCAGCACCAGGAGCAGCACCAGCAGAGGAAGCACCAGCACCAGGAGCCCCAGCAGCAGAAGCCCCAGCAGAAGCAGAGTCGGGGCCAGGGGGTGGGATCATGGCCCTGTCCTTCTTGCCAGGGCTGGCAGTAGGTGGCACAGGCTTCCTCTTCTTCCCCATGGTTGTTGGCTGGAGATGTGTCTGGCAGCAGGTCTTTCCTCTGAATGGTGACCTGCTTGCGAGCTGCATCCTTTTATATCCGTGGGGTTGACACAATGCATCCTCCCCGCATGCGCAGTGAATGCTTTGCATCCGCTAGGCATCTGCTAGGCATCCTCTAGGCGTCCGCTCTGCATCCGCATCATCCGCTCTGCATCCGTTCCTTCCGCTGCGCGTCCGCTTCGCTGTGCTCCCCCGGAAGCCCTGCGGATGTGCCATCCGCTTCCGTCCACTTCCATCCGCTTCCATCCGCTAGGCTTCCGTAGAGCATCCGCTTTACATCCCTGCTACATCCTCCCCACGTCCGTTCCTTTCCGTTGTTGTTTGCTGTTTATGCAAATTTGGGGCACTTTTGAGAGCGGATAACAACGGATGTTACATTTTCTCGTCCGCTGTGTCCTTTTTACATACTTTTTGCATCCGTCGGGCGATGTGACAGGGCCTTTATATACTAGCTTTGTTGCACTTAATCAGTTGTATGCTAGTTTTGTTACATTTAATTGTTTTTTTTAAAGTACAAATTATATTATTTTTCAGACCACACTGGATTCATATTGCTGGTTGGAACGTGTTGCTAATGACTTTATTTTGGGGATTCCTCGTCTTCAGCTACTTCAGATATGTGAAGATATTCCGGGCTTTCTCTTTTGTTGATCCCCTGATGTCACTTAGGCCAGCTGTTACTGAAGAAAAATCAAATGATCAGGAGAAGAAAGATTGATTTATCACATTGGATGAAATAATATCGTCAATGTATTTTGATGTTTAATTTATGAGAAAAACATTGCTCAACTTTTTACTTTTCCAGGAGTTAATACAATCTTGAAAATACATTATTATTATTATTGTTGTTGTTGTTGATTTAAAACTTTATTTTGAGATATTTTGCCTGCTGATCTTTTATTATCCACACACCCTTCAAATATTAAAATTTAAATTCCTAGATTGTTGCCTATGCATTTGGAAAATGCTTAGGTTAGACAAGGCAACTATAGTTTGTTTTTCTAACTTCCTAACTTTTCTCAATATACATTCCCATTCTTTAACATAAGTACTACCATAAAGGATAACTACTATAAATGGAAAGGTTATATTACTATATGCAGTAAATAATTGTATTTAGGTGGTAATGTTGGTGCACCTTTTCCGTGTTGCCAAAATGAAGTGCTCTAAGTCAATTTAAAATATGAACAGTAGTCCAATTTAATGCAATAAGGTATATTTAATCTCATTTTAATATACGTCAAATTTTCTGCCACTTACAATATGTTAGTACTGATAAAAAGGTTAAAATAAAATTCAGTTGACTAAGTGATTGAATGTTTTCTGCATTTTAAATAAAATATAAGTGCATAGCATTTATTGATTTACTGATGCTTTTTACTATCTGTGTAATATAACTACGCCAGATCATGTGCTATTTGAATGGGAGGCCAAGAAAACCCAGAGCTATATGCTTGACTGGGAGGTACAAACAGTTTCCCTACAAAGGCAATGAAAACTATTTCTCTGCTGCTATCAAGGAAATGACGTGAACATGTCTGTACAGTGATCACTGTGCTAAATTAAAAGAAGCATATGTATTTAGAATATTATATACACCAGATCTGTTCTTCAAAAGATTTTAGAAGACCTGGCCCTTTGCCTAGACCCTGGCCTAGGATGGACCTTTGAGAGTAGGTGAAAATAGTGCGAGGTTCGCCCTCCTCTACCTAGCATGATCTTCTTTTATTTGTGGTTTTAATGTATTATTTTTCAGTTGTTAATCTCTGTAAACCATAGAGAATTGACAATTGAGCAACCCTAGAAATATAAATTATAAATCAATGTTCCAGGTAATGGGCATTTACTTATTATTTGAGGCATATATACCCTATTTTTCAGGAGTGTAATAAACACAGAATAGTTAGTTTAGTTTACTTTATTGTTATTGCACCTCGTACAACAAAATTAAATGCCATCTTCAGTGTACATTATAACTATGAAAATAAACACAAAAACAAATCCTTCACATTCTATACATTGAATTGAAAACCCCTGATATTGCATTAATATTGCACTATACAGTAGAATTCAGTAGTTATTGCCCTGGGATAGAAGCTGGTTTTCAGCAAATTTATTCTTGTTTTTATTATCCTGTCCCATCTGCCAGGTAGCAATAGTTCAAAAAAAAAAAGGGTGCCCAGGATGAGATGGATCTATGAGAATGTTTTGAACTCTCTTAAGGCAGTGGAGCTATAAAGCTCTTCTAAAAAGGGGAGAGGGCAACCAGTGATCTTCTGGGCAATGACATTAACCCTCTGGAGTGCTGTGTTATCTGCCACTGTCCAATTGGTAATCATACACAGTGGAATAAGTTAAGATACTCTCTATGGTGCAGCAGAAGGTCACAAGCAGTTTTTCTTTTTTTCTTTTTCTTTTAAAAATAGAATTTATTTAATACTCATACAGTTAAAAACATACAAATAAACACATATATACCATGTTTCTCATATAATAAGGCCGAGTCCTTTTTTTTTTTTTTTTGAGTCCCCAAAAAACTAGGCCGTCTTTTCGGAGGTGAATTAATTTCTCCCACCATGCAACCTTGCCTTGAGCACCCTGCGGGCAGCCACGCCTTGTCACCAGCCGCTCCTAATGGCCAATCATGGTGGAGTGAGGAGTGCTCCCTACCCCCGCCAAGCACCTTTGCTGCAGACCTGGGTATGGTGTTGGTTGCAGGCCAGGTCAGTGGGCAGGTGGTGGCGGTGTGGATGTTGGCCTTGGCAGGGCACTTTAAATCATAAGACCTTCAACATCAGCTGCTGCTGCTTCCTCCGCTGCTCTTGCTTTCCTGTCGCATTCTTCCCCCGGCAGCATTTCAGCTGCTTCTCAGGTGTAGCTTCCACAGTTCCTGCCGGTGCTGGCGAGAGAAGAGCGGCAGCACCAGTGAGAATCGTCGAAGTGTTTCAGCTGCTTCTTGGGCAGGGGAGTTGCCTCTGTAGTTTCCACTGTTCCCGCTGGCGCTGGCAAGAGTGGAAAACCTTTCAGCCACTTCTCGGGCAGGGGAGCCACCTCTATAGCTTCCACCATTCCCACCGGTGCTGGCGAGAGAACAGCGGCAGCGTCGGCGGGAACGGTGGAAGCTACAGAGGCATCTCCCTTGCCTGAGAAGTGGCTGAAACGCTTCCACCATTCCCGTCAGTGCTGCCACTGTTCTCTCGACAGTGCCGGTGGGAACTGTGGAAGTTACAGAGGCAGCTCCCCCGCCCAAGAAGTGGCTGAAAGGCTGCCAGTGGATGAATGCGAAGGGAAAGCAAGAATGGCAGAGGAAGCAGCAGCAGTGAGCGCTGAGGTTCACGCAATTTAAAGTGCCCTGCCGAGACCGACATCCACACTGCCACCATCCATCCGCTGACCTGACCTGCAACCAGCACCATACCTGGGTCTGCAGCAAAGGTGCTTGGCGGGGGTAGGGAGCACTCCTCGCTCCGCCATGTTCGGCCGCTAGGAGTGGCTGGTGATGAGGCGTGGCTGCTTACGGGGCACTCCTAAAGGCAAGTTTCTCCCACCCTCCCCCCCAATTTCATTTTATTCCGAGAAAACATGTTAGGTCTTCCTATGGGGGGGGGGCGTATTGTTGGAGAAACACGGTATATACATATATACATTTGTGCAGGTTTTGGCATGTTTGGGTCTTTTCCCGTGTAAGACTGAGAGTATCTTCACAATGTTTTGACGAGGTCCCACTCGCCATCTTCAGGCTGGTGCTTTTGGCTTTGTGCTTGTGTGAGCAATATATACATTTTACAGCACATGTTGAGCAATGGTTACATTTGTTTTTTTCCTATCATTGACATGTTCTACCTTGTATAATAACTTCATCCTTTTAATGTTTTAAGTTCTCTACATACTTTATAATTAAACGCATGTCTCCCTTATTTTCAAAACTTATCCAATTATCAGATGTTATCTTTTCCTTAACCACTTATACCAGATATTCCATACCATGTAATAATCACTATCTTGGTTATTTTTTAATAATTTGGTTAGGCTGTCCAACTCAGCACATACGTATATTTTTTTAATTACCATATCTTGGTCATCAGCAGTTTTTCATTCAATTGTTGTTTTCTGAGAAGTTTCATGTAGTATAATCTCTGCTGGGCCCTTTTGACCAGTGCTGCAATGTGAGCACCTCCAGGTCAGCTCCTGTTTATGGTAACATACAGAAACTTAAAACTGGCCACTTGTTCCACTCGGTCTTCATTGATAGGCAAGGGCTGGATGTCTGATCTGTTCCTTCTATAGACCACTATAAGCTCCTTGGTCTTATTGGTGTTGAGGAGAACTGTACAACATTGGTACTTCAATGGATGGAACTTACAAGTATTTCATCATATCACAAAAAAGGACCTTCTCAGTGGTGACCTCTGTGGAACATCATCCCCTCTGATGTAGAGTAAGCCTCCACCCTGTTGCTTTCCTTTAAGGCCCTAAAAGCATGGTTTCATCAGTAAGCCTGGGACTACAAGGAGCAATAGAGTTGATAAAGTGCTGGACTTGTGTTTTTGCTGCCATGGGGGTGGCGTGGGTTGGGGATTTTAATGGATTTTTATTATGCAGTGGATTTTTAAATTTTATAGGCCACCTGGAGTTACCTATGTGTGAGCTGGGTGGCTATATAAATTTGTTTAATAAATAAGTAATAGGATTTCAGTCAAAAATATTCAACATTGAAATATCTGAGCTGAGAGTATCAGGTCAGAACATGCCTTCAGATAAACAATGGTAAAAGGATACTTGCCATAAATCATGGAATTAAGGATACAGAAATGCATGTTAAAGAAATTTTTAAAAGTCATTATAAAAATAAAGATTTGTATATTTTATCTTTAATTTCTGGGTGATTATGAGCTTATCATTTAGTGTTTTTTTGAAAAACAGTGGTACCTTGGTACTCACTTTTAATTGGTTTCAAAAGATGCAAAGAGTACCAAAAACTCTGATTATCGAACAGACCTTTCCCAAAAAGACTAATATGAGTCACAAGGCAAGTTCTAACTTATGCGTTGAGTAGCAAACAACCGATGAATACCAGGACAAAATTTTCACATCAAAATGCATTGAGTACCAAATTTGATGACTTTTAAAGCAAATGAATACCAAGGTACCATTGTATAGTACTATTTCTGTGATGAAAGATAGGCAGTAACTCAAAGCACATTTGGTTGTTGTTGTTGTTTTGTAGCATCAGGCAGCAGCAGTACATTCCACCATAATTATTTTGATAATTGGGACTACAACCTTGTTCTTCCAAATATCTCTGTACCTGAGATGATTATAGGCAGGAACGAAACAATTTGGTTTCAGGAAAAAACTATCCTGTAATATGCAACTCTTACACTGCAAAAATATATGGACCACACAACTCGATCAGGGCAAAGCAACAGACGCAATCTACATAGACTTCTGTAAAGCTTTTGATTCAGTGGTACACGACAAACTACTCCTCAAACTAAAATCTTATGGTATCTCTGGACAACTGCATAACTGGAAAGAAGCATTCCTGTCAAACAGACAACAAGTGGTCAAAATTGGGAGTGTCCTATCAAATTCTGTACCTGTCAGTAGTGATGTCCCCCAAGGCAGTGTTCTAGGACCAACTCTCTTCATACTCTACATAAATGACCTCTGTGATCATATTAAGAGCAACTGCATTCTTTTCACTGATGATGTAAAGCTGTTCAATACCATAGACAATACTGCTACTCTTCAAAAAGATCTTTATGTATCAGAATGGCAATTTCAAATCTCAACAAATAAATGCTCTGTCTTACATATTGGCAAAAAAAATATCAGAAAATAAAACACAAAAATCAGAAAATAAAATACAAAAAATCAGAAAATAAAATACAATACAAAAATAAAATACAGTAGACAAGATTTTGTTGATGATCCAAGCTCTGTAAAGGACCTTGGAATACTCATCTCTAATGATCTAAGTGCTAGAGCCCTCTGTAACTACATAGCCAAAAGGCATTGAGATTTGTTAACCTAATCCTATGTAGTTTTTTCTCTGGTAATATCACACTACTAACTAGAGCATACAAAACATTTGCTAGACCAATACTCAAACACAGCTCATCAGTCTGGAACCCACATTACGTATCTGATATTAGCACAGTTGAGAAAGTCCAGAAATATTTCACAAGAAGAGTTCTCCACTCCTCTACTCGTTGTAGAATACCTTATGCCACCAGACCTGAAATTCTAGACCTAGAAAACCTTGAATTACGCCATCTTCGGTCTGATCTAAGTATGGTAGATAAAATCATACATTGCAATGTTCTACCTGTCAATGAATACTTCAGCTTCAACCATAACAACACAAGAGCACACAACAGATACAAACTCAAGGTAAACCACACCAAACTTGATTGCAGGAAATACAACTTCAGCAACAGTGGTCAATGCCTGGAATACTCTACTTGACTCTCTGGTTTCTTCCCCAAACCCAAAAAACTTTAACCTTAGACTGTCTACTATTTACCTCACCCCTTTTCTAAGAGGTCTGTAGGGGGTGTGCATAAGTGCACTAACGTGCCTATCATCCCTGTTGTATTGTTTCTTTTATTTTTCTTATATGTACCCATTTCATGTATTCATAATTATGTATATACTTATACCTATTATCTTGTAAGTGATTGACAAATCAAATAAATAAATAAATAAAAATAAATGTATTGAGAAGGCAGTTGGTAGGAGTGTGCATTGGCAATAACTTTTTTTTAGCACTATCTTCCCCCTTGTCTATTCTAGGTACTGGGAGTTGTACAGTTTATTTATTTATATCTTACCTTTGTTATTTCACAAATAACTTGAGGTGGCAAATTTATCTAATGCATCTTCCTCCTATTTTCCATACAACAGTCAAACAACCTGCAGCAAATGAGTCTGTGAATGAATGACAACTATTTACTAGATAGGTATTGATAGATTTCAGAATGATTTGCGAAGGCTTTTGACCTCGAATTACGAACAATAGCTACTGCAGCAGTGGCTCCTCTATCTTCATATATTGTACTGCTGAAAGAAAAAGGTTTTCAGTATTTAGGTATTTAGAACTTTATTTTGCACAAGAATTGTGAATTCACTTCAGGTTTTTGAATCCTTTATAATTATAAGCCTTTGTACCTGATTAGCTCTTTGGAAGTCTCAGCCAATGAAAAATATGAAATCTGTTCTGGCAAAATATTCTTTCTCAAAATATTCTCGTTATCTATTATCTAGTCTCATGAAGTAAGCACCACATCAGATTACATAGTTAAGCGACATAACAAGTGGTGGTCACGTTGAAATCTTGAGCTAGTCATCAATCGTGATCCTTTGCATATCTTTGCAGTATGGGATTACAGAGCAGCATTATATTTATTTCACTGAGAACAGTTCAAGTTGCAGCGAACCCTTAAACAGTCCAAGCCTTTTCCTCTGACAAAGTGGAATGCGGACAGTAGAATTCGTATTTCACCTATGGAGGTACACGCCATTACTGGGGTTTGGGTTCCTGCTGTAGTGCATGCTGGGAATTGTAGTTTGGCGTCCATTTGCCCCCAAAGTGGAAGGTGCGGCTGGCTTGAGAGCTTCTCTGGCAACGCTGGGACTGAGGTGGAAGGGGACCCCCCAGCTAATCATCGAGGAAGGTTTACTGCCGCGATCTCTCGCCTGGACAGGCCGGTCGGTTCGGACCAGCCGGGTCCCACAGAGAAGCGGAGAGGCGGAGTCGTGCTGGCCAGGCCCCGCTCGAGGCTCTCTCTCTCTCTCTCTCTCTCTCTCTCTGCCTCGCTTGGAGCGAGCGCGATTCCTGGGGGTGCAGCCCCGGCTTCCCCTTCTCCGCACTGAGGCGGCTCCATGCGGCTGGCGGCCTCTTCCACCTCCCCACACTCCTCCGCAAGAGGCAGGGCGAGAAGGCGGCATCCGCCCGCGAACGTCCTGAGGCCGCCGCCGCCGCCGCCGCCGCCCTCTGCCTGAGGGGGAACCCGCGTTTGAAAAGAGAAAGGATGGCGAATCAGTTGGTAGTCCTCAACGTCTACGATATGGTGAGTGACCGGGCAGGCGAGGAGGGCTCCTCCGCCCGAGCAGCCGGGTAAGCAGACGCTTTCCCACCATTAACCCGGGCGCGTCTTCCGGGCCTTTTCTTCTTTTTTTTCTTTAACCTTCCGCCGAGGATACCTGGCTTTCTCTCAGCGGTCCGAAAGAGCGACTCTTCCGTTTTTCGTGTTTCCTTCCTTCCCATCCTCCATCCAAGCCTGGCGAATTTCGGCTTCGTTCCTCGTTGTTGGAAGTTAATGACGGGCGGCTTCTTCCGCTTTCAGAAGTTCTTGCCAGTGCAGTACAGATGTTCTCCCTGCTTCTCTCCCCGCCCGCCGACCCACCCTCAATTTTCCAATAGTTTAAACCTGACTGAAAGATGCTATAATAGTTTGGAAGCAAGGAATGGGCTCGGTGGGGTTAGCAGGAGCTGGAAAGTCCTAGCAACAGGCGTGTCTGATTTCACTTTTTCTCCTGCCCGGTGCTGGATTCACTCAGGTGCTCAACCTGTAATGTACTTTACTAAATTAACTTCTGTAAACCCCCTCCCCCTCCTTCCCCGGATATATCTAAAAAATAATTGTTTTCATCATGAGCTAGCTGGGACAACAGTCTTTAAATCGTTTACAGTGGGAAAGCCATAAAAGATCACACCATGACAGACTTGGTTCTTTCCCCCCCCCCCCTTTTTTTTTTTTTTTTTAACCCTTGGAAAGAATCAAAAGATGGAGAGTAATAAAAAAAGATCAAAATATATTTCGTGGTGGAAAATATCTTTTTGAGCAGGTTAGCTCTTGTCTAATAACATGACTTTAATGTTTCCCAATTACAACGTTTCTAAATTATAGTCCTGGCTTCCTGTATATGCAGGGAAAATTTGTGAGATGTTTCACCCTTGTCTAATAAGAATAAGGCTTATTAGACTAAAGTTTAAGTTTCGCTAAAGTTTTGCAATTTAGCCTCACTTAAGATTAAAATTTTGCAGTTTATTTGGTGGACCATAAGTAAGTCAGAGGTTTCTTATCTCAAATCTCATTAATTTTTTTCTTAGTGTTGCATACTCTTTTCCAACAGAAAAAAAACAAACAAACAATGCAATAAAGGGTGGAATGAACATAGATTTTGAGCTATGATAAATCTAGTTGCAATTTGTGTTAAAGAGCTTGGGAGTTTGCTTCTCTAACCATGTATCCTATTCCCTAGCATAATATATCTTTATCATATCCTTAATGCATGTCTGCTCACCTGGCCTGCTTAGTTGTATTTCGCTCTGGTTTGTGGTTCTAGGGCTTCGAAAAAAATCAAGGTTTTAGCAAATATCAAAACCAATCTTACAAGCAGGCAGCCATTAGAAATGAGTCAGAATGTTGAGCTAGGAATAGAAAATCTGTCTTTGTTAAAATTGCCCTGGGTATATTACAGGATGGGAAGAAAACATCACTTGAATTCTTTGGAAAATAGGGAATAATATAATGTACAAAATATAGGAAAATTAAAGAAATAGTTCTAAATAAATCATGAAGAACAAAATATAAATATCCATTTATTTTGGTATGTAAAATTTTAAAATGTCTGGTACTTTGTTGCTTCTAATAAAAGTTATGTAATCTTTTAAGTTACTAATGTATTCTACTCATACAGAATTTACAGAAGGTTTTGAATGAATGTATATAGGTAGTCCTCAACTTACAACTACGATTGAGTCCACCATTTCTATTGCTAAGAAAGCCCCATTTTTCAATCATTCTTGCCATGGTTGTCAAGTGAATCACTGCTGTTATGTTAGTAACACGGTTGTTAAGTGAATCTGACTTCCCCATTGACTTTGCTTGTCATAAGGTTGCAAAAAGTGATCATATGACCCCGGGACACTGCAACTCATAAATATATATCACTTACCAAGTGTTTTAAGTTTGATGACATAACCATGGGGATTCTGCAACCGTTTTAAGTGTGAAAAAATGGAGGGGACTAGCTGTAAGCTGTAAGGACAAGCTGTACTTTTATGCATTTTTGTTGCAAGCATTTATAAAAATACTTACAGTTTACAGAAATGTTTCTCAACCTTGACAACTTGAAGTAGGAGGGACTTCAATTCCCAGAATTCCTCAGACAGCGTATGACAGTTGAAGTTGCCAAAGTTAATAAACAGTGGTCTACAGTAGCATGAATTATTAAAAGATGGTGGAAAATAATAGCTACACACTTGACAAGGTTTTATACATCTGGTCTTTATATTCTATGTCTTTGGCAACAGTCAAGCAGTGTTATTAAGATAAATATAAATAATAAATAATTATTATTTATTAATAAATAAAATTTATTTATTAAGATAAATAAATTATCAACATTGTGAGCTTGGGGACAGTTGGTATCTTTTAACTGCCTCACATAGCAAGTTAGTAGTGAATAGCTGTAAATCCTAGACTTGTAGTACAGCATTTCAGCAAAAACAAATCCGGTTTGTTTACTTGAGTTGGTTAACTTGCAAATTAATTCAATCTGATAAACCAGAAGGAAACCAGACTTAACTGGACAAAAATATCAATGTTTGTCCATAATGGGTTGTAATAAAATAAGGCTATATTCCAGTTCCCTGTTGTTAGATCAAATTAGCATTTAAAAAAAACCCTAAGTTTCAGTATAGTGAAGAAGAGTGTGTGTTTTTCTCTCCAACCCTCTTTTTGAACATTGAACATTGCCTGGGGTCTTGGTGGACTGTTTCAAGATTTTCTTTGTTCTGTAAATTAAAGCAGCTATATTAGCTTCTATGGACATGGCTTTCTAATGTAAAGGGTGGTGTGTGTCTGTGTGTGTGTGTGAGCAAAGCCAAATGTAATGTTGTAATTGCAGATCTAGTTCAACAGTAATCTTTCTGTATTAGATTGTCACAGTGGTGATTGTCAATCATCTGCAAAGTATCTTTGATACAGAGAATAAAATATTAGAATTTAACCAGAAAGACCCAGGAATTAGATTCCCACCACTATGATGCTAACCATGGATCTTGATTCTCCTCTTCTTCTTCTTCATTATTGTGGACATGTTTCAATATTTTATGTCAGAAACTGTTGTGATATAAATTACATGTTTTTGAGAGAAGAGCAGAAAGGGTTTCTGTATACTAGTTAAAAGCATATATGGAGGGGGAAGCTTAATAATGACTACATATTTCCTCCCCATAATTTTGATTTTAACAACAGAAAATTCACAATATTTGTGAAATTCACAACAGAAAATTCACAAATTTGAATACCTGTTTACTGAAACAGCCTTGTTGCTACAACTATATAACCATGTGTACTTGTAAGGAATATCAATCTTATGATCTACATACATTTTTTGAGTGACACAAATGTAGTGACAGTTTGAATCTTGCAGAAGCTCTTTCTCATAGCATATCTCCTGCAAAGCACAACCATATGGTTTGTACTACCGGTAGAAATGTGCAACGTAGTATGCAATCTGAAAGGAATTTGATTCATCGAGGGTCTGTTGGAAGGAAGACAATAACTTTCATAGTTTACCAAAATTATTTAGCACATAAGATTACATATTTGCTCATTCAAAACTCTTGGAAATTTGCACATAGATGTAAGAATGCTACTCTCCAAAATATAATTCAATAATTCCTGGAGGATTCTTTATATATACCTGAATTATAAACTTATATTATTACTCATTTTTGTAATTGCTATCCCCATAATGTAGAATGATTTAGAGCTGAAACAGTACATTCTTTAAAATCCATAATATAATGTGTAGTGTATCGTGTACAGTACAGTATAGTTTTGCGATTATTTGGCCTGATAATTCTATGATCTTGAAATGTGAGATATGCACGTAATTATTGTAAAGTAACTGACATCCCAAGAACATATTTGCATTGCTTATTATTTATTCATAATGTTGTACTTTGAGAGTAATAAAAACAAGTCCCTTTCTGAGGAAAAGGTAGTCTCCCTTGAGTCAAGTTCAATTCCCAGTTATTACACAGGCACATCCACGTTGTTTTGTTAGAAACGGTATAGAAGGGTTTGCCACTATATTCTTCCAGAATGTTTTTCTACTTCCTACTGTAGCCAAAACTCTGGAAGTATCCAAGAGGCTATCATCCAGTCATGTCCACCGTGGATTGTGACAAAGTCCTTTCGGCAGCCACCATCCTTCTGCAACAGTGCGAAACCATCTACAGGCTCTGTGAACTCTACTACGGGAAGAAAAGGAAGCACCCAAAAAAAGTCTGGGTCCAAAGATGGTTCGCCAGAAGAGCAGAGGACGGACTGTACAACAAGCTGATGGTGGAGCTCAGGAGCGAAGACACTCAGGCATTCCAGAACTTCATGAGGATGCCTCCAGCCATGTTTGACAAAGTTGTGCAGCGCCTGACACCCAGGTTGACCAAGACAAACACCAACTTCCCACCCAGCCTGGAAACTGGGCTCAAGGTGGCACTCACTCTGCGCCACCTGGCCTCAGGGACCACCTACAGGAGCATGTAGTATGGCTGGAGGGTGCCACCCAGCACCATCAGCTTTGTTGTGAGAGAAGTAGTGCAGGCCATCATCGAAGAATACAAGGAGGAGCTCCTCCAGTGCCCCTCCACTGAAGAAGGATGGAAGAAAGTTGCAGAGCAGTGGTATCAGAGGTGGAACTTCCCCCACACCGTTGGAGCCATCGATGGCAAGCACGTGGCCTGCAAAGCTCCAGCCAAGTCGGGGTCCACTTATCACAACTACAAGGGCTTCTTCAGCATCATCCTCTTCACCATGGTCGATGCTGACTACAAGTTCATGTACATCGATGCTTCAGGCAACAGCTCATCTTCAGATGCCCAGGTATACAACATCAGTCACCTCAAGGAGGGGCTGGAAGGCAACCTCATGGTGGGCTTCCCAGATCCAGACCCGCTGCCCAACGACACGCAAGATGTGCCCTACTTCATCGTGGATAACATTGTTTACCCTAACTGGTTTAGGTGAAATAATAACTATGAATCATAGTTAGTGTATGTTAGAGTGTATACAGCTTTAACTGTGAAATAGCAATTAAAGGAGTGGTTAAGAAAACAATATAAAAGTAGCAAGACTACGGCTTGCTCACTCTGGCTGGCTTTGATGATCCCTGATTACTGCTTGGAATCAAGACTGCATTGCTCAAACGGGAGAGACAACAAAGGACTGATTTGTAAGTGAACTGACATAGGATATTCTACATGGACTTTGCAAACTGAATACCCCTGAATGGACTGACTACATGGTAAATGAATATTGGACTGTTATTTGACTATGCCATAAACTTATACTGGAATAAAATATATTCTTGATAGCACAAGCGTATCTGTTATTTTTACTGTATGTTAATAAACATACAAACTTAGCTCACTCATTTATCTGTGTGCCTATCTGACTAACGCTGCACATTCTGTTTAGCTTGTCTACCTAACCCTGGTTGGGGAACCCAGGCTTAACAGGGGTCCACTTATCACAACTACAAGGGCTTCTTCAGCATCATCCTCTTCACCATGGTCGATGCTGACTACAAGTTCATGTACATCGATGCTTCAGGCAACAGCTCATCTTCAGATGCCCAGGTATACAATGTCAGTCACCTCAAGGAGGGGCTGGAAGGCAACCTCATGGTGGGCTTCCCAGATCCAGACCCGCTGCCCAACGACACGCAAGATGTGCCCTACTTCATCGTGGGGGATGACGCCTTCTCCCTCACAACCTACCTCACGAAGCCCTACACCTCCAAATACCTCACCCGTGAAGAGAGGATCTTCAACTACAGGCTGTCCAGGGCAAGACGGGTGGTGGAGAACGCCTTTGGCATCCTGGCCAACAGGTTCCAGGTACTTCTCACCAACATGCAGCATAGCCCACAGATTGTGAGGAGCATCATGGAAGCTTGCTGCATCCTGCACAATCTCATGCGCACCCACTATCCAGTCTTGCAGAACAGGCTGGGAGGATGGACCATACAGTCCCACTATGCTTACACTGGAGGTTTATCTATCCCACTGCTATCCTAACCCATTCCAGAGCTATTACCCATTCCACAGGTATCCTAACTCATTCCAAAGCTATCCTTACCCATCCCACAAGCAAGCAAAGGCTTAAACCATTTCTAAAATTTTCCAGCAAGACTTTATTAAAAAAAAAGAAATGAAGCAAGTGTGTGAATCAAAAATAGACTTTATTAACAAGAAGCTATAAGACAAAAATGAGTTTCTGGCACTCCTCTTGGTCACTCAGTCTCATGGGTGAAGGGTGAAGGTGCTGTGGAGGTGGCCTGTGCTGGAATGCTTGTCATCAGCTCCTCCAGAAGCAGAAGCAGCAGAAGCCCCAGCCCCAGAAGAGCAAGCCCGTGCTGTAGAAGCCCCAGCAGAACCAGAGTGAGGGCCAGGGGGCGGGATAGTAGCCCTGTCCCTCTTGCAAGGGCTGGCAGCAGATGGCTGAGGCTTGCTGTGCTTCCGCATGGTTGTGGGGTTGCTGGCTGGGAGAGAGGCTGGCAGGAACCAAGGTTGGCAGGGAGGCTGGCAGCAGGGCTGGCAGCAAGGCTGGCAGGCAGACATGCAGGCAGGGCAGGCAAGGCAGTCGATGTGTCTGGCAGCAGGTCTTTCCTCTGAATGGCGACCTGCTTCCGAGCTGCTTCCGTTATATCCGCGGGGCTGAGGCAATGCATCCTCCCCGCATGCGCAATTAACACCAAGCATCCATTAGGCTTCCTCTGTGCATCCGCTCTGCATCCGCTTCATCCATTCCGCATCCGCTGTGCATCCGCTTCATCCGTTCCGCGTCCGCTTTGCTGAGGCCCCCTGAAAGCCCTGCGGATGTGCCATCTGCTCCCATCCGCTGGGCTTCCGTTCCGCATCCGCTTTCCATCCGCCCTGCATCCTCCCTGCGTCCGTGTTATCCGTTCCGGTTATGCAAATTTTTGCCCCTTTTGAGAGCGGATAACAACGGATGGAACATTTTGCTCGTCCACTGTGTCCTTTTTGCATCCGTTGGGCAGTGTGACATGGGCTTTACATGGATGGTATTCAGCTTTGTTCGGGTATTTTCCCATGTCATCATAGTTGTGCTTTTAAAGTTGTAGCAACGTTTCGGCAGAATCTCATCTGCCATCATCAGGCTTCTGTATTGTGTTCGTCTGTAAGTCAAACTTTCACAGCCGTTTGACTCATAGATTAACACAATACAGAAGCCTGATGATGGCAGATGAGATTCTGCTGAAATGTTGCTACAACTTTAAAAGCACAGCTATGATGACGTGGGAAAATACCCAAACAAAGCTGAATACCATACATACATACATACATACATACATACATACATACATATACAGAAACACAAAATACACACACACACACACACACACACACACACACACACACACACACACACATATATATATATATATATATATATACACACACATACATATACACAAACACACACATATATACATATATGTATGTACACACACATACATGCACTCATATAGATGTATATATTGTTATATTGCTATATATATTAACCATATATATTTGGTTTCTGCTCTTAATATATATATAGCAACAATACTTTTTCTAAATGTAAAACATTTCATTTGACATATAGTTTGCTATTGCAATCAGCATGGAGTATTTGAGGAACAAAGGCAATACAATACTATTTACAACAAAATGTATTATTTACAAATAATAACTTATAAATATACATTAATAAGCAGAATTCATAAATCATTTTCACACAATTCATGTATTTAAAATATGTAAAAATATCCAAATCTTATGTATTTCATAGTAATTAATATACATAAATGTTGTTCCTTGGTAAATGACCTTTGATTAGAAGTGAAGCATAAGTTCATTCATACATAATGTTAGTGTGTCAATGTACACCGTAAGGTTTTATACTTTAAACAAATGATTGAATAGATAAGTGTTTCTCAACCTCAGCAACTTTAAGAAGTCTGAACTTAAAACTCCCAGTGGGAAATCCTGGGGACTTAAGTTCATATGTCTTAAAAGTTGAAGAGGTTGAAAAACACTGGAACAGACTATGCCAGGATGAAGCAGTCATATTCTGCCATCATTGGGAAGAGAAAAAATCCTCAAGGCAAGCAGCTGACTCAATGACTTGCTTAATGAGGAAACACAAGCTGAATTCACTCATAATGAGGAGCTGTAAACCGTAGGTTACACCGACAGCATTAGGTTTCCATAAACTCACTGAACTAAAATTGAAAAAAATAATTTAGGGTGACGTGCAAACTAGTAGTCAGATAAAACTAATTATAGGAATACAGATGCTTTTTGTTTGTTTATAGCTTTCTCAGGTAGTTCTAGGTGGAAAAAGCCTTTATGCCTTGTGCAATGACATGGTAAGCTACATTTACCAACAAATGACAGCTCATTTGTTTGCTCTGGAACACAGGAAAATCCAGGGATCTGATTAAACCATTTGGCTTGCTATCTAAATAGATGCAGTTATTGGGTAAGTTGTTTTGGGGCCAAAAGGCATGAAACTCAAAACAAATATGATTTCCCCTTTGAGACATCTTTCTGGAAAAAAGATCTGGAACTGATTGCTGGTTGAACTGGCAGATTGCAATGATGAAGGATGAAGAATCAAATAAAAAGGTTCAGCAGCAGATTTCTTAAAAAGGACCATCCAGAGGGCAAGGCAAATAATTAAATGGAAGTTGAGTGTAAACAGAACCACTTTGCAAGTCAAAACAACCAAAAGGACTGAAAGCAGAGGAAAACTGCTGGATAATATCTCTTTTAGTTATGTTGGATTTGGATTTTTGAAATATAAGGAAATGACGTGAGAAAAAAGCCAGTGAGAGGTTATTTTCTCATGCAGAAGAGGATAATCAAAACTTCATGAATTGCCAGCCGCTACAAATGTAAATAGCTATATCATTTTCTGACAGAGGAAACAAAGGATTTTGCTTAGGTCAGACTTGATTACAAAGGTGTCACTGCAGCTTGTGTCTTTAGGAGTCCCAGAAACATATAATAACTTTATACAAATTATTCTACAGTGGGCTTGACAATAAAATTTTGAAAGACAAAATTTAAAGACCTTCCTTGGTGTTTAAAGAAAGCCAATCAAACAACAGATCACTTAGAAGTATGATAACCTTATATTGTCCTACTAAAAGAAATAACTTTACATATTCTAAAACAATATGGATTTCAAATTCAAGGAACAAAGGGCCCAGTTCTTCCAAGACTTAAGTCCTGGAACCTAAAACAAAAGAAAACAGCTTCAACTGATCACATCATGAGGAATTCTGGAACCCCTTAAAAATTGACATTTTCATTCAAAACCATGATTAAATTGGAAGGTAGATTCTTCCTTGATGGTGCAGTAGTTAGAGTGCACTACTTGCAGGCCACTTCTGCTGACTGTCGGCTGCCTGCAATTTGGTAGATCAAATCCCATCAGGCTCAAGGTTGACTCAGCCTTCCATCCTTCCGAGGTGGGTAAAATGAGGATCTAGGTTGTTCGGGGCAATAGGATGACTCTGTAAAACTGCTTAGAGAGGACTGTAAAGCACTATAAAGTGGTATATGTCGAAGTGCTATTGTTATTGGTATTCCCTGCCTATCATTCTAGCCATGCAGCAGAGATCCTGAAGACACTTTAGCTAAAATTCCCAGGTATTCTAGTTCCTGAAAAATCAGGAGCAAAAAAGATAAAAGGGAATCCCAAAATGGGGGCGGGGGACGACAGCATTTTATGGTACTATGCTTGGGTGCTTTAGTTACTGTGATCTTTGTCATTTGTACAACATAATTATTGCATCTTCCCCCATACCTCTCAAAAAGAAAAACCACAAGTAGTCCTCGACTTACAATCACAACTTAGCCCAGAATTTTGGTTGTAAGTCATTATAGTAACTGATTGCCTTGCTCAATGACTACAATCCCAACTCTTCCCATTGCAGTTGTTAACGCTACTTTACAGGATATTAAGTGACTGTGTAGAGATACCTCAGGATGGAGAATGCCTTGGAAGGCCCAGCACCCATTGGCATATGAAAAACTGCCATGGGCCAGATGGCCTCTGGCAGCACACAGGTCTCCTTCCTCCCCTCCCCCATCCAAGAAGCCTGGCCTTCTCCCCCTCCCACCATTCCAAGAACTTGACCTACACCACCACTGGCCATGCCTGAGTCTACTTTGCTTTCCCTTTCTCTGCAGCTGCCGAAAGGCACGCCTAGCCAATGTAAGGCTCAACTAGAAAGCGAGTAAAGATAATTTTCCTCAAACCCACAGAAGCAATCTTTTTCAAAGCTGGCTAGGAACATAAAGCCAGCCAGCAAAGTGGTAGATGGAGAGGGAGAAGGTGTGCGTGCCACTAGACCTAACTTGCTGAGGCCTTCTGGCATGGAATAAATTTCCGAGTGTCAGTGGGTCTACCCAGTCAAGGCCTTCTGGTTCACAGTTGTGGTGAGTTGCAGCCATTTCACAGCGATAAGGGTGGGCACATGCAAAGCACTCAAATTTTGATTGTATGACTACAGGAGCACCACAACTAATGAACTTCAACCAGCTGTCATGTGCCTTCATTCAGCACTGTCACAATTTTGAACTGTACACTAAAAGAAAGGTCATATAAATGTTTCCAATGATACAATCCTTATTCTATATTTATTCCCCAATTCAAAACTTATAGGAATAAAAAGGTACAGTGTTCTATCATATCTTGCATTAATTAATTTTAAACATATGTGACAAACTGTTTCCATTTATTAGTTGAATATACTCTCCATATTAGATCTTTAATGTTCCCTTCTCCTTTTCAAATGGTTCCTGAGAACTAAAATGGCAATGTGTTAAGATGCAGTTTATTTCTCTTTCCCTGACAGGTATATAATTAAAGTTTGTAGACTGCTTGAAGAGAGCTTGTAAGCTGAACATTTAATTAAATTGCTTTTGCAATTTCTTTTATATTTAGGAAGATAGGATGCCTCCAGTTTAAGAAGCAGGCTCTCCCTTCTATTACAACACAGCCACCATCTCAGCTTTAGCTTCTGGGGAGGCTGCAATTGCACTATGTTATGGAGTAAGGCTTCAAGCCAGAAACTATTATTTATTCTCTCCCACTTTGTGACAACTCTTGCTGAGACGCAATTCAGCTGGGAAATTCACAGGTAGTTTTGAAATTTCATCTGATATTATTCCTTAGAAAGTAACTAATTTTAGGGTGATCACATTAAAGTATTTTTCTCAAAATCTGCTCATAAATTTGATAAAATCAGGAGAAAATAGAGCAAGATCAAGTAGCAGTTAAAAGAACAAAAAACAAGTTTGAAGCAGACAGCAAATTGCAGCTTTAACTGCTTGAGATATAACAACAAAGTGTCATATTTCAGATACCCTAGGCAAATTCTATTCAAACAGTTTCAGATACAGGTTTCAAAATCTTCTGATATTTTATTTTATTTTTATTGGTATTTAGAAACTGTATATGGCTGCCTATCTTATGTATGAAGTCTGGCTAGCTAAAAATAATTCAAAATAAACATAAAAATAAAAAAGTCATATAAACCAGGGAGAATTAAAATAATAATACAATAGCTGAGACATTATATAACAGGCACTCGGCATAAACCTCAAATATCTCTGGTTCATCTAATATCTATGTCCAGCGAATAGAGGAAAAGGTAGATCTTCATGACTTTCTGAAAAACGAAGAGGGCAGAGACCTCTAGATCTCAGGGGGAAGATTATTTTATAAGCCAGACATCAAGACAGAGAAGACACGACTCCTTGGTCACAGTGTCATGCCTTTTAAATTTTTATTTAGGGTTTTTGATGAGCAGTTTTGTTAACAGTCTTGAATATGATAGTTTTGTTACATATTTTTTATTCTTTTTTTATTTTTAATACATTTAATGTATTTAATGTATTTATTTTTATTTGTGTTATATTTTTCTAAGCTAGTTTTTGATAAGTGTATTTTTGAAATAATGAACTTAATTATATTGAATTAATTATATAAAAGGATGTGCTAAGAGGGCTCAATTATTTGAATTTTTGATTATGTCTAATCCAAACTTGACATAAGATTTAGTCCAATTGCCTCTCTAATAAATAATACAAGTAGGGATTTTTTAAAAAAATCACATATGGTTCTGACCATGCCTTTCCTTAAAAAAGGGTTGACTCTTTGCATAGACTTGAGATGGTAGATGAATCTGCTGATGGAGAGGTAATTGAGTTTGTTTCTCCTCACACTCATTCTTTTATAATGTTTATTGTTATTACAGTAACTATTGTTAATCTCTCATAAGCCATCTAGAGTCATTGGCAAGGGAGTTGGCCTTATAAATTGAAATTACAAATAGATAAAATTTGTGTCATGGAACATTAAAGGACTGAAAGGGTAGTCCTCAACCTATGTCTGGTTGCTTAGTGACTGTTCGAAATTCCAGCATTTAGGGAGATTGAAGTCATGTGATCACACCTTGAGTGCTTGGCAGCTTCCTGTGGTCCCTTGACTGCATTTTATAACAATTTTGCCAACACCGAGCATTTACTAGGTGTTTTTAGTTTTACTGGATTTTGGCAAAACTGACCTATACCAAACCATGGTTTTGCTTTATGACTAAAGTAGTCACTTCATGATTGCCACAAAACAGATTATGATATTGTGTTGGTCATGTGACTGACTTCCATACGGCTGTCACAAGTTACACCCATGACAGTCTCTGTTACTGTCCTAACTGTAGAACTACAAGCACCTGAATGAAGGCAGATGTTTTATAGATTGAAATGGGAATTATATTAAAAACACTTTCTAGTTTTATTATTGAACAAAAGGTTTTAGAGATCATTATATAATTTTAGTAGCCAAATGTGGAAATTTTCAGATCATATGGATAAATGTTAGTGGTCAATTGGTTCAGACAAAAAATAAATCTGATGTACAGTATTATACAGTTGTTTTGCTAATCTGTTTACACTATAGGTAAAGCAGATGATAGTAACCACACAGACTTTTAAATTAGTTTTGCACTAGAATAAAATTTGAAAAAAGAAAATGAGTCCCCCAAATCATGATGTTCTCTGTACATCCATCCAGAAATTTAATTTAATGGAGATATGAAAGTTTAATTTCAACAGGCTATACTTTTCTGTTTTTTAATCACACATCCTGGATATGTTAAAGAGTAAATATTTTTTTAATATTTTTGATGGTTAATATAGTTGAAATATGCAATGTTGATTCAGTTTGAATTTCTAATCACACATCCATAATAATGTTATGGATTTTTGATAAACTTATCCTAGTTAGTGGCATATAGTACTGGTAGTCCTTGCTTACTGACCAGTCATTCAATATTCATTTGCAGTGTCCTTGCAATCACATGATCAGAATACAAGTATTTGGTAACCAGCATGCATTTACAATGGTCCTAGCATCCCACAATCACGTGATTGCCATTTGTAATCTTTACAGCTGGCCTATGACAAGCAAACCAGTGGGGAAACTTGTTGAAGTTGCAAATGTCAGTTATGTGACATAATGGGTGATTTGCTTGAATGATTTGCTTCATAACTGCAACCAGAACTGATGGTATAAGTTGGGCATGGTCACATATTTCACTTTATGACCACATTGCTTTGGGATAGAGTTACCAGTGCCAGTGGTTGGTAAATGAGGACTGCATGCATTTTAATACTAATACATCAAGATCATGGGAAGTAATTGTCAGCATTCCAGCAAACCTCCATTCCAATCAGTAACTCCAAGACAAACATATCTCAAAAGTACCTTTATTAGAATAGCACCTGGCACATCTGTGGAATCCTGAATCTAAAAGTTTTTAGGCTTCCCACAATTTCCCAAACTACAAATCCATCCTCCCTTGGCCGTCATCACATCATATGGCCCAATCATGATCTGTCCAAAAGTAAGATCCTTTTTTCATCCTGCGCCATACTTAATGACTTTGAACTAACAAAAGAATTTTATTTTGTCTACTTAGAGGTACTCAACTGAAATCACCTCCCTCCCACTTTCTCAGGCTATGTGGCAGCGTGAAATATGGCTTTCAAAGCTGACAGCCCCCCTTTGGCCCCCTTGAGAAATTTACCTCCTAAAAGAGATAATTTAAAAAAACCACAACCAGGGGTTAATGCGATGCCCTTAACCCCCTCTCCAAGGGGGGCCTTCAGTTTGTCAGGGAATTCTTCATGGAATTGGTTAACCAATCTATCTGCATGGACATCCCAACTTTTTACCCAAGTAGCATCTGACAAAGGGTAATCTTTCCATAATACCAAATATTGTCATCTTCCTCAGTATAATCAAGAATCAAGGATTTTCTTTATTTCATAATGTGTCTCACCCTGTATGATTAAAGTTTGGGGGGAGCTGCTGATATCGGCCTTAGATTCGACCCTACAGCAGGTTTCAATAAACTACTATGGAACACTGGAAGACTTAGTTGGACTGTCACTGGATTAATTATTTTTGATGTAGGGAATAGAACTAAGAATTTAAGGCCCAACTTCCTACTAGGAAGTTTCAATTTGACATATTTAATTGACAAAAACATTTTGTCCCATACTTTAAATGGTGGTTGGAGGGATCTATGTTTGTCTGCTTGTTTTTTATATTCCTCAGCAGCTTCAGTCAAAGCTTTTTTTGCATCTTCCCAACTTTTTTTTAATGAGTCCATTCACTCTGTTCAAGACATGGATGTTGGGGGTTCCCTAGGTAATTCTGGGATAGGGACAAATTCCATGCTGGTGTTGACTTGGAACGGAGTCAAGCCTATGCTGCTATGTATTGCATTATTGTAAGTAACTTCTGCAAATGGCAACAGCTCTGCCCAGTTCTCCTGTTGATAATTTACATAATATGTAATGTATTGTTCCACCATGACATTTGGCCTCTCCGCTGTCCCGTTGCACGCAGGATGGAATGCTAAGAAAAATCCTTGGAACGATCCAGTGGACTTCAAAAACTCCCTCCAGAATTTAGCAGTAAGCTGTACACCTTGGTCTGAGATTACTCTATGAGGTACTCCGTGGAGCCTATAGATATGCTTCATGAACAGTTTTGCAAGTTTCTTAGCTGAAGATAGTCCGTTACAAGCTATAAAGTCGGCTTGCTTAGAGAATAAGTCGATAATAGTCCAAATCATGGTATTTCCTCCATTCTCAGGTAACTCTATGATAAAGTCCATCACAATTTCTTCCCACAGCTTCGTTGGTTCAGCTACTTGTTGAAGGAGGCTCTCTGTCAACTTTTTGGACACAGAAACACAAGACATTAGCTGGTTTTGAGAGTTCTTCTGGAGAAGAATCACCGCGATAGCTACATCACTAGGATCAGCTTGGACTATAAAAGGTTGGGTTGGGTCAGGGTGCTGGAGGATGGGCTCTGTGGCAAATAGGCGTTTTAAAATTTCAAAAGATTTCTGACAGTCCATTGTCCAAGCAAGGAGTTCATTGGGTTTTGGTTTGGTCAGGGAAGGTCCAGTTTTCAGTAACTCTGTGTTTTGTTTTGTTTTAATTTTATTGATTTTAAAACAAACATAAACAAACATAACATAATAAAATAAACCATCTTCCATATATATACATACAGTGTGCCAGTTGGTACATATTATTTTGTGCAACCATTTCGTAGTCTTCTATTATAATTACATTACATCTCCTCTCATATTTTCAATCAAATGTCAAGTACATTAATATCTTTATTAATCAATCATTGACTATACTTTTATTCATTCATATTTTATGAGATAATCATATTTTACTTAGTTTATTTTAAAACAATTCATATTGTCCTCCCAGATCTATCCTAGAATAATTTTGTAAATATAATTTAAAAAGAAAAGAAAAATGCATCTTTATATATTTATTATTTCCTAAAAATCTACATATGCCATCACTGTATTTTATTATCTAACCACTGGTAGAACAGATCCCAAACTTTACAAAATTGTTGTTCTTGAATTTAAAATGTCAATCTACTCATTTCAGCACATTCCAATATTTTCTTAATAATCTCCTCTAATGGTATCTTCTCATTTTTCCAGTTCTTAGCAAATACAATCCTAGCTGCTGTTAATACATTTACAATCAGATATTTCAAATCTTTACTATATATTTCAGGCAAAATTCCCAATAAAAAAATCTCTGGTTTCAAGTCTATATGCTTATGTGTCATTTTTTCCAACCGCATGTGGATTTTGGTCCATATATTTTTTAGCATCCAGGCATGTCCACCACATATGGCAATATGAGCCAGGTGTCTGATGACATTTCCAACACTTTTCAGACTTATTCTTGAACATCCTTGCTATTCTTGTCGGAGGAAAGTTCCACCTGTAAAACATCTTATACAAATTTTCTTTATATGCTGTTGACATTGTCATCTTATAATTTTGAGACCACAACTTTTGCCATTTCTCTAAATCGATTCCATATCCAAAATTCTTCCCCCAAGCAATCAAAGTTTCTTTAACTTCTTCTTCTAACTTAATTTCCAATAAATATCCATGTAATTTTTTACTCACCTTTTCATCAGCACCTGTCAAAATCTTATCTAAATCAGTCAATTTATCATAAAAACCTGTTTTCATGTCTTTATCGTACCTTGAATGTATTTGCCCATATGAAAACCAATTCATCTTTATACCTTGTTCCTCTAATTTTTCCTTAGATTTAAGTTCACCCTTTTCATTCAATATTTCACCATATCTAAAGGCTAGGTCACACTGGCCGACGGATGCAAAACGTATGTAAAAAGGACACAGCGGAGGAGCAAATTTTCCATCCGTTGTTATCCGCTCTCAAAAGTGCCCCAAATTTGCATAAACAGAGCGGACAACAACGGAAAGGAATGGAAGTGGGGAGGATGTAGCGGGGATGTAAAGTGGATGTTCCTAGGAAGCCTAGCGGATGGAAGCGGATGACACATCCGCAGGGCTTCCGGGGGAGAACAGCGAAGTGGCCGCATAGCGGAAGGAGCGGATGCATAGCGGATGATGCGGATGCATCACGGACGCCTATAGGATGCCTAGCAGATGCCTAGAGGATGCAAAGCATTCACTGCGCATGCGGGGAGGATGAATTGTGTAAGCTCCGTGGATATAAAAGGAGGCAGCTTGCAAGCAGTTAGCATTCAGAGGAAAGACCTGCTGCCAGAGACATCTTGAGAGAACACCATGGGGAAGAAGAGGAAGCCTGTGCCTACTCCTGCCAGCCCTGGCAAGAAGGACAGAACCACCATCCCACCCCCTGGCGCTGACTTTGAAGCTGCTGGTGCTGCTGCTGGTGCTTCTCCTGCTGCTGCTGGTGGTGCTTCTGCTGCTGCTGCTGCTGTGATGGACCAGCCCCAAGGCCCTCAAAGCCCTACTGCTGAAGGCCCTGAAGCCCCTGCCAGAAGGAGGAAGAGGCAAGGCAAGGAGATGGGAGACAGGAAACAGTACTCTATTTCCGAGGAGCATGAGGAGAAAGTGCTGGAATGGCTGAGGGAGAACGAGTACCTGTGGAGGAAGTACCTGTGGAGGAACGAGTACCTGTGGAGGAAGGGCCACAGGCTCTATCGTGACACCAAGCGGAAGCAGGCAGCATGGAGAGAGAAGGCGGAGAGCCTGGGCTACACTTCAGATGTCCTCCTGGGGTGGGGGAAGCATATGCACACCTGGTATAGCAAGCTGCACCTGAAGAGATGCGGGCAGGCTGCTGTCAAGCTCATTGACCGGGAGGGTGAGATCCGCCACTGAGGAGCAGCCCCTCTGTCAACCCTCTCCCTCAGACAGCCCACAGTCACTCCTCTTCCAGCCAGGAGACAGCTACAGTGTCCAGGCAGGTGTCTTTGGAGGGCCCCACGACAGAGACCCCCCGACACCTGCACTCTCCGTGCCAGAGGACGTGGAGGATCCCCTGTCTCAGATGGAGCAAGAAGGAGCAGCCACCAGAGACCAACCCACACCCACCCCCAGCTCCACCTCCACAGAAAGCAGGCAGAGAGGCAGACCGGAGGGACAGAGCCACACTGTCCTCTTGGAGATCAGGGACACAATCAAACCCAGCACAGATCTCCTCTCCCAGCTGGTCCACTTTGACATACCATCCTCCAACCGCAAGCCCTTCATCACGTACGTGAGCCAGACCCTCATGGACATGCCTGAGGCCCAGTACCAGGCGATGAAGGAGAGGATCACAGCTCTTCTGCACCACCCTCCATGCCCAGCTGAACCTGCTACTACCCACTCCAGGTCTGCTCCTCCACCCCAGGCGATGTCACAGCCCTTCCATGGATTTCAGCAGCCCCTCGCCTACCAAGCCTACCACTACCAGGACTTCCCACAGCAGAGGCAGCCCTTCCCATCCCACACCCAGGTTCCTCGGACGCCACAGACACCACAGACACCTCAGCTGACCCAGCTGCAGACCAGACAGCCCCACTACACTCCTCCTTCCTCCACCCCACAGCCAAGCCCTTCCTCAGAACATCTGTCATCAGTCTTGGGCATCACATCCCAGGTCCTTGAGGAAGTGCCTCTCAACCTCACGGGACTGAGTCAGCTGAGAGCTTCCTGCACACACCATCTCCTGTTGTACTCTCGGGGCCAGGCACCCCAATGGCACCTCAGACCAGCACTCCAGCAACAGCCACCTCCACAGTCCCTGGCCCCTTTACATCTGAGATGTAAAGTCATACAGTTTGTTATTAATAAAGGTTATCTTTGCTTCACACACTTGGTTCATTTTTTTTACTTAATAAAGTGTTGGGGACAACTTTGAAAAAAGGGTTAAGCCTTTGCATGCTTGTGGGATGGGTAAGGATAGCTGTGGGATGGGTAAGGATAGCTGTGGGATGGGTAATGATAGCTGTGGGATGGGTAAGGATAGCTGTGGGATAAGGATAGTTGTGGGATAGATAAACCTCCAGTGCAAGCATAGTGGGACTGTGTTGTCCACCCTCCCAGCTGCCACACATATGGCTCTTTATTATCAATAACAATTTAATCATTGATCAACACATTTCAACATAAACAAAACTCTTTATTAATGTCCTATTCATTGTAAGGCAACTCAACATACATGGCACAATCTCATCCATGTGATGAGACAGGCTGAAGGAAGCATCCATTAAGCATCTTCCATCCTGTCTTGCCACTCCACTGCTTCAGCTGGGGAGTTGCACCAGTGTTTCAGGAGGTTGCACTGCTTCTTCCCTCAACATGAAGCTCTGTTGGGGCCTTACACATCCACAGTGTCTTATCAGGTTTAGTCTTTGCCTCCATTCACCAGGCTCCATGTCCCCATTCCCTTGTTGACGGTCCACAAGCCTGTTCTGCAACACTGGATAGTGGGTGCGCATGAGATTGTGCAGGATGCAGCAAGCTTCCATGATGCTCCTCACAGTCTGTGGGCGATGCTGCATGGTGGTGAAAAGTACCTGGAACCTGTTGGCCAGGATGCCAAAGGCGTTCTCCACCACCCGCCTTGCCCTGGACAGCCTGTAGTTGAAGATCCTCTCTTCACTGGTGAGGCATCTGGAAGTGTAGGACTTCATGAGGTAGGTTCTGAGGGAGAAGGTGTCATCACCCGCGATGAAGTAGGGCACATCTTGTGTGTCATTGGATAGGGAGTCTGCATCTGGAAAACCCATGAGGAGGTTGTGTTCCATCCCATCCTTGAGGTCACTGGCGTTGTATACCTGGCTATCTGAAGCAGACCCGTTGCCTGAAGCATCGATGTACATGAACTTGTAGTCAGCATCAACCATGGCAAAGAGGATGATACTGAAGAAGTCCTTGTAGTTGTGATAAGAGGACCCTGAGTTGGCTGGAGCTTTGCAGGCCACGTGCTTGCCATCTATGGCTCCAACGGTGTGGGGAAAGTTCCACCTCTGATACCACTCTTCTGCAACTTTCCTCCAGCCTTCTTCAGTGGTGGGGCACTGGAGGAGCTCCTCCACGTATTCTTCGATGATGGCCTGTACCTCTGACCACTTTGTTGATGCTGTTGTGTGGCACCCTCCAGGCATACTGCATGTTTCTGTATGTGGTTCCAGAGGCCAGGTGGCGCAGAGTCAGTGCCACCTTCAGTCCAGGGTCCAGGCTGGGACAGAAGTTGGTGCTCGGCTTGGTCAACCTGGGTCTCAGACGCTCAACAAGTTTGTCAAACATGGCTGGTGGCATCCTCATGAAGTGCTGGAATGCACAAGTGTCTTCATTCCTCAGCTCCACCATCAGCTTGTCAAAGAGTCCAAACTCCACTCTTCTCCTGATCCTTCATCGAACCCACACAGCTCTTGGACATCTCCTTCTCCTTGCGTAGAAAAGGTGAAACAGTCTGAAGAGGGCTTGGTTCTGGTGTTGAATGATGGCAGCTACCATAAGGAGTGTGTGATGATCCATGGTGGAGATCAATGGATGATGTGGAAGAGCAAGGGTGAAGAGTTCTGTACACCATGGCTGCTGGACTGATAGTGAGATCCAGGTGATTTCCTCCCCCTTTTTATAGGAAATATCGGTTTTCCGCTAGGTGTCCTTCCACATACCCTAGGCATATTCCAGACATCCTAAATATCCGAGATACATCCCATATACAAACATTTTGTCCATTTTAATGCTTTATATACGAGATACATCCGCTTACATCCTTTTTATTTCCGTACTACTAACGCTGTGTGGACGTTCTGTGTACCTTTCGCTTCCTCCCTCTTTCCGCTTTCAGCTGCAGCGGATGTGAGTTGAGGGGATGTCCAGTGATGCTGAGAGGATACAGCAGACATGTAACGGATGACAATGGACGTAGAATGTTTGTTGCCTGTATGTGTCACGGATGTACATCGTACATGGCGGAAAGTTCATCCGCTCAAAAAGTTTTGTGCAGCTCAAAACTTTTTGAGCGGATGAAATAGCAGTAGACGGATGTTTTATGGATAGAGCGTATGAAACACGTACGCAGTGAGTACACAATGGATGCACCACGTTTTCCAACGGATGGCAAGCTTTTTTGTCCGTTTTACATCCTCTTTGCAGTTGGTGCAGTGGGACATGGGCTTAAGTAATGATTTGATCAAGAATCGGTATTCTCTTCTCACCTCTCTCACTCTTCTGGGTACTTGTTTCAAGACCACAATCTCCTTATCTTTGTATTTCAATGTTTTCTCTCTTGCCACTTGCAATATTTGCGTTTTAATGGCTTTCTTTGTAAATCTGATATGAACTTCTCTTGGTAAACTATTTCATCACATATGTAAAGACTCAATAAACCTCATCTATTCCATCCATCATCTTCACTTGAATTATTTCCAAGGCTTCTGCCAGAATTTCTGTCATTATCTCAGCTAAATTTTGTCCTTTTTCTTCCTCTATATTTTGAAATCTAAGATAGAATTCTGATCTGTCCATCTCCCATCTCAGCATACCACTTTTGTCTTGTTGAACCACAATTAATCTGTTATCAAAGTCTCAAATCTTCTTATCTCTTTGTTCTCTTTTTATCTCTTATCTCTTTTTCTTGCTTTAACATTATCTGAATTGAACGTTGTCCTCCAGATGGTGGAGAGGAGGAAGTGGATGTTGAAGAACCAGGAGCTGTTAACTTCCTACCCATTTTACAAAATTCAAAATCTTCAAATTCTTCTAGACCTTAATCCAATTGTAAAATAACCAGCTACAATTCCAAGTAAAAATAGTAAAAAAAAGAAAAAAGAAAAAACCCAATATTTCTTCAGGCCCTTGTATGCCTTCATCCAATTGATTAGTTAAAAATTCAAAATTGAAGAAAAAGGAAAAAAAATAAAAAAAAACATAAAAACATCCTAAATAAACACTAAAAAAAATGTTGAGAAGTCCCAAAGAAGGCAAAAAGGTGAAGAAAAAGTTAATTAAAAAAAAGAAAAGAAAAAGTTATTCAGGTTCTTCCACATCTTAATCCAATTAAGAGATCTCAAATATAGAAAGATATATAAAAATGGACCAAAAAGAAACCAATGTGAAATGTGAACAAGCTCCAGAAAGCCAAATTCCAAAAAGCCAAATGTCCAAATGTCTATTACCAGAAGAAAAAAAAAACTAATTTGGGGGGAATAGTGCAGCTTAGAAAAAAATTAAAAGAGTACACTGCACTTTATTTAATTATCCAAGGTTCTTATTTGTTTTCTCTCTTCTCCAAAAAACTTATCACTTTTTCTTTTCCTAGCTTTCAGCACCAGACTCCAGCTGTTGATAGAAACCCAGAAGAGCACCTGCAATAATACTCTCCCATGCTCTTCCCTCTATCTTATGAACCAGGCAATGTCCTTGAAACAAAGTCTCAATTCTTTCTCAGCTTTGTCTGGTAAGGAAAAAACAGAATACTTCCAAGCCTCTAGTTGGCAGTGCTACAAAATTTATTTTGCTTTCACTTTCCCCCTCTCCTTTTCCAAGCAAAATATAATCAGGATTAACTAAAAGGGAAAAAAATATTTAAAAAATAACTAGAAAGGAGTCTCTAGCTTTACATGTTATAGAATCAAAAAGGAGAGAAGAATAAATGACAAGAAAAAAAAGAAATCAGTCCAGTTTCAAAATATAAAATAATATATAAAAATCCAGGAATGAAGAAAAAAAAAATTATTACTGTGATATCCTTGTTTAAAACCGCCGCTTAATCACTTTTGTCAAAACTTTTACAGATTCTTTAGGGTGTCCTTTCAAGTCTTAAAATATATTTAAAAAGTTCTCACCAAACCGGCACACTCTCTCTTTCTGTTCTCTTCCATCTCAGAGCTGTCCCAACTTCAGCAGCTTTAATGGCTGCCTCTTTGCCACTGGCAAATGAGCTCCTCCTGGATCTACCAGGGACTTTGCGATGTCCCTGGGATCGACAGGATGCGCTCTTTACGATCGCTGTGTCTTCGGGATGGTTTAGATCCAAATGGACCATCCAGGAGCAAAGATATCGGCAGTGATCTCAGACCTCCAAGATCGCATGCCATATCGTCGCAATGCCAGCTCTGCCCTCCAGTCTTCAGCAAGGAGTTCATTGGGTTTTGGTTTGGTCAGGGAAGGCCCAGTTTTCAGTAACTCTGTTAAAGGAAGGGCAACCTCGGCAAATGAAGGAATAAATTGTCTATAGAAATTTGAAAAACCCAAAAAGCTTTGAAGTTGTTTACATGTTTGTGGGGTTGCCAGTCTAACACCACTCTCACTTTTCCAGGGTCCATTTCAATTCCTTAGTTAGACACTCGGTAGCCTCCAGTGACTCTTTGTGGAATTCACATTTTGACAGCTTTACATATTACTTGGTGATTAAACTTTTTTCAGCACTTGTCTGGCCAGTTTCTTTCAGAAACATGTTCTTCAATGGTTTCGCTGAATGTAAGAATGTCATCTAGGTAGATGAGGACCCCTTTGTATAGGTATGGATGTAACACTTCATTGATGCATAAATACTGGGGGGGGGGGGGGGCTGGAGTCCGAAAGGCATGACTCAGAATTGGAAACTACCCAAAGGGCAGTTGAAGGCAGTTTTACATTCATCTCCCTCCTTTATGTGGACTCAGTAGTAAGCTTCTCTCAGATCTAGTTTGGTGAAGACCTTTTTGCAAAAAGGTGATTTAATAAATCCTTCATGAGGGGAGGGGGTACGTTTTTTATGTATATCCCTTTCACGCCCCATCCATGCATAATCTTAAGCCGCCATCTATATTTTCTTTGAACAGCACTGGAGCGGCCAACCTAGATTTGGCAGGTTCAATGAAACCTCTGTCCAAATTGCTATCAATGTATTTTCTCAACTCAGTCATTTCAGTTGGTGTCATGGAATACATCTTTGGTTTTGGCAGTTTTGCCCCGGGTTCTAATTCTATGGTACAATCAGTGGCTTGATAGGATGGTGTAAAACATTGCATTCTGCTGAACCGTCCCTGTATTGTTTGGGGACTTGGGGCGCACCTGGAGGTGGCTGCTGCTTCAGGTTGGGAATCTCTGTTGGGTGGTAGTTTCTTTGTGGGAGGAAGGGGGGGCAGTAGGCCAACCCCAATAATGATTTTTCAGTATCTGTCCTCTCACTTGATGGTAGGGGCCCATTTATCCAGCCAAGCAAGTCCCAATATGACAGATTTTTGGAACCACTACAAAACATAGGAATTCATGGTGTCTGCCCATCTCTAATTTGATTAACTCTGTCATTTGGGTGTTCAGGACTCCCCTAATTAAAGTGCCATCTACTTGTTCAAATCTGATTGGGCATTTCGAGTTATTAGTTTTTATTCCTAATTGTTCAATGATGGGAAGGCCAATAAGGCACCTGGAACACCCAGTATCTATTATGGCTTCTATCTCCCCTGCCTCCCCTGTGTCAGGCACCACCAATTTCACTTTGACTGTAAAAGGGGCGATGGCAGCACTCACCATAGAATCATCATCTTCATCAGCTTCTCTGGGGAGAATTTCTCGGGCCGGAAGTTAATTGCTCCCTTCTGTGTGGAGGGGACCTTCTATGGTGTGTCTAGCAAACCGGCTAGTGTCTCGAGGCTTCCATGGATTTCTTAGACCCCTGGTGGCTGTACTAGGCCTTGGTTGTAGAGCTTATGGAACAGGTGCAGTAGCCAGACAGTCGGCTGCTCTATGGCCATCCTGGCTACAACGATAGCACTTTATCATTTTTGTGGGTCGGGTAGGAGCAGCTTCAGCAGGTCTGGTCAGAGGTTGTCTGGCCACAGCTCTTCTAGGAGGGCCCTCAGGAAAGGGTTTATTTTGGTGGGTTGATTTCCCTGTCTAACCTGAAGGACATTGCATACCAATCCTGCAGTTTCAGGTATTCCTCCAATGTTACAGGCCTTTTTAACTTCTGGGTGAATAGTGATCTTGAAATAGTGCAACATTATTCTTTCAGGCCAGTCCATGAGGTGGCTTACCACCTTTCTAAAGTCCCATACAAAGTCTTTTAAGGGTCGCTTGCCTTGTTTCATTTCCATTAATTTGTCTTCATTTTCTCCAACTCTGAAAGGATTCTCAAACCTAAACCTAAGGAGTTCAATGAAGCATTGACATCCTGTAGTTCTGGGGCTTGTTCATAGTGCAATTGAGCCACCCAATTGGAAGCATCCCCCTCATTCATCCCATCTATGATTGCAGTGATCAGATTGCGATCTGTTGCACAAATTGATCTATGTGGGACCAGATCTGAGTGAGGAAATAAACAAAATGTTCGTGTCGTCCGTCAAATGTTGCTTTAAAAGCCATTTGGTCTGGTCTGAGGGATGGGTGGGATCGCCATAGCAACTGCAGGTTGAACTGGAATGAATGGAGCCTGACAAGGAATGTAGGAACCTTGCAGGGGTACTCTGAGGGCCGGCTGTGATGGGGCTGTCTGGAAGAAGGGCCTCTGCAGGGTTGCTCTGAGGGGTGGCTGGCTTGCTCGTTTGGAGAGGTTGTGGCTATGAGACATAACTTTCCACCTTAAAGGCCCGGTCCCACTGGCCGATGGACACAAAACGTATGCATAAAGGACACAGCAGACGAGCAAAATTTCGGGGGTGGCTCCATCCATTGTCATCCGCTCCAAAAAATGGTGAAAAATTGCATAAACAGAATGGAAAAGAACAGAAAAGAATGGACGTGGGTAGTATGTAGCGGGGATGTTAAACAGATGTTCATAGGAAGCCTAGCAGATGAAAGCAGATGACACCTACAAAGGGATTCCGGGGGAGAATTTCGAAGTGGACGCATAGCAGAAAGGGCGGATGCATAGCGGATGAAGCGGATGCATCACAGACGTCCATAGGAAAAAAAGGGGATGCCACGCGGATGTATATCGGATGCACAGCATTCACTGCACATGCGGGGAGTATGAATTGCGTCAGCTCCGGGGATATAAAAGGATGCAGCATGCACGCAGTCAGCATACAGGGGAAAGATGTGCTGCCACATACATCTTGCAGGAACACCATGGTTCGTCAGTCAGGCAAGAAAAGAAAGCCTACTCGTTCAAACCCTGGCAAGGTGAAGAAGGGCAGAACCAGCATCCCACCCCCGGCACTGACTCTGAAGCTGCTACTGCTGCTGCACCTCCAGTGCAACCATAGTGGGACTGTATGGTCCACCATCCCAGCGATCCAGATTATTTTCTCCCCCTTTTTATAGAAAATATCGGTTGTCCGCTATGGAGCCTTCTACATACTCTAGACATACTGCAGACATCCTAAATATACGAGATACATCCAAGATATAAATGTTTTGTCTGTTTTGAATACTTTATATACGAGATGCATACGTTTACATCCTTTCTATTTCCGTGTTACTAACGCTGTGTAGACGTTCCGTGTACCTTTTGTTTCCTCCCTCTTTCCGTTTTCAGCTGCAGTGGATGTGAGTTGAGGGGATGGCCAGAGGATGCAGAGAGGATACAGCGGACCTTTAACAGATGATAACGGACATAGAACGTTTGTTGCCCGTATATGTCGCGGATGTACATCGTACGCAGTGGAAAGTTCTTCCGTTCACAAAGTTTTGTGCAGCTCAAAACTTCTTGCGCGGATGAAATTGCAGTGGACGGATGCTCAATGGATAGAGCGTATGAAACACGTATGCAGTGAGTACACAATGGATGCATAGTGTTTTCCAATGGATGGCAAGCTTTTTTTTAATGTTTTACATCCTCTTTGCATCTGTAAGTGCAGTGGGACCGGGCCTTTAGTTGTTGGAGTTGTTCTGGGATTCCTGCCAACGACTGGCTTCAGGATGGAGGCCACAGGTTACAGTTTTGGGAGGTGTCTGATCCCAATGTCCCCCCCACATCTCCATCCTGTCTCTTGAGTTGTCCTCAGAGAGCTGGAGAAAGAGAGGCATTCAGGCAGCATCTCCTCCGGTCTGACCCCTGGATTCAGCTCCGTCTGGCAGCTTCTCCATGAGTCTGTCTCTGTGGGCTGGGCTCCTAATGTCCACCTCTCCTCTGCAGCCTCTAATGCCTGCATCACCTCTTCCGAAGGGGGGGTGGAGGCTTCAATTAATCTTCTGGTGTCCAGCCCCATAGCCCCTTCTGTATCTTCTTCCCTCTTCACTGAGTCTTCGTGTTGAGGTAATTCCCCGTTAGGAGAATGAGCGCATAAAGGGAGACGTATAGAGAGTAGTGTTTGAATAATACACACACAGTACACAGATACACTGTACAGTAAGTGTAGGTTTTTACTTCCAGAAAGGTTTAAGCAAAGTCCAAAATAAGCAGTCCAAAGTCATTCACAGGTTAAGTCAGTCAGTTTCCAACCCAGGGATAATCCAAATATCAAAGTCCAGTGTTAAAAAACAGTTCAGCAACAGACTGACATTAAATCCGGTAATATCAGTCAATTAGAAGAAATGGAACAAAGGCAATACTTTCCAACAGAAGGAAACAAAGATACTCAGACTCTCTTCTGAGACTCAGACTAAACAACCCAGGTTTCTGGCTCCATCTGATGATGATGATGATGATGATGATGATCCTGCTGGTGCTGGTGCTGCTGGTGGGGTGGAGGAGCAGCCCCTACCACCTGGGAGCCCCTCTGATGAGGGCCCATCTGGTCCTGCCAAAGGGAGGAAGAGGCGTATGCGGGGACGGGAGAGGAGGCATTACTTCATCAAGGAGGAATACGAGGATGAGGTGCTGGAATGGCTGGGAGAGAATAAGTATCTGTGGCGGAAGGGACACCGGCTGTACAGGGACACCAAAAGGAAGCAGGATGCTTGGAGAGAGAGGGCGGAGAGTATGGGTTACACTTCGGAGGTGCTCCTCGGCTGGTGGAAGCACATGCACACCTGGTACGGGAAGCTGCACCTGAAGAAATCTGGCCAGGCCACGGTTAAGCTGACAGACAGAGAGACCTACGTCATGGCCAGGTGCAGCTTCCTGGAGGGTGAGATCCGCCACCGAGGAGCACCAGGAGCCCCTCTCACAACCCTCTCTCTCAGGCAGCCTGCTGAGACCCAGTCCTCTTCCGGCCGAGAGTCAGTCCCTGTCTCCAGGCAGGTTTCTGTGGAGCGTGCCACGGTGGATAACCCGTGGACAGGTGTTGTCACCGTGGTGGAGCGCGTGGAGGACTCCCTGGTGTGGTGGGAGAAAGGAGACATCGAGTCCACCACAGTTGTAGCCGCATCCACCACCACCCAGCTCCACCTCCACAGAAAGGCAGAGAGCCAGACAGCAGGAGGGGCAGAGCCACACTGTCCTCCTGGAGATCAGGGACACCATCCGCACCAGCATAGATCTCCTCTCTCAGCTGGTCCACACCGACTCCTCATCCTCCAACCGCAAGCCCTTCCTCACTTATGTCAACCAGACCCTCAGGAACATGGAGGAAGCCCAGTACCAGGTGGTGAAGGACCGGATCACCGAGCTGCTTCACAACCCTCCAGATCCAGAGGAACCTGCTCCCACCCAGCCCAGGTCTGCTCCTCCACCCCAGGTGATGTCCCTCCCATTCCAAGGCTTTCCACAGCCCCTCACCTACCAGGGCTACGGCTACCAGGAGGTCCAGCAGCACAGGCAGCAGCCCTTCCCAGTCCAGGCACAGAGTTATCGGGCGACACCGTTGCCACCGGTTCCACTGATGCCACCGATGCCACCCGCGCCAATGATGCCACCGACGACAGCGATGCCACCCATGCCAGTCCTCACCCAGCTGCAGACCAGACAGCCCCACTACACTACTCTTTCCTCCACCCCACAGCCAAGCCCGGCCTCAGTACATCTCTCATCAGTAATGGGGCTGACACCCCATGGCATGGAGGAAGGACCTCTCAGCATCACGGGTCTGAGCCAGCTATCCGAGAGCTTTCTCAACACACCGTCACCTGTTGTCCTCTTGGGGCCAGGCACCCCAGTGGGGCTTCAGACCAGCACTGCAGCAGCAACCACCTCCACAGCACCTGGACCCTTCACCCCTGAGACTGGGCACACCTCCGAGTGACCGTGAAGACTGCCAGAGACTAGTTGTGGACTTTATTTGGAAACTTGACTTGGGTCTTTTTCCTTTTACAGCTTGTTGTTCAATAAAGTTTATCTTTGATTCACACAGTTGCTTCATTTCTTTTTTTTAATAAAGTCTTGGTGGAAACTTTTAGAATTGGTTTAAGCCTTTGCATGCTTGTGGGATGGGTTAAGATAGCAGTGGGATGAGCAGGGATACCTGTGGGATGGGTAATAGCTGTGGGATAGATAAACCTCCAGTGCAAGCATAGTGGGACTGTATGGTCCACCCTCCCAGGTGCCACACCTATGGCCCTTTTTTATCAATAACAATGTAATCAATCATCCACACATGTCAACATAAACACAACTCTTTATTAAACGCCCTGTTCATTGTAGGCCCACCCAACATACATGGCCCAATCTCATCCGTGTGATGAGACAGGCTGAAGGAAGCACCCATTAATCATCTATCATACTGTCTTGCCACTCCACTGCTCCAGCTGGGGAGTTGCACCAGTGTTTCAGGAGGTTGCGCTGCTTCTTCCCTTCACGTGAGGCTCTGTTGGGGCCTTGCACATCCTCAGTGTCTATTAGGTTTTGCCCTTGCCTCCATTCCCCAGGCTCCATGTCCCCATTGCCTTGCTAGAGGTCCACGAGCCTGTTCTGCAAGACTGGGTAGCAGGTGCGCATGAGATTGTGCAGGATGCAGCAAGCTTCCACGATCCTCCTGACGGTCTCTGGGCAATGCTGCATGGTGGTGAGAAGTACCTGGAACCTGTTGGCCAGGATGCCAAAGGCGTTCTCCACCACCCGTCTTGCCCTGGACAGTCAGTAGTTGAAGATCCTTTCTTCACGGGTGAGGAGTCTGGAAGTGTAGGGCTTCAAGAGGTAGGTTCTGAGGGAGAAGGCGTCATCCCCCACGATGAAGTAGGGCACATCTTGCGTGTCGTTGGGCAGGGGGTCTGCATCTGGGAAGCCCATAATGAGGTTGCCTTCCAGCCCTTCCTTGAGGTCACTGGCGTTGTATACCTGGGCATCTGAACATGAGCCGTACATGAAGCATCAATGTACATGAACTTGTAGTCAGCATTGACCATGGCGAAGAGGACGATGCTGAAGAAGCCCTTGTAGTTGAAATAAGTGGACCCCGACTTGGGTGGTGCTTTGCAGGCCACGTGCTTGCCATCTATGGCTCCAACGGTGTGTGGGAAGTTCCACCTCTGATACCACTGCTCTGCAACTTTCTTCCATCCTTCTTCAGTGGAGGGGCACTGGAGGAGCTCCTCAGGTATTCTTCGATGATGGCCTGCACCACTTCTCTGACCACAATGCTGATGGTGTTGTGTGGCACCCTCCATACATACTGCATGCTCCTGTAGGTGGTCCCTGAGGCCAGGTGGCGCAGAGTCAGTGCCACCTTGCGCCCAGGTTCCAGGCTGGGCGGGAAGTTGGTGTTTGCCTTGGTCAACCTGGGTCTCAGCCGCTGCACAACTTCATCAAACATGGCTAGAGGCATCCTCATGAAGTTCTGGAATGCCCGAGTGTCTTCGTTCCTGAGCTCCACCATCAGCTTGTTGTACAGTCCGTACTCTGCTCTTCTCCCGATCCATTTTCGGACCCAGATGCTTCTTGGCCACCTCTTTTTCTTCCCGTAGTAGAATTCACAGAGCCTGTATATGGCTTTGCACTGTTGCAGAAGGATGGTGGCTGCCAAAAGGACTGTGTTACGATCCACGGTGGACATGACTGGATGCTGTGGAAGAGGAAGAGTCAGATGAAGGCTCCAGAGGTCCACACAGCTAGGCTGCTGGTCTGAAAGTGAGATCCAGATGAGTTGCTCCCCCTTTTTATAGGCAGTATAGGTGTCCCTTTGCATCCTCTAGGCATCCTCTAGACATCCTTAATATCTGAGATAGGTCCCCTCTGCAAACGTTTTTTCCATTTTAAACACTTTGTTTCCATTCTGCATCCGTTCTGCATCCGTTCTGCTTCCTCCCTGCGTCCGAGCGGATGCGAGTTGCGCGGATGCGCAGTGGATGCCTAGAGGATATAGCGGATGTGTAACGGATGCAGAACAGGTGCGTAGCGGATGCGTAGCAGATGCAGAACGGACGAATTGGATACATTTTCCGCGCAAAAGTTTTGAGCAGCTGAAAACTTTCTGAGCGGATGAAACGTCAATAAACGGATGCTGGACGGATAGAGAGGAAGCAAAATGGAGGCAGTGAGTACATCGCGTTAACCAACGGATGGCAAGCTTTTTTGTCCATTTTACATCCTCTTTGCATCCGTTGGTGCAGTGTGACAGGGGCTTAAATATTGATGTTAAGATTTCAGCAGCTATATTGACAAGATGTTGACTGCAATAATTCTGGGAATAAAATGAGATTTATGAATACCAAGCTAGAAAGTGTTTTGGGGATGAAGTGGGGAAATGCAACACCAACAAAAACAGGATGTCTGGATCTTGCCTATCTTTAATTTCATAAAATAAGATGTTCTTGCTAATGTCACTCTTCAAACCTTTGAACAATAATTGAACCTTCTGAGTGTGTTCTATGGATTTATAAGAGATATGATAAAATTACTAGAATGCGTTTTATGTTATTTTGTGTTGACATTGCAAACAGCTTGTTTAAACATGTCCATGTCTAAAACCTGCAAGACACTGAACTGTAGATGTCTAATTTCATAGTCTCTCTGTTAATCTTAAATATGCCTAAGGCTTCTTACCTTCATTGCGAACTCAAAATGTGAGTTGTAATAATGCTTATGCAGCTGCATTCTGATTTCTGCCAGTAATATTCCACCTGAGAATTCAGATCATTGTAATGAAATACAGTGACCCCTTGATTTACATCGTTGGCTCAGTGAATGTTCAATAGTGCTTAACCAGAAGGACTTACAACCAGTCGTCAAAATTCCATCTGATGCAGTGTCTTGTCAGTCAAGCAAAGCCAATGGGGAAACCAGCAGATGTTCACAAATGGCGACAATATGATGGTTTTGCTTATTAATAACTCCTGGGAATTCTCTTAACAATGAAAACTGGGATTACTGGAATTGCCATTGCTAAGGGTTGCAATCATGTGATCTAGCGTGTTATGACTGCGTTGCTGAGTGAAGGACATTTCTGGTCTTGATTGCTGTCGTAAACTAAGAGCAACTTATATATACATTTGTTTTCATTTTGTTATCATTGTTGGAATAACCACTTTGTAACAACTGTTGGAATATATTTTTTTTTGACAAGATTGCTTTTGTAGTCAAAGTTAAAAATAATTGATATGTTTTCACATTCATTTCATATTTCTTTTATAAGGCACTTAATCTTAGACCTTCTGTTACACTTGCTTTTCAGATCAGATAGATTTTACATTTTAATAGATTTCTGAGTGGCCGTTACATATTTTTGTAAATTCATCAATAATGCCTAGAACCTATTGCCAGTTATTCTTACTGGATATCTCAAAATCTAGTATGAATGTACTTCATCATATCTCTATTATTAGGTGACCTAGTTGCCTAAAAAATAAAAAGTACAATGTTTTAGGTGTTCCAAGCCTAAGCATAGAACTTAAGGATGGTTGGGAAGAAAAAGGAAAAATGTATATCTCAATATGGTTAAATAATGACTTATTTTTTGTGATAGTGATGGCTATTTGGATAGTATTTCTTTTGAAAATATCTAATGAAGTAATAGATTAGTTTTTGATATCTAAAAAACAGGTGATTACTTTGTTATTTTTTTAATAGTTTTTAAATTCTTTTTTGTAATGTTAGACATTACAGAAATGTGAGGGATCAAGGAAATGTCGGCTAATGGAAAAGGAGGCTACATACATTATTAAGTATTTTTGTTAATTTTTATTTTATTGGATCTGTGCTGATTGAAAAGGAGAACAAAAGATTTAAAAATGAATTTACAGAAAATGGGGTGAGGTATGGAATGAAAAAAAAATATTGTATTATAAGAGACAGCAATGAGTTGTTCATGAAGTTAACATTTGGACTTTGCAACTAAGGAAAATATAATTCTGATTTTGGGATTTGATTATTTGACTTATGTCTCTTAAGACCTACCACAAACAACAACATACATACTTTAATCTTGATAAAAATAATCCATATTCTTTCAAGTTGATTTATCATTTTCTCTGTCTCCTTTCAGAAACTCATTCACTAGTTTAACATGTATATTTTGTACATCCAAGATAAGATATCCAAGTCATTCTTATTTATTGTATGTATCTCACCTTTCATTATTAAGACTATAGCCAATTTCATTTGCCTTCATTCACGAGTTTCATTTGTATTTACAACATGGCATCTTTTTCCATATTACTTTTGTCATCAGTATTTTAAATCCATTTTCAGATCCACATTCAAAATCAGTTTCAGTCTTTTTTGTCCAGTAAAAGCTGTTCTTTTCTGTAGCTGTAAAAGGTATTTTTTTAATGGGTGAGAAAAGTTGTTTGGATTTAGTTGTCTGTTTGTTCTTTGATATAGCAAATAAATAAGCAGTGGATTATTAAGTTTCCTAGCACCCAGTTAAATTAGACTGTGCTCTATCTATGACTGTCTTAATGCCCAATAATGTTTTGAACATTTCAGGAAAAATTAATTAAAATGGTCTTCCCCCTCAGAGATAGCCTTGGCATATGGAATGTAAATTTACATTTAGGTACATTTCCCACGTTCTTTTCTAGTACTGGATGAATGAATACACTTCCTCCCTTGGAATTGGAGTATTTCACTCAGGAATTGAGATATATGGTAGAGGTATGTACCTATCTTTAGCCTCATATTTTTTTTACTAAAATAATTAAAATGAAACTTTTTGTGTGCATATGAAGAAATTGGCAGTTTTTAAATTTAAATTTATTACAATCTAGCTCTCCCAGTTGGATATGTTAAGTGAAATGCCAGAAGACTTGGGCCTCCTGAGCATGGTGGGGCAGGGAAAGAACTCAGGTTTCCCACCATAGCCAAGAGATCTGGGCCTTTTCTCCATCTCACCATGTCTGGGAGGGTTGGGCTCACTTCGTGCCCCACCATGCTCAGGTTGATTTATGTAAGAGAGAGATAAATGTAAGAGAAAGAGAAAAAGAGCCATGGTGGCACAGTGGTTAGACTTCAGTGTTGCAGACTAACTGCCCATTGCCAGGCATTTGTGACTAGTTCAAGGTTGACTCAGCCTTCCATCCTTCTGAGGTTGGTAAAATGAGGAGCCAGATTGTTGGGGCAATATGTTGACTCTGTAAACCGCTTAGAGTGTGTAAAGCACACACGTCCATTCTGTTTACGAACTTCATTATCTGCTTCCTCACTGATATTTCTGGAGAGATTATCAGAGAAGATTGTAAATGGGAGATGAGATCACAGAGTACTTTAGCAACTAGTCATAAATGTGAATAGGTGGCCAAGCATCTGAAATATGTCCATCTGATCAGGAAAGTGAGGTACATTTTACCATAGCCGAAACTGCAATAATTCTGGGATTTTTTTCCCCATGGTTTCATACTTCATTTGTTTGTTAATAGTTCATTGTTCTTAACCACCTATCTCCCTCGGAGGGAGATTTACTTGGCATAAATAGCATTTACCTTACAAACTTTCAACCTAATAATCCCAACTCAAATATAAATCTTTATATTATAAGTACCAAGTCTTAAGATTTGTCTAGATTTTGTAGCAATATTTTCTATGTGATAGTATATCAGTTTTAAGCATGCCTGGAAAATTATTTGTATAGAGGTCAGCTATTACTAACAAGGATAATATCTTGAATTTGTCTTTCAGAATTTGCTTATGGTGGTCATCCATATCCTTTTTCTGGAATATTTGAAATTTTACCAGGAAATGCATCTGAATTAGGGGAAACATTTAAATTCAAGTAAGCAATTTTCATTAGTGTGTTCTGAAATTTATTTAAACAGTTTCCATATATTTATTGAGTGCAACTTGTAAATTCTAAACTGTATGATCAAAACAAAAGTAGCTGCCAATCTCCTATTAATAAAATTTTAATCCTTGTTTATAATAGTAGTATACACTGCTCAAAAAAATAAAGGGAACACAAAAATAAGACATCCTAGATCTCAATGAATGAAATATTCTTATTAAATACTTTGTTCATTACATAGTTGAATGTGCTGACAACAAAATCACACAAAAATTATCAATGAAAATCAAATTTAGCAACCCATGGAGATCTGGATTTGGAGTTACACTCAAAGTTAAAGTGGAAAAAAACACTATAGGCTGATCCAACTTTGATGCAATGTCCTTAAAACAAGTCAAAATGAGGCTCAGTAGTGTGTGTGGCCTCCACGTGCCTGTATGACCTCCCTACAATGGCTGAGTATGTTCCTGATGAGGTGGCAGATGGTCTCATGAGGGATCTCCTCCCACACTTGGACTAAAGCATCCCCCAACTTCTGGACAGTCTGTGGTGCAATGTGGCATTGGTGGATGGATGTCCCAGATGTGCTCAATTGGATTCAGGTCTGGGAAACGGGTGGGCCAGTCCATAGCATCAAAGCCTTCATCTTGCAGGAACTGCTGACACACTCCAGCCAAATGAGGTCTAGCATTGTCTTACATGAGGAGGAACCCAGGGCCAACCGCACCAGCATATGGTCTCACAAGGAGTCTGAGGATCTCATCTCGGGACCTAATGGCAGTCAGGCTACCTCTAACAAGCATATGGAGGGCTGTGCAGCCCCCTAAAGAAATGCCACCCCACACCATTACTGATCCACTGCCAAACCAGTCATGCGGGAGGATATTGCAGGCAGCAGAACGTTCTCCATGGCGTTTCCAGACTCTGTCACGTCTGTCACATGTGCTCAGTGTGAACCTGTTGCTTTCATCTGTGAAGAGCACAGGGCGCCAGTGGCAAATTTGCCAATCTTGGTGTTCTTTGGCAAATGCCAAACATCCTGCACAGTGTTGGGCTGTAAGCACAACCCCCACCTGTGGACGTCAGGCCCTCATACCACCCTCATGGAGTCTGTTTCTGACTGTTTGAGCAGCCACATGCACATTTGTGGCCCGCTGGAGGTCATTTTGTAGGGCTCCTCCTGTCCCTCCTTGCACAAAGGCGGAGGTAGCGGTCCTGATGCTGGGTTGTTGCCTTCCTACGGCCTTCTCCACATCTCCTGATGTACTGTCCTGTCTCCTGGTAGCACCTCCATGCTCTGGATACTACGCTGACAGACACAGCAAACCTTCTTGCCACAGCTCGCATTGATGTGCCATCCTGGATGAGCCGCCTACCTGAGCCACTTGTGTGGGTTGTAGACTCCATCTCATGCTACCACTAGAGTGAAAGCACTGCCAGCATTCAAAAGTGACCAAACCATCAGCCAGAAAGCATAGGAACTGAGAAGTGGTCTGTGGTCACCACCTGCAGAACTCCTTTATTGGGGATGTCTTGCTAACTGCCTCTGCTTTCCACCTGTTGTCTATTCCATTTGCACAACAGCATGTGAAATTGATTGTCAATCAGTGTTGCTACCTAAGTGGACAGTTTGATTTCACAGAAGCGTGATTGACTTGGAGTTACATTGTGTTGTTTAAGCGTTCCCTTTATTTTTTTGAGCAGTGTATTTGTTGTGCTGTCATATTAAAAAGCTCTTCCCATGATTGTTAGATTAAAAATAAGCCTACACAAATAAACTGATGTGCCTACATATAAAAAAGTATCACTCTACAAAAGCAACATTGTGAAATATTCATTGAACATGAAGTTCAAAGTTAGTATGTTTTAAATGAAGGCTGGTTTCCAGAAGTGTTATCTGTGTTCTCAAAAGAGAATGGAAATGGAAAACTCTTGCCAAAATTGCAAGAATCTTTTAATTTTCAGTCTTTTATTTCAGAGAAGCTGTTGTTCTTGGAAGTACTGACTTCATGGAGGAAGATATAGAAAAAATTATAGAAGAACTTGGAAAAGAATTTAAGGGAAATGCTTATCACTTAATGCACAAAAACTGCAATCACTTTTCTTCAGCTTTATCAGAGGCAAGTTTAATTTGTATAGATGCCATTATTTTAAAAAATAACCTTTTTATGTCTTATAATAGACTCCTTAAGTTACCTCTGTTTCCAGTTTGCACTTGGCAATGACAGAATATTCCATTTGCATCTCCAGAGAGGTCAGTTAAGCAGAGAATTATTTCATGAACACATAATCAGTGTGCTTTCTCAGATGCAACTGAGGACAGTGTGGGATTTGCTCTATTTACTAAAAACAATACATAAGGACAAAAAAATAATGGAAACATCATTGGTGACCTCTTATACAAGGGTGGTATTCTACCAGTTCGCACCTATTCGCTAGAACTGGTTAACATTCTTAGCAGTTCAGAGAACTGGTTGTTAGAAAAAATTACTGGCCTAATCCTGTAAGGGTGGCAGGAAGGAAACATTCTGGTGTTGCTTACAGAAACTGCCTCTCCATTAACCCTTATTACATTCTTGGTGGGACTAGACTTCCTGTCTCAGGAACCTCTCTGGAGTTTTTTTCCCCTCCTTTGCTGGTACTTTGCTTGTGTGGAGTGACCATTTAAAGTTATAATGGCATTGAAAAAAGTGATTTATGACCATTTTTCATACTTACAACTGTTGCAGCATCCCCACAGTCATGAGAGACCAGGTGAGGAGATGCCTGCCTCGATGTGAGTGATATTGAGTTGGTCACGCCCAGCCAATAACATGACCACCAAGCCATGCCTACCACATAAGCCATGCCAACAGAACCAGTTGATAAAAATTTTGAATCCCACCCCTGCTCCTATATGTTTATTGTACTATTTTTATTAGTATTACTGCAACTTTTATTAATGGACCTCCATTTCCCAGATTCGTGGATGCAAATGACCAAATTTCCATATAGGCATCACTTTAAAATAACGGACAAGTCTGGCACATCTAATGTAATTCAGATATTGCTGAAGTGGTGTCAATACATCACTATTTGTGGCATTTGGATATCATTATGACATGACCCACATTACCTTCAATACGTATAAGTGATATTTCATTGTACTTATGTTCTAATTAGTCTTTATTGGAAAAAATAGATGCACAGTATACATGCAAGTTCAGAATTGTCAGTTACTTCTGCCTGAAAATTAGATTTATAACTTATATTATCAGCCTGGCAGGCAATATTTGTAGAAATTTACTTTGTGCTATAACTGCATATTTGAATATTTCAATTGAAAGAAAAATTATTGATTTCAGATAGGAGTCCACATATACCCTACCTAATGATTAACTTGTTAATTCCATCTAGATTCTCTGTGGAAGAGAGATTCCTCGTTGGGTGAATCGTCTTGCCTATTTCAGTTCCTGTATTCCTTTTCTCCAGAGTTGTCTACCAAAAGAATGGCTTACACCTGCTGCCCTTCAATCTAGTGTAAGCCAAGAACTTCAGGAAGTCCTAGAAGAAGCAGAAGATGCTGCAACATCAACTTCTCTGTCAAGTTCAGCATCAGGGGCAAGAACTGGCCAACATACTAAAATATAGGTTTAGTCCAAAGTACTGTAATTTTGGAAGCTTTGTCAATAACTGACTTCCCTTATACAATAGTAAATAGACATTTGATGGTGTCTTTGGTTTGCAATTAGAGAACTAATTCAAACCCATGGTGTTCTGCTCAGGATTTTATGCGTAGTGAAAAAAGTGTCTTGATGAAATGGAAAAAACTCGAGAAGAACTCAAATGGAATCTTCATTTTAATCTAATCAAATGACTTGGACTAATTGAGCAGAAGTTAAACTGTTTACAGTATTGTGTGCTGCTGTTTACAAATCCCTGAGGGATATCAGCCATTAAAAGAAAATGAATAAATTCAGCATCAGTGGAAGTATAGTAATGGTCAGTGTTCCTTGCTACTGCCTTGGAATAGAATAGGTTAGAGTATGTCTCTTCCAACTCTTACTGGTGCCCAAGGAACTAGTGAATACTATGTGTAAACAGGGTACAGAATTATCAATATAAAGAATTTTGTCTAAGAAAGAAAGGAAGTAGCCCTACTATTTAGCAGAAATGTTCCTAAAATGTGACTTCTATGTCAATTTTTTCAATTTACAATGAGCAAATTTATATTTTATTACAAATACAAGTGCATTCTTTTATGTGATAAATTGCAGTCATTTTATTTCAATTGCCCCATGCTTTTATCTGATTTGCAGATATGAAAAATCATTTTGAATTTTTCAGATAATAGTGCCTGTTTCACATATCATTTAAAATCTGAAGTTATAAGATGCAGATAAAACAGATAAATTACAGATTCGTATAAACTTGTGGATGAGTTAATTTAGAACATGGTAAACAATAGGTCCTTTGGAAACTAAAAATGTGGATTATCCAACAGATGTAAAGTGTTGTTAAATAGAATTCCAGTTCAGAAACTCCAAGAGAAGTGAGTTTTAATTGCCTTTCTCAATTCTCAGATTCAAACAAACCAAATGCTTTATCCAGCTCACTGTGTTTTTTGCTGAAGCAATTAGTGTTTTAGATGAATAAATTTTTGTGCCATTAAATAGCAATATGTATACTGTGTGAACTACAAAAAAATCATTTGCAAAAATATTAGAGGAATATCTTCTATTTAACGTGTTCTATTGCTGACATGATTTCGTTGGGATAGAGATTAAAAATAGTACTGGCATCTAATTGAAATTGGGTTCAGATTTTTATATATGTAGTTTTAAAACTCTTCCAAATACTTGGAAGTTGTGTTTAAACTAAGGCTTTCAAGGCTTGCATTAGTGAAGAATACACATTCTTCTAATAACAACATTTTATGCTCCTTTGTGGATACATTTGCTATTGCAAACAATACTCAGGTATGTAACATCATCCTATTGAAAGTTATATATATAATGGATATTAAAAAAATACATATTGTAGCCAGTCCTTTTAATAAGCAAATACATTCTTACTAGTCATTTTTATGATTTAACCAGGGTAACTTATTGGTTAATTTCAAATTTAATGTTTAAATCCCATGTTTTTTAAGCAATCATCTAAATTGGGTTTCTGAGAATACACTTTTAAAATCATAAGCATAGAGTGTTTCTCTGTAAACTGATAATGGGATAATTTGGTTTTTCAACTGATATGGAAAAGAGTATGGTTCTCCATCTATTAAGGAAGTTGACATGTTAACAAAGAAAACATTCATATACTAATAGATATAAATTTATTCACTCCTTTCAAGGAAGGATGATGCACATATTTTTTGACATTACTTACCAGTGCCATGAAATTTTACCCATGCAGAGTTGATGGAATCTCCATAATAGATTCTATAACGTAACTGGCTTTATTATTAATTACAGAATAATTTGACATTTTATGTCTGTATAGTCATCCACGACAATGACATGTAAGGAATGCAAGGAAATACATGGCATACTAAGTAAAAGCAATTATTTAATAACATGGTTATATATATATTCTGATTTTACTGGATTTTTCTATTATACATTTTGTGGCATTTTATAGTGACTTTATGTCCACAAACATTCTGAAGCTGCTACAATCTTAGGGAATGATGGCAGTCCTATAACTTATCACGTGTGCTATATCAATTCTACACTTGATTTTTTGAACAAAGCAACCTGCCAAAATCTACTTTCCTAACTAGCAACAGTTAAAGGTATATTTCACCAGCATTACTACTCAGCAGGGAATGCATTTCTCCCAGTAGCCATAGTGTGCATTAAAGCTAAAACTCTTTCTACCTATAATACTGGATATCTCAACCTTAAAAGAAAAACGGGTAGAAGAAATACATTTTGGGTTCTCTGATCTGCCCAATTTCTATTTTGTTTCTTATCAAAGAGAATATTGTAGTTGTTTGATGTTTTGTCTTATTAAAGCCATTTTAAGATGCCATTCATATTTAAGAAGTTAAAAATTAATTGCTAGCAAATGTCAGACTACACTAGTAAACTGGATGGGTTCATTATAAAAAATGATGAGGTTCTTGATTACATGCAATACAACTCTGTTAACAACTGATGTTCACTTTTAGGTGGTTTAAGATAGTTTTCACCAACACATTTTTGTAAACTAAAAATAGGTTTATTGTAATGCATAGTATTTGTATGAAATATCAGATGTTGACTTTTGTTACATTCTCATGTCTATTATAAACTTGAATCCATTAATTTATTAAAAAGATGTTTTTATACAAAATGTGGTTTGATCTTGTCATTTCAATGTATTTTCAACAATTTTTCACTATTATGTTAAAGTTATTTTTACATTTTGAAATCAAAATATTGGTATGCCAGAATAAATATTTCCCTTAGCAGGAATGCTCTGCCTTGGGAGGGAGGTGTATGGTTTTAATCAGGGCATTATGAATTATACATTGTATTTTAAATTGTATACACTCTTCAGAGTCACTGCTATGAGATGTATGGGTCTATAATCACATGACACTGATTATTAACATTTAGTTGTCTAGTGATGCTATGTAGGTGCCAGCTCTACGAGAAGGCCAGAACAGAAAACCATCTCCAAAGGCTAGAACTATTAATACAATTATCTTATTGAGAGGATATAACAATAGAACCTTGCAAACCCAATTGAACTCTAAGAAATAGAGAAGTACAGCACAGTGAATCAGAAAGGCATTTGTCTGAATTGCTTCTGAATATTATCTAGCATCCCAGGGCTTACAATAATATTTCACCCCCTTTGGTTCTTGCATATTTCCATTACAATTACTTCCCTTTATTTTCAACACATAGGTTCCTGCTCATTGTTAGCCAGTATAAAAGCTATTTCTTCAGGTTGTTTACCATACTAATTATTGGTAGACAAAACCAAGCACAAATGTTAAAGAACAATGAAAACTCTTTTTAAAGAGCAATATAATACTTACCCTCAATCTGGAAGAGATAAAAAACCTAAAACGCAAAAGAATGATTCCACACCCACCATAATATCATTACCATAAGTTTGGAGATGATCTTAGTGATATGGAGACTCCCAAAGAAAGGCATTATCTCAGCCTAGATTAAGCTCAGCCTATATAGCTTTTTAAAGATAATGGCAGCACTTGGTATTTTATCAAGCAATGAATAGGCACTCACTGTAATACACAATTTAATTTTGTAAATATAAAAAGAATACATATCACTATGTTTTACACTGCAGTATAACTACAGTTTGCTGTAACAGCTACAGTTGAGAGTCTGAATTACTATTTTATTCACCATGCTTTTGTATAGCAACTATTATAACATGTATGACATCAGTGTAGAAAGAGGCATTTCTGAAATCTATCTTCAAAGAATAGATGTCAAATGCAAATCATACTAATTAGCCTTCACAGATAGTGGCTAAGAATAGCTCAGGTGATGGATTTGATCTGATTTTACTTGGTACAGTTTTCATAACTTTGCTGAAGACATGAAATTTTTCATGATTTTGTACATCTTAGGATGCTGTCCTTATTCAGTTAAAGAGAAATGCTAAACAAACAATGTCCAGAATAAAGACCTAAGATTATTGAAGTTACATCTACGCAAGGCCATTAGGTAAGATGCCTACCAGCAAATATCCAATTGAATGTGGAATTATTCATGTATAGTCTTTGATGAATATTCTTATATGCACAATCTGTATTTCTGAGCTGACATATGAAGTAACTCAACCAATAGTGATGTCATCTGCTTCCATAGAAATGGAATATTACTCATTCTTCAAAGAACTTCACTGACGCTGTATTTGTGTCTGCTATGTCTTGATCCATGGACCTCTGCCAAATTCATTAACAAACAAGGTTAGTAAGTTTTAACAATGTCTAAATATTAAGGCTTTAGCTGATTAAAGTTAATAATAGTTTTCTGTTCTTAGAACTTGAAAGCCGTAACTATCAAGAGGCTTTTTGAAGGATGACTGAATTTGTTAATCTACTAGAACTTTCAGAAAAACTATCTCAATTTACAGCAAACATCAAGAAACTGAATGACAGATTCATGGCTTTCCTGAACATTGAAAGAAAAATGCAAAGAACAAAAACAGAAACTACAAAATTAATCAATACTTGCAGCTACGCGAATTTAAAATCATTATTTAGAAGTAGAAAACAGCATGGGAAATATAAGACTCTCAAAAATAAACCTTGCAATAAAGCTAAGAAAGAGAGAGACAAAGGCAAAATTGCATCTTTTTTAGGACTGTTTAAGAAACTCAACTCCAGGAGGATCAGACATAAACAAAAAATTGATGAAAATCAGGAATTGATTCCACTAGATTTATTTGATATTTCTCACGAGATAATACAGGTTACCTGATATTCTGTTTTCCTTTTTAATTTAACGTGATAAACATTTTTTAAAAAATAAAATAACACAATTTGAATACATGTCTTTTAATTTATTCAGTATGTTTATTATATTATTCAGTACATTTTCAGCTACTACTTGAACTGATATATCTATGGTTACAGCTATCACATTTAAGTATTCATTTGATGACATTCATCTTTGAATACAAAATGTCTATAACAAACAAGTAGATACCATTACGCTCCTATCCTGTTTTGTATGCTTGTGTATGACTGTGTGTGCTGCCAAAGATAATGGGGTTTTGTATTGTTGGGAAAAGAACAAGATAGTCTAACCTAGTAAAACTTTTCAAAGTTGAGTCAGTTATCCACTCCTTTTTGAAATAGTCACTTGGCTAAATCTGTAATACGGGTTCTCCATCTATGCTTCACTCCAGTAGTCTCTATCTTGTTTTCCTTCTCCTTTTATATTCCAATCTCTTCTCATTAATTAAGCCTGTAAGTTCACAGTCAGGGTTTCTGTTCCTTACTTTATCATTACACAGCACCAATTAAAAAACATAAGCTTTTATATAAATAATTATCATGAATTTACTGTGATTATACTGATCCATCAGCACATAAAGATACATTTTAAACAAAAACAGTCTTTATATCACACATACTGCACAATGCCTAATCTTATTAAGGCTAGGTCACACTGACCGACGGATGCAAAATGTATGTAAAAAGGACACAGCGGATGAGCAAATTTTCCATCCGTTGTTATCCGCTCTCAAAAGTGCCCCAAATTTGCATAAACAGCGGACAACAACGGAAAGGAACGGACGTGGGGAGGATGTAGCGGGGATGTAAAGCGGATGTTCGTAGGAAGCCTAGCGGATGGAAGCAGATGACACATCCGCAGGGCTTCCAGGGGAGAACAGCGAACCGGACGCGTAGCGGAAGGAACGGATGCCTAGCGGATGCAAAACGTTCACTGTGCATGCGGGGAGGATGAATTGCGTAAGCTCCGTGGATATAAAAGGATGCAGCTCGCAAGCAGTCACCATTCAGAGGAAAGACCTGCTGCCAGAGACATCTTGAGAGAACACCATGGGGAAGAAGAGGAAGCCTGTGCCTACTTCTGCCAGCCCTGGCAAGAAGGACAGAACCACCATCCCACCCCCTGGCACTGACTCTGAAGCTGCTGGTGCTGCTGCTGCTGCTGCTGGTGCTGCTGCTGGTGTTGCTGGTACTGCTGGTGCTTCCCCTGCTGCTGCTGGTGCTTCTCTTGCTGGTGCTGCTGCTTCTCCTGCTGCTGCTGCTGTGGTGGACCAGCCCCAAGGCCCTCAAAGCTCTGCTGCTGAAGGCCCTGAAGCCCCTGCCAGAGGGAGAAAGAGGCAAGGGAAGGAAAAGGTGGAGAGGAAAGAGTACTCCATTTCCGAAGACCATGAGGAGGAGGTGCTAGAATGGCTGAGGGAGAACGAGTACCTGTGGACCACAGGGAGAAAGGACCACAGGCTCTATCACGACACCAAGCGGAAGCAGGCAGCATGGAGAGACAAGGCGGAGAGCCTGGGCTACACTTCAGATGTCCTCCTGGGGTGGTGGAAGCATATGCGCACTTGGTATGGCAAGCTGCACCTGAAGAGATCCAGACAGGCCGCTGTCAAGCTCACTGACCGGGAGACCTATGTCATGGCCAGGTGCAGCTTCCTGGAGGGTGAGATCCGCCACCGAGGAGCAGCCCCTCTGTCAACCCTCTCCCTCAGACAGCCCACAAAGAGCCACTCCTCTTCCAGCCAGGAGACAGCTACCATGTCCAGGCAGGTGTCTTTGGAGGGCCGCATGACAGAGACCCCCCCGACAGCTGCACTCCCCATGCCAGAGGACGTGGAGGATCCCCTGTCTCAGATGGAGCAAGAAGAGGCAGCCACCAGAGACCAACCCACCCCCACCCCCAGCTCCACCTCCACAGAAAGCAGGCAGAAAGCCAGACCGGAGGGACAGAGCCACACTGTCCTGCTGGAGATCAGGGACACCATCAAAAGCAGTGTAGATCTCCTCTCTCAGCTGGTACACTCCGACATACCATCCTCTAACAGAAAGCCCTTCCTCACCTACGTGAACCAGACCCTCATGGACATGACCGAATCCCAGTACCAGGTGATCAAGGAGAGGATTACAGGTCTTCTGCACCATCCTCCAGGCCCAGCTGAACCTGCTGCTACCCACTCCAGGTCTGCTCCTCCACCCCAGCCAATGTCACAGCCCTTCCACAGATTTCAGCAGCCCCTCGCCTACCAAGCCTACCACTACCAGGACTGCCCACAGCAGAGGCAGCCCTTCCCAGTCCACACCCAGATTCCTCGGACGCCACAGATGCCTCAGCTGACCCAGCTGCAGACCAGACAGCCCCACTACACTCCTCCTTCCTCCACCCCACAGCCAAGCCCTTCCTCAGAACATCTGTCATCAGTCTTGGGCCTCACATCCCAGGTCCTTGAGGAAGTGCCTCTCAACCTCACGGGACTGAGTCAGCTGAGAGCTTCCTGCACACACCATCTCCTGTTGTACTCTCGGGGCCAGGCACCCCAATGGCACCTCAGACCAGCACTCCAGCAACAGCCACCTCCACAGTCCCTGGCCCCTTTACATCTGAGATGTAAAGTCATACAGTTTGTTATTAATAAAGGTTATCTTTGCTTCACACACTTGGTTCATGTTTTTTACTTAATAAAGTGTTGGGGAAAACTTTGAAAAAAGGGTTAAGCCTTTCCATGCTTGTGGGATTGGTAAGGATAGCTGTGGGATGGATAGCTGTGGGATGGATAGCTGTGGGATGGATAGCTGTGGGATGGGTAATGATAGCTGTGGGACTGGAAAGGATAGATGTGGGGTAAGGATAGTTGTGGGATGGGTAAGGATAGTTGTGGGATAGATAAACCTCCAGCCAAGCATAGTGGGACTGTATGGTCCACCCTCCCAGCTGCCACACATATGGCCCTTTATATCAGTAACAATTTAATCATTGATCAACACATTTCAACATAAACAAAACTCTTTATCAATGCCCTATTCATTGTAAGGCTACTCAACATACATGGCATAATCTCATCAGTGTGATGAGACAGGCTGAAGGAAGCATCCATTAAGCAACTTCCATCCTGTCTTGCCACTCCACTGCTCCAGCTGGGGAGTTGCACCAGTGTTTCAGGAGGTTGCGCTGCTTCTTCCTTCCACGTGAAGCTCTGCTGGGGCCTTGCACATCCACAGTGTCTATCAGGTTTTGTCCTTGCCTCCATTCACCAGGCTCCATGTCCCCATTGCCTTGTTGATGGTCCACAAGACTGTTCTGCAATGCTGGGTAGTGGGTGCGCATGAGATTGTGCAGGATGCAGCAAGCTTCCACGATGCTTCTCACAGTCTGTGGGCAATGCTGCACGGTGGTGAGAATTACCTGGAACCTGTTGGCCAGGATGCCAAAGGCGTTCTCCACCACTCGTCTTGCCCTGGACAGCCTGTAGTTGAAGATCCTCTCTTCACGGGTGAGGCATCTGGAACTGTAGGGCTTCATGAGGTAGGTTCTGAGGGAGAAGGCGTCATCCCCCATGATGAAGTAGGGCACATCTTGTGTGTCGTTAGGCAGGGGGGCTGGATCTGGGAAACCCATGATGAGGTTGCATTCCAGCCCCTCCTTAAGGTCACTGGCGTTGTATATCTGGGCATCTGAAGCTGACCCGTTGCCTGAAGCATTGATGTACATGAACTTCTAGTCAGCATCAACCATGGCAAAGAGGATGATGCTGAAGAAGCCCTTGTAGTTGAAATAATTGGACCCTGAGTTGGGTGGAGCTTTGCAGGCCACGTGCTTCTCATCTATGGCTCCAACGGTGTGGGGAAAGTTCCACCTCTGATACCACTGCTCTGCAACTTTCCTCCAGCTTTCTTTAGTCGTGGGACACTGGAGAAGCTCCTGCAGGTATTCTTCGATGATGGCCTGCACCACTTCTCTGACCACAATGCTGATGGTGTTGTGTGGCACCCTCCAGGCATACTGCATGTTTCTGTACGTGGTTCCAGAGGCCAGGTGGCGCAGAGTCAGTGCCACCTTCAGTCCAGGGTCCAGGCTGGGCCGGAAGTTGGTGTTTGCCTTGGTCAACCTGGGTCTCAGATGCTCCACAACTTCGTCAAACATGGCTGGTGGCATCCTCATGAAGTGCTGGAATGCACGAGGGTCTTCATTCCTCAGCTCCACCATCAGCTTGTCATCGTGTCCAAACTCCACTCTTCTCCCGGTCCATCTTCGGACCCAGACAGCTCTTGGATGTCTCCTTCTTCCCCTTGTGTAGAAAAGGTGAAACAGTCTGAAGAGGGCTTGGTTCTGGTGTTGAATGATGGCGGCTACCAAAAGGAGTGTGTGATGATCCATGGTGGAGATCAATGGATGATGTGGAAGAGCAAGGCTGAAGAGGTCTGCACACCACGGCTGCTGGACTGATAGTGAGATCCAGGTGGTTTCCTCCCCCTTTTTATGGGAAATGTCGGTTTTCCGCTAGTAGGTGTCCTTCCACATACTCTAGACATCCTCCAGACATCCTAAATATCCGAGATACGTCCCATATACGAATCTTTTGTCAGTTTTAATGCTTTATATATGAGATGCACCCGCTTACCGTATATACTTGCATATAAGCCGATCTCGCATATAAGCCGACCCTTAAAAAACTGCCCCAAAATGAGGAATTTTGCAAAAACTCGCATATAAGCCGACCCCCAAATCGACTTAGCGTGGCGACTTGCTCCAGCGACTTGCTGGAGCAGCAACTTAGCGTGGCGGCTTCGCGCGATTAAAGTCTTGGCTCTCATTGCGTGAAGCCACTGCCCCGTGAAGCCGCTGCCCATTGAAGCCACTGCCCGCCGGTTCCCCACCTCCCATCGAGTCTCCCAGCTGATTGGCTGTACAAGCTGCTGCCCGGCAAAGGCGATGAGAGTCTTGGCTCTCATCGCGCGAAGCCACTGCCTGGTGAAGCCGCTGCCCATCGCTTCCCCGCCTCCCATCGAGTCTCTCAGTTGATTGGCTGTACAAGCCGCTGCCTGGCGAAGGCGATGAGAGTCTTGGCTCTCATCGCGCGAAGTCAGGCACTTCGCGCGATTAGAGCCAAGATTCTCATCGCCTTCACCGGGCAGCGGCTTCGCGTGATGAGAGCCAAGACTGTCATCACGCAAAGCCGCCATGCTAAGTCACTGCTCCAGCAAATCAGATTTATTCGCGTATAAGCCGACCCCCAAATTTGGGGGGGGAAAAAAAGCGTTCTAAAGTCGGCTTATATGCGAGTATATATAGTACATCCTTTCTATGTCCGTGCTACTAACGCTGTGTGGACGTTCTGCGTACCTTTCGATTCCTCTCTCTTTCCGCTTTCCGCTGCAGCGGATGTGAGTTGCGCGGATGGCCAGAGGATGCCGAGAGGATACATCAGACGTGTAACGGATGACAACGGACTTAGAACGTTTGTTGCCCGTATGTGTCACGGATGTAGATCGTACGCGGCGGAAAGTTCATCCGCTCAAAAAGTTTTGTGCAGCTCAAAACTTTTTGAGTGGATGAAATAACAGTAGACGGATGTTTTATGGATAGAGCGTATGAAACACGTATGCCGTAAGTACACAACGGATGCATCGCATTTTCCAACGGATGGCAAGCTTTTTTGTCCGTTTTACATCCTCTTTGCATCCGTTGGTTCAGTGTGACATGGGCTTTAGCTCTTACATCACAAATTACCTACATTCCATTCATGTAGTCAGTACTATTCCTGAATATTCATGTGTAACTCATGTAGTACTCCCAGCAAGTATTAAGCACTGTGTTTTGATTGCATTATGCAAAATATGGTAAAGCAAATACAAGAAAAATGTATCAATATTTTTATGATTATATTAATTGCATCTCATTAAATCAGAGGCTATTTTATGAAATAATCTTATACATGCTTTCCAAATCTTTTTAGAAGTAAATGCCACTGTGTGGCTTACTCCCTGATAAATATGTTTAGGATACAGAGTGTTTACCTTAACATTGTTAGTGGGATTATGTCTTAAAATGTTTTAACTTTGCTGCATTTTTTATTTCTTTGAATTATATTAGGAATATATTCTTATTCATTCTTGCAAACCATGCCTATGGTGGTCTGACCTGTGAGCAGAACAGAAGTCATGTTGGATGACCCATTGAATTAAATAAGGAAGTGTGTCTCAAACTCAGTAGCTCTGCTAAATAAGGAAGTGTTCCAGTTTGTGCACAAGAGAAAAAAACAAGATAAGGCTAGTACAATGGGGAATTGTAATAAAGTGCTGCTTTATTACCGTGTAACTGAAACCGTGTAACTGCTTTTGCTAGATAGGGAGCTAGTATGAACCTTCGAAATATATGTGTCAATTTGAAAACAGAAAGAATGTGAGCCAAGCCCTCGTACGAGGGGGCGGACAGTTAGGGTATAAAAATGCTGCCTGAATTTTGCTCTGGGTTCCTTCAATGCCTGAGGGAACCCGTCTCTGCAGACACGTGAATAAAACCTTGTTTTCCTTGGATCAACGAATCTTTTGGTGGTTTTTTTATCTGCTTCCACCTCACAGACCCAACAGGGTTCCCAAAGAACAAACACAGACAAAGGCAGCAGCCCCCACCTTTTAAGGTTTAATAACAAATTCTGTTCTGAAGGCTGCTTTCCACTAATTAGCTCCAACAAGAAAGAGCCTTGCCAAGTTGTTTGTCAAGGCTGCCAAAAACCCAGAGATAAGAACTAATTTACAAGATTTTCCAAACACAAACTAAGATGTCCACCAGTTGAGTTTCAAAGCTTCTTTGCTGTCTGCAAAGAATGCTTTTCCAAACCTGGCTTTTATCCTCTTGAGAGAGGGGTCATTACCTTGCAGCCTTACTCCCGAGTTGCATGTGCTGCTGTAATTGTTGTTTCCTCTGAGCAATCCTTCGTGCACGTGCACTTGGCGCAGGCTCCTCAGGAACCTCCTCATCACTGCTGCCAGCCCCCACAATCTCTGAAGGCAGCAGTCTACTCCCTGATGGTCCTGGACCTTCATCAGAGTCCTCTCTCTCCTCAGCCATCTGCACCTGCACCACAACATATGGGCATTTTATTCTGCAAATAATTATATGTACATTAATTTGATATATAACTAGTACTAACTATAACTAAGAGATGGGTGAGATTACAGTGAGTTAAATTTTCCTTAATTTGCTTTTCAAATAATATGAACTTGCTTTATCTACTCTTTCACCTTCCCCATTCTATCTATACAAAGAAAATCTATGTATTTTTCAGCATTAAAAGAGCATATAATACTGCAATCTTGATAACATAAACAAGCAAACTTACTTAAAAACAAAGACAATGTTACATATAACCACCAGATGGCAGATGGACCAATATCTTATCATGAATTATATACATCCTTTCTACAAATGTCAGAAATTCTAATCAGGCAGTTGTTTATATTAATTTTCTGTAAATTTGTACAAGTTATGTATAAAATGTTATCATTAAGATATCTTCCTATAACATTTTATCATACATATTTTAATTAATTATATCCAATAGCACATCACTTTCTGATGCGGTTTTTCGCATCTTATCCTGGTGTTTGGAGGCTGAAGGCAGACTAAAGTTGAACCCAAGCAAGATGTATTTGCTGTAG
>BLBF01000018.1:15035333-15079783 GCA_015471245.1 Laticauda colubrina
TATGGAAGTGCAGGTAAGTTGTCAAGACCCAATTTTTGATCATGTGAAATCCTTTTCAGCAGTGTTGTAGCTTTGAATGGTCACTGAACAAACGGTCGAAAGTCAAGGATTACCCATGTAAGACATTTTCTCTCCTGTATCTTCTCTCAACTTACTCGCAGTGCCTTGAACATACAAATTTACTTGCTATTTTGTGACATTTTTGCAAGTCATAATGAAAATGGTCTTACTACGGATATCTAAAATGTAATATATTTATTGATAACTGGAAACTGGATGTAGAAAAGCATTGAATGTTTGGCAAGAGAAATTTTGAAAGGGTTCGCAAAATATTTCAAATATCTCCCACGTAGCTTTTATAAAAAATATTGTAATGGAACCAGGCAGCATGACTTTAAGGATTTAAAGTGCCATACTGCGGTATTTTTCCATTTTGTCTTCACAACTATCCTTTGAGGTAGGCCAAACTGTGAAGCAGTTATAGAATTATGAATATTTATTTCTTTGTCAATTGCTTACAAGATAATAGGTATATAAACATAGTTATGAATACATGAAATGGATAGATATAAGAAAAATAAAAACAATAGGACAGGGACTGTAGGCACGTTGGTGTGCTTATGCACGCCCCCTGCACTTATGCAATATGGTTTATCCTAGTGACCTAGTCTGATAGTCTAATCTAGCTAAACTGATACCCTCTAGATTGATGGTCACCAACCGGTGGGCCAGGGACTACTGGTGGTCCACAAGAAAATTTTGGTGGTCCGCAGAAAATGCAATTAATTAAAGCAATTAATCCAGGCTATGTGGGAACATAAGACTGCTGCGCACATGGCCTGTCCACCCACTCGGTCCCACCCTTCGGTGGCAGGGGAGGGAAATCGGCCCCAGGATGGCTTGCTGACATTGGTGGGAAAGTCGGTCCCATATTCCAGAGCAGCAGTAGTAACAGGACTAGCCCTTTGGTCCTCCTGGAGCAGCTGCTCCAGTCCATGGCAGGCTGGTACCCCCAGGTGAAGAAGCAGCTGATCCGGGAGGACCAAAGGGCCAGTCCTGTGACTACTGCAGCTCTGGAATACGGGACCGACTTTGCTACCAATGTCAGCAAGCCACCATCAGTCAAAATTCATATTAGTAGTGGGTTTGGTGGTCCCTGAGGTCTAAAAGGTTGGCAACCCCTGCTTTAGGTAACCCTGCACTACAGCTTCTATCATTCCCAGAGACTACTATGTTAGTGATAGTTTCTCTAGTCATTCTATTAGGATACACAACGGGGGCTTTCTAGGTGTTTTTAATTTTAAAAGATGTATATAAAAATATTTAACCAATACGATGAGATTATGTAGCTAGACACAGGTCAGTCATGTTTGACTCTGAAACTTACTCAATTATTAAACGAAAGCAAAACATACAATAAACTCTGTGCCAAGTAACGCCACACCCACTCGCGCTAACCTGCGAAACTCGTTCTGAGAATGCACAGAAGGAAAAGGGGAACACAACCTTCAGTACGCGGTATTGTCTCAATGAGTTCAAGTGCATTTACTCTATGCCCCCCCTCTCGCCCTAAAAGCATGCTAGGAAATGGGAGACGAGCGGGGAAGCTCGCCTCCCATTTCCTGGCATGCCTTTTTCCCGCCTTCTCCGAGCTCCATCTTGAACGCTAACACATCGGCGCGCGGAAAGAAGTGCGGGAAGGAGAGAGAGAGAGCGCGCGCGCGTGCATGCAGACGAGGCGCGCGCTGCTCCGTGACCCATCTCACTGAACAAAGGATTCCTGTTCGCAATCTCTAGACCTAAAATGGCGTCAGTTCAATCTCCCAACACCATAGAGATAAAGGAGAGGCCGAGTTAGGGGGAGGGAGGAAGGCGGACGAGAAGAGCGGCTTTTTTTTTTTTTTTTTTTTAAAGCATAAGGCCTCTCTGCCTATCGCGGCATTTTGACTCGCTGGTCGTCGTTCTGAGCTTGGACTGCGGGAAAAAGATCCGGTACTTGTCTGATGATGGCGACGGAGGAAGAGACTAAGGTTTCTAAGAAGGTAATGGAGGTGAAAGCTTCTTTGAAGAAAATTGCCGAATTCGCCGAATTGCTTCAAAATCACCCCGAAGGGCTCGGTTGGTCGAAACGTACCGCCTTTCGAACCATGAATAGCACTTTCTCAAGCAGTCCAGGCTAAGCGAATCTTTTTTTCTCCGTCCAGAGATACACAGTAGCTCTGAACACGAAGATTCCGGTGACCTCTGGTCTTCTCTTTTTGACAGCTAAATGGAGGAGACCTGGATTTAATTTTAATCTCTTTAAAACACCAAGCTCCTTTTTGTCCTTCCACGCTGGGATGGTCACTTCTGGAAATACCAGTTACTTCTGGAAATACCATTGCACCCAAGCGACCCTATTTCAAAATAACAGCCACAATCCCTGCTGCATTATTTTAAAGGGGTTTTGGCTACCAGTAGGAAAAAGCAAAAAAGAAAGAATGATAAGTCTATTATTATTTGTATTTGTTGATACAGACATACAAAGTGTAGTAGTAACAACATGTTGGGGGTGGGGTTGGTAGTATATGATCCCAATTATTGTTCTGGTGTTAAAAAAATGTTCACATGTATTTGATGTTTTTCCAAAGAACAAACAATTGTTATGAAAAAGGGTTTTTATAAAATACAATATCCTCAGCATTCTGGTAATTTAACTTCTTAAGGGCTGTTACATAATATCAGGTGTTTACCCTCTTGGGAAAGATTCATCCTTTATACAGCATATGTATATTTTAAAATGTGTAAATGTGTCTATTTGTATGGTAACAGTGTATTACAGACATATCCATACAGGAATGTTAAATAAAGACACACACACCTAAAAAAACATTCTGTTCAGAGTAAGAAATTTTATGGGAAGTTTAGAAAGGGAATGACAAGTGAAGAAGTCAGGAGATACAAAAAAAAATGTTACATCAAATTTATTATGAAAACATAAGCAGTGCCAAGGTGGATTGGATTCTTGGCCAATTTAGTCTAGTAGTCTCCTTCTCACAGTGGCCAACTGACAGCAAAAAGGAACCCCGTTAGTTTCCCAGCAGATAGCTTTCAAACACAAGTATAGTGTCCATCACATGCCAACAGCCATGATTGCTTGACTTCAATGTATTTCATTGAAAACAACTTCAACCGTTTTTGAAGCTAGGCAAACTGGAAATCAGCTTTCATATCTTATAGTAGCAAATTCCAAAGTTTGATTACAATTGTGATATCTGAACACCATTCACTAAATGCATATTTTCCATCCTGGCAAATTTTGTCTACCATATTCCATCTGGTTTTGTCTACCAGATTCCATTTTTTCCATATTCCATTTCTTGTGTGGCCTGAAAAAGCTCTGAAAACTTTTTGCCTTTTTTTTTTTTTACAGATCTTATTAATTCCATAGGACTATGACTTCCCCCACCTTCCCATTCTTGTCAACCCTTTGCATGCACAAATACATACCATACATTTGTAATTCAATACTCATCCATTCTTTTATACAATCAAACCTCCACAGTATATTTACTTTTATATTTAGCTCATATTCATAGCTGTTTTTTGTTTACTGTACAGTTTTTAAGTAAAGAATCACAGGGCTGAAAGGGACATTACAGTTATTCTAGCCCAACCCAAACCTCAGCCAAGGGAGGAGTCCTTATTCTATCCCAGACAAATGGTTGTCCAGTATTTTCTTGAAAACCACCAGTAATGGAGCACTCACAACTCCAGTTCGTAACTGTTCCATTGACGAATCGTTCTCACTGCCAGGAAGTTTCTCCTTATTTCCTGGTTGTATTTTTTTCTGACCAGTTTCCAGTTATATACATGTTATAGACTCTACCTTATCTAACTGCTTTCATTTTTATGTTTTCCCCGACACATTCAGCTCTCAGTTCCAAATAACAAAATGGGGAAAAGCACTCTTATATACAGCCATTTTTGTTTCTATCAACAGATGTTTATTCCTTAATACAGACTTCATACGATTACTAATTCTTCTACCAATATTTGCACATTTTAGTTTTCTCCATCCATTTTTCAATCTATAATAACAATTCTCTTGATATAAGCACATTCATCTTCTCTCTTCATCCTTGAACCAATGTTTTTAATGCTTCGTGTGAGTGTAACTTTGCATTCTTCTCTGGTAATGTGTAATACAATTTTTGTCTTCCTAACAGTTTCCATATCTTCTTCCCTTGTGTCCATTTTCCTTCATTTATTCCATGAATTCCAAAATACAGTTCTTGGCCCCACTGTTTGACTCTATAACTATCACTGAATATCAATGATAGGATTGCCAAAAATTGGCATTGTGGTTTGACTATGTGGCCACATTGAGGTAGGAAATGTATGAAAACTGAAATAAGTTCTAAATCTTCTTTCCCAAATCTTAACAAGAATACAATTCAGTTATGAAGCACTTACTGATCCCTTCCTAAAACTGAAGTCCATGACCTTTTGCTCAGAAACTAATTCATAATGCAGATGGCTTTATTTAAGTTGTACTAGCAAATTTAATGTTACCAATAATTTATTACACTAGAAATCTCCAAGTATATTCATTTGAATAATTTATACCTTAAATATATAAATTTGATACTGATGACTATTAATATGACCAATCTCCTAGCATCACTTTGTGCAACTTATCCACCAGGAAAGTAATATTAGAGCTATCCAGCTCATGATCTACTTAATGCCATCAGAGACTACTTGTAAATCATAGAATCAAAGGAAGACTAACTTTTAATCTCTGAAAAATCTACTAGAAGTAACATACAATGAATGAATTTTATTTGTTGCAATAGACTTTACTGTTCAGTTTTTCCTGTCTTTGTGAGTCAGTGGAAAAGCTGTTTTCATCAAATTTCTCAGTTATGCTTAACTATAACAGAGATTGATGCCTTTTTTGAAATTGGATCTTAAATTATTATTCAGAGAAATTGTTCTTGTTCATTTTAAAATTACATTCGGTGATGCCCAAGTATATCTTAACGATCATGTGTTTAATTTCTTTTCAGCCCTTTCTGCAGGAAATGCTGGAAATCCATAAAATTCCTTGTGCTCGACAATCATTTCTTTATGGAATATTGGGTGGTCTAGGTGTAGGGCTTGGATACTTTTTGGCAACTAGTAAGTAAAAAATAAAGACCTTTTAACATATAATGATATGAGATTGTGTGTAAAGTTTTATTTTTCCATTTTCTCATCATAATTTCTCACAGATGCCATCTATGCACCATTTTAATAAACAGAGTTGATGCATCTTTCAAAGTAGTGCTTGCTTCTGTTACTCTGCATTCCTTCTAGAAAAAAATGCATATTGTCAACAATCCCTAAGCTTTGAAATTTTAAACTTCTAAATGTTAAAATTAATAGTAAAATAATAATTCAGCGATCAAATTAATACTAAGAAGAATTCAGTGATTAGCCAGTCTGTTGCAGTCATTAATTAGACATTCTTATTTCAATAATTTGCATATTTCTCCTGTTCCTCCTTTATCAATTTAATATGCTCTTTGTGCTTTCCAAATAACTGTTCTGCAATGATGATCTCAGGTTTAATGCAGTTTCACTAAATCCCATTCAACTAAAATAACTATTCCAACAATGATCATTACCTTAAACTTCGGAAATAACTTTATTTTGGATTATGTTTTACTGTTGATTTCCTATATTTGTTATTCCTGACTTACACGCTCATATGAGTAAGATAGCTCTTTTCTCATCATCAGGCAGAGTGAGACGATCCTATAACTTGGGAGTAGGAGGCTTCTTTGTGACGACATTAGGATGCTGGTGGGTATGATTTAAACATGATAGCTTACTCTTTTAAGATTGATCATGCTCTAATCATGTATGTTTTTTTGACACTTGGTAATTGCACATATTACTTATTTACGAATTAACATTTGTAGTAAGATTTCCTTATTACCTGCAAGAGCTGTACTTTTCATGTATCAATCTGAATTTATACCAAGTTGGTCTCATTGGCAACAATGACTAACTTTTCTTCCATAATTTCTATAAAGAACTTGGTTGATTTCATTATTTGCATGAAATTAAGATTCCAATATTGTTTATTGTGAGCCATGCAATTATGTTTTTTGATTGACAACCATACAAAAAAATGTAACTATGTAGCCAAGAAACTTTTAAAATTTCCAACTAGTTGCTATTCTTTAAAAAAGGCTATTGCAATGAAAAAGAGTAGGCATGTCTGTTGACATTTTGTGTAGGAGTTAATGGGGAAGCTTCCATGGCAAGTACTGGCGGAAGTCGGACATTTTTGGACTGACAGAAAACAAATACTGTACATATGAATAACAAAATATTTTTGCATAAAGGATAAGAGAAAAATGTTATGTAGCATGTGTTCTTTAAGTTTTGTGTATGTCAGTCTGACAACAGCTAAAGTTATATTTTCTGAAAAGATCATGCTTTTCTTCTTAGTTTTTTAATTGCAATAAAGCAAACAAAATATAAATAATAATGCAAGTAATCATGTGTTTTTTAAAAGGTTCTATTGTAGATACAACAATGCAAAACAAAGGTTTCAACAACGCATGGTTCAAGAAGCGATAAAAAACAAGATACTGTTTGAAGGCACTGAGTTTGATCCCACAAGGAAAGAAAGAAATCATGAAAAAAGTCATTAGTTTTGACAGTGTCATTAAATTATTTTGTACTGATTACGTGTACAGTATGAACTTTACTATAATTTGATAAAATGTTTCTTGTATAAAATTCAGTTTTTTATTTTCATTTTATCACTGATTTGCATATAAATATACTGCTTTGAGAGCATAGCAGAAATCTTTTTTCCAAAGTGGCACATTCCAGCAATTTTTTCTGATTAATTAAAAATGCAATACATGAAAGCTTTATCCATTGGCCAAAATTAAAGGATAGTCGTGGTTACTTTGATCTTAATGAAATACAGCTGTCTTTTTCAGTTTCTCTCAGCTACTACCTCTGAACACAATTTTCCTGTTGTTCTCAGTACCTATTTTAATAGGAAATCAAATAGCTGTTTGCCTGAACTCACACTACAAATATATTTCGAATGCTAGAATTTTTGATTATCATGCAATACTTTACCGGATTCTAATGTTAGCCATAGATTGTTGTAATCTATGTAATCTGTAGATTGGATTGCTATTCTATATTTCAGTTTTTTTCTGTTTTCAGAATTTTTCATCTGTGCCTAAGGCCTTTAGTTTTTAAGAATTATTGTTTGATTTATATATAGCAATGCGCATGGTTGGTTTTTTTTTTGGGGGGGGGAAACATTTCCTTTTTAAAAAAATAAAAATTAAGTTTCCAAATTTTAAAAACATAAAACTTTATACATTGTTATCAACATCGAGACATCTTTTGCATCTCTTCATTTTTCAGTGTATTTACTTATTCCTTTACCATTACATCTTACTTACTATAAATTAATATCTTTTATCCTTACATCTCAATTTTCTCCATGGAATATTTACATATTCCCTCATTCTTTTCCTAATTGCCATTTTATTTTCTTTTTATTTCTAAACCATTCATACCAGGCATCCTAGACCCTATAATTGAATCTCTTTTATTTTCACTGTCCATCTCTATACAATCTATTATTTTTTTAAATAACCATTCCTTCCGGTGGAACCCTTTTTTCCTTTCAGAGTTGTGCATACGAAATCCTTGCAGCTGTTAATATATGTAACATAATATATCTGTTTTATTGCATTTTTGTGTTGTTATACATAATAAAGTTTCTGGATTAAATTCAATTTTCTGATTTGTGATTTCTTCTCTCCATTGTCTAATTGTATTCCAATATTTCACTTCCTGGCATGTCCGCCAGGTATGAAAATAAGTGCCTTTTTCTTTTCCACATTTCCAACAATTTGGGTCTGAGTTAAACATTTTTGCCAATCTAGTAGAAGGTGCCATCTGTAGAATATTTTGTATTGATTTTCCTTGTGTGTTGTGGATGTAATTAGTTTGTAATTTGATCCCCACATTCTCTTCCAATTTTCCAGGCCTATATTGTGGCCATTTTTCGCCCATACGTCGTCTCTTTGACCACCACCTCTTCCATTTTAAAATTTAATAGAAAGTTATATATTCTTGAAATCATTTTCTTTTCCATTTCTTGTAGAATTTTATCTAACTGATGCTTTTCCAAGCAGAAACCAAATTGTTCTTTGTCCTTCTGATATCTTGTCTGAATTTGCATGTACGGCCACCAATCTATCTTTATATTTTGTTGCTGTAATTCTTGTCTCATTTTTAATCTTTCTTGTGTGTCTAATAGGTCTTTGTAATTCCTCTTTTTTCCCAGATCCATTGCATTTGGGTAGATTTGTGCTTCCATAGTTGACAGCCAGTTCGATATTTTAGTATGATTCTTTTCAATCTTGTTCCATGTCCGAATTAATTAATCTCTAATCATGTGTCTCTGAAAATATGCATGTTTACATTTCCCATCCCAAAGGAAACTATGCCACCCTTTCTGCAAGTCTATCGACAACACTCTTCTATTTTCCAGGTTGATCCAATCTTTAATCCATACCATCGCCACAGCCTGATAATACATTTCCCAGTCAGAGTCCAAAGCCACCCCTTTCTTTTGTCCTGTAACAATTTCATTTTTATCCTAGCTTTTTTCCCACCCCAAACAAATTTACTTATTATTCGATCTAATTCTCTAAAAATCTTATTGGTACAATTTGAAAAAGATATAGCATTTTTGGTAGGGTAGACATTTTAATTGCCGCAATTTTCCCCAGTAGTGATAGCTATAAATTCCCCATTTCCAATTCTTTATTTGTATTATCTTTTTTTGATTGAAGAGCATCTTGCTGTTAACCAAATGCCTATTTTACCTTTTTCACACTTTGCGTTCCAATTTTCCTTGTAATTTTTTTTTGCTTATCTTTTAAATTTTTAGTCAGTAATTTTGTTTTTTTATTAATCTTAAGGCCTGCGACCTTGCCAAATTCCTCTATTTCCTTTATTATTACTCCTGTATCCTCTGGATCTTCCCCCCAAAATACTGTATCATCTGCAAATACCTGTACCTTATAATGCTCCTTTTTAATTAAAGCGCGTTTGATTTCTACATTTTTTCCTAATGTTTTCCAATAAGATTTTTAAAGTAAGAATAAAGAGAAGGGGTGACAGTGGGCATCCCTGCCTTTCTGTCTTGTTGATCTTGAATGTTTCCATTCTGTATCCGTTGATTATTACACTGGCCATCTGTGTCATATAAATTGGCGAAATCAGTTCAATAAATTTATTGCCAAATTACATGCTTTTTTATTGTTGTATTATGAACTGCCAGTTAACATTGTCAAATGCCTTTTGCGCAATTGTTTTCCTGGATTTGCTTCATAATATTCTATTATATTCAATACCATTCTGGTATTATTTTTGTCTATTCAGTAAGAATCCATTTTGGTCGCTCGCTATGAATGATCTGATTATGGGGTTTTTTGGGGGGAAACATTTCCACTGATGAGGACCAGATGATGTAGCTGGATGATAAGTTATAAAAGATGCAAATAGTTGAAAAAACGTTTTACCAAAATGTACTAGAAGATACTGTTACTGGTCTCTTAATGACCTACTGATCTTGTAGAATAGTTTACTAAAAAAGCAAATATAATTTTCCTAAAATGTATACCTAATAGAAAAACTATGTTCATTTAATTGCATATTGGTGTACCAAGTATTTGCGAAGAACACAGTATATTAATACATGTATGCTTTCAATGCAGTACCTTTTCCCAAAGTCTGTCCAAGTGTACTGAGAAATTATTTAATTATCTAGCAGAAGCTGCTGTTTCTTTGCCTAAGTCAGGGGTGTCAAATTTGCACCATCACGTGACATTATCATTTTCCCTCACTAAACCGGGCATGGGCATGGCCAGTGCACGATGCATCTGGCCTGCGCACCAAGTTTGACAGCCCTAGCCTGACCAAGTCATAAAGTTGCAACCACATTTTTACAGCCCCAAATTCTGTAATCTTACTAAATCTTAAATGAGGTCATTGGTGCTGAGCCTGTTTTCTTGCTGACCATTAATTAACCAAACTACGTAACATCACTGATGTCACGTAGTTTGGGTAATAAAACAAGCAAGCTCAGAGAATACCATGGACTACCAATATTCATTTCAATCCTGAACTACAAATATTTTCCTTTTATTGGTAAATCTTAAAACCTTAGTGCCAGCTGATTTTTGGTGGGGATTATAAAGAAAAACTGTTAGCACCTATAGAAATTCTTAATTGGGAATAGTTTTTTTTTTCTATTCACCTCCATCATCCACAGAATCTAATTCTTGTCCCCCAATATGTAAAGAAACTGGTGATGAAAATATTTCATTTTTGAATAGTAAAATCCTGTTTGAAATACATTGCTTCATCTTTGGAAAAGAACTGAAGTTTGTCTGAAGTTCAACTTGTCTGATTTTGTTTTCTACAATATTAGCAGCCATTTTAATTCTACCATCTTATTATGGTTCAGTAAGGAAGTGTTCCTAGATTTAGCCATCCAGCCAACCCTTTTTTATTTAGTTAATGTTGCATGGTCTCAACAACTTGAAACATTATGACTCTAGGCAGCTTACAATTATCAGTGAAAACCAAACTCAAATTAAAAGGCAAATAATTATAAGTGATTTTATGCAGCAGTCTATTATCTATTCTATTATCTTCCCCTAACCTGGAAAGCAGGTTTGGTCAAGTTATTGGTCCAAAGTCATGCAACGAGCTTTTTGGCCGAGAATGGGACTTAAAACCATGGGCTTCCCAGTCCCAATTGACCATAACTCTTCTCTCACACTAGAACACATCATGAAACACTCCAGGACATTCTGAGGACCCTGGTCTGTTTTGTTAAAAACACAAGTTTTTGGGAACCTAGAGAAAAAGTAATTCGTTAATTCCATTTTCAGCCAAAGGTGTGAACTGATAGAACAGTACTTATGTTCTACATTTTGAATTTTAGTTTGTGACCTATTAGGAATGTGGCTGCACAATGGAGGTGAGTAATGGTTGAGCAAGCAAAACCATCCCTCCCACGCTATGTAAAAATTATCTTCCATGAAACTGATCCCTGATGACAAAAAGTGTCCCTGGTTGGGGATCGCTGACCTATAACACTTTCGTTACTTATTTTGAAAAATTATATGGCCGCTTATCTGAAGTAACTAGCTAACAAAGTATAAAAGAGTTAACATGTATAAAAAATAAATGACTGGTAAAATATATATATCTGCACCAAAACACGCAACAAAATACTTAGAGGGACTTGCTAGCATCTTGGCCCTAAAGCCTGAAAGCAGCAGACTACCTGGTTTTTGAATGTTTTTCAAGTGTATGCCAAGAGAATGCATTGTAATAATCCAATTAGGAAGCAACTAAATACATCTCTTGATCTGGAAATAGGACTAACTGCTACACAAAGTGGATGTGTGCAAAGATCCACATGTTCATGCCACCTGCTTCTTGAACCAAAGCCAAGAGAATTGTGAAATTTTGCACACTCATAAAATAGCTGCCCCCAAACTTACTTAAAGTAACGCCCCAAATGTTTTCTACTTTCCCAAAGGGACCTTTTTTCAGGCCAAGCACATCCCTTCACAAAAAAGCTTTACAGAAAACCAATTTTGATATGTCATTGTGTACCCTAACGAATGCAGATTGCTTCATAAAAGTAGTTTCCTAGAAAAGCAAATCTAGGAATAATTTGTTCATGTCAGTAAATATTGTAGGAATAATGCTAATTCTGAACAGAACGCATGCACTAAGCTCCCAAAAATCCATCCAAAGCATCCGAAAACCTTTCTTAGCCCAAATACGAAGGGGAGAGGAACAGAAGGGAAAGGCACAAAAAACAACAAATGAATTAGGGAGAAATGATTCTCAAGCGTGCCTAAAATTTATTAAGGCCAAGTGCATTTTGGGAAACAATTTTTTTCAATCAAAATAAATTCTATTACTTGCTTTCAAGAACATCAGTATTTTACTGAAAGCTATTAAAATCTATTATGTTTCCCAAGAACTAGAAATGCTGAAGATAATACATGCAAACCATGACTGCCAACTTAATGGACTTCACGATAAAATGCACAAAATGCCCACTTTCATTTACTCCTGTTAAACTCAATTCTGCATTATTCACTTGTAAACCCCCCCCAAAAAAAATTCCTCTCTGCAACTAATTTCATCTATATTAAACTGCAGTCACAGTTCTACAAAATTCTGGTAATGAAGTTAGGAGTTTAAGCACTATTAGTGGACATAAGAAAGCCATTATGAGCTTTAATGTAGTTAACTTGCAACACAGGAATTCAAACTGCAAAAAAAATAAACAGGCAAATTTCCATATTTTCTATTAAAATGACAATTTGCGTAGGGTTCTCTCCCCTATATCATAGGATATGGAGAGCATACATTTTGAACCTTCTCAGAAATCAGTACTTTAAACATTGAACCTAACTGTTTCATTAAAGGGATTTTAGACCAATGTGGTGAGAATCCCAGAGTAAGAGTAAAATGATTTTATTTTATTGCAAACAAACGGCTAAAGTTAATTTCTCCACCCACTTTCTTTAAAGTAAATCAGCAGGCTAAGGAGAAACACCCACCTGAAAACTAACATGATTAAAAATTAGATATAAAATGGGTGAATCACAATTTCATTTGTTTACAAAATGGTGGAGTATACTACTACAAGCACACTAAATACACAGTATTTGTGGGGAAAGGGTTACAGACACACAGCTAACTTCATATAGATCCCATTAGACAACTGGATTTACAACAAGTTTGTTTAATAAGAAATGGGCAGAGCCAGCTTTTTCAGAATCAAAATGCAGAACAATGGAAAAAGTTGATGGTGTGTACCTTCACAAGTTGAGCCTCTACAGACAATTGCAACCAGGTTAGATGTGCACTCCACCATCACTATTTAACTTTAAGGTTTTGTTTTGGCCTCTTCAAAAATCATTGCCAAATTAAAAAATATATATCCCTTTATTGCCAAAAGACTCTTGATTTTTCTTCCTTCTTCTCTTCCATATCTAAAAACTGCGTAGAGAGGATGGAGTGGAAGATGGAGTGTAATGAACGTTATTTACATTGTATCTTTTGGAAGTGGAGCACAAAATAGCCTGGTTGCTAAATATTCTGTTTTGATGACTCACGACTGTTTCCTAGAAATTGAGGGGAGGGAGGGGGAGAAAAAAAATCTTTAATCAGAGGACACCAGATACAAAGCAACATTTTACTTTTGTTGTGGTAAAAAAAAAATCACATTTTACAGATAAAATGTAAGAACCCTGAAATACTGACACATTCGCTCATCGTGCACAATGCTGAGGTTCTTTTAAGATTCACTTTAAAACTGCAATTAAAAATGTACAAAAAGAAAAAAAAACCAAACCCACAAAGCTTCTAAAAAAGGAACCTGCAGGCACTTCCTCTTGTGGAATGTTTAAAAAGTTAGCCTACTAAAGAAAACAGTCGATTTCTTGTGAAGGTTTTGAAGAAATATGGATCAGTTCATTTTTATTTGGGAATTCAATAATATCCTTGGTGGTAATGCTGACTCCATGGCTTCTGACCCCAGAATTGCTGAAAAAGAGCAGAGAACACAATGTTATGTCAAATTTAAGTTTATGGCTTTACTTATGAGTCTTATAAACAGAAAGAATGAGGTATATGCAAACAAAAAATGTGTTTCATTTAAAACCGAGAAGCATACTTACACCCTGCTGCCACTGGTTGTAGCCCTGAGATTGATTTTTGTAGCCACGATTGTTTCCCCTTCCTCTGAAATTCTACAGCAAAAGAAAGGGGTTAAATTGGGTTATCTGTTGAACACTAATCTGTCAATCCAATTAAGTTGTTTTAGTTAAGTTTTTGTACTCCAGCTAGATATAAATTCTATTAAGAACATGCTAAACATATTACTAAGAGCATGTCCCTAATACACTATAGTATATTTCAAAATGTGTTTATAAGTTATTTTTTATCAAGCACAACAGCCATAAACCATTTAGAGACAAACCTAAAAGCTTTCTTCAGGTTAATAGCTGTGATTATACTATGCAATACTGTACTAAATATACTTGGAATCTACCAGAATTCTAGATTAAAATCTACTATTTTATTTTTAAAAACCTGACTCATCCTACGAGTAACAGTTTAGGACTAGATCCATTTAACTTGTTATTATCTGAAAAAATGTAGGGATTGGGAAACCAACCGATTGCAGACTTGTATTATCACTAAATCTGGCTTGTACTCAGCTGTTCTATGGTCACATTTATGTTACATGTCCTTGTCTTTATGATCTTAATCATTTCAAGTCTCGATTACAACTGCACACAAAATGGCATTACAAATAAATGAGTATGGATATCATTCCTTGATTAGAAATCATTGTAATCGAGTAAAGCATGTTAAGAAAAAAAAACTGATTCAAAGTAAAAGTAACTGAAATATTATAAACTTTTAAAACTTTAGACATACTATCAGCAACAGGCTCCAAGTTTACTTATCAGAACAATATACTTTTAATTAAATCTAGACTGATTACCGAAAGCAAATTATTCAAGAAAATAAGAACATCTTCTTGGTTCTAACACATTACCTGATTATAGTTCCCTCTGTTGGGCATTCCACCTCTGTTATAATTTCCTCTGTTTGAATAGCCTCCACCGCCTCCGCCTCCTCTTACTGGGAAGACAGGACCACGAGGATATGGATAGCCTATGGCTCCACCACTGCCACCACCACCTCCACGCTGGGGCATGTTGCCACCTCTCCTGTTATAGCCGCCACGATTTCCAGGGACTGTGGGGGGAAAATGCTACTCATACGATGTCTGTGTATTTTTAAAAAACACCTATTACCCCAGAAAGGCACACACAACTACAAACAACTGCTACTCTTCATTGGTTAGCTTCTGCCCAACACCCAGGTTGCCATGAACTTTGCAACTACGGTAGAATCCAAACCTCAAATGGCAAACATCCACAGAACTCCAAATGGAGTTCCTTAAGAATCACTGTAAAAGGAAATGACAAGTCCCAACTTTTTCAACCACCACCTGCCACTTTCACGTTAATCATGAATTAAGACAAACACTCTTTATAAAAGGTAAACAGCTGCATAGCAGTCTTTATCCAACTTTACAAATACTGGTACTGCCTTTTATCTGAGCCTGAGAACTTTCTGGAAGTAGATATAGGTAGCTGTTAATCCTTCACAGCTTTTTTTCTTCAGGCATTTAAGAGTCCTACAATATAGGAAACATAGAAGGACAAATTGCACTACTGTCTACCTCCTCCTCTGAAGTTGCCACGCATGTTAAATCCACCACGTCCTCTCTGTCCACCTCTGTTAAACTGGTTTTTACCACTCTTTTTATTACTTTTCTTTGAACCAGTATTCTGCTTTTTTTCTGGAGGAAGGGCCTTCTTGCTTTCTTCTTTGTACTGCTCCAGAAGTTTTTGGGCTTCATCTTTTTGCAACTCTACGTAGATTATTTCATCAAAACATTCTGACACTTCTGGTAGAGTAAAATTTCCTATAAGACAGAGAGCCCTCAATATTCAGTATTTATTCCTGAAACCACCAGAATAAGCCAAAGTTCCCCTCCTATATAAAAGGAATATAAGACAGGTGATCTTCAACTCAAGATGCTAAGAGCAAGATTCTTGAACACTTGACACATTCTCCCTATAAAATTGAACTGGGATTACATATCCACTCAACATGTTCAGCTTCGTTTTCTAGGGCACTTTAATGCCAAGACAGCTTTGTGCATCTGCATGAAGCATATCATGACTGAATAGTGTTAAGGACTGCAGCAGAGGGAACACAATATAGTGTTGTCTTAACAAAGTTACAGAAGTCTTCCAGTTTTTTTTTAAAGAGGCATTAATTGTTTAAGGCAAGAAATTTTGAATCTTTATAGATTTTACATTATATCTTTAAACAGATACTCAACATCCTAGAACACAGTATAGATTATGTTCCATGCCTTTCATTTTGAGCACTGCATGCTCTGGAAGATCTTTTCCCTCCACCTCTGCCTTCTTTTGTGTTCTTTGCTTGTAGTCTTCATCTTTTGGGCAAACAACAACTGCTTTGCGCTGGAAGCCTGCAAACAGGCACATTTTTCTCCTCTGCGCAGCTGCAGACACATTTGTCTGAAAAAAATGCAGTAACTTACTACACGTAGCTGTCATTGTTAGAGCTAAGTTAAATTAGTGTGCTTAGATTTCACCTCCATATGTATAATGCAATGAAGTTTACAAGTAGAAGGAAGTTATGCACGTTAGGCTGAGATTCTAGGGTAACCATTTTCCCCGATTTTTAACTGTATTTTGAAACAATTGCTGTAATTTCAATTTTACGTATCAAATACTTATTTCCCACTGAAGTTTACTCTATGCCCCTTAAACTGCACCTTAATTGCATTAGTAACATAAAGAATTCTAGCCCCCATACCTGATCCAGAATAAAGTTCCGTTTCTTACGAGCAGCAATCTCAATAAATTTGCCAAGACACTGAGGTGCTCTTTGAAGCAGTGTGTTAAGTTTTCCAGTGTCAGCCATTTGCCGCTTAAAACCTGCAACCTATAAAAATCAAATAGCATGTGTATTACTGATTTTAAGTTTACTTTATTATCCACTTTAATCTTAATAAATTCAAATGTCAAAAACAAAGCCACTTTATCCTTTCATTCACGATACCAAATCTTAAACATGCTATCCCAATTTATTTTCTGTCAACTTGATTAGCCACTTGCAATAATCTTTCAAATCAGAAACACTAATTATTGGAATGTCAAATAAATATCAAAAAGAACTGTCTCATCTGAACAGTCAGGATAGTTTTAATATTACCTTTCAATCAAGAATGTGAAACACTTTTAACAGCTACATTTCCAAATATAAAAATGAGCAATTTAGTGCATTCCCAACTCACTTGAACTGTCCCTGCCCTTTCCAGTAATGTCACATCCTCAATGAAAAGCACACAACTGATAGACTAGTCAACCAAATGACCTGTTATTCCACTGCCAAATTATTTACAACAATCTAAAGTTGCTATATATAAAAATTGTGCAATAAATTAGTACAGTAATATCTTACCATCATTTTGTCCATAATAGTATTTGTTCCAAGGATGTTGTATTTTCCAGGATTATCTGATGAGTGTTTGGTGACCCATGTTGTCTTCCCTGCCCCAGGCAAACCAATCATCATGACCACCTAGTGAAAATTTAGTCATGATATTAATTATAAAGCCTCAAAATAAAACACTTCATTATCTACTCAAATGTTTGATTTGCGCTATAGGCCTTCTACATTGCAAGACACAGTAGGTAGAAAATAATCCTCCCTTCTGAAAGCACTAAGTTTTTGTATTAGTTCAAAAATGAGCTATTACTTACTTCACATTCTTTCTTATGTTCTGGTCCTTTGGGTCCTCTAACTCTATCTTCCAGATTAACATTTTGGATGAATGTATACCCATCTGGTATGGGAAAATAAGGCTCATCTTTTTGGCCAAAGTTGAATTCCACTGCACAATTATGGCAGAGGACATGTGGGAAAATGGGCCGTTCAGAAAGAACTTCTTTAGGGATCTTGAAAGCAATTCCAAGGTCCTGCCCATTCTTTGAGTAAGAGAGTTCCACTTCATCACCATCAAAATTCTGCCATAATGAAAAAATACTTTATTAACATAGTGGCAATTCCTCAGTTGTTTAAGGTTTCAGAAAAAAACCATAAATCTAAACAGATTACTGGTTAAGATTTAACAATAAACTTTAGACTGAAGGTCAAGTAAAGCTGTAACAAAACTAGAGAAACATTAGAGCCTGAGAAATGTTCTGATCTATTTAGGATTGTTTTGGTAAACTTTAGAAAATACAAATCTCCTCCCTGACTATCCTGTTTCAAAGAGGTTCCGTGCTTATTAAGTAAATTCGCCAAACAGAAGGAATTAAGACTTGAGGTTCCAGATGGAATATATTCTTTTAATATTCATCTCCTGAACATCCCAAATAACTTCTAGTTCAGAGGATTTATTTGTGGAAACTTGTCTCTGGAATGCATGGTACAAGAGAAGATTTAGGAGGCTTAAAGGAAAGGGAACTTTCCCAAATTTTCCAGAAAATTTTCATTGCTGTAATAAAGTTATCCAGTTAGTTGTTCCAGTTATTAAAAATTACACAAACACACAACAGTAAATATGGAACATGTACAACCCTATAAGATAAAGACGACTTACAGCAAAACATCCGATCACATCATTTTCATCAAATTTCTCACCAAAATCTTCAATCTCACAATTGCATGTCTTTATCCCTTTTAAGGAGTATCCATAAGAGAATTCCTCCTCACCTAATAAATGTGAACAATTGCAGATGAGGCTTTCAAACTGTAGAAAACACAAAAACTTACTAATGGCACAAAGCTAATTATATATTGAAAAGGAACTAGTTTTTTAGACAGGGAGGAGTGTTAAAATGCCTACACCAACGGAACAAAGTACATTGTTTTCTATCCAATGCGATTCTCTCTAGCATTCTATGCCAAACTCTGAAAAAATATTTTTCACAAACTTACCAAGTAAACCCATTATCCTAAATGGAGTCAAGCAGGTAAATGGGAGGAGAACTAAACTTGATAAAAATGACTGACATATCTAAAAGTTATTTCTTGTAACTCTCTTTCCTTGATGTATGAGAAATGAATCCTTCCTGTATTATCTTACATAGAAGCTACACTTTCTATATTCCAAATGCAGAAGAACTTCCAAGAGTAAAAGTTTTTTGAAACTTTTTTTGTAACAAAAATGTAATTTTGTAATGTTGATTTTTATAACATTTTAAGCACTGTTTTGTACTGCCTTGGGAAGCTTAACACAAAACGTTTCATTTTGACTTGTTGCGAATACGAAATCTAGTTCCAGGCACAAATCATATCCTTGAATATTTCAACTTTGTAAGAACACCTATGCAACCAAAAAATTTAAGAGCAAAAGTTCTGTATACCCTAGCAGATAAACAAAATATAGCAGATCACACAAGAGCTGCTTTATATCTTCCCATTACTAAGAGAACCCAAGAATAAAATGATTAGTTAATAGGAGGAGATGCCTAACTGGGAATTCATATGTACACTTAATTACATTTTATTTATATTACAAATTTAGCTAATTCCAATCATTAACTGAAGTTTTTTTTTAAAAAACTGAACTTTATCCTCTCTCATCTCTGAATGGCAGCTTAACTCCACAGAAAAAAACATCTTACCAAGCAGCATCCCACTTGTGTTTAGTGACCAGCCAACTCTCACTTCATGTATGTCAATGTCTTTTGTATACAGATGTTTAACAGGAATTTTTTCAGTTACCTATTCCATAGAAAAGAATAGAATTTAGTTTTGACAATACAAACAGCTAAAAATATATTATACCACCAGGGATTTCTCTTTAGAATTTCAGCCAGACACACCAATCTTTCCTCCCCACTTTTCATGCTCTATGTATGTTGAACAAAACTGTTTTTCACATGGACTTTTTCTTGCTATTTTTGCAAACCTGAATATTTCCTTTTGTGTATAGAAGATGCTATTTTTGTAACACAGAAGTCCACATTTTAATTATTTTAATAAACTCTTCATATTGAATTTAATAGTAATTCTTCCCAAGAACCAATAATTCTTTTCTGGTTAGCTTTTTCTTTAAAAGCGAAGGGAATATATTACATTACATTACATTAACTTTTAATTAAGCCTGGTACATATCCCTATTATCATCAGATACCAACAAAGTATCTTCTTTGCCTTTACAAGTTGTGTTTCAGCAAAAATACTTTCAGCATCAATGACCACCTAATACCACTATTCATTTCACTTACTTTCATCTCAAAACAGACTTTTCCTTTTGAAACACCATAGGATGCTCGTCCTCCAGCCCAGAGAAAGGCAAAACTTTCCATAGTTAATGAAGAAGCACTAAAACGATCTCTTGAAATTTTAAAGTGTAGGTCACAGTTATCTGTCGCAAAAAAAGGGGGGAGGTGGGATACAGTTGAAATCTGTTGTAGTACATTCTAACATGAAAATGAACAGCATCTTTTAAAAATGTGGTTCAAATTATTTTGATTTAAAAACAATTTGCATGTATTTCTGAATGACCATGAGTGTATTTGTAAATGAATTCAGCCCAACTCTCTGTATAAGTTTCAAAATGAAACAATAAAATCAATGTACAGGATACTTAAATTGACTCCAGAATTAAAATTTTCTACATGCAGCTCAGTTACAAAGTGTGTTTGTCATGCATTTAAACAAATGTGGGCATAAAATAATTATCTGCCTATTACCTGATTAGATGACTTGCAAAATTTTCCAAACTTTTTAACAATTCAGAGAAAGTTAATGTTCAAGCTGCCCTTGTATCAATTATTTCATATTTACAAAGCAGTTACCCTTGACCAAGAGCTTTTAATACTCCATGAATCAGGTTTTGAGTTTTGTTGAGTATCCCGGATCAATACTCAGATAACTATGCAAACAATTTCAATCAAGCTGCAGTAAGAAAATCATTTGCTGCAGTTCCTTATCTAATTTGTTTACCTCTTGTGTGTTCACTAACATGTATCCAGCATAGGATAGTGGGCACAGCACTAGTAGCAAAATAAATGCCAAAAGTTTGCCCAACTTTCCTTTGTAGTATGCTTCCTTTGTATGCTTTGTTTGTCTAACATAACAGAAAATTAACATCATACACAAGATAATTTTAAGACAACGTAGGTGTCATATTAAGCAATTTTCAATGGAGCTTTAAATGTTTTTGAACAATGAACACCAAAATAATCACAGACTTCCCAAATTGATGTTACCCTAGAACAGTCCTTTTTGGGCTCCTATGCCAAAAATTGCATGTGCATAAAGGCAATTGCACGCGACCCCAACGTACCTTGCGCACGCACATGTTGCTCATCTCCGCGCATGTACGCGAGACCAGGAGTTGGTTTCTAACAGTTCTGTCCACCTCTGTAGAACCGGTAGCTCTGAAGAGCAGCAGACATAGAACCGGTTCTATATCTGCTGATGTTTTTGTCCACCCGGGCTCTTACCTGATGTTTATTTCCTGATTTTTCAACTTCAGCTGCCATGCGAGGCACAGTTGCAGTTAAAAAAGCAGGAAAAGAGGGCTGTTTCAAAGGCTGCTTCTCTGCACGCAGCATGTTGATGACGATTTACACACATAGTGTGTAGGGAAGCACATTGTAAATCACCGAACCTCGTAAATTCCGAACCAGTAGTTAACTCTCTATTCTCACCTCTGTGCAAGACCCCCCCATCCTTCATGTCTCTGCACATGCACGCATCTCCCATGCACCCCCACCTTCCGCATGTGTGCCAGATACCCAACAATCAGCTGGCGGGTGGTATGTGTGCATGCAGACTGGGGCTCTTCTGGGAGACCTCTCGCACTTTTTAAGTGCCACTTCCAGCACGTGTGCCATAGGTTCGCCCTCACAGGCTAGAATATTATAGATACAATTCATACATAATAGTTAAAACTAGGTATCTGAGATAACTTTGATAATGTTTGATAACTTGCTTTTTAATTTTTTACACTAATCTGTCCATATTGTATGAAATGACAGTATTCAATGTCATTACAGTAGGTATTAAGAGACTTCCTATTTTGTGTTTCCAAAAATTTCTATATCATTTTCAACTTGTGGGGTACCTCTAGATTTATAGATGGGTACAGAGAAAAATATTTTTCATCAATTTCAACTTCTTCTGACAGATACTACCGCATTTCACTCAAAGCAGTATAGTTTCATGTTAAAGTATTTTTGCTTTTAATGCCAAACTTAAAATTTTGGCCCCTTAACAGGACTTAAGCCCTGTAAAGTATACTTACTCAGAACTAAGCCTCCCTGGATCTAGTGCCATGGTGGTGAACCAATGGCATGTGTGCCAGAGGTGGTACGCAGAGCTCTCTCTGGGCATGCGAGCCATCGCCCTAGTTCAGGCTCCACCATGCATGTGCGCACCTCCCATGGCCAACTGTTCGGTCTCTGCAGCGCCTACACAGGGCTCGTGCACACATGCATGGGGGTCACGTGTTGCATTTTGGGAATGTGTGCACACACTTTGGGCACTTGGTGCCGAAAAGTTTAGCCATCACTGATCTAGTAGCTCTTTATCCCAAAATCAAACTCACTAAATTCATTCAAAACTACAGTGAAAATAGGCTCTTTTATAAAACAGAAGTTAATAATTTTCTTCAATAGCCATGCTCCATGTATTACTTAAAAAAAAAAAAGCTTTAATCACTCATCAGTTAAACCATTCGTGAACAACATAGCATAAAAAATTGAAGGAACCTAAAGCAAAGAAAAATCTGATTTACTGTAAACTTGATACAGAAACATTTTAAAACTGGTTTCTATCAGTTTGCAATACTTTTCCAATGCAGGCTTATGTGCTTTGTTCCAATGTTTAATAGTACTTTATTATAGCTCTGAAAGTGGTATCCACAACATAAAATTCCACTATAGCTTTTTATAGAAAATTGTATTTTAAAAATTCACCGGTAATTAGTATTTTGCATCATATTGGCTTTCATGGGAATATATGTTACAATTTCTCTATAAGAATTACTTGGTTATAAGCAGTATTTTAGTTCAAATGTTCATATCATAAAAATATTTGGAATGACTACAGTAAGATTTTCCAAGTAAAACTCTAAAATATAACCAGCTTATTACAACCACAATCCTACATCCATGTACCACTGAATAATTCCTATTAAGTTAAACTTCAGAATGTAGGAGTGATGAGCTATATATTAGAGCTGTGTACCAACCCAAAGTTGAGGGAGAAATAATTCAGAGACTAATATAGATGCCTGCACATAGTTAATTTTAAAAGTTAGGCATAAGTACAAGATTCACTCAATCTGTACCTATGTACTTGCACCACTTTCTTGTTTGGCTTTTCATCATTTGCACATCTCTAAACAATCTTGATAAATTATGAGAGTAAGGGTCATTGAACAATTCAAAGAAAAGCAGAAATTGTACCTCCAGTGTGATAATAATCACAAGTAGATCCTCAAAGTCTTACCAAAGAAGTACCTTTTAAGAGACCAGCACACTTTTTTACTTACAAGTATCAAGACAAACCACTGTGTCATCAAAGTGTTCATCCTCTTCTTCAACAGGTGGCTGTGGTGATTTGGCCCTGATCAATTAAAAAAGGCACTTGAATTCAACTATTGGAAAATATTTTACGTATTTCATTAAAAAAAATTAAATGCCACTTATTACCTGCTATATTTGTTTTCTTCAATGTACTCAAAATAGCCCCGTCCATGGTCCTCCCGTGGTCTTTTCACTCCCCGTTTTTTCTCACCAGGTTTCTGTTCAGATTTAGTTTCCCCTTGGAATTTTTGGAGGAAAAAATAAAGTACATTAGAAACAATATAGTAGAATGTAAAGGGACAAAAATCCTGCTCTGGAAATGGTACGCCCTAGCTGACTAAGCAACAACCCATCGTTATAGCCATTCACCGCTTTCCGTTTCGTTTCCAGAACTAGCCGGCCATTCCGCGGCTTCGGGCATCATTTCCACTCACTAAACTTGAAGGTGGCTCCAAAAAGACCTGGTAACTATCACCCAAAGAAACAAGCCGCTGCGAGAGGCCTACAGCGGAAGAAAAGGATTCGCCCGCCTCCATAGTATTTCGCGTTTGAACTCGAGGCCTCAGCGCCTCGCGAGCGGATGTGACGCAAAGCGCACAAACGCTCCCCCCCCGCGCGCGCGTTCTACAGCGCGCCCCAGCGGCTCCTCTGGGCCGCCCTTCCCCCGCGCCCCTTCCTCGTTGCTCTCACGAAATGGCGCAAGCGCCCCTCCCCCTCCGAAACACGCGGCGCGCGAGGCCTGGAAATCCCCGAAGGACAAGTTGCCGCGTCCGCCGAAAAAAAAAAAAAGATGGCGGCGCGCCCCAACCCCGTGAAGAAGCTACTAACCGCCTCCACCCATCTGGGCTCCGCGAAGTACTCACCCACAGGGCGAGCGGGCCCTCCGGGCTTTGGTTGCTGCTGTGGCTGCCGGGTGGGCGAGAGCTGCCGGGTGGGCGAGAGCTGCCGGGTGGGCGAAAGCTGCCGAGTGGGCGAAAGCTGCTTGGTGGCGGGCTGGCCCGAGGATGCAGGAGTCGAAGCCGAGGCCTCCGGAGCGACAGCGCCCTTGCCAGACAATTCTTTCCCCACGGCGCCATGGCCGTTGGCGTTCCCGCTGCTTGTGGTGGACGCGCCGGCGGCGGCGTCTTCCTCCTCATCTTCCCCTTCTTGAAAGCCTTGGTCGTCGCCGTTCTCGTCGTCTTCTAGATCGTCGGCCGCCTCGTCTTCACCAGCGGCCACCCCCTCGCCGTTTTCTTCGCCCAACTCCATGCTTTCTTCCTCCTCCTCCTCCCCCTGGCAGCCGCCGAACTCCGCCTCCTCATCGTCGTCGCAGGCCGCGGCCTGGTCGGGCCCTCCACCTCCCGAAGCCATCAGCAACTGCTCCTGGGCACCTCCGCTGCCCGGAGCGGCTTCCCCCAACTCCTCGATGTTGCCATTGCCGGGCTCGGTGCTGGCTAAGCTCCCTCCACCGGCCTCCTCTTGGTCGACCGCGGCTTGGAGCCGTTCCATGAGCTCGGCCTTGAGGCCCTTGTCGGAAAGGCGCCGCTTCTTCAACTCCTCCTTGAGCTCGGACACCTTCAACTTTTTCACGTTCACCGGCGAGCAGCTCATGGCGGCAGCGGCGACGGCAGGGACTCGATGCGGTCTGGGCGTAGGCGGCTGGCTCGTATAGCTGCGGCAGCTGCAGAAAGAGATCCGCCTGGCGCCAAATCCTTTCACCGAGGCTCGCGAGGCACGAACGAGGAGCGCGACTCACGGGCTCGAGCACGTAACGCTACGCTCAACCCGCCCCCGTCGCGCGCCTCTTATATAGCCTCGCCCCTCCTTGCCAAACTGCCTCAGCTCTCTTCTCTGGCGGTAGCAGTACTACGGTAAACATGGGGCGCAGCGAAAAAAAATTTTTTTTTAGCTGTTCCCTGAATTACGGGCCAATGTCCCACATTACGGGATAGCTCACTGAAGGTTGGGCCCTATATCTTCACCCAGAAAACATACCAGATGGAATTAGATATAAAATATTGCTGATTTTTTTTTCCTAGCAAATTGTAGGTTATATTATTACAGGAAAGTTATTGTTTATGACTACATTAAAAAGCATCTACATGGAAAATGGAAATATAATAAAATGTAATGGGGCCAAGGTTTGCATTGGTTGCCATGTATTGTAGCAACTCAGAAGCTATACAAGCGCACATACACTGAAAAGAAAAGCAGCCTGAATTCTACCTTTGTCCAAGCCATTTTATTAAAAATTGTTTAGTTTCCACAATCAGCCCTTCAGTGATGGTTGAATGCACTTTGCATTCATATTCAATAGTCTGTTGTATACCACTCAGTTATGCAGCACAATTTTTTTTAAAATTTCTGTAATCTTTAATTGCTCTCTGCATTTGTTGGGCTTTATACAAAAGGAAGTTTTGCACGTTCTTGAACAAAAGTCAGAGAATAAAACTTTAAATTATATATTAGACAAATAGAGTCAGCCAATCTCAAACATAAGGCCTGTACAGAGCTAAGAACAATTCACTACTAGGACGCTCTTTTCTGGAATATTAGCTAGCTAGCAGCTTTTTCATGTGTTATATTAGTATTTCAACTTACCGGTCACATACTGCAGATTCCTACTGTGCTAACAATATGTGGACAAGAGGGGACAGTTACATGCTTTTTATTTGCCTTACAAATTAGATTAGATTTAAGTGCACTATTCTACTGTTTAGAAACCAAAATATATGAAAAAAACAAACAGTTCATTTCTATCACTTATGGCAAACATTTCATTTTCAAATATTACCCAATCATATATCTTTTAGATAATATACAAGAACATCATTACAAATTAAGTTGTCAAAACAATAACAAGAGTTGCTTAAAAAGGTATCTCTGATTATATTGTCAAAGTAAATCAAAATTACATTTAAAAGTAATTTTTTCTTCTTTCTCATTCCTCATCTCTATATGCTTTCCAATTTTATACAAGTTATCTTCAGAGATACTTAACAAGTACAGTATCAATTTTTTAAAAATAAGAAATTCTTAAAATAATTCTGCTTTAATTGGCAATACACGGTCTATCACAGGTATAGAGTGAAAGATACACAATGGTAGAAATATGAGTGTCCTTCCTTCCCCTTTTACCTTAAATGTCCTGGCCTTCAAAATCAGCTAGATGAATAAATTGCTCAGCAGAAAAAAGACAACTGAAGGAAGATGCAGTCACAAACTGCCAGTCTCAGTATATACTGAACAGTGAGGATGACAGTAGAAAACAGAATTTCAGAAGATGTCAACTGCTTCCTTGCCAAAGACCTAGAGCACTGGCAACTGAAAGCAGGTCGTCACTGGCATTTAAGACAATTGGGCCAGGGCATTAGCTATCACCATGTAAAGACCCAAGATACCAACACTTGGAGGCTCATGGATTAGTAGTTTTAAAAGTCCAAAATAGTGGTAATGAAACAGCAGCTGTTCATGCTGAAGCAGAATACTTTGAAAAGCCTGGAGCAAAGTCATTCATCCTCAGAAAGTCAAGACGGTAGGTGACTAGAATGTCAGGGACTGAACAAGGATTGTTGGTCCAGGAAATGGAGTTAGTGGTGCACAACATGCAGCTGCATAAAAGCCCTCCTGGCCACGATTGCCACCTGTTCCTTCAGTAGAAGTGTTGAGTCCAGAAGAACCCTCAGGTTACACAGTGGATCTGTTTGGGACAGTGCCATCTCGTTTAACACCAAAGGTGGCAATTCTCCTTAGACCAAAGAATCCAAAACCTAAAGCCACTTGTTCTGGCCAGGATTCAGTTTCAGCCCATTGCTTCCAGTCCAGCCCTTAACAGTCTCCAAGCACTGCAAAAGGGAGGACAAGGCATCACTTGGTTCACCATGGGCCGAGAGATACAGCTGGGTGTCATCAGTATATTGATATCTTAGTCATCCATGATGGTGGATGATCTCACCCATTGGCTTCATGTAGATGTTAAACAGAAGTGAAGAGTCCCAAAGGTGCTTTTTCAGGAGGCAACTGGACTTTCTTATACACCTCCAAGTGCTTCAACAACCCTCTAAAAGGATGCAAACGGCCAGCTATCTGCAAGGTATATAAATCCTTCCATTCGCCACCATCTAGTCAGAGCTGAAGAAGCTTCTTGGATGAGAAGCAAAACATCTTCAGAGAAAAAACAAAGTCCAGTTGCCTCCTGAAAAAGCACCTTTGGGACAACCATGACTGGATGACTGAGAATCTCTATATACTTCCAGAAGTGAAGAGAGTACTGAGTCCTGCAGAACCCTGAGGACTAGACCTCTTGCTTCTTATCATCACCAACTGAGAATGGCCATAGAGGAAGGAAATGAACCAGGACAATACAGAGCCGCTGTATTGTCCAGTATATACATGCCCAAAGCCACTCCAGAAGGATATCGTGGTATAGAAGGCTGCTAAGAGGTCAAATAGAGCAAGGATGGATGTGCTACCCGCCTCTCGCTCCCACCAGAATTCATCAAAAGTGCATCCAATGCCATTTCCATCCCATATCTAGGCCTGAGCTCTTACTGGAAAGGATTTAGATAATACATTTTATCCAGAAAACTCTGGAGCAATATATAAATTATGGTCTGCTTAGTTCTTGCTTTATTTTTTTTATACCCAAATGATCAAATTGATAATTTATTAATCAGTCAAGACTCACTTTGGTTTTCCATGCATGTGCTCAAAGGAAGCCTTGCTATCAGCTGGTATTAGGCTGCTTTTGGTTTACTGATATTCCAGAACAGCATATAGAACAAGCAGTTATGCTTTAGTCTGTTTCCTGATGCACACATCTTCAGTGTGTGCTCTTTCCTCACTCCATCACTCTTTCCTCACTCCATCAGTTTCATTGTGTCTAAATAAATCACCCTGGAATTAAATGAATTTAATCGGAGAGCAGAGTTAGACTTGGGCACCACATGTCTAGGAATATTTTTCATAGTCTTTTTTCTCTAATTGCAATAAATCTTTTTGCCTGAATATTCTTGGTTACCAATTTTTCCTGGAGAAATTCTTGTTTTCCAACCACAAAACATTTCCAACCACAAAACATTTGCATTGTGTTATGGTATATGTCCCATTTACAAAAACTGTTTTAAAATATCAGTCTGAATCTCAAGATTCATATTGCAATAAAGGTGAGCTATGAGAATCTCAATAACAGTAAGAAACTTCTCTTATTTATCTGGGCAGAAGCCTTTTTCTATTCTCTCTGCTCTATTTCAGTGGTAATCTTATTATCTGAACATAATAGAATTTCTATTAATTATTGTTCCAACTTTTCTAAAAATTGAATTGCTCTTAACCATGTTGATTTCACCAGATGAAAACAAAAAGTATTTTGTACTGCAGAAATTGTGTCTTAATTCTACCCATGCTTGAGATAGTCCCAAGACTTTGAATACTGGTATATATGGAAAGTAATCGAGATATTTACTGTTCTGAGAACTCTTAAGCATTTTCATCCTGTACTTTTCTAGTTTGTTTTGTTCATGGAATTAACATGAAGTTAGTAAATTATCTTCCTAAAAGTTTCTATGACGTAGTATCCATTATCTTTCAAATATATTTACTAAAGAATCAATGCAGTCAACCTTGAAGAATCCCCTGTAAAAATGCTATTTCTCTGCTAACATGTTCCTTGCTAGACTTTATTTATTTAGGTCTGTCATTATCTTTGAGTCCATCTGAAGATCTCATTTTCAGAAATATGATTAATTTTCCCTTGATCTTCTTGATACCTGGATATATTCTCAAAACTCCTCCAAGCAATCAATCACTGAATTGAAATGCACCATGGAGATCTAGCCCAATATACCTGCTATAGATACTTCTTAGACAGACCTATCTAGTATCATCATCTCCACTTTATTATATTTTATTATATTGTATTATACTGTATACTGTATTATAGTGCATTTTATTATACTATAATTCTCAGGGGTGTGGGCACATCCATTTTAAAAGCCTTTTACTCTACACTAAGGCCACATCAGATCTTTAATACTCCCATTTTCACAACACATTCACCAACATTTTCTTTCTGGGTCACCTATTCATTGTATCACATTTCTCAATTTCTCTGAAAGACACTGCCCCTTTAATTTTTTCCTCCACTGTTATCCCCAGTTGCCTTTCCCATCTGTTAGCCTATTTTTTTCCTCATTTCTTTCTATCGGCTGCCACCACACTTTCACTGATACCTCTATTCTTCAGTGTATTGTGTTTTCCTTATTAATGCAATATTTTGGAGCAGACATGGAGCAGTTATAAGGAAAGAACTGAAATCCATTCATACAGCAATGGATAGATTTTCATTTTTTACAAGGACTGAGGTTCATCAGCCTGAAGTTCAGATGTAAAATATCAGATCTAGAAGATAAAGAGATATTAAAAATTAAGGGACAAGATTTTCTAAATTCTTGAATAAATGATAGCTGAGAATTGCAATTTTTCCATTTAGGAGGAAAACAAGCATATATTTTTTTATTGTTAATTGGGTCTTAAGGATGTTTCTTGCAATGCTTCCTATTAATGAAAAAGCATACTTCTCTATCAGCTCTATAATATTGTATATGTAATTGCTGTAAAATAAGTAAAACCGAACATGATGATGATATTATCCATTTGGCTGTGTCAGACTCTTGACAATTCTGTAACCAGGTCTCTCCATGTTTTCCAATCTTGCACTACTTTGAGTTGTTCTATGCGCTGGCTTGTGTCCACTTTGATGGTGTCCAGCCATTGTGTTCTTTGGCAGCCTGTTTTCCTTTTACTAGTAAGTCTTCGGAGCATAATTGCTTTCTCCAGTAAATTCCCCCACATGATATGGCCAAAATAACTAAGATGCAGTTTTGTAATTTTTGCTTTCAAGTGGCATGTCTGGCATTGTCCAGTACTAGCTTGCTAGTCACTTCTGCTGTCCAAGGAATACCAGGAACCTTCTCCAGCACCACAGCTCAAATGAGTTGATTTACTTCTGAAACTGAAAACCAAACATAGACTCCAGATTAAAGATTAAACAAGAATAGAGTTACACAAAAATGCATCACTCACAATGAACCTTGCAAACCAATTTTCATTGAAATATAAAAAATATATTAAGCATTAAAATTTCACTAGTCACAATTATGGTAAATAAGAACTAGATTACTTGGTAACGAACAGAGTGCTATCTAATTTCATTTTTTAGTACCAGAGGTGCTTATAGGTAGCAAATATCTTCTACTGGACTGGAGACCAGTATCGGTTTATGGCCTGTTGGGAACCATGCTATTCAAGCAGTGGGCGAGCATCTGAAGCTTCATTTGCAAATGCTCAGGAGGTAGGTTGTGCACACAAAACCATCTCCCTCCTTTGCTGCCACTGCTGTTGCTGGAGCCAGAAAGATTGGGGACCATTGTTCTAAGATATCTTGGATACTAATATCTCTATTTCATTATACCCCTCCCATCTTTGTTTATTCATATTGAAATCAAGTATCTATTCATTTAGTGCAGCTATTTGAGGTTCAAACTTCCAACAAGTTTGGAGTTCTTTTGAAGACTTGCCTTGCTTTTTTTAAAATATGTTTTTGTTGTATTTCCATTAAACTTGCCTTGCTTTTTCATGTCTGTTTCCATCTTTATTGTCTTTACAGATGTAATGTTCCATGTCATCTCTTCTTCTATCAGTTATCTGAAATCTTTTGTTAAATTATTTCCTTAGATTTTTGTCTTTTTTGATTTTGACATCTCTTTTTAACAATTTTAACATTTTGTTCTGACATCCAGTTTTACTTCTTCTGTTTCTTGATCTCTGGGTGCCTCTTTTCACATTTATTCTTAACAACTTCTATGATTTCCCTCCATGGTTCCTCAGATCCCCTGTCAATGAAATTAAGGAATTCAAAACAATTCCTGATGTTCTGTTTGACAAATGTGGATATATGCTTAAGATTATATCATTAAAATTGGTTGGCTTTCTTCATCTTTAAATTTGGGACTTACCCATGAGGAATCTGTGATTTTGTTTCATAGAAACAAAATTGCCTTTGCCAATATAACTGATGTCTACCACTTTCTTGTAACAATAACTTGTAACAATCTTATTTCTGTGTACTCTATCAGGTAACGTCCATGTATAGGTATTTCATATATAATTGTATTGTATAGGTATTTTATACGCAGTTCTTACCCATTGTATATAGGCATTGAATTAAACAGTTCTCATAAGACTGTTTAGCAATAAACTATTGGATTGGCAGAAATTGGTTAAGTCACTCTCCTGCTTTACATATCCTACTTTCATGTTCTGTTGGATTTCAAACTGAACTTCATCATAAAATTAATCAACCATCTATTCTTTTACATGAGTGATAGGAACATAAATTTGAATGATTGTCATACTGAAGGATTGACTGCAAAATCGGATTTATATTATTTGGGCATTGACTACATTCTGCCCAAGTACTTTATTTACTATATCTTTCCTGATCCTGAAAGCAACACAATTCCTTCTTTATTTTTCATGTTCTGAGTAATTAAAGGCTAGGTCACACTGGCCGACAGATGCAAAATGTATGTAAAAAGGACACAGCGGATGAGAAAATTTTCCATCCATTTTTATCCGCTCTCAAAAGTGCCCCAAATTTGCATAAACAGAGCGGACAACGGAAAGGAACGGACGTGGGGAGGATATAGCGGGGATGTAAAGCAGACGTTCGTAGGAAGCCTAGAGGATGGAAGCGGATGACACATCCGCAGGGCTTCCGGGGGAGAACAGCGAAGCGGATGCGCAGAAGAAGGAACGGATGCGTAGCGGATGACGTGGATGCATCACGGGAGCCTATAGGATGCATAGCGTCTGAAGCCTAGCAGATGCAAAGCATTCACTGCGCATGCGGGGAGGATGAATTGCGTAAGCTCCGTGAATATAAAAGGATGCATTCCATTCAGAGGAAATGCATTCCATTCAGAGGAAAGACCTGCTGCCAGAGACATCTTGAGAGAACACCATGGGGAAGAAGAGGAAGCCTGTGCCTACTCCTGCCAGCCCTGGCAAGGACAGAACCACCATCCCACCCCCTGGCGCTGACTCTGAAGCTGCTGGTGCTTCTGCTGCTGCTGCTCCTGCTGCTCCTGGTGTTGCTGCTGCTGGTGCTTCTCCTGCTGCTGCTGCTGCTGGTGTTGCTGGTGCTTCTCCTGCTGCTGCTGGTACTTGTCCTGCTGGTGCTTCTCCTGCTACTGCTGGTGCTTCTCCTGCTGCTGCTGCTGTGGTGGACCAGCCCCAAGGCCCTCAAAGCCCTGCTGCTGACGGCCCTGAAGCCCCTGCCAGAGGGAGGAAGAGGCAAGGCAAGGAGAAGGGGGAGAGGAAACAGTACTCCATTTCTGAAGACCATGAGGAGGAGGTGCTGGGATGGCTGAGGGAGAACAAGTACCAGTGGAGGAAGGGCCACAGGCTCTATCGCGACACCAAGCGGAAGCAGGCAGTGTGAAGAGAGAAGGCGGAGAGCCTGGGCTACACTTCAGATGTCCTCCTGGGGTGGTGGAAGCACATGCTCACCTGATATGGCAAGCTGCACCTGAAGAGATCCGGGCAGGCCGCTGTCAAGCTCACTGACCGGGAGACCTATGTCATGGCGAGGTGCAGCTTCCTGGAGGGTGAGATCCACCACTGAGGAGCAGCCCCTCTGTCAACCCTCTCCCTCAGACAGCCCACAGAGAGCCATTCCTCTTCCAGCCAAGAGACAGCTACAGTGTCCAGGCAGGTGTCTTTGGAGGGCCCAACGACAGAGACCGCCCCCACCAGCTGCACTCCCCATGCCAGAGGACATGGAGGATCCCCTGTCTCAGATGGAGCAAGAAGAGGCAGTCACCAGAGACCAACCCACACCCACCCCCAGCTCTACCTCCAAAGAAAACAGGCAGAGAGGCAGACCGGAGGGACAGAGCCACACTGTCCTCTTGGAGATCAGGGACACAATCAAAGCCAGCACAAATCTCCTCTCCCAGCTGGTCCACTTTGACATACCATCCTCCAACCGCAAGCCCTTCATCACGTACGTGAGCCAGACCCTCATGGACATGCCCGAGGCCCAGTACCAGGCGATGAAGGAGAGGATCAACGCTCTTCTGCACCACCCTCCAGGTCCAGCTGAACCTGTTGCTACCCACTCCAGGTCTGCTCCTCCACCCCACGTGATGTCACAGCCCTTCCATGGATTTCAGCAGCCCCTCGCCTACCAAGCCTACCACTACCAGGACTTCCCACAGCAGAGGCAGCCCTTCCCAGTCCACACCCAGGTTCCTTGGACGCCACAGATGCCTCAGCTGACCCAGCTGCAGACCAGACAGCCCCACTACACTCCTCCTTCCTCCACCCCACAGCCAAGCCCTTCCTCAGAACATCTGTCATCAGTGTTGGGCCTCACATCCCAGGTCTTTGAGGAAGTGCCTCTCAGCCTCACGGGACTGAGCTTCCTGCACACACCATCTCCTGTTGTACTCTCGGAGCCAGGCACCCCAATGGCGCCTCAGACCAGCACTCCAGCAACAGCCACCTCCACAGTCCCTGGCCCCTTACATCTGAGACCATAGGCACGCCTCAGAGTGACTGAAAAGAGTGCCAGAGACTGAGTTGTTACCTTTTCACCTTATCTTTGCTTAAAGACACTTTACTTGGGTCATTTTGCTTTTTAATAAAGTCATACAGTTTGTTATTAATAAAGGTTATCTTTGCTTCACACACTTGGTTCATTTTTTTTACTTAATAAAATGTTGGGGAAAACTTTGAAAAAAGGGTTAAGCCTTTGCATGCTTGTGGGATTGGTAAAAATAGGGGTGGGATGGATAGCTGTGGGATGGGTAAGGATAGCTGTGGGATGGATAGCTGTGGGATAGGTAATAATAGCTCTGGGACAGGCAAGGATAGCTGTCGGATGGATAGCTGTGGGAGGGGTAAGGATAGCTGTGGGATAAGGATAGTTGTGGGATAGATAAACTTCCAGTGCAAGTATAGTGGGACTGTATGGTCCATCCTCCCAGCTGCCACTCATATGGCCCTTTATTATCAATAACAATTTAATCATTGATCCACACATGTCAACACAAACACAACTCTTTATTAAACGCCCTGTTCATTGTAGGCCGACCAAACATACATGGCCCAATCTCATCCGTGTGATGAGACAGGCTGAAGGAAGCATCCATTAAGCATCTACCATCCTGTCTTGCCACTCCACTGCTCCAGCTGGGGAGTTGCACCAGTGTTTCAGGAGGTTGCGCTGCTTCTTCCCTCTACGTGAAGCTCTGTTGGGGCCTTGCACATCCACAGTGTCTATCAGAATTAGTCCTTGCCTCAATTCACCAGGCTCCATGTCCCCATTGCCTTGTTGACAGTCCACAAACCTGTTCTGCAACACTGGGTAGCGGGTGCGCATGAGATTGTGCAGGATGCAGCAAGCTTCCATGATGTTCCTCACGGTCTGTGGGCGATGCTGCATGGTGGTGAGAAGTACCTGGAACCTGTTGGCCAGGATGCCAAAGGTGTTCTCCACCACCCGTCTTGCCTTGAACAGCCTGTAGTTGAAGATCCTCTCTTCACGGATGAGATATCTGGAACTGTAGGGCTTCATGAGGTAGGTTCTGAGGGAGAAGGCGTCATCACCCAGGATGAAGTAGGGCACATCTTGTGTGTCATTGGGTAGGGGGTCTGGATCTGGGAAACCCATGATGAGGTTGCGTTCCAGCCCACTCTTGAGGTCACTGGCGTTGTATATCTGGGCATCTGAAGCTGACCCGTTGCCTGAAGCATCGATGTACATGAACTTGTAGTCGGTCATGTCCGTTAATCCTCACTATTGGAGTCTGAGGACGTGGACGGTAGCTCAGAGCATCTGCTGGAAATGTTTGATTTGTTTGAAAGTAAATAAGAAAGCAGCACGCAAGAAAGAGATGGGAGGGTGAGCCCTAGCGGGTTGGCCTTTTCAGAGAGCACAAATTGATTTCACTGAGTTGCCAGAAAAGGGGGGTTGGAAAGAATCTTCCCTTAGCTCTGCTCAGGATCAGAACTTGTCCAAGGGAAGACACAGGGGTTTCTCCCTTTGAAATGCTGATGGGGAGACCCTATTTGGCCAAACTAGGCAATCCCATACTAGAGTTCAGGGACTTGTTCCTTCGGAAATATTTGCTGGCACTATCTCAGTCTTTGCTTTCTCTTCACAAACAGGGACTGTTGGTGCAACGACCACCTTTGGCTGGTAGCCAACACCCACACGAGGCTGGAGACTGGGTCCTGATAAAGACTTGGAGGAGTGAAAAACTGCAACCTAGCTGGGAAGTTCCGTACCAGGTGCTACTGACGACTGAATCTGCAGTCCGTACTCGGGAAGGAGGCTGGACGCATTATAGCAGAGTCAAGAAAGCACTGGAACCTGAGAAACCTTGGAAGGCAATCCCAGTGGACGGTCAGCCGCTAAAGATAACTTTGAAGAAATAGCCAGCAGAAACCACCATGGAGATGTCGGCTGAACTCTGGAGAGGACTATTTGTTGCAACTACATTTACATTAATACATCAAAGAAGTTCACAATATGTTGGACCTGCGGGTGACTTGGGAACAGACTTGTGGGATGACAATGTGTTCATAAAGGATCTCAAGAAGGTCTCACATTCCTTGAACATCACCAATTGCTGGTTATGCATGCACATGTCAGGAAGAACAGGTCAACTGGAGTGGCACATGTACAATCGGGTATGTGATATAAACTTGATGGCCTTCCCCAAGGCCGGATATGTAATAAAAGAGACTCAGAATCTGGCCTTACCCAGAGACTCTGGACCCAAATCTCCCGTGGTATAATAACACCATTGGGAGTAGCCATGAACTACCGAGATATACATATTCTAAATAACTTCACGGTAACAATGTTCAATGATACAATAAAGAATATTAAAATGATCAACACCGAGCTTTCTGAAGTAAGACAGGTTGCTCTACAAAATAGGTATGCTTTAGACATTGTATTAGCTACAAAAGGGGGTGTGTGTGCTCTGATTCATTCACATTGCTGTGTATACATCCATGATTTCCAACCGAATATTACAAAGACAGTAAAAGTAATGGAAGAACGTATTCGCTCTTATCCATTATCACAAAGAGGTGATTCCTCATTGCCAGACCTGTGGGGAGCACGATGGTCTTGGCTTCCCAGTTCCACTTGGTTTAGATCTACCATAATGGGAATTATATTGATTATTATATGCTGTGTATTGTTGTGTTGTTGTGTTCAGTGTCTCCCTGATGCAATAACAATGTGTGGGAAGATAGGGAAATCCTTGGGTTCAAGATTTGAGAAGAAGCAGGAAGCAGAACCTCTAATGATGTATCAGAGAGAAATCACTCTGAAAGAAGCAGAGGATCTGCTATTTGAGTTTGAGACAAGAGTGGAAAAAGAAAAAGGGGGGATTGTGAGCAGAAAGTGTAAATAAGAAAGTGTTCCAGTTTGTGCACAAGATAAAAAAACAAGATAAGGCTAGAACAATGGGGAATTGTAATAAAGTGCTGCGATGTCAGAAACTGTGTAACTGCTTTTGCTAGATAGGGAGCTAGTATGAACCTTTGAAATATATGTGTCAATTTGAAAACAGAAAGAATGTGAGCCAAGCCCTCGTACAAGGGGGCGGACAGTTAGGGTATAAAAATGCTGCCTGAATTTTGCTCTGGATTCCTTCAATGCCTGAGGGAACCCGTCTCTGCAGACACGTGAATAAAACCTTGTTTTCCTTGGATCAAGGAATCTTTTGGTGATTTTTTTTTTATCTGCTTCCACCTCACAATTCCCCAAAACAGCCCTCCCTCCCCAATGAAGCAACACAGCTGGAGTTTTAGGGAAGCAATTGCTTAAAGTACACATATTGGTTTAAAATGCATTTGCTTGCCACTTTTTCCAAAAGTTTATGATTCAAAAGAAAAATATTACATGTATGTAAATGCACACTTTTTTTTCTAATATTCTCATATCCCTAAAGTACACAGCTGCAGCTCCGTATTTAAAATAATTTTCAGCCCTAAAACTCAGTCAGTTCACATAAAACACAAAGGATATGATTTATGAAGACAGCTGTTTTATAAAAGAATGGTTCACAGCTTAATGTCTCAGCCAATTGTAGTATACTGAATAAACTATGATTAAACAAGTAATTGTTTGGCACCATAGCAAAACTTACCCCAAACTCTAGATTAAAAGATACTGTGTGTCAAAACAGAAGACCGATTTATCTTGGAAGCATTCATTCTTTAAAAATTCATGATTTTAAAAAGAATTAAATCAGTAAAAAATTATCCAGAGGAAAGTGTGCAGGTTTAACATTTATAAGGTTTATCAAATCAAGGTTTAAGTCCTTTCCATCTAGTATCAATTGCCCAGCAAGTTCCTATTTTTAGTAAGTATTTTCCACCCGATGCTCTTCATAAGAAGATTCCTAATTTCCAAATTGTAATGCTGTGTGTGGCTCTGAGGCAGACAGACTTAGGTCATATATGGTCTCTTCTTTCGGCGACATGGTAATATGCGTTATTTGTTAAAAACCAAACCACACATTTCTGAGAGGCGCTTTTAAAAAAGCGCTTTTAGCATATTGGGAACAAGTTCGCTGCTGGCAAAATCCAGGAGCGCTCGGGACACTTTACCTGCAATGAAATCGCGCCTCAACTTGAAAGTCCGGAGGGAGGCAGAGATGTCTGGGCGGTGACCCGGAAAGGCGAGAGAAACTCTCGCTGGGACCCGGCCCGTTTCGAAAGTCTCCATGGCGACCGCTAAGAGGCCGCCATGGCGACGGAGGAGCGTGAAGTAACCGCAGCGGGTAAGGACTGGGGATTAGTGAGCAGCTCCACCATTTCCTCTATACTTCATATCTCCACCCCACTATCTCCTATAATTTTTTAAAAAAATGCTTTTTTTTTTTAATTGGAGGAGATTTAAGCTACATCTTTTTCCTGGTCTACCGCCCCATCTTCAAGTTTATTTACATTCAGTAGGACTTTCCTCAAGTCTCTCAATCCAGTCCCAGTTTTCTTTCCTCACACGAATCCTCGGGACAAAACGTAGCCATGCTGCTCCCGTCTCTTGCGGGGCTAGAGAGAAAATTCTGAATTTCAAAACCCTTTTTCGTTATCAACGATAACAGAAAATTTTAGCAATGCGTGCCTTCTCCAACTTAATATAGGCTTCGTTCCTATTTCAAAGCAGTCATTGATTATTTGGTTTGCTTACTTTGAGGGCTGCCCTCAAGATAGTCCAGAGCAACTACTTTATTCATTCAGCCTTTCTAAGATGGATACATAAAATATGGCATTACACACCCACCCCCCAAAAATTGGCACCTAGACTGTTATTAAAAATCATGTGTGATTCACAATCACTCATCTTTAAAGAATCAAAAATTGTTCTTGTTACTATGACTGTGTTCCGTAGACTATATTGAGTCAAAGAGACTGATCATATTTTAATGTAAAATGTTTTAATGTTTTATATTTTATGTGTCATGAAAACAATAAAATGTGATATTTTAGTGAACTATGTTTATGTGAATGGGTAGGCTTATTTTGCAAACAGAGACAGTGCTTTAACATTCTTAGGGAAACTGAGATAAATATAGCAGGTGTATTTTTTTCTCCCAAATCCAAACAAATTGGATAAAGAAAGTGGTAACATTTGAAATGTGTAATTACTTAAAATGTATCAGAAAAGAATGATTTAACAGATTTATTCACAAATGCAACATTTAAAGTATACAAACCCAGACATGGCTTTAAAATGTTGATCATAGTATTTGTAAATTATAGGATAGGAATGTGTTTACAAGTTATAGGTTTGTTGAAACGTTTAGAAAATTTATAGATCTTAAATATCTTTTTCAAATGTTTGCCACTAGCCAGTGACTTCATACACCTACCCCAAATATTCTTTATAAAGAGTAGCAATATATAAAAGACATTTGTTTAAATGAACAGGATAATTCTTTATCTGTATAATTTATATGTATTAAAAAGGGAAAAAAATTGTCTTAAGAAGAAATATTGTGACTGTACTGGACCACGCAGAGAACTTTCACAACTTATGAATTTATGCAAAGGATATCTTATTTTCTTATTGAGCACTACTAATAGAAAGATAAATGATAACAAAAGAAATTAAATTCTGAGAGTCATTTAAAATTGTAATTATAACTCTTCATTCTATCCCTCATAAAATACAGTATCTTGATTCTTCATCACTTTTGTAATTTTCTTGTGGATGACCTCCAGCTTAACAATGTCCTTACTAAAATGAAACATAAACAAGACATGATTTTTCAGAGACATGTTGAATGCCTTAGTCCAAAACAGCTGTCATCATCTGGTGGTCTGCAAGAAAATGTTGGTGATCTGCAGAAAAATTATTTGAATTTTTAATATTGCATAAATCAAACTACGGCCCCTGGACTGATACATGCAATAAATTTTTGTGTTGCTACAGAGAGTCTCCCCCTTTGGGATTTTTTTGTACAGGTCAGAGGGGGGCAGAAATTCCCATTTGGGGTCTGCTTCAGCCTCCTAGTGTGGGCCTTTGGGCGAAGGCTGGAGGGAAGTGCCGCTGGTCCCGAAGAGAGCCTTGTTCTAGTGGGATTGCATCATGGCCATCTCAGCCTGCTGAGCCTCCAGGCATAGGTACCAGGCCTTGCACTTCTGCAGGCCTTTCCTCTGCTTGGAAAGCCTATGCCGTGGTCCTCAGTAAGGTGCTTCTGCTAAACCTCCTTCTCAGTAAGATCCAATTTGAACTGAGCCAGCTGTTTTGCCAGCTCTTTCTGGTGGCTGCTTAGCTCCAACAACTGCTTCCTGTTGAGGCCCTAAAAAGCCCAGGCAGGCAGGTGAGGAGAGGCTGAGAGGAGATGGGCGAATAGTGACATCAAGTTGGCCATGCCCACACATTCACATGACCACCTAGCCAAACTTACCTGGTCATTCATTAGGCAGATCATATTAGTGGTCCACGGGATTTAAAAATATGAATTTAGTGGTCCCTGAGGTCCGAAAGGTTGGTGACCCCTGGTCTAAAGTACAGGTAGTCCTTGACTTATAACACTTCATTTAGGATTGTTCAAAGTTATAACAATGGCACTGAAAAAGTGACTTATGGCCATTTTTTACAATTACAACCTTTGTAGAATTCCCGAAAACCATGTGATCAACATTCAGATGCTTAGTAACTGATTCGTGCTTATGACCATTGCTGTATCTCAAGGTCATTTGATTATCTTTTGCAACTTTTTGATAAGCAAAGTCAATGGGGAAGCCTGATTCACTTAACTGAATTACTAACCCATGAGCTACAGTGATTCACTTAACAACTGTGGCAAGAAAGCTCCTAAAATGGGGCAAAAGTCACTTCATAAATGTCTCACTTAACAACAGAAATGTTGGGCTCAATTGTGGTCATAAGTTGAGGACTACCTGCATATACACTGGATACTATGCTCCTGTTACAATAGCCTAATACTGAACCTTTATAAAGAGCCACATCACACTCCTGATTCAGATAATAAGACAGAAGGCTTCACTATTTTTGTTATGACTCTTTTTAATTGCATTATCTAGGGAATATCATATATCTTGTCTACTAAAATATGATAGAACACTATCATATTGTTTGCTAAAATCAAAATATGTTTCTAATATACCGATAATGTATAAACTATAGGTAGTCCACAATGTATGACCACAACCGAGCTCAAAACTTAGGTTGTTAAGCAAGATAGCTGTGAAGTGAGTTGTGCCCCATTTTATGACCTTTTTGCCACAGGTAAGTGAATCTGGCTTCCATTGACTTTGCTTGTCTGAAACTAGCTGAAAAGGTTATAAATGGTGATCACATAATCCCAGGACAGTGTGAATGTTATAAATACATGCCAGTTGCCAAGCACCCAGATTTTAATCATGGGACTATGGGAATGTTATAATGGTTATGTTGGAAGAAATATCCATCTGGTTCAATTCCAAGCCGGGAGAAAGGCACTGAAGACAAATGGAGGCTAGAGGCTGATTTGAAAGAAGGTCTATTTATTGATAAACAGAACTACATGCTTGTGATTCTGCTGCAGCTGAACACATGGAGTTGAGAGTGTGTGTGTGTGGGGGGTTATTTGGGCTTTGCACTTGAACGTCCTGTTCCAGAACATGTATTCTATTGGCTGTTGTTAGACTCCCATGGGGCCATGTACAAATCCTAGGAGTTTGTCTGAGTTAAGTTTGGTTGAAGTTTGAACTGCTGGGGGTGGTGCAACTGAGATGATGCAATAAAGAGGCTTTGGGCAATTCTTAATGTGGCTGAGGGTTAATCCTACCTTTGTTGGATTTTGGGTGAGGGTATTTGCTTATGAATATAGCTAGCTATCTCTTTATCTCTTAAGTGCTGACATCTGCTGAGGGCTATTAAGAAAGGTGGGGGCTGCTTTCCAAGAGCATGTTTCTCCATTTCTCATCAGGGAAATAAAATATTCTGCATTTTTACTATTTTTAAAATATTTCATTCTTCTAGGAAATGGGTGGGTGCTAACTTTCTACAGTTGTAAGTGTAAAAACTAGCCATGTCACTTTTTTCAGTGCTGTTGTAATTTCAAACCGTCACTAAACAAATGGTTATGACTTAAAGACTACCTATAATATCCTTGTCCCAAAAAAGATAATGCATGCCCTTGCATGTTTTATTCTTGATAACCCCAAACTAGTATAGTAAGAATATGTCCTTTTCTTGAGATGTTGAACTCAGTGCCTTAATATATTGCACAATAACAGTCAACATATTACTAATAATTACTCTTTAGGGAATGTTAATCTATCTAAGGCATTGCAAGATTAAAGAATCCTATTGGACTTCTAATGTTATCATATATCATTTATTTTCTTTCATATGCACCTCTCTATATGTGTAGTTATACTAATACACATACATACATTCCACTAAGTCTGTCATAATAATAGTGTACAATAAGAGGAAAAAATAATAAAAAACTTATTCTATTTTCTGCAACCTCCTTATTCTCTTTGTTATTTCTTTAATTTACTTACTCAATGACTTCCTGGCAGATTTCCTCCTTATGGTTTTATTGTCAGTTTAATTTAATTTTGTTATGTTATTCAAAAATCTCTCTTTGCATCACATTTGTTTTAGCAGGTTTTAGAAACCTAAAAAACCCTTCCTTTTAGTAATACTAATGCTCTCACAATGTGAGTTGATTTGGTGCTTGTCTCTTTGAAACTATAGGAAAGCTGTGCTTTCTCTTTGAATCACTAGGTTTGCAAACATTTAGAGCTATCTAATTTCCCCATGGCCAGGAACTTTTGCCTCTTCTAGGCCTAGGAGAGCTATTATTCTTCCTTACCCTTAAAACTAACTGCATTGTTCCTAATACTTTTTAAAAATTGTTTTCTAATTATTAACAAAATGATCATAATGGTGGAAGAAGATATGGTGTCAAAGAGAAGACAAAAAAGAATATATAAAAATGCTTTAACAAAAAAAATGAAGAAATGCAATAAAGAACAAAAACATAATATGTCATTATAATAAAGATATACAATTCTATATATACTTGTCCAATGCAAATATTCAAATATGTATATTTTTCCAATATATTTCTATGACAAGCTTTTTGTTTAGAAAAAAACCTACTATATTATGCATAAATGAGTCCCATATTTCATGATACTTCTCTATGTCATAAGTGGCAAATGCAGTCAGGTCTGAACTACTGCAGATTATTGTTTATTTCTTTTTGGTGTAGGTAAGAAGATTTTTGTTACTCTAGGACCAACAGGATAAAACAATGACTGAATAAGGTTCCTTGCATTTACCTATTGGTCAACTGGTGGGATCACTAATATTCTCAATATTTAAAAGTCAGCAGAAAAATAATCACAAGTCAGCTTCTATTTGCTTGTGAAGAATTAGGGAACAAAAATATTGTAGAACAGCTTACTGTTGTACAGGAAATCTCACTATTCACAATACTGGTGTAACTTATCCCCTCCTGATTCGTGCTACATTTGTTCGGGTATTTTCCCACGTCATTGTAGTGCTTTTAAAGTTGTAGCAACATTTCAGCAGAATCTCATCTGCCATAATCAGGCTTCTGTATTGAGAATACAGAAGCCTGTATGAAGGCTATGATTCAATACAGAAGCCTGATGATGGCAGATGAGATTCTGCCGAAACATTGCTACAGCTTTAAAAGCACAACTACAATGACGTGGGATAATACCCGAAGAAAGCTGATCAGCATACATGTAAGTACCCGCAAAAACTTTAAAAAAACAAATATACATTCATACATACATACATACATACATACATACATACATACATATATATATTTGTTTTCTTAGGTTTTCGCGGGTACTTACATGTGTGCTGTTTAGCTTCCTTCGGGTATTATTCCACGTCATTGTAGTTCTGTTAAAGTTGTAGCAACGTTTCAGCAGAATCTCATCTGCCATCTTCAGGCTTCTGTATGGATGTGGGTCTTACAGCTCCTGGTTTTAAATTTGAGGCTGGTTCATTCTGATTGGCTGGGAGCCTGGACCTGTTTCATTGGACTTGGAGTTTGATTGATTGGTGTTCCTGGTTTCTTCTGTCTGTTTTGTGGCTTTGATTGGCTGGCAACAGTCTGTTCTTGTGTTGGAGGCTTTTAGTGCAGCTTGGCTCGGTGTGAAGGGACGGCTGCTCTTCATTAGCAAGCTGGGTTTCACCTGGGTGCCTGGTGGGGGGGTTAGGTTGGAGCTATCAGAGGGAGTCTGTTTTTGCCCAGGTGTTTGCCTGGCTTGTGGCATGGAGATCTTTCTATTTGAGAGTGCAGGCTTCCAAATGATTGACAGTCTGGTGGAATCATCTCTTCTATTCATGCTGTCAGGTCTTTTTTCAATCTCTATGGCTTCTTTGATGATTCTGTGGCTGGGGTTTTCTATAGTGGCCAGGGTTTTGGTGCCATTGAAGTTGATGTTGTGTCCTGTGGTTTTCATGTGTTGGACTAGTGAGGAGGTGTGTATATATATACACACACACACACACACACACACACATATTTGTGTATATATATGGACAACCTAAAAAGTGTATATGTGTGTATACCCACACACCTACAT
>BLBF01000018.1:15080183-15110248 GCA_015471245.1 Laticauda colubrina
ATGTAGGTGTGTGGGTATACACACATATACACTTTTTAGGTTGTCCACTAATTATAGGAAATATAATTTTGTTGGATTTACTTAGCAATTATCTTCTCCTCTGTAATATACTGTAGAAAGTTAACACCCACCCCTCTCCCAGAAGAATGAAATATTCTAGGAAATATTAAAAAGGCAGAATATTTCCCCTAAAAGAGAAATAGAAATCTTAAGAGACACAGAAACTCAGCCCCAGCAGATATTTTGGTGCCAGTTTATCTACAACACAAAAGACCTTCACCCTCAGGACATGATAGGATTAGCCCTCACTCAGATCCAAACCAGGATAAAGTCATTAAGCCATAATCGGAATTGCCCAAAGTCACTTCATTACATCACCAGCACGATTCAACCAAGCCTGGGACTCAAGACAACCTACAAAGTTACCCCTGCATGGCCCCATGGGAGTCTGGTAATGAATCAGAATACATTTCTTTCACAGGAACAGGAAGCAAGTTCAAAGCCCAAGAGGGTATAAATCTCTCTCACCCATGTGCTCAATTTTGCCCAGGACCTCAAACCATATGGTCCTGTCCTTCCGAGTAGTCTCCATGTTTCAAGTGTCTTTCTCCCCACTTGGAACTGAACCCAGATGGACATTTCTTCCAACGATACTGTCATTTAATATTATAGTCATGGTTTCTAATTGGTTCTGTAAATTAAACAGTAGTCTAGAAGTAATTTATTGTCTTAATCCTACCACTTCTGCTCTATGAAGTTCCTGGATAAACTGTTTTAGGATACAATAAGCCAAATCAAGAAATTGTATGGTGTGACCCTACAATAGTTAGTTTCTTTGAAGAAAAAATCTGCAACATTGGTTCTAGGCTCAGTGAAATAAAATAGTTTTTGATACAATTTACTTGTCCAATTGATCTAACCGGGCTTAATCTAAATGTGGATCAATGTTCTGTCCATCCAATATATTATAAATATCAGACAGGTTCCCCACTCTACCCTAAATACACAATATGTAAATATATTTTAGGAATCTCTGTGCCAGCAGTTTAGTTTAAAACATTGTGTATGCAGAAACACATACATATACACACAGGCAGGTCATGCTTTTCCTTTTCAGGGTAAACAACTTTTTGTACTACATCACAAATAAGTTAGAAATGGTATAGCAAAATAAAACAAAAACAAAAATAGTTCAGCAAAAATGAGACAACATAAATGCTAATGCTAAGAAGGAAATAAAAAGACGGGAACACATCCTTTCCAGCAGCTAACACCCTGATAAACAGGGATTAATACCAGATAAACAATCAAGCAGAAAACAAAGTCCTAATCAGGAAACTACCAAGGAAAAAACTATGCACCCAGCAACACTGACAGGGCAATCCATGGTATATAAACAGTGAGCAAACCCCGATTTATACATATGGGTGATATTACCTAGTTGGGTAATGAAATATCTGCAAATAACCAACCAAGCTTAGAGAGCACCTGAGCTCCATAGTTCAACCCTGAGTAACTTATGTTCTATTGGAATCTAGGTACTCAATGATTATCAGCCTATATGAGTATATGCTTACTTATTTACATTCCCAATCTATACACCTCTAGCATCACCACAACTGTTCCTTTATCCATAAACATCCTAAACAGGGAGATATCACACATTATCTTACTTCTTCTTTAATGCCAAACTATTCTCAGAATATTCAGTTTATTCTGGTACATCCTCTATTTCCATCAAAGGGTGCTTTTAATGCATTCAGCATATGATTAACACAATGTCAAATTTAATCCTAGTACACCAAAATTGAGGGATGACATTCACATCCAGAATTGATGAAAAAGAGAAAATTGGGACAGTGACACTCAAACTGAGAGTGAAAACAGAATGAAGGCAATTGATTACATCCCACTTATTTATCCAATTATATTATGCCTAACATCTAAATTAACTCTGGAAAGCTCAAAATGTTTGCTATGCTGCTTCTAATAAACACTTTACTGCTAATTTTGACAAAAAGTATGCTATGATTGACTTTTAATTCCTTGCTTTATAGAATCTGCAATAACAGAAATCGAAAAGAAAATCACAGAAGCCTTTGAAGTTTTTGACCATGAGTGTAATAAAACTGTGGATGTCAGGTCTGGAAAATTTCATCTGTTAAGAATTAGTAGCCCTAGTGATAAAGCTGTGTTAATAAAGACAATTATTTTAAAGAGGAATGTGCAACATTTTGACTGGTTTTAGATTAAGTTAGCCCCAATGTGGTTGAATGTCTGTGTTGCAGAATGGAAACTTCCCAGAAATCAGGAATCTGAGATCAAAATGAAAGAAGTTAATGTTATACACAAATCAGAGACTGGTAAACATCTGTGTTTACCATATAAAAGGCAAATGGAGAAGGGGAGTAGAGTTCTGTTCTTTTGTTATGGAGAAAAAGCCTGAAGTGTGAAAATTTGAGTTTGACAAAGATTGACAGAGGATAAGTTCTAGTTTGGTTTTACAATAGTTACCAGATTCCTGTTGAGCTTTTCTTTCTACATTTGGTTTTTTATAACACCTTTGCCTTTTTTTTGTTTTGTTTGTTTTATTGGCACAACCCTCTTTTTTCTTAACCACTATTCAATGTGGCATAGCTTATTGCTCAGCTGGAGATTTTGCTGGGGTTTATTAAGAAAATAAGTTAACCGGTTTAGTGTTGGACTGTTTGTATTTTTGAAAGCCAATTACTGACTGTACCTTTTTTCGTTTGTATTTTAAATATAAATTCTTTTTTTTTTGTGACTTACCATGTATTTGGGTCACTATTTGTAGACTCACATTTCCTGGCAAATGAATGAATTTCAGTGCTCCTTTTCCATTCAACAGGAAAGGTGATAGCAGCTTAATCCTGCCTTCCCCAACCTGGTGTCCCCTGGATGCATGGATTTTACTCAAAGAATTTTCTGAGGTGGTCATTACTGAGAATTCTAGGAGTTGAAATTTACATGTCTGGAGGTATCAAGGTAGTAGAAGGCCATCTTACCACAACCATAAATACTAATATTGAGTTATTCTGTATTAATCTAAATTTGGGGTAGGCGATTGTCAGGTCCCAGCCTAAATGACACAATGAAATCCAGCCGAGTCCAGTTCTTTATTTATTTAATAATGGACAGAATCTTACCAAATTAAAGCTGTAACCTTCTAACCTACTAGATATATACTAAAAAAAATTATAGGTTGTGACTACTTTGATCTCTTCTCCTTTCCCCCCTCTTACTCAGGACTGTGCAACCTCTCAATATGCAATCTTTTAATCTGGACCTATCTCTGATGGGATTTACTGCTTCCTCTTTGGGAAAGCTCTGTTTTGTTAAAAGTCCTCTCCACTGATTTTCCAGAAGTACACACTATTGCAATGATGTGATAAAACTAGAGTAGGCCAGTGAGTGTAAAGGCATTTATAAAATGAATGATTTTAGGACTTCTTCATAATTTGTCATGACAGGAATTTAAATTCAGTACTGCAGAACTATGTTTCAATTAAGTAGACATTCAATTTATGTTTGAAAGCATGAACTGATAATATTATATATTGTAATGTTTGTTTTGTCACTAAGCCCTTAAAGATCCATCACATTCTTTCGCTCAGGTCTTGTGAACTAACTGTATTTGGAGGCAGAAAGAATAACTGACACTTCTTTGTTCGTATTGGTATATCTGAAAAAACAATGCAATTGTTATACTTTTTACTAAATCTATAAGCCACCCTACTTCACTAAAGATCTGGAATTTAGGATACATGCAATTATATTCCCTTTATCTATTGCTTCAGTGGTTATGAACTTATGGACTAGGCATACTTGATGGGGAGGCAATAGAATAAAACAAATCAGAATTAAGAGATTTGTATTACTTGTATATTTCATAACAGATGTTCTCCTTTTTCAGAGAGATTGGCACTATCATTAGGTCATTAGGCTGTTGTCCCAATGAGGCGGATCTCCATGATATGCTTGCAGAGGTAATGATATAATTTTAAAGTTCTGTTACTTAAAGATGTTGAGAGTAAATCTGATCTCTTTTCCTAAATCAATAAGTATTAGAAATGCAACACGGAGGAATTTCACTGAGCAAATGAGGTATTTGCTTATCTTGTAATAATAGCTAGAGGTCCTATAATAATAGTTAGAGGCTAAAATTATATTAAATTCTTATAGAAGGGATTGCTAGTGTACTACTAAGCCGGAACAGTGAAGGTATAGGTAAATAGATGTAGGCCACCCCATTTTATTACAGTCCTGGAATTTTCAATATTGGTTAGTATCAAGTTAAAGCCTATGTCACACAGCACCAACAGATGGAAAGAGGATGTAAAACAGAGAGAAACACTTGCCATCCATTGGTTAACACGATGCATCCATTCTGTACTCACTGCGTCCGTTTTCCATACTCTCTATCTGTCCAGCATCCATCTACTGTGATTTCATCCGCTCAAAAAGTTTTGAGCTGCACAAAACTTTTTGAGCAGATAAAGTATCCAACGCGTCCATTATACATCCGCTACGCATACGGGGAACATCCGTTATATGTCCGTCGTCATCCATTACGCGTCCGTTATACCCACTAGGAATCCGCTGCGCATCCGCGCAACTCACATCCGCTCCAGCGGAAAACGGACACAGGGAGGAAGCAAAACGGATGCGGAACGGACACGCAGCATTAGTAGCACGGACGTAGAAAGGATGAAAGTGGATGCAGTTCGCATATAAAGCATTAAAACAGAAAAAACGTTCGTATAGGGGACGTATCTCAGATATTTAGGATGTCTGCAGGATGCCTGGAGGATGTAAAAGGACACCTAGTGGAAAACCTATATTTCCCATAAAAAGGGGGAGAAATCACCTGGATCTCACTTTCAGTCCAGCAGCCCTGCTGTGCAGACCTCTTCAGTCTTCATCTTACTCTTGCTCTTCCACAGCATCCAGTCATCTCCACCATGGATCGTCGCACGCTCCTTTTGGTAGCCGCCATCGTTCTACAACAGTGCGAAGCCCTCTACAGGCTCTTTCACCTGTTGTACGGGAAGAAAAGGAGGCGTCCAAGAAGTGTCTGGGTCCGAAGATGGATCACAAGAAGAGCCGAGTACGGACTGTATAACAAGCTGATGGTGGAGCTCAGGAACGAAGACACTCTTGCATTCCAGAACTTCATGAGGATGCCACCAGCCATGTTTGACAAAGTTGTGCAGCGGCTGAGACCCAGGTTGACCAAGGCAAACACCAACTTCCTGCCCAGCCTGGACCCTGAGCTGAAGGTGGCACTGACTCTGCGCCACCTGGCCTCTGGGACCACATACAGGAGCATGCAGTACGCCTGGAGGGTGCTACACAACACCATCAGCATTGTGGTCAGAGAAGTGGTGCAGGCCATCATCGAAGAATACCTGCAGGAGCTCCTCCAATGCCCCTCCACTGAAGAAGGATGGAAGAAAGTTGCAGAGCAGTGGTATCAGAGGTGGAACTTCCCCCACACTGTTGGAGCCATCGATGGCAAGCACATGGCCTGCAAAACTCCAGCCAAGTCGGGGTCCACTTATTTCAACTACAATGGCTTCTTCAGCATCATCCTCTTCGCCATGGTCGATGCTGACTACAAGTTCATGTACATCGATGCTTCAGGCTACGACTCATCTTCAGATGCCCAGGTATACAATGCCAGTCACCTCAAGGAGGGGCTGGAAGGCAACCTCATCGTGGGCTTCCAAGATCCAGACCCCCTGCCCAATGACATGCAAGATGTGCCCTACTTCATCGTGGGGGATGATACCTTCTCCCTCAGAACCTACCTCATGAAGCCATACACTTCCAGACTCCTGACCCGTGAAGAGGATCTTCAACTACAGGCTGTCCAGGGCAAGGCGGGTGGTGGAGAACGCCTTTGGCATCCTGGCCAACAGGTTCCAGGTACTTCTCACCACCATGCAGCATCGCCCAGAGACCGTGAGGAACATCATGGAAGCTTGCTGCATCCTGCACAATCTCATGGGCACTCACTACCCAGTCTTGCAGAACAGGCTCATGGACCACCAAGAAGACAATGGGGACATGGAGCCTGGTGAATGGAGGCAAGGGCAAAACCTAATAGATACTGTGGATGTGCAAGGCTCCAACAGAGCTTCACGTGAAGGGAAGAAGCAGCGCAACCTCCTGAAACACTGGTGCAACTCCCCAGCTGGAGCAGTGGAGTGGCAAGACAGGATGGGAGATGCTTAATGGATGCTTCCTTCAGCCTGTCTCATCACACTGATGAGATTGTGCCATGTATGTTGAGTGGCCCTACAATGAACAGGGCATTTAATAAAGAGTTGTGTTTATGTTGAAATGTGTTGATGAATGATTAAATTGTTATTGATAATAAAGGGCCATAGGTGTGGCACCTGGGAGGGTGGACCATACAGTCCTACTATGCTTGCACTGGAGGTTTATCTATCCCACAGCTGTTACCCATCCCACAGGTATCCCTGCCCATCCCACTGCTATCCTTACCCATCCCACAGCTATTACCCATCCCAAAGGTATCCCTGCCCATCCCACTGCTATCCTTACCCATCCCACAAGCATGCAAAGGCTTAAACCATTTCTAAAAGTTTGCACCAAGACTTTATTTACTAAAAGAACTGAACCAAGTGTGTGAAGCAAAGATAAACTTTATTAATAACAAACTGTAAAAGCAAAATGACCCAAGTAAAGTATCCCAAGCAAAGATAAAGTCAACAGGTAGCAACCCAGTCTCTGACACTCTTCTCAGTCACTCTGAGGCATGTCTATAGTCTCAGGGGTGAAGGGTCCAGGTGCTTTGGAGGTGGCTGCTGCTGGAGTGCTGGTCTGAGGCGCCATTGGGGTGCCTGGCCCCGAGAGGACAACAGGGGATGGTGTGTGGAGGAAGCTCTCAGAGAGCTGGCTCAGTCCCGTGATGTTGAGAGCCCCTTCCTCCATGACATGGGGTGTCAGTCCCAAGACCGATGACAGATGTTCTGAGGCCGGGCTTGGCTGCGGGGTGAAGGAAGGAGGAGTGTAGTGGGGCTGTCTGGTCTTCAGGTGAGCGAGGTGAGGCGTGGGTGGCATCGCTGTGGTGTGGGTGGCATCGGTGGCATCGGTGGCATCGGTGGCATCGGTGGCGTACGATGTACCTGTGCCTGGATTGGGAAGGGCTGCCTGTGCTGCTGGAACTCCTGGTAGCCGTAGCCTTGGTAGGTGAGGGCCTGTGGAAAGCCTTGGAAGGGCTGTGACATCACCTGGGGTGGAGGAGCAGACCTGGACTGGGTTGGAACAGGTTCAGCTGGGCCTGGAGGGTGGTGCAGAAGACCTGTGATCCTGTCCTTGATCACCTGGTACTGTGATTCGGACATATCCATGAGGGTCTGGTTGACGTAGGTGAGGAAGGGCTTTCAGTTTGAGGATGGGATGTCAGTGTGTACCAGCTGAGAGAGGAGATCTTTGCTGCTTTTGATGGTGTCCCTGATCTCCAGCAGGACAGTGTGGCTCTACCCCTCTGGTCTGCCTCTCTGCCTGCTTTCTGTGGAGGTGGAGCTGGGTGTGGGTGTGGGTTGGTCTCTGGTGTCAGCGCCCTCTCCTTGCTCCACCTGCGTCAGGGGGTCCTCCACACGCTCTGCCACGGGGAGTGCAGCTGTCGGGGGGGGTCTCCGTCGTGGGGCGCTCCACAGATACTTGCCTGGACACAGGAGCTGACTCTTGGTCAGAAGAGGACTGGCTCTCTGTGGGCTGCCTGAGAGAGAGGGTAGACAGAGAGGCTGCTCCTCGGTGGCGGACCTCACCTTCCAAGAAGCTTCACTTGGCCATCACGTAGGTCTCCCGGTCGGTGAGCTTGACTGCGGCCTGGCCAGATTTCTTGAGGTGCAGCTTCCCGTACCAGGTGTGCATGTGCTTCCACCACCCGAGGAGGACCTCCGAAGTGTAGCCCAGGCTCTCCGCCTTCTCTCTCCAAGCCGCCTCCTTCCGCTTGGTGTCTCGATAGAGCCTGTGTCCCTTCCGCCAGAGGTACTCGTTCTCCCTCAGCCATTCGAGCACCTCATCCTCATGTTCCTCTTCGATGGGGTACTGCCTCCTCTCCCTATCATGCAATTGCCTCTTCCTCCCTCTGGCAGGGCCTTCTGGGCCCTCATCAGAAGGGCTGATTCTAGAGGCTGCTCCACCACACCAGCAGCAGCAGCAGCAACAACAGCAGCAGCAAAAGCAGGACCAGCAGCACCAGCAGGACCAGCAGCACCAGGAGCAGCAGCAGCAGAGTAAGCACCAGCAGAAGCACCAGCACCAGGAGCAGCACTAGCAGAGTAAGCACCAGCAGAATCACCAGCACCAGGAGCAGCACCAGCAGAAGCTCCAGCACAAGAAGAGTCAGCCCCAGCAGCAGAAGCCCCAGCAGAAGCAGAGTCAGGGCCAGGGGGTGGGATGGTGGCCCTGTCCTTCTTGCCAGGGCTGGCAGGAGTAGGCACAGGCTTCCTCTTCTTCCCCATGGTTGTTGGCTGGAGATGTGTCTGGCAGCAGGTCTTTCCTCTGAATGGTGACCTGCTTGCGAGCTGCATCCTTTTATATCCACGGGGCTGACGCAATGCATCCTCTCCGCATGCGCAGTAAACGCTTTGTATCCGTTAGGCATCCGCTAAGCATCCACTAGGCGTCCGTGATGCATCCGCTGTATCCGCTAGGCATCCACTCTGCATCTGCTCCTTCCGCTGCGCGTCCGCTTTGCTGTGCTCCCCCAGAAGCCCTGTGGATGTGTCATCCGCTTCCATCCACTAGGCTTCCGTTGAGCATCCGCTTAACAACCTCGCTACATCCTCTCCCCGTCTGTTCCTTTCCGTTGTTGTCTGCTCTGTTTATGCAAATTTGGGGGACTTTTGAGAGCAGATAACAACAGATGGAACATTTTCTCGTCCGCTGTGTCCTTTTTACATACTTTTTGCATCCCTCGGCCGATGTGACAGGGCCTTAAGACAGCTTCTTTTATACCCTTTTCCATCCTCTAAAAGAGAAAATTGTCTACAAGAAAAATCAGAAATATGAGGGGGGGGGCGGAATCATTCATGGCAAAGTCTGTCTCCCAAAAGATGGCATAAAAGTCCCCAAGGATTTAATGTCTCTTTGAAACGTTTGCAGTTTGGTTTTGGAAAACTTCATGTATATTTTCTGTTTGTATGAGCAAGTGACAATAGATGAAAACTACAATGTTTCAGCTTGTTTACTTTTCTTAAGCCCATGTCACACTGAACCAACGGATGCAAAGAGGATGTAAAATGGACAAAAAACCTTGCCATCCATTGGTTAACGCGATGTATCCGTTCTGTACTCACTGCCTCCGTTTTTCATCCTCTCTATCCGTCCAACATCCGTTTATGGACGTTTCATCCGCTCCCAAAGTTTTGGGCTGCCTAAACCTTTTGCGCGGAAAATGTATCCAGTTCGTCCGTTCTGCATCCGCTACGCATCCGCTACTCATCCGTTACACATCCGCTATGCATCTGCTATATCCGCTAGGCATCCGCTGCGAATCCACGGAACTCGCATCCGCCCAGACGCAGGGAGGAAGCGGAACGGACGCAGAACGGATGCAGAACGGATGCAGCACGGAAACAAAGTGTTTAAAGCAGAAAAAACATTCGCAGAGGGGATCTATCTCTGATATTAAGGATGTCTAGAAGATGCCTAGAGGACGCCTAGAGGATGCAAAGGGACACCTACACTGCCTATAAAAATGGGGAGCAACTCGTCTGCATCTCACTTTCAGACCAGCAGCCCACCTGTGCAGACCTCTGCAGCCTTCATCTGACTCTTGCTCTTCCACAGCATCCAGTCATGTCCACTGTGGATCGTACCACAGTCCTTTTGGAAGCCACCATCCTTCTGCAACAGTACGAAGCCATCTACAGGCTCTGTGAACTCTACTATGGGAAGAAAAAGAGGCGGCCAAGAAGCGTCTGGGTCAGAAAATGGATCGGGAGAAGAGCAGAGTACGGACTGTACAACAAGCTGATGGTGGAGCTTAGGAACGAAGACACTCGGGCATTCCAGAACTTCATGAGGATGCCTCCAGCCATGTTTGACGAAGTTGTGCAGCGCCTGACACCCAGGTTGACCAAGGCAAACACCAACTTCCTGCCCAGCCTGGAACCTGGGCTCAAGGTGGCACTCACTCTGCGCCACTTGGCCTCAGGGACCACCTACAAAAGCATGCAGTACAGCTGGAGGGTGCCACACAACACCATCAGCATTGTGGTCAGAGAAGTGGTGCAGGCCATCATCGAAGAATACAAGGAGGAGCTCCTCCAGTGCCCCTCCACTGAAGAAGGATGGAAGAAAGTTGCAGAGCAGTGGTATCAGAGGTGGAACTTCCCACACACCATTGGAGCCATTGATTGCAAGCACATGGCCTGCAAAGCTCCAGCCAAGTCGGGGTCCACTTATTTCAACTCCAAGGGCTTCTTCAGCATCATCCTCTTCGCCATGGTCGATGCTGACTACAAGTTCATGTACATCGATGCTTCAGGCTACGGCTCATCTTCAGATGCCCAGGTATACAACGCCAGTCACCTCAAGGAGGGGCTGGAAGGCAACCTCATCGTGGGCTTCCCAGATCCAGACCCCCTGCCCAACGACACGCAAGATGTGCCCTACTTCATCGTGGGGGATGACACCTTCTCCCTCAGAACCTACCTCATGAAGCCATACACTTCCAGACTCCTGACCCGTGAAGAGAGGATTTTCAACTACAGGCTGTCCAGGGCAAAGCGGGTGGTGGAGAACGCCTTTGGCATCCTGGCCAACAGGATCCAGGTACTTCTCACCACCATGCAGCATCGCCCAGAGACCGTGAGGAACATCATGGAAGCTTGCTGCATCCTGCACAATCTCATGAGCACCCGCTACCCAGTCTTGCAGAACAGGCTCGTGGACCGTCAACAAGGCAATGGGGACATGGAGCGTGGGGAATGGAGGCAAGGGTGAAACCTGATCGACACTCAGGATGTGCAAGGCCACAACAGAGCCTCACAGGAAGGGAAGAAGCAGCGCAACCTCCTGAAAGACTGGTGCACCTCCCCAGCTGGAGCGGTGGAGTGGCAAGACAGAATGGTAGATGCTTAATGGATGCTTCCTTCAGCCTGTCTCATCACACGGATGAGATTGGGCCATGTATGTTTGGTTGGCCTACAATGAACAGGGCGTTTAATAAAGAGTTTTGTTTGTGTTGACATGTGTGGATTAATGATTACATTGTTACTGATAATAAAGGGCCATAGGTGTGGCACCTGGGAGGGTGGACCATACAGTCCCACTATGCTTGCACTGGAGGTTTATCTATCCCACAGCTATTAGCCATCCCAAAGGTATCCCTGCTCATTCCACAGGTATCCCTGCCCACCCCACTGCTATCTTAACCCATCACACAAGCATGCAAAGGCTTAAGCCAATTCTAAAAGTTTCCACCAAGACTTTATTAAAAAAAAGCAATGAAGCAAGTGTGTGAATCAAAGATAAACATTATTGAACAACAAGCTGTAAAAAAAATTGACCCAAGTCAAGTGTCCAAATAAAGTCCACAGGTAGCCAGCTAGTCGGTCTCTGGCACTCTTATTGGTCACTCGGAGGTGTGCCCAGTCTCAGGGGTGAAGGGTCCAGGTGCTGTGGTGGTGGGTGGTGCTGGAGTGCCTGGCCTCGAGAGGACAACAGGGGACGGTGTGTTGAGAAAGGTCTCGGACAGCTGGCTCAGCCCTGCGATGCTGAGAGGTCTTTCCTCCATCCCATGGGGTGTCAGCCCCAGTACTGATGACAGATGTACTGAGGCCGGGCTTGGCTGTGGGGTGGAGGAAGGAGTAGTGTAGTGGGGCTGTCTGCTCTGCAGCTGGGTGAGGACTGGCATGGGTGGCATCGCTGTCGTGGGTGGCATCATTGGCGTAGGTGGCATCGCTGTCGTCGGTGGCATCATTGGCATGGGTGGCATGGGTGGCATCAGTGAAACAGGTGGCAACGGTGTCGCCCGATGACTCTGTGCCTGGACTTGGAAGGGCTGCTGCCTGTGCTGCTGAAACTCCTGGTAGCCGTAGTAGGTGAGGGCCTGTGGGAAGCCTTGGAATGGGAGGGACTTCACCTGGGGTGGAGGAGCAGGCCTGGACTGGGTGGGAGCAGGTTCCTCTGGGTCTGGAGGGTTGTGAAGCAGCTTGGTGATCCGGTCCTTCACCTGCTGGTACTGTGGATCCGCCATTTCCTTGAGGGTCTGGTTGACATAGGTGAGGAAGGGCTTGCGGTTGGAGGATGAGGAGTCGGTGTGGACCAGCTGAGAGAGGAGATCTATGCTGGTGCGGATGGTGTCCCTGATCTCCAGCAGCACATTGTGGCTCTGCCCCTCCAGCTGTCCGGCTCTCTGCCTTTCTGCGGAGGCGGAGCTGGGGGGTGGTGGATGCGGCTAGAACTGTGGTGGACTCAATGTCTCCTTTCTCCCACCATACCAGGGGGTCCTCTATGCACTCCACCACGCTTACCACACCTGTCCGCGGGTTCTCCGCCATGGCACACTCCACAGAAACCTGCCTGGAGACAGGGACTGACTCTCGGCCGGAAGAGGACTGGGTGGCAGCAGACTGCCTGAGAGAGAGGGTAGTGAGAGGGGCTGCTGGTGCTCCTCGGTGGCGGATCTCACCCTCCAGGAAGCTGCACCTGGCCATGACGTAGGTCTCTCTGTCTGTCAGCTTCACAGTGGCCTGGCCAGATTTCTTCAGGTGCAGCTTCCCGTACCAGGTGTGCATGTGCTTCCACCAGCCGAGGAGCATCTCCGAAGTGTAACCCATACTCTCTGCCCTCTCTCTCCAAGCAGCCTGCTTCCGCTTGGTGTCCCTGTACAGCCGGTGTCCCTTCCACCACAGATACTCATTCTCTCTCAGCCACTCCAGCACCTCATCCTCGTGCATCTCCGCAATGGAGTATTGCCTCCTCTCCCGTTGTCGCATACGCCTCTTCCTCCCTTTGGCAGGACCAGATGGGCCCTCATCAGAGGGGCTCCCAGGTAGTAGGGACTGCTCCTCCACACCACCAGCAGCAGCAGCACCAGCAGGATCATCATCATCATCATCATCATCATCATCATCATCATCATCATCATCCTCACCAGCAGGATCACAATCAGCATCATCATCCTCACCAGCAGGATCATAATCATCATCATCATCATCCGCAGCAGCAGCAGCAGCAGCAGGAACACCAGGACCAGGATCAGCAGCAGTAGAGTAAGCACCAGCAGGGCCAGCAAGTCCAGGAGCACGAGCAGGATGAGCAAGACCAGGAGCACGAGGAGGACGAGCAAGTCCAGGAGCATGAGCAGGTCGAGCAGGTCGAGCAGGACCAGGAGCAGCTTCAACAGAGTAAGCACCAGCAGAAGCCCCAGCACCAGCAGAAGCACCACCACCTGGAGCAGCTTCAGCAGAAGCCCCAGCACCAGCAGAGTCGGTCAGGGGGCGGGAGGCTGGCCCTGTCCCTCTTGCCAGGGATGGCGGCAGGTTGCTGAGGCTTTCTCTTCCTCCCCATGGTTGTGGGGTTGCTGGCTGGCAGGAAGCCTGGCAGGAAGCCTGGCAGGAAGGCAGGCAGGCAGGCAGGCACCAAGGCTGGCTGGAAGGCAGGCTGGCAGGGCAGGCAAGGAACTCGAAGTGTCCAGCAGCAGGTCTTTCCTCGGAATGCTGGCCACCTGCGAGCTGCTTCCCTTTATATCCGGGGGGCTTACGTTATATTTCCCCCCCGCATGCGCAATTAACGCGTGACATCCGTTCCGCTTCTGCTGTGCATCCGCTAGGCTTCCGCTGTGCATCCGCTTTATCTGCTAGGCTTCTGCTGTGCATCTGCTTCATCCGTTCGGCGTCCGTTCTGCATCCGCTGTATCCGTTCCGCGTCCGCTTTGCTGAGGCCCCCCGGAAGCCCTGCGGTTGCGCCATCCGCTCCCATCCACTTCCATCCGCTGGGCTTCCGTTCCACATCCGCTTTGCATCCGCCCTGCGTCCTCCCCGCGTCCGTGTTATCCGCTCCGGTTATGCAAATTTTTGCCCCTTTTGAGAGCGGATAACAACGGATGGAACATTTTTCTCGTCTGTTGTGTCCGTTTTGCATCCGTTGCAAAACCGTTGCAGTGTGACATGGGCTTTACTCTGAGCATAAGAGTACAGTTACTGGAGGCCATGTACTTTGTTAAAAGGTTGAGTTTTTTTACATTTTCACAGTGTTTTTTAATGGACCTCTTTCAGCACACCCACTTTCTGAATTGTACAAGTTTTTATTCTGAGATCTATATTTCAGGAGATTTGTTTCTATCCCTGAAGGATTCCTCTTAAAGCTTTCCCAATCAAATTCTCCATGTTTTCACCAAATACATTTTACCATACCTTGTTAAAACATAATCCAATCATGCATGGTTAGTTTATAATTCCAGTAGTCCATCATCTACATAACACATTTCATGGTTTCAGAAAGTAGGTATTTCCTGTTTGCATGCTGTTGATTTTCAGTACAGTATTTTTTTTTTAGTCTTCTTGTTTTATGACCTGAAAGGATGGACAAGAACACTCTCTCCCTCTCTTGAATCTCCTCCTGACTTCCAGAGTATGTGAAATATGTAGTCCTCACTTAGCAACCATAATTGGGACTAGCAACTCCATTGCTAAGCACCACATTTGTCAAATGGAAAATCATGTGACTGTGATAGACTTATGTCATTTCCTGTTGAGTCATTAAGCGAGTCACTATGGTCATTAAGTATAACATCACACGATCATGACCTATGATTTTACTTCCGCATTCTCTATTAACTCTGCTTGTCACAAGCAGATTGGGAACCATGCAAATGGCATTCATGTAACCAGGGGTTCCTGCCAGGAATTGCCTCATTAATGTGAGGAGTGATTGCAAAGCTGTTTTTTTATACCATCATAAATTCAAATGGTTGCTAAATCAGGCAATCACTGAGCAGAACTACAGATAAATGTGTTAGCTGCAATTATTTGTCCTCATTTGTCCCTATATACAGGTAGTGCTTGACTTACAATAGTTCATTTAGTGGCCATTCAAAGTTAATAACAGCACTGAAAAATGTAACTTATATGACGTTTTTCACAGTTATGACCTTTGCAGCATCCCCAAGATCATGTGATCAAAATTCAAATACTTGGTAATTGATTCATATTTATGACCGTTGCTGTGTCTCAAGATCATATATTACCTTTTGTGACCTTCTGACCAGCCAAGTCAATGGAGAAGCCAAATTCACTTAACAACAGTGTTGCTAATTTAACTACTATGGTGATTCACTTAATAATTGTGGCAAGCAAGGTCATAAAATGGGGAAATACTCACTTAACAAATTTGTCACTTAGCAACATAAATTTTGGGCTCAATTGTGGTTGTAAGTCGAGGACTACCTATATAGCACTTCATTAATAAATGTTACTCTAAAAATCATAGTGTTTATGTTTTGCTTTGCTTTAATGGAGAAATATTTTGCATAAAAATAATTTTACCACTAGAGGACATTGTTGCATAAATGTACTCTTACAACATTCTTTCTCTTATCCATGTATGGCTGTAATAATAAAGTAGATAACTAGAAGATCCGAAAACCATAATTTAAAAAAAAACAAACTGCTCATGTTTAATCTGGAGAAGCTACTTTTCTATCTGTCAGCCCTTTCAGCTCAAGAAACTAAATATACTAGATAAAAGAAAGAATGCTGTCTTACATTCTTTCAACCAATCTAGAAAACATTATTTTCTTTCTTTCCCCACCTTTAATTGGCCATTACTTACTGCTGATTTGCAAATTACCTATCACACTCCCAGATCATGTCTTCATGAGACCATATGAGACTTAACCTTTACTTTTATCTGCTTCCATTATCTCATTGCATGGCAACAACACCAATCTCTGTATTTAAATTTCCATTCACAATCTTTTAAAAACAATTGCAACTTTTGTTTTTGAAGGGAGAGACCAAGAATGAATGTAGAGCTGGGGGAAATGTAATGCAATTTGTGTTGTGTGAGTAAAACAACAGAGTTGATACAGAGAGATAGTGCAACCTGGGATAACTTTTTTGATGGAGGTTGCAAATCTGTAATTATGCATATCAGAATACATTTAGTTTGAATCTCTAATGACAGCCTCAGGCATTTTGTTACTCCTGATTGTGCAACAGCTGACTCAAGCTTTCATAAACCAACCATCCTGCTGCACTGATAAGATGGATAACAGATAACTTTTTTAATTGGCTTACATTAAAAATGAAATTTTGTTGCCTGATCTCAAGAGAAAGTGTGTATGTACCCAAACACAGATAACAGACAGAATTGGAAGGGACATTGTAGGTCATCTAGTCCAACCTCCCGCCCAAGCGGGAGATCCTACACCATTTCTGACAAATGGCAGTCCAATATCTTCTTGAAAATCTCAAGTGATGGTGCTCCCACCACTTCTGAGGGCAAGCTGTTCCATTAGTTGATTATTCTCACTGTCAAAAAGTTTCTCCTTATTTCCAGGTTAAATCTCTCCTTGTTCAGTTTCCATCCATTATTCCTTGTCTGGCCTACAGGCGCTTTAGAAAATAGCTTGACCCCCTCCTCCCTGTGGCAGCCCCTCAAATATTGGAAGATTGCTATCATGTCTCCCCTGGTCCTTCTCTTTACTAGACTAGCCAAGCCCAGTTCCTATAACCATTCTTCATATGCCTTAGTCTCCAGTCCCCTAATCATCCTGGTTGCTCTTCTCCGTATTTTTTCTAGAATCTCAACATCTTTTTACAATGTGGTGAACAAAACTGGATGCAGTACTCTAGGTGTGGTCTTACTAAGGCTTTATAGAGTGGTATTAGTACCTCCCTTGATCTTGATTGTATCCCTCTGTGAATACAATTTAGGATTGCATTAGCTTTTTGGGCAGCTGCTGCACACTGCTGGCTCATATTTAGCTGATGGTCCACTAAGACGCCAAGATCCCTGTCACAATTACTGCATACGTAACATACATGGTTGATGCTGTATGGAACAAAACTCATGTCATGATCATATCTGTGCAGCTAGAAATATATGTTATTTGCATATATGTGTAAAATTTTGCATATTGAATGTGTGGATGAGAAAAATGCAGTCATGCTTAATTGATGAAGAAATAAAAGGATGGGGTTTGATTTGGCAAATCTTTTTTTCTGTCAGGCTACATGGAAGATATTAAATATTAAAATATTAAATATTACATTAAATAATGGATGATTCTTAGCATTCCTATAGAGAACAAGATTGTTTTTTTTCTATTTTCTATATTACAAGTTAATTTCAGATGGTGTGATTTCAGATTAGTTTCTGGTTCATTTTCCACTGAATCATCATCATTTATGATATGCTTTTTAAAAATTTAGGTAGAAGAAGAAGAACCAACTGGGTTTATTCGTTTGGAAAAATTTCTTCCTATGATGACTAGAGTGTTAATGGAAAGAAGGTAATAAAAGAAATAGATATTTCAGTTTGTGAAATTTGGTTATGCATATATGAAAGATTTTTATTTTACACAAATCCAATTTAAAGAACAAACTTCTCAGTGATAAAATAGATTTAAAGTATGTTTGGCCATCATGAAATGGATTTGAATTTATTATACTGTTAGTATTATGTTAATACTAACATAATTGGCTGTAGCTTTGTTCTAAATACATGGCAATCCCTTCAGTTAGGAGAGAAATCTGTGGTCCTCCATACATTGTTGAACCATTAACAGCAATACCACGCAGTATTTCCATAATGCATATACTGAGAGTTATACTTCTATAACTTCAGGAGGTCATAGATCATCTATTGCAGAAGTTATCTGTGATATTATATATGGCAAATAGTTTCATCACTTATAGAAAAGCCGTCAGATTACCACAAGATTCAAAATATTTATTTTATAAAGTAGGCATTTATTGAAATTGTTCTTGTGGATTACTTGGAGGTTTTAGTTTGATTTTTGATTTTTTGTTTTATTCTTTTTTATGGTGAATATTTTACTTTGCTCAGGTAAATCTCATATAAATTACCAGTTAGGTAAACTATCAGGAATTGATCTAGATTGCAGCAGGATAGAAATAAAATGAGTAAAAAATGATTCTCCAAACAATTTGCCAGCTTTTTAAAGTTTTAAGTGTTAAAACTTATGGTAGAAGGAATTGTAAAGGTGTTTCAAAGTAACAATCAAATCTTAGACACACATACCATCAATAACTATTTTCTTAACTATTATTTCAGATACCGACCTATTCCAGAAGATGTTCTTTTACGTGCTTTTGAGGTTTGTATCATTCTATATATGGAAAAAATTTCTTAAACTTCAAGGCAATGGGAATAAAATTTACGTTGTGTTCCATTTGATAGGTTTTGGATCAGAATAAATCTGGACATCTTACTAAAGATGATTTGGTAAAATATATGACGGAAGAAGGTAAAACTTTAGCAAAATATTTACTAAAACTAATTTTATTTGCTTAGGAAAAAATAGTTCTACTGTGCATGTGAATTTGAGGGTATCTGTGTGACATAGAATACAGGTTGTCCTCAACATACAACTGTAATGGAGCCTGCCCATCACAGTTATATGTCATAATGGTTTTAAAAACAACTGTATGATATTTTTTTCTGGCAGTTGTTTTTGTGGAAAATTTGTTTTAACAACTGCCACCATAACTGTTAAGAAAATCTGCAGTCATTAAGCAAACAAGGGTTCACCATGGACATAGTTTTGCCAAAAACAGAAAGTGCCATTTTCAGCAAAACTATCGTAAAACACAATTGATGCCAACAGCTGCTGTGTTGTTGAGTGCCTAAAGTTCAGTCATGTAACTCTGAAGGGGGCCTGTTGGAATCTTGAACCAGGTCATAATAAATCAGGTGGTTTGAAACTTTAAACACTTGCTAAGCCACCAGTTGTAAGATGACTACTTCTATGAAGTAGCTTAGCAACCATAGGCTTTAGAATGGAAGAAAGGCAACATGGAGGTTGAATATGATACTATCCACAATCTTGTGGAAGTACCTGGAATTCCACAAATGTGTATTGCTCCTGGCCACAAAAACATTCCCATCCCTATCTGAAGAATAAAATCTAACCTCATAATGATCAATGATCAATCCAGAGGCATAGTCAGTAAGTTCCACATTGGTTCAAATTTGTGTGCTTTTCCCCAAAAAAACTGTATTAATGTAAAAAAAGAAAACCATAAATGCCAATGGATTTCAAGTTGCATAAAATTATTGAATTTAGGAGAATAATTACAAGCACATAATATATAAAAAAGAAAAAGGAAAAATATATACATAAAAATGTGAAATCACAGCAGCCAGTTGTTTAGTTAGTGTTGGCCTTCATTTTCATCAAATTCTTCCCAAGTACCTAGGATGTCATAATGTATTGGCATAATACATGTCCACATCTAAGCAGTAGGGCTATTTGTAACCGACAGGTGAATTTTGTCAATGCATAGATTTTCTAAGTGCTATCCAAGATCCACCACTGCTGGTTTATGCCATAATCATTCAACTTTGATTTTCAGATCTCAACTTCTCCAATTATTTGCTTTCTGTTGTATCTCCTGGTAAAGGGAGCTCAATGGCTCAGTGATTAAAGACATTAAACTTGTCAGCTAAATAGCCCACGTTCGAGATTGGCTGTCCCTTAGATTTCTTTCTTTCTCTTCAGAGGATTTCATCAACTCTTTTACAGTGTCTCCCCACTGCCACTTTGCCATATTAATCAACAACAAAGCAATTTTCATCCATTATTGAACTTTCAGCAAAGGTGAAATACCACTGAAACTTTAAAAAATAAAGTTGACATGGAAATTAGCATTTTGGGTAAATAATGATTAACAATTTGGCAAAAGAAAACAGAAGCAAGAATATGTTACAACATATTATGATATAGCTAATATTTTGTAGACAATTTTAAATGAAAGTATTTTGGTATAATGTTTTTGCAGACATTCTAGATTCTACATCTGATACTTTGCTGGTTGGAATTTTTCATAATCATATGTTACATGTTAAATATTTTTAATTTGAATTTAATTATGTTATATAAAAAGGGAGCAGTGCTGAGTGGCTAAGACGCTGACCTTGTTGATCAGAAAGGTCGGCAGTTTGGCAATTCGAATCCCTAGCACTGTGTAACAGAGTGAGCTCCCATTACTTGTCCTAGCTTCTGCCAACCTAGCAGTTCAAAAGCATGTAAAAATGCAAGTAGAAAAATTGGGACCACTTTGGTGGGAAGCTAACAGCCTTCCTTTGTGTGCCTTTGGCATTTGGTCATGCCGGCCACATGACCAAGGAGACATCTTTGGACAGTACTGGCTCTTCAGCTTTGTAACGGAGATGAGCACTGCCCCGTAGAGCTGGAAATGACCAGCACATATGTGTGAGGGGAACTTCTACCTTTACTATGTTATATAAAACGGGTAGTATCAGTATAGGATTCTGAGTAACAAAGGTTTTTTTTCTAAAATTCAGATTTATGTTTGAAAACCCTAAAATACCAATAATTTAGAAGGTTTATGTTTCAAGAAACACTACAGCCAATTGTTTTTTGGCTTCAGGTGAGCCTTTTACACAGGAAGAAATGGAAGAAATGCTTTCAGCAGCAATAGATCCAGAAACAAATACTGTTCGCTACAAGGACTATATTTCAATGATGGTTATGGATGAAAACTAAGGATGTTGTTTAATTTGTGAGTCTGAGCTTTCTGTTTTTACATTAACTTCATTGTAGTTACTGCATTTGCTGTTGGGCGCAAAAATAATTACACTGAAATTTATGAAAATACTATCTTGTTTATTTTGTAAAAGACAGATATTCCTAAATATCTTTTTTTTCAAATACACTTTATTGATTTTACAATTAAAATAGACCAACAACATATACATAAATGTAAGAGAGAAAAAGAAAATAAGAAAAAAAAGAATAGAAAGAAAAAGATAAAGTGTCAATCTGACTGTATAACTGAATTTGTAGAATTCAGAATTTGCAAAGAAAATACTAATTGGACAATCTTTGTGGCAATTCACAGGAAAGTTGCATTGAATTTGGAAAAACATTGTTTATTGGAAAAACAATCCTATTAAAATTGCAATTAAAATTACAAGATTGCAGTCTAAGGCTGAAATAGTTGATTTACTGAAGAATAGACTCTGTTGAATATGCTTACTGAAAAATAAGCATAACTTATTTTCAAGAAAGAAAGCATGTGATTATGTACAACAATGTAATTATAGTTCTGAAAAGGAAAACAATTTAACATTAGTGAAATAACTCAAACAAAACAAAAATAGAAGTTCCAAATGCAGTAAAAACACACACTACAGTTGTTCTGAATTTAGAATAAACCTCTCAAAACATTAAATGTTGATGTTCAGGCTTCATTACAAACAGTAAGCAAACCTTAGTTATTAAGCATTGAAAAGAGTTTCTGGAACTAAAAGCAGATATCCTTACCTGATGAGATCTTTTCTCTTTATTCCAATAAAAGGAATTTGTTGACTTTCAGCTATACTGCAGGATCTCTGTTTATTCTCTCTGTGTGTGTTCAATTGGGGGAACTGCTTTCCATTTAAATGTATTCACCTGATTTAATTCTGATTTAATTTCATCTTGAAGATGTCTTCAAAGATTTCAAACATCATGTTTGTTGTTGATATTCTTTAATATTTATCTAGGAATAGGACATAGGTGTCTTATTTCAGAGGTCGCTCTATTCTTTTAAACTTTCACACAGATGCACATGTACAACTTGCAAAAAAATACCTTCCCCAGAGTTAAACTAAAGACAAAGAAAGGATAGAACAAATGAAACAATGTATAATATTAATTCAGCTAATGTTAAAAATAATGAAAGAACTTTTTGGACATACTTAGAAATTTTCTGCTTCCTCCCCAGTATCTCTTATCAGCATATCAACCAATAATTGGCTATCCTGCCTGACACCCTGACTCGATTTCCTTTTTCCTATACTATCAGCAATAGTTGATAGATTACTTGGTCTCTTGGGCCTGAATGAGCTTTTATTCTTTCATAGAACTTAATACTATTTGTCAATTTTTTGTTTATGAAAACTCTTTAAGATAGTTTAAACATTCCATAATATTGATTGAATTCCTTCAAGGGGGTATTAACTCTCAAACACATTGATAAATATTATATAATCATGATGGCGAACCTATGACATGCGTGCCCAAAGTGGCACATGGAGCCATGTCGCCCAGCATGTGCGGCCTTGCCTCTTTGTCTTCCGGGTTTCTGGCACAGATGTACACACGATGATGAGCTATCTTTTGCGCACATGATGATCAGCTGTCTTTTGCACATGCAGCAGTGCCAAAAACAGGCCTGAATATATGCACCCAATGATCACCTGGCTGGCATACATGCGCAGGCTTTCAGCACTGCTGCACGTGAAGGGATTGCACTTTGAAAAAGCCAAACTTATGGATTCTGGCATGCATGTGCATACAACAATCAGCTGAGCAAGGAGAGGGCACTTCTACCAGAGACCAACCCACATCCATCCCCAGCTCCACCTCCACAGAAAGCAGGCAGAGAGGCAGACAGGAGGGGCAGAGCCACACTGTCCTGCTGGAGATCAGGGACACCATCAGAAGCAGCGCAGATCTCCTCTCTCAGCTGGTACACACTGACATCCCATCCTCCAACCGCAAGCCCTTCCTCACCTACGTCAACCAGACCCTCATGGACATGTCCGAATCACAGTACCAGGTGATCAAGGACAGGATCACCGGTCTTCTTCACAACCCTCCAGGCCCAGCTGAACCTGCTCCCCACCCAATCCAGGTCTGCTCCTCCACCCCAGGTGATGTCACTGCCCTTCCAAGGTTTCCACAGGCCCTCACCTACCAAGGCTATGTCTACCAGGAGCTCCAGCAGCACAGGCAGCCCTTCCCAGTCCAAGCACAGGTACATCGAATGCCACCGGTGCCACTGATGCCATCGATGCCACTGATGCCACCGACACCACAGATGCCACCCACGCCACAGATGCCACCCATGCCACAGATGCCACCCACGCCTCACCTCGCTCACCTACAGACCAGACATCCTCAAGACAGTCCTCCTTCCTCCACCCCACAGCCAAGCCTGGCCTCAGAACATCTGTCATCGATATTGGGGCTGACACCCCATGTCCTGGAGGAAGGGGCTCTCAACATCATGGGACTGATGACATCTCTGAGAGCTTCCTCCACACACCGTCCCCTGTTGTCCTCTTGGGGCCAGGCACCCCAATGGTGCCTCAGACCAGCACTCCAGCAGCAGCCACCTCCTCAGCACCTGGACCCTTCACCCCTGAGACTATGGGCACGCCTCAGAGTGACTGAGAAGAGTGCCAGAGACTGGGTGGCTACCTGTTGACTTTATCTTTGCTTGGGACACTTGGATCATTTTGCTTTTACAGCTTGTTATCAATAAAGATTATCTTTGCTTCACACACTTGGTTCAGTTCTTTTAGTAAATAAAGTCTTGGTGGAGACTTTTAGAAATGGTTTAAGCCTTTGCATGCTTGTGGGATGGGCAGGGATACCTTTGGGATGGGCAGGGATACCTGTTGGATGGGTAATAGCTGTGGGATGGGTTAAGATAGCAGTGGGATGGGCAGGGATACCTGTGGGATGGGTAATAGCTGTGGGATAGATAAACCTCCAGTGCAAGCACAGTGGGACTGTCTGGTCCACCCTCCCAGGTGCCACAGCTATGGCCCTTTATAATCATTAACAATGTAATCATCCACACATTTCAACATAAACACAACTCTTTATTAAATTCCCTGTTCATTGTAGGGCCACTCATTGTATGGCCCAATCTCATCCGTGTGATGAGACAGGCTGAAGGAAGCATCCATTAAGCATCTACCATCCTGTCTTGCCACTCCACTGCTCCAGCTGGGGAGTTGCACCAGTGTTTCAGGAGGTTGCGCTGCTTCTTCCCTTCACGTGAAGCTCTGTTGGGGCCTTGCACATCCACAGTATCTATCAGGTTTTGCCCTTGCCTCCATTCACCAGGCTCCATGTCCCCATTGCCTTGTTGGAGGTCCACAAGCCTGTTCTGCAACACTGGGTAGCGGGTGCGCATGAGATTGTGCAGGATGCAGCAAGCTTCCACGATGTTCCTCACGGTCTCTGGGCGATGCTGCATGGTGGTGAGAAGTACCTGGAACCTGTTGGCCAGGATGCCAAAGGCGTTCTCCACCACCCGCCTTGCCCTGGAGAGCCTGTAGTTGAAGATCCTCTCTTCACGGGTGAGGCATCTGGAAGTGTAGGGCTTCATGAGGTAGGTTCTGAGGGAGAAGGCGTCATCCCCCACGATGAAGTAGGGCACATCTTGCGTGTCGTTGGGCATGGGGTCTGGATCTGAGAAGCCCATGATGAGGTTGCGTTCCAGCCCCTCCTTGAGGTGACTGGCGTTGTATACCTGGGCATCTAAAGATGACCTATTGCCTGAAGCATCGATGTACATGAACTTGTAGTCAGCATCGACCATGGCGAAGAGGATGATGCTGAAGAAGCCCTTGTAGTTGTGATAAGTGGACCCTGACTTGGCTGGAGCTTTGCAGGCCATGTGCTTGCCATCTATGGCTCCAACCGTGTGGGGGAAGTTTCACTTCTGATACCACTGCTCTGCAACTTTCTTCCAGCCTTCTTCAGTGGAGGGGCCAGGTATTCTTCGATGATGGCCTGCACCACTTCTCTGACCACAATGCTGATGGCGTTGTGTGGCACCCTCCAGACATACTGCATGCTCCTGTATGTGGTCCCTAAGGCCAGGTGGCGCAGAATCAGTGCCATCTTGAGTCCAGGGTCTAGGCTGGGCCAGAAGTTGGTGCTCTGCTTGGTCAACGTGGGTCTCAGCCGCTCCACAACTTCGTCAAACATGGCTGGCGGCATCCTCATGAAGTACTGGAATGCACGAGGGTCTTCGTTCCTCAGCTCCACCATCAGCTTGTTATACAGTCCGTACTCGGCTCTTCTCGTGATCCATCTTCGGACCCAGACACTTCTTGGCCGCCTCCTTTTCTTCACGTAGAACAGGTGAAAGAGCCTTTAGATGGCTTCGCACTGTTGTAGAACGATGGTGGCTACCAAAAGGAGTGTGTGATGATCCATGGTGGAGATGACTGTATGCTGTGGAAGAGCAAGAGCCAGATGAAGGCTGAAGAGGTTTGCACAGCATGGCTGCTGGACTGAAAGTGAGATCCAGGTGAGTTCCTCCCCCTTTTTATAGGAAATATAGGTTTTCCACTCGGTGTCCTTTTGCATCCTCTAGGCATCCTGCAGACATCCTAAATATCCGAAATACGTCCCCTGTGCGAATGTTTTTTCCGTTTTAATGCTTTGTATGCGAGCTGCATCCGCTTTCATCCTTTCTCCGTCCGTGCTACTAATGCTGCGTGTCCGTTTCACGTCCGTTTCGCTTCCTCCCTGTGTCCGTTTTCCACTGGAGCGGATGCGAGCTGCGCAGGCACACAGCGAATGACTAGCGGATAGAGCGGACACATAATGGATGACGATGGATGTCGAACGGATGTTCCCCGTATACGTTGCAGATGCAGAACAGACACGTTGGATACATTTTCTGCTCAAAAAGTTTTGTGCAGCTCAAAACTTTTTGAGCGGATGAAATGTCAGTAGACGGATGCTGGACGGATAGAGAGGATGAAAAATGGGCACAGTGAGTACAGAACGGAAGCATCGCGTTAACCAACGGATGGCAAGTGTTTCTCTCCGTTTTACATCCTCTTTCCATCCATTGGTGCTGTGTGACAGGGGCTTAACAACAATAGGGAATTTAGTCAGGGGTGGGATATGACAGGTTTAACTACCGGTTCGGAATTTACGAGGTTTGGTGATTTATGATGTGCTTCCCTGCACCCTGCGAGCTGTGTGCCTGTAAATCGTCATCAGCACGCTGCGTGCAGAGAAGCAGCCTTTGAAACAGCCCTCTTTTCCTGCTTTTTTTTAACTGCAGTTGTGCCTTGTTCGGCAGCTGAAGTTGAAAAATCAGGAAATAAAGATCAGGTAAGAGTCCAGGTGGACATGTAGGCAAAAACATCAGCAGACATAGAACTGGTTCTATATCTGCTGTTCTTCAGAGCTACCGGTTCTACAGAGGTGGACAGAACTTGTAGAAACCCACCCCTGAATGTAGTATATGGCAATGGCTTATGTTTCTTACTGGTAAGAATTGATATAGGGCACCCAACATTCTTAATTTAAAAATGGTTTTAATCTACATGATTCTTGAAAACCTTTACTTAGATGTCTCTGACCACATTAACTATTACCAGGCTTTTTACATGCTTGCTTTTGTTAGAACCTCTAATTAAGGCATATTATATAATTGAGATATGGTATCCTTCTATATCAGTAATTTCTTCTCCAATTAAATTTTATCTTAGGTTTTAATAATTCCCTTCCCTGCATACAACACTACTGACTAATTAGCCTCAGTTTCATTTCATTTCAATGAAATAAACAAGCAATGTGATAGGTTATTATTTTTTTTAATAAAGAATAACAATAGAGTCATTTTGAATCTTACGAGTAAACACAAATTGAACGTGAATAGCTTTAACAATAATGAGAAAAATGTTCTGCTCCTGGAAAACAGTGTTGCATTGTAATTATAAGACCATATATGAACTAGGAAGTCTTTGATTAAAAATACAGCTCCTTTATAAGCCCACGGTTGAGGGCAAGCTATTATCTTTTAGCTTCTCCTCTGATTCCATTCCTAGAGAGAGTTGGCTGAGCTAATAATATAAGCCAACCTTAAAAATTGTTGCTGGGATTGTAGCAAGCAGAATTGATACAGGTAATCCTTGATTTACAACCATTTGTTTAGTGATCCTTCAAAATTACACTGGCACTGAAAAAAGTGACTTATGATCAGTTTTCACATTCACATTGCAACACCACCCCATAGTCACATGATCAAAACTCAGGTGCTTGGCAACTGGCATGTATTTATGACAGTTGCAGTGTTCTGAGGTTATCTTACCACTACCATCTTTCTAGAGGCTTCTAACAACAACATCAACAGGAGAAGCCAAATTCACATAACAACTGCATAATTTACTTAACAACCACAGTGATTTGCTAACATTTATGGTAAAAATGGTCATAAAATGGGGTGCAACTCACTTTAACAACTGCCTTGCTTAGCCCAAAAATGTTGGGCTTAATTTTTGTCATAAATTGAGGACTACCAGTATAGCTTACAACTACATATAATTTTATATCCTATAACTATATCATCACTCATCACTTATAAGAAAGAGAAATATTTAAAATACAGTGTGGGTAGGGGGGAGCCGATCCATTTCTTCAGCTATGCTGTTCTATTAAAAAATATTGATGGGAAAAATTCTCTTTCCCTTCCCTCCTAAATAAAGATTGTTGCCAAATTTCATCCAGTTAAAGTTGTTATGGCTATTGTTGGAAAAAATATCCATCTGGTTCAGTTTCAAGCTGGAAGAAAAGCACATGGAGTCTGATTGGAAAGATGGTTTATTGATGAAGCAGAACCACCAAGCACATGGTTCTGGGTAGCTGACCAGATAGAGTAGAGAGTCAGGGATATTTATACATTCTCTTGGTCTTTGAACTTGAGCTTCCTGTTTCTGAGCAAGAACATGTATTCTATTGGCTGCTGTCAGACTTCCATAGAGCTATGCAAGGGTCATAGCTGAGGTTGTCTGAGTTCCCAGGTTTGGTTGAAGCTTGCTAGGTGATGCAATGTCCTTAGGAGATTGCAATGCGGTGGGCTCTGTGTTTTCTGCTAAATGGACCTATTATGCCCTGAAAGGCCATGTCTTAATCTCATGACCCAAAGGTCTTTTGTCTTGTAGATAGGCTGGCCGAGTCCTGCTGGGGGTATTAAGAAAGGTGGGGATTGCTTTCCAGGAACATGTTTCTCTTTTAAGGAAATATAATATTCTACCTTTTTAATATTTCTGTAAAGATTTCATTCTCCTAGGAGAGGGATGGGTGCTAACTTTAAACTCTATATCAGCAGTCGCCTACCAGTGGCCCGCGGCCCACTGGTGGGCCGTGAGAAAATTTGGGTGGGCCACAGAGAAATCTCACCCCCAGAGCACCCCCACAAAGCAATTAATCCAGGCTGCACAGAAACACAAGGCTGCGCCACCCACATGGCCCGCAGGAACCCTCCCCTCCCACTCACTTCTTACCCAGTAAACTTGCCTGCTAAATTTCTGTTTTTCCTTTTTCCAACCATCATCTGTTCTGCTGTGCCAGGAAATTTAAATTAGCTAGGAAGCAGGAAATGGTTGGATTTCTTGCTTTCTAGCTAGTCTTTAGATCTTCGGCTCAGCACAGCTGAACCTCCCTTAGGACTGATGGTTTGTTTGCAAGCAAATTCAGTGCAGACTCATGGCAAGCAAATTTGAGAGACTGAAATAGCTGATGGCAGATAGATAGATCACTGAATGATTCTGTGAGCAACTCAATCTGCCTGCCTGCTTTGCCTGATTTGGGGTAAAAGTTGCTCTTTTTTTAAATAAAAAATTCAATATTTACATGCATGGTGTGCTGTGAGTTAATTTTGTGAGTTTGCTTGCTAGCAAATTTTGCTAGCAAATTTTATTTTATTTTATTTGCTTGCTAGCAAATTTTATGAGTTTTTATGAGTTTGCTTGCAAGAAAATTTTATGTGACAGACTTAGCTAGCCAATGGCAGATAGATAGATCTCTGAATGAATCTGTGATTCTGTGAGCAAATCAATCTGCCTGCTTTGCCTGATTTTGGGTAAAAGTTGCTCTTTTTTAATAAAAATATTCAATATTTATATAAATATTTATAATATTTACATACAAGCCATGCCCAGCCAGTCACATGACCACCAAGCCACACTCACAAATTAGGCCATGGCCACAGAACCAGTTAGTGGTCCCTGAGATCTAAAATTATGAGTTTGGTGGTCCCTGAGGTCCAAAAGGTTGGCGACCCCTGCTTTATATAAATGACCCTTTGCAACCACCTTATAAGCAACTGTGTCCTCTTCACAGATGACGTAAAACTATTCAACACCACCGACAATGCTACTGTCCTTCAAAGCGACCTTGATTATGTGTCTGAATGGTCAAACAATTGGCAACTCCAAATCTCGACCAACAAATGCTCTGTCCTACACATTGGTAAAAAAAATCAGTACACCAAATACAAACTAGGTGGCTATGACCTCATTGACGATCCTCACTCTGTCAAGGACCTTGGAGTACTCATATCAAATGACCTAAGCACCAGAGCTCACTGCAACAACATTGCAAAAAAGGCTTTAAGAGTTGTAAATCTAATCTTACAAAGCTTCTCCTCCGGAAATATTGAATTGCTAACTAGGGCATACACAACTTTTGCTCGACCAATACTCTAATACGGCTCATCAGTCTGGAATCCGCACTGTATATTGCACATTAATAGAATTGAGCGAGTCCAGATATATTTCACAAGAAGAGTACTCTACTCCTCTGCTTGCAACAGAATATCCTGTCTTACCAGGCTTGGGATTTCGGGCTTAGACAACCTTGAACTATGCCACCTATGGTTGGACTTAGGTGTAGTACACAAAATTATCTGCTACAATGTCCTACCAGTCAACGCCTACTTCAGCTTCAACCACAACAATATAATAGCACACAACAGATGCAAACTCAATGTAAACAGCTCCAGACTTGATCACAGAAAGTATGACTTCAGCAACAGAATGATCAATGCCTGGAATGCACTATCTGACTCTGTTGTTACATCCTCTGACCCCCCACTCCTTTAACCTCAAACTATCCACTATTGATCTCACCCCATTCCTAAGAGGTCTGTAAGGGGAGTGCCTAAGTGCGGTATCTGCTATCCCGCATCAGATGGGCGTCTCATGATAGGGAGTGAAGGAGAAAGAAACGACAGGAGACGAAGTTCCTCGGGATGAGTGCG
>BLBF01000018.1:15120248-15202546 GCA_015471245.1 Laticauda colubrina
AAAGGTCACTGAGGAGACAGAAGCTCAATGATTACACGTGAATGATATCATCATCATGCCTACTGTCCTTGTCCTATTGTCCCCATTTATTCGTACCTATTTCCTGTATTCTTACTCATGTTTATACTTATACCTATTATCTTGCAAGTGATTGACAAATCAAATAAATCGATAAATCAATAAACTTTCTACACTATATCTTCCTAGTCCTATACATACCTCATTGTAATTTAGCGAAGAGATGTAACTGAATTCATTGCATAGCCTTCCTTTGTTTAATTATGCCTTCTTTTCCTTTTAAAGAGTTTTTAAAGATTTTTCTTCTTAATGGACAAATCTAAAGAAATTGTTTAGTTGGTGTAGCAGGATGGGTGAAAGAGTAATTTGTTATTTAAGTAAGGAGCCTAGTAGCACTTTTTTCAGACTAACACATTTTCTTAAAAGATTTAAGCTTTAGTGAGTTACAACCCAGTGTTTCTCAACCTTGGGAACTTGAAAACATGTGTGGACTTCCCATAATTCCATAGCCTGTCATGAATAAATGGAGCTGAAGTTCACACATCTTCAAGTTGCTAAGGTTGAGAAACAGTGGGTTAAGCTGATGCAGTATTTAAATTGGGGTGAGATGTGGGAAGGGAAAGACAGGTTAATTATGCAGATGCAGATTAAATGTGAGTGAAATAACCAGTACTGTGTCAGCTGACAATTGTACTACAATGTGTTAAAAGCCCATTGTGTTGGTTCTGATCTTCTGAAACTGTTTTTTGGACTATGTCTCTTGTTCACTTTTGCTGTTAAAAGTGTATTTTTTACAAAATGGCTACTAGGCTTTGTAATGAAGTGTCCTGGGTGCCTGAAATGCTCTGATATTGCTTTATTCTATATTGTGTGCTGTTGTTAAAGGCCCTGTCATACTGCCCAATGGATGCAAAATGGACACAACGGACGAGCAAAATGTTCCTTCCGTTGTTATCCGCTCTCAAAAGGGGCAAAAATTTGCATAACCGGAGCGGATAACACGGACACGGGGAGGACGCAGAGCGGATGGAAAGAGGATGCAGAATGGAAGCCCAGCAGATGGAAGCGGATGAGAGTGGATGGCACATCCGCTAGGCTTCCGGGGGGCCTCAGCAAAGCGGACGTGGAACGGAAAGAGCGGATGCACAGCGGATGCACAGCGGATGCACAGCAGATGCAGAGCAGAAGCCTAGCGGATGCCTGGCATTAATTGCGCATGCGGGGGGGATGCATTGCGTAAGCCACGCGGATATAAAGGGAAGCAGCTCACACGTGGCCAGCATTCGGAGGAAAGACCTGCTGCAGGATACATCGAGTCCTTGCCTACCCTGCATGCCTGCATGCCTGCCTGCAAGCCTTGCTGCCAGCCTTCCTGCCAGCCTGCCTCCAAGCCTCCTGGCCAGCCTCCCTGCCAGCCTTGCTCTCTGCCTGCCTGCCAGCCTTGCTGCCAGCCTGCCTTCCAGCCTCCCTGCCAGCCAGTCCGCCTGCCAGCCTTGGTGCCTGCCTTCCTGCCTGCCTTCCTGCCTGCCTGCCTTCCTGCCAGGCTTCCTGCCAGCCTCCCTGCCAGCCAGCAACCCCACAACCATGGGGAAGAAGCAAAAGTCTCAGCAACCTACCGCCATCCCTGGCAAGAGGGACAGGGCCACCCTCCCGCCCCCTGTCCCTGACTCTGCTTCTGCTGGGGCTTCTGCTGCTCGGGCTCGCTCTTCTGGTGCTGGAGCTTCTGCTGAAGCTGCTCCTGGCGGTGGTGCTTCTGCTGCTGTGTACTCTGCTGAAGCTGCTCCTGGTCCTGCTGGTCCTGCTGGTCCTGCTCGTGCTCCTGGACTTGCTCATCCTGCTCGTCCTGCTCGTGCTCCTGGTCTTGCTCGTCCTGCTCATCCTGCTTGTGCTCCTGGTCTTGCTCGTCCTGCTCATCCTGCTCGTGCTCCTGGTCCTGCTCGTGCTCCTGGTCCTGCTAGTGCTGCTGGTGCTGCTGCTGGTGGTGCTGCTGGGGCTCCTGATGCTTACTCTGCTGCTGCTGATCCTGGTCCTGCTGATCCTGCTGCTGCTGCTGCTGCTGATGATGATGATGATCCTGCTGCTGCTGCTGCTGATGATGATGATTATGATCCTGCTGGTGATGATGATGATGATGATCCTGCTGATGCTACTGCTGGTGGTGGTGTGGAGGAGCAGCCCCTACCACCTGGGAACCCCTCTGATGAGGGCCCATCTGGTCCTGCCAAAGGGAGGAAGAGGTGTATGCGGGGAGGGGAGAGGAGGCAATACTTCATCGAGGAGGAACACGAGAATGAGGTGCTGGAGTGGCTGAGAGAGAATGTCTATCTGTGGTGGAAGGGACACCGGCTGTACAGGGACACCAAAAGGAAGCAGGATGCTTGGAGAGAGAGGGCGGAGAGTATGAGTTACACTTCGGAGGTGCTCCTCGGCTGGTGGAAGCACATGCACACCTGGTACAGGAAGCTGCACCTGAAGAAATCTGGCCAGGCCAGGGTTAAGCTGACGGACAGAGAGACCTACGTCATGGCCAGGTGCAGCTTCCTGGAGGGTGAGTTCTGCCACCGAGGAGCACCAGCAGCCCCTCTCACAACCCTCTCTCTCTGGCAGCCTGTTGAGACCCAGTCCTCTTCCGGCTGAGAGTCAGTCCCTGTCTCCAGGCAGGTTTCTGTGGAGCGTGCCATGGCGGAGAACCCGCGGACAGGTGTTGTAACCGTGGTGGAGCACGTGGAGGACTTCCTGGTGCGGTGGGAGAAAGGAGACATTGAGTCCACCACAGTCGTAGCAGCATCCACCACCACCCCCAGCTCCACCTCCGCAGAAAGGCAGAGAGCCAGACAGCAGGAGGGGCAGAGCCACACAGTCCTGCTGGAGATCAGGGACACCATCTGCCCCAATATAGATCTCCTCTCTCAGCTGGTCAGCACCGACTCCTCATCCTCCAACCGCAAGCCCTTCTTCATCTATGTCAACCAGACCCTCAAGAACATGGAGGAACCCCAGTACAGGTGGTGAAGGAATGGATCACCGAGCTGCTTCACAACCCTCCAGATCCAAAGGAACCTGTTCCAACCCAGTCCAGGTCTGCTCCTCCACCTCCACCACAGGTGATGTCCCTCCCAATCCAAGGCTTCCCACAGCCCCTCACCTACCAGGGCTACGGCTACCAGGAGGTCCAGCAGCACAGGCAGCAGCCCTTCCCAGTCCAGGCACAGAGTCATCGGATGACACCGTTGCCACCGGTTCCACTGATGCCACCGATGCCACCCACGACAATGATGCCACCCACGACAGCGATGCCACCCACGCCAGTCCTCACCCAGCTGCAGACCAGACAGCCCCACTACACTACTCCTTCCTCCACCCCACAGCCAAGCCCGGCTTCAGTATATCTCTCATCAGTACTGGGGCTGACACCCCATGGCATGGAGGAAGGACCTCTCAGCATCGCGGGTCTGAGCCAGTTGTCTGAGAGCTTCCTTAACACACCATCCCCTGTTGTCCTCTCGGGGCCAGGCACCCTAATGATGATACAGACCAGCACTCCAGCACCACCCACCTCCACAGCACCTGGACCCTTCACCCCTGAGACTGGGCACACCTCCGAGTGACCAATAAGAGTGCCAGAGACTGGGTAGCTGGCTACCTGTGGACTTTATTTGGACACTTGACTTGGGTCATTTTTTTTTACAGCTTGTTCAATAAAGTTTATCTTTGATTCACACATTTGCTTCATTTCTTTTTTTGTAATAAAGTCTTGGTGGAAACTTTTAGAATTGGTTTAAGCCTTTGCATGCTTGTGGGATGGGTTAAGATAGCAGTGGGGTGGGCAGGGATACCTTTGGGATGGGTTAAGATAGCTGTGGGATAGATAAACCTCCAGTGCAAGCATTGTGGGACTGTATGGTCCACCCTCCCAGGTGCCACACCTTTGGCCCTTCATTAGTAAGCATTGATCCACACATTTGAACATAAACACAACTCTTTATTAAATGCCCTGTTCATTGTAGGCCCACCCAACATACATGGCCCAATCTCATCAGTGTGATGAGACAGGCTGAAGCAAGCATCCATTAATCATCTATCATCCTGTCTTGCCACTCCACTGCTCCAGCTGGGGAGTTGCACCAGTGTCTCAGGAGGTTGCGCTGCTTCTTCCCTTCACGTGAGGCTCTGTTGGGGCCTTGCACATCCTGAATGTCTATCAGGTTTCGCCCTTGCCTCCATTCCCCAGGCTCCATGTCCCCATTGCCTTGTTGGAGGTCCACGAGCCTGTTCTGCAAGACTGGGTAGCGGGTGCGCATGAGATTGTGCAGGATGTAGCAAGCTTCCACGATCCTCCTCACAGTCTCTGGGCGATGCTGCATGGTGGTGAGAAGTACCTGGAACCTGTTGGCCAGGATGCCAAAGGCGTTCTCCACCACATGCCTTGCCCTGGACAGCCTGTAGTTGAAGATCCTCTCTTCACGGGTCAGGAGTCTGGAAGTGTAAGGCTTCATGAGGTAGGTTCTGAGGGAGAAGGCGACATCCCCCACAATGAAGTAGGGCACATCTTGCGTGTCGTTGGGCAGGGGGTCTGGATCTGAGAAGCCCACCATGATGAGGTTGCCTTCCAGCCCCTCCTTGAGGTCACTGGCGTTGTATACCTGGGCATCTGAACATGAGCCACTGCCTGAAGCATCGATGTACATGAACTTGTAGTCAGCATCGACCATAGCAAAGAGGACGATGCTGAAGAAGCCCTTGTAGTTGAAATAAGTGGAGCCCAACTTGGGTGGTGCTTTGCAGGCCACGTGCTTGCCATCTATGGCTCCAACGGTGTGTGGGAAGTTCCACCTCTGATACCACTGCTCTGCAACTTTCTTCCATCATTCATCAGTGGAGGGGCACTGGAGGAGCTCCTGCAGGTATTCTTCGATGATGGACTGCACCACTTCTCTGACCACAATGCTGATGGTGTTGTGTGGCACCCTCCAGCCGTACTGCATGCTCCTGTAGGTGGTCCCTGAGTCCAGGTGGCGCAGAGTGAGTGCCACCTTGAGCCCAGGTTCCAGGCTGGGCCGGAAGTTGGTGTTTGCCTTGGTCAACCTGGGAGTCAGGTGCTGCACAACTTCGTCAAACATGGCTGGAGGCATCCTCATGAAGTTCTGGAATGCCCGAGTGTCTTCGTTCCTGAGCTCCACCATCAGCTTGTTGTACAGTCTGTACTCTGCTCTTCTCCCGATCCATTTTCAGACCCAGATGCTTCTTGGCCGCCTCTTTTTCTTCCCATAGTAGAGTTCACAGAGCCTGTAGATGGCTTTGCACTGTTGCAGAAGGATGGTGGCTGCCAAAAGGACTGTGTTACGATCCACGGTGGACATGACTGGATGCTGTGGAAAAGCAAGAGTCAGATGAAGGCTGCAGAGGTCTGCACAGCTAGGCTGCTGGTCTGAAAGTGAGATGCAGGTGAGTTGCTCCCCCTTTTTATAGGCAGTATAGGTGTCCCTTTGCATCCTCTAGGCATCCTCTAGGCATCCTTAATATCCGAGATAGGTCCCCTCTGCGAACGTTTTTTCCGTTTTAAACTCTTTGTTTCCGTGCTGCATCCGTTCTGCGTCTGTTCCGCTTCCTCCCTGCGTCCGAGCGGATGCGAGTTGCGCGGATGCGGAACAGATGCCTAACGGATGTAGCGGATGCGTAACAGATGCAGAACGGATGCGTAGCGGATGCGTAGCGGATGCAGAACGGATGAATTGGATACATTTTCCGCGCAAAAGTTTTGAGCAGCTCAAAACTTTCTGAGTGGATGAAACGTCAATAAATGGATGCTGGATGGATAGAGAGGAAGCAAAACGGAGGCAGTGAGTACATCGCGTTTTCCAACGGATGGCAAGATTTTTTGTCCGTTTTACATCCTCTTTGCATCCGTTGGTGCAGTGTGACAGGGGCTTTAACTTGTGCAAAGTTTCTCCTACTTGTCCTGTGTAGAACCAAGAAGAGCACTGCTCACAGATATAAAAATACAGCACTTATGGTCTTATAATTATTGGTGTAAATGTAGGAAAATTGTAGCATGAGCCATTTCCTATCAACTTCTGTACCTGTCAACAGTGGTGTCCCCCAAGGAAGTGTTCTAGGACCAACTCTCTTCATATTCTACATAAATGACCTTTGTGATCATATTAAGAGCAATTGCGTTCTCTTCGCTGATGATGTAAAGCTATTCAACACCACAGATAATTCTGCTACCCTTCAAAAAGACCTTGACTATGTATCAGAATGGTCAAACAAATGGCAACTTCAAATCTCAACAAATAAATGCTCTGTTTTACATATTGGCAAAAAAATCAGAAAATAAAATACAAGCTGAATAGTCAAGACCTTGTTGATGATCCAAACTCTGTCAAGGACCTTGGACTACTCATCTCAAATGTTCTAAGTGCTAGAGCCCACTATAAGTACATAGCCAAAAAGGCATTAAGAGTTGTTATCATAATCCTATGTAGCTTTTACTAACTAGAGCATACATACATACATAGAACATACAAAACATACAAAACCTATAATTGAATACAGCTCATTCAGGCTGGAATCCGCATTATGTATCTGATATTAACACAGTTGAGAAAGTCCAGAAATATTTCACAAGAAGAGTTCTCCACTCCTCTACTCATTGCAGAATACTTGATGCCACCAGACTTGAAATTCTAGACCTAGAAAACCTTGAATTACGCCATCTTCGGTCCAATCTAAGTATGGTATATAAAATCATACATTGCAATGACTTACCTGTCAATGAATACTTCAGCTTCATCCATAACAATACAAGAGCACACAATAGATACAAACTCATGGTTAACTGCACCAAACTTGATTGTAGGAAATACGACTTCAGCAACAGAGTGGTCAATGTCTGGAATGCACTGCCTGACTCTGTTGTTATATCCTCTGACCCCTACTCCTTTAACCTAAAACTATCCACTATTGACCTCACCCCTTTCCGAAGAGGTCTATAGGGGGCGCGCATAAGCGCACCAACGTGCCTACCACCCCTGTCCTATTGTTTCTTTTATTTTTCTTATATGTATCCATGTATTCATAACTATGCTTATACTTTTACCTATTATCTTGCAAGCAATTGACAAATCAAATCAAATCAAATCAAATCAATCAAACAATCAATCAATTTCCTGCGTTAGCATCATTCCAGATTGCTGATTGTGAGAATCTACTTCAGGCTGGATGTTATTGATATGCAAGTATGAGCCTGCCACCTAGTGGCTGAGAAAGTACAGTCATTGTCCACTGGGTTCTAAAGTAGCTTCTTCATGTGTTTCTGTGGCATGAGTGTGGATAAACAAGAACCTGTTTTTGTAGTTTGTCTTTCTTAACAAGTCCTTCCTGGGAGCTGGTGTGGTTCAGCTGATTATTTTTGTTGGTTTTATTGAATATTATTCAGTCTTCTGATTGCCAGGTTTAATTCCATTATTTCAATAGCTCTCCTGGATGAAATTTGGAAATCTGTAAATATGCTTGACAAACTATAGGTCTCTTGTATTTATCTGCCTATCATGTAGCTGTATCATGACATTAAAGAATTGGTTTGATTCTGTAGTTCAGTCGAAACTGAGGTTGATGGCGATAGTGGAAGTTACTAAGGTTATGATAGAATTTGAAGAAATATTATTTTCCCTTTGATACTCAAATGAGTGTTTTGAGCATATTCAGATTGGAATTTGTATTTATAAACATTATCAAGAGTAGATGTATCAGTTTAATGCATCCAAGTTCATAAAACGTATAGGCTTCACATTTTGCACACCTTTATAATTTGAAAACACACCCACACAATTATTGTATATACAGTATGCCTCACTATTTCTTTTTCACAGTTAAGATGGCTTAACACAACAATAAAGCATCATTAAAAATTAAAATGCTGATTAAAACAAATATTGAATTCAATAAAGTATCAAATAAAAACTTATTTTATTTTTACTAGGAAGAGTATAAAATATATGCAACTCAATACAATGGCATGTCCGTCAATAAAATATTAAAATGGTCTTATTTTAAGATGCAGAGTAATTGTCCTTTCAATATTAAATAATATCTAGCCCTAGGAGGAAAACAAAATGGTCTTGGAGACACAGTAAATTCTGTGCTTAGCAGATTGTTGTTTGAGAGGAGGACCTGTTTCTATAATCAACGAACATGTTTTTTATTCACATATATTTTCCATTTTTAGGATGTAGGAAGTTAGCACCCACCCCTCTCCTAGAAAAATGAAATATCCAGGGAAATATTAAAAAGGCAGAATATACCCTCTAAAAAGAGTAGAAAGTCAGAAGCAGAAACTCACCTCAGAAATAGAAGCTCACCCCCACTTTTGTTAATGGGTGGGCCATTAAGGCCTGGGCCAGAATACTTTATATAACAAAGATCTCCAGGTGAAGCTATAGCAATTGCTCAGAAGTCTTTCAGTGCATCATCATCATCCAGCAAGACTAAACCAAGCCTGGAACTCAGGACAGCCTACAGAGTTGCCTCTGCATGGCCTCATGGGAGTCTGACAACCAACCAGAATACAAGCTCCAATTCAAATCCCAACAAAGGTTATAAAACCCAGGCACTCTCAGCATATCAGCCCTTTTTTCTTGATCTCTTCCTTCACCTTGAAGCATGTGATCATCCTTCCTTTTCACTCTGGAGCTCCAGGCCATATGGTCCTTGCCACCATTAAACTTTCCAAACAGCCTCCATGTTTCCAGTGTCTTTTTCCCCACTTGGAACTGAACCCAGAAGGATAATTCTTCCAAGAAGGACAAGGAAACTCTTATGGGGGGAGATTCATGCAGTGGTAAAATAACAAAGAATCAGGGCAGGCACTTACTTCTTCCTGACTCTAATCTCCAATAAAAGTTTCCCCCTTTTGAAGCAGTTGATGCCATTTTTCTTAACATTTGCTTATAGATGATGCCTGAAGGATACAGTAAAAAAATCCTGTCAAGATCGCAGCTGGAATAATGTGATCAAAACTCCTTCTGTGCTGCACATAAAAATTGGTATAGCAACCTATCTTAGAACTGACAATTAAAATACTGAGCTGGTGAGTAGTTTCTGCATTATAGCTATCAACTATCAACAATAAATGAACCAGCAGTCAAGAAATGTGTGACAGACTAACACTTGATACAGTAGTAATAAAATCTTGGAAAAGATATTCACATGCTGTGACGTGCTGAGAAACAATCAGAAACACACAGGAAATGGTTTTCCCTTTGATACTCTATGAAAGTGAAAGCTGGACATTGACGAAGCAGGACACAGTGTATTGAAGCTTTTGAATTATGGCATTGGAGATGACTTCTGAGAAGAGCATGGATAACCAAGAAAATAAGGCAATGGATTATAAAACAAATCAATTGGGAGTGCTTGCTCAAGGAACAATGATAAGGCTCAGATTGTTGTATTTTGGACATATTTTGGCAAGGATAGTTCTCCTGAGAAACATATAATCCTGGAAAAGGTGGAATGGAAAAAAGAGAACCACCACCAGCAAAATGGATGCACTTGGTTATCCAGGTAGTGGATATACTGTTGGGAGACTTTAAGTGCCTGACTGGAAACAGATCATCCTGGAAGATGTCTTGCCAAAGCGGTTGCAAAAAGTTGACGTTGACCTAAAGACACATAATAAAGAGAAATATAGTTTGTTCCCTGATTAAAATTTCCATTTTCAGATACGGTCCTATAAAAAGTTTAAATCAAAGAGGCACAATTATAAATATAAGCATTATTTGAGTTGCAATAAAATTAAGCTTGGGTACACAAATGAATACATTTTTAAAGATCATTGTATTAAAAGCAAAACCAAATAAAAATTCAATTTTCTAATTTTCTTTTCCAGCAGGAAAATCCTGTGAAATGTTTTTTGTTTTTATTTTGTACTGTAATAACATGAGAAATTGAGACCTGAGTTATCACCCAATTATTTTATGTTTTTCTGTTCTTCAGAACTCCACAAATATTCTAAAGATCCAAAGTGACTTTGATTTTGATTAGCACTCACTTCTGCAGAATGGGCCCATACTATGTAGTTCTACATGACCATATTGCCCAAAATTTTAAAACAATCTGCATAATTATGTATAGATCTGCTGATAACTGGAAATATCTTTATTTATACCCCACCTTTCTTATTTTGGCAAATAACTCAAAGTAGCGAAAATATCCAACATACCTTTCTCCTCCTGGGATGGATGGAACAACAACAACCCTGTGAGGTGAGTTGGGCTCAGAGAGAGAGTGACTGGATCAAGGTCACCCAGCTGGCATTCTGACTAAGGTAGGAGAACCTCTGGATTTTTAGCTGAGTGCCTTAACCACTAGACCAAACTGGATAATATATGACAGACCATTTTAATCATCTTGTGGTTATCTATGTGGTTGCTAGGAGTTGAAAATGACTTAATGGCACATACAACACATCAATCACCCAATAGGAAGGCACCACACAAACAGCCCAAAGCACAAATTCCAGTAGAGAGAAATTCCCTGAAGATGGGATCCAACATGAGTCCGAAAGCTCGGAAGAGTAAATCTCTGATCTCAATGATCGACCCAAATTCGATCTTGCATCATTTTCTTGGGACACGTATATTTGCCTTTATTCATGATGGCACATAATCAATCATAATCAATTTAAATGATCAAGTTAAAAAATAATGAACTGGCAAAAAATAATTTATTGTAACTCACAGAGCCAGTTTTTCCATAAACAATAAATTTGGAGTCAAAGGTTTGTCAATTATTTGAGCAGATTAAAACCAATCCCACTTTTAAATATAACAAACAGAAATCATGAGAATACAGGTATCTCTGATTTAGCAGAAGAAATGTTTGTGTTATAGTAATATGAAAAATGGTTGGTGTGGGCAGCTACCTCGAAATATTTGTTTGATAAGTATGTTCCTTTAATGCAAAAACAATTTAAGTTTGTTGCTCTCTCCCTTACTTTACCTTCCCAAACAAACTCGGTTTCCATTCATTTCAAAAGTGTTTCTATTTTCTTTGCAGTATTTTGAAGAACCTAAAATGCCTTCCATTCAATTCAGTTGCTGGGGAAACATAATGTAGATTAAATTTGTTCTGAGTGGAAAGTGATCTCCTAACTGGAAGAGGACAAGAGAATTAACTTATTTTATTTTAGACACATGGCACAGAAACAGTTTCTGAAAATTTTAATATTATACAAGAATGTAAATGTATTCTGCAATTTTATCATGGGTACAGAATGACAAAGAAAGAGGTGTGTGTTAATTGTTAATTGTTTTAATATTTGAAAATCCTTCTTGCATTTTTGGACTATAGTTCCCAAGAGAAATTTATCATACCTGGAATTTTAGAAAACTGTTCTAAATTATAATTATAAAATAAGCCAGTACAGTGCAGGAGCATTCCATTGTTACCTATGAATTTGATTATTTACTCCTTTGTAAAACTGCTGGTTAGTTAACATTACTGTATTGTCTGCCTTTTTCTATTGAAGTATTTCTACATATGCAGTACACAGACCTGAATCAATAGTGAGTAAATTATACTGTATTATCTTCTCCCAGTTTTTGCCACCAGAGGCCACTCGCATCCCATGGAATCTCTTACTAGGCATCTGTTTTGAGATTTTAAAACCTTTGCTTTGTTAATGGGACAAATAGGCTGCCTTTTTAATTTTACCATTTGCCCTCCCAATCTTGCAATTACAGCAGGCAAACCCAATTGTGTTGCTGAAAACAATTATAAGGCATTAATGAGTGCTAGTGAGTTCAGAAATGTGTGTGAAGATGAACTGAAACTAACACTAAATAGAAGAGCTTTAGCTATGCACCAAAACAGTTGGAATTTGAGGGGGATTTTATTTGGATTGACTCAGGACAGGCTGGCATTTAACCACTTTTAGAAGAGTGTCACAGTTTTTAAAGGATACATACAGATTGCAGGTTATATTATAATAGTCTCACATAATACCACAGAGTTCTTTTTTTAAGAACAAGAATATTTGTATTGGTGAGTACAGTATAGGAAAGAAGCCACTAAATACAGGTAATCCTCAACTTTTCTGTTGTTCTGTTGCCCAACATTTCTGTCATTAAGTGAGACATTTGTTTAGTGAATTTTGCTCTATTTTACTTTTCTTGCTGCTGTTGCTAAGTGAATCACTGAGGTTGTTAAATCAGTAACACAGTTGCTAAGTGAATTTGGCTTCCCCAATGACTTTGCTTGTCAGAAGGTCACAGGAGATCATATGAACCCAAGAAACTGCAACTGTCATAAATATGAGTCAGTCCCCAAGCACCTGAATTTTGATCACATGACCATAGGGATGCCACAACAGTCATAAGTGTGAAAAAGGGTCATAAGTCACTTTTTTCAATCCTGTTGTAACTTAAAATAGTCACTAAACGAACTATTGTAAGTCAAGGTTTACCTGTATGTTCAGTTTAATGGCAAAAGTAGAATGTAGATAGTTCCTCTGGATACTATGTTTATGTTACCACTTTTCTTACCTGGATAGTGATTGAAGAAAAGCCATGTGGCTGCTTTGATCATAGAGTATGATGGCCCAGGGTTTGGCACAAAGGCTACACAGTCAGTAGGAGTCCCTTTATTAGCTCCAACTTTGCCCTCAGTGTCCTGGTTACCTTCTGGCTGGAGAAAAACTCTCCCAGGAACAGCCTTTGGCTGTGGAGAATCAAGTCCAAAATGTGGTCAACAAAAACTGTATAAGTCCAATCAAGGCAAGATGAAGTAATTAGTCCAGCAGGGCAAGAGAAGGAATTCCAGACAGCAGTAAATCAACCCGGTTGGGAGGATGCCACAAATACAGATAACCAAAGTCAACACAAGATAAACTCATGTTTGTTCCCAGTAGTTTGCTGCATGCAGTTTGCCTTTTTAATACACTGTTCCCAGCTGCAGCTAATGATGGGAATCAGGGCCCTTTCCTCCTCTGTAAGCCAAACAACCCACGTTGCTCTCTTCTCCATTCCTTTCTGCATGCCCTAGGACAGGGGTAGGGAAACTTGGCTCTTTTATCACTTGTGGACTTCAACTCCCATAATTCCTGAGTGAGCCATAAAAGGTTCCCCATCCCTGGCCTATTGGTTTTTCAGTTCTGGGAGAAATCAATTTTTAACTTGAATGGGACTGTTTAATATACAAATGTAGGACATATAAAAGACATATAAAGAATATTTCCTACATTTGTATATTAAACAGTCCCATTATATCATTATATTTTTTCTCCTTATTACTTTAACCTTGCAATACAGCATGACGATCACAAATTCAGGAGTGAGCCCATATTCATAATTTCCATTTTTTTTGGCCAAACAGATCAATAATTATTCTGAAGAACCAAGGCAGTTAAAAGCTTACAGAAAATTAATTTTAACCATAATTGAAAGTAAGGATCCACTCCTGAGCCTCCATCAATCTCAGTCCCAATTCAGTGCATAGAAAGACATTCAAAACACCTTAGGGTATTCAAATAACTCCTCCATAAAAATTCATTTGCACTCATTGTAGACTCTTGAAGGACATACAACTATGTAGTACACAGACATTACACCTTGGTGCCCATTACAATAAATTGTCTCTCTTGTGAATGAAAAAATATCAAAATAACATTAGAGGACTCCCTTGCACACACACACACCCCCCCCATTGTATGTTGGTGAATTGGAAGGTGGACCAAATTATCATGCAAACTAGTTTAGCAAAAGGATACTAAATAAAAAAACTAAAAATAAAATCTGGGAATTTCAAATTCATATACTTTTCAGAGTTGGTTTTTTTATTTAATTAATTCTACTAGTTCATTTTAAGGTGATGGTACAGAAACCAGGGGACTGTTAGTTCTAGTCCCATCTTAGGCACGAAAGCTGGCTGGGTGACTTTAGGCTAGTCACTCTCTCTCAGCTCAATCTACCTCACAGGGTTGTTGCTGTGGGGAAAATAAGAGGTGAAAGGAATATTATATAAGTTTGTGGCCTTGAATTACTTATAAAGTAATAAAGCCAGCATATTTAATAAAATATATAAAAAAATAAAAAAAATATTATGATCAAGAGTGGTTGCACAAATAAACTTATTCAAGTATTTTTATTGGCTGAAAAGCAATGCTACATTATCACCACTTCTGAACCCTTGCCCTGATGTACATCTAGTATGACATGAAAGTTGTTATACTTTGGCACTGGAAGCAGCTCCAAGGAGTATCAATAGAGTATTATCACAAATAATTAGACTGGGGCTCTCTAATCTAGTATAGTACATAACCTGTTGTGGCTGCTGTTGGCATGGAAACAAATTGGTTACGGTCTACAAGAAGGATATAAAGAAGGCTCCATCCAAGAGAAGTTTCAAACAATGATTAAAATGGTGAATTTGGGCATAACTGACAGCTACTACTGATTAAATAATGTGACACTTGAAAGTATCCTGGATAAAGTCACTACACCTTCTCTTTTGGCTTTCCCTATTAAGCTAAACAGATGGTAAATGATCTTACAATTTTCAGTTAGATACTCTGGTTCATTACACCCCCAGAATTTTGCAAAATTTACCCAATGGAGTCCTATCATTAATGTTTCTTATAATTCATGGTTTTGGGTGGTGTTTTCATGAGCCTGTGTGTGTGTGTGTGTGTGTGTGTGTGTGTGTGTGTGTATTCCTCTCAAGCATTTGTCTTTTCTGAATGATGGAATCTACCTGGTATTTAAATCGGTTTTACTTTATGCTTTCTGCTCTACTAGCCAACTATAAAATATTGCCTGATTGACCATGTTTGAACTGGAGTCATGAATCCTGACTGTTCCTTGTTGGCAAACTTTCAGGGGGAACGGACAGCAAGATGCTAATGTTCTTATGCTTCCTGGGGTGTAACAAGGCAGTATTCTGCAAATTGGAATTTACAAGCAAGCTGGCCAATCTGTTGCCTACCCCCCTTTGATTCTCATATGTCTCTAATCTCCCATGACTAAGCATACCATTGCACATAATCTGATGATCCCTAACACTGCAGATGCAGTTTGGCAGGGGCATCTAACTGTATGCTAATTAAAGGGCTGATGAAGAACAATGCAAGCCTGCCTGTTCTTCATGAGAAGTACTGATCCAAGCCAATTAAGGCTGTCTACTATATTACACATGGAACACGCCCCCCCTCCTTCTCTACTAGTGATTGCACTAGAAGAGGGGCAGACCGCAACACTAACTTAGCTTTTCTCCTTTTACATCATACTATCCCAATCTCTGCTATTAGCAAGGAGAAAAAGGATGGGATAGATCAGCAAAATCATTGCGGAAAAGTCCCTTCATTTGGAGAGGGGTAGGGGAGATTTTGAAGAGTTGAGTTTCACTGCTAGTTACATGGGATGTAGGGAGTGATTGTAGAAATTGTCCTACTTAAATCGAAATCTGCTCCAGCGTTTGGAGATTTTTCCAAACCCTACAGAGGGTGCCATGGCGAAGTAAAAGGGAAGGGGTGAACTGATATACAGGTAGGCCTCAACTTATAGCAGTTCATTTAGTGACCATTTGAAATTACAATGGCATTGAAAAATGCCCATTTTTCATACTTATGACCATTATAGCATTCCCATGGTCACATAATTTGCATTTGGATGCTTGACAACTGACTCACATTTGTGATGGTTGTAGCATCCCCAGGTCATGAGATCATCTTTTCCAACCTTCTGACACTTGATGGCATTACTAATTTAAGAACTGCAGTGATTCACTTAACAAATGGGGCAAGCAAAAGTTGTAAAATGGGACAAAACTCACTTCACAAATTTCTCACTGACCAACATAAGTTTTGGGCTCAGTTGTGGCGATAACTGTTTTAGCTTACTTTTTGCCTGTTGGAATATTATGCTTCAGTCTCCACTGGGGGATGCTCTTGTATTCTGCATTCAATCCAATTCACTGAACTGGGCAACTGTTTGGATGTTGAAGGGCATATTTAACATTTTTTTCTGTGGGATGGAGATGGTAGTTAGAGGTCATAATGGGTCAAATAACATCGCAAACTCTGAAATGTTATACTGTAGCAAACTTATTGGTAGTTTGGTATTTCTTATTGTTTTGGAGAGTCTTTTGTTTTTTTTTTAAACCACATAATGCCTATGTTAGGACACCAATTCTCTTTCATTTCAAATTTTGAAAAGATGCATCAATATACACCAGGCACAATCAGACAAGACACCAAAGTGATAATCACAAGAGGCCCATATACACAATTTAGGGCAAAATGCTTCCAGTTTGAGTGTAAACGTAACCCCCCTTTCTGGATCTATTTCAGGATTACTTATCAAAGAGTCCAGGAAGGGCAGATAAATGGCCAACCAAAGGTTAGGAGAGGTATGCTACATGGGTTGTTAAGAGAAACCCTTCCTACCATAGTTGGTGGCTAGATATCACCTGCGTTTCACAACCAAATGACAAACTAGTTTTTCATTCACATTCAGGACTTAGTTACACACAGATTGTGCCTCTTGTTTGCCTATTAGAGATATCACTTTGTGACTGTGTTTATCATTCTTTTAATTAAGCCCATGTCCCACTGCACCAACGGATGCAAAGAGGATGTAAAACGTTAAAAAAAGCTTGCCATCCGTTGGAAAACGCTATGCATCCGTTGTGTACTCACTGCATACGTGTTTCATACGCTCTATCCTTTGAGCATCCGTCCACTGAGATTTCATGCGCTCAAGAAGTTTTGAGCTGCACAAAACTTTTTGAGCGGATGAACTTTCCGCTGTGTACAATGTACATCCGTGACATACGAGCAACAAACGTTCTATGTCCGTTTATCATCCGTTAAACATCCGCTGTATCCTCTCTGCATCCTCTGGCCATCCCCTCAACTCACATCCGCTGCAGCTGAAAACGGAAAGAGGGAGGAAACAAAAGGTACACGGAACGTCTACACAGCGTTAGTAGCACAGAAATAGAAAGGATGAGCAGTGAACGGTTTACATCCTATATACATCCTCTAGGCTTCCTATGAACATCCCTTTAACACCCCTGCTACATACTACCCACATCCGTTTTTTTCCTTTCTTTTCCGTTCTGTTTATGCAAATTTTTGCCACTTTTTGGAGCGGATGACAACGGATGGAGCCACCCCTGAAAATTTGCTCGTCCGCTGTGTTCTTTTTGCATACGTTTTGCATCCGTCGGCCAGTGTGAACTAGCCTTTCTTTAGGGATTCAGCTTGCTTTTGTGGATTCTGATTTGTTTTACAAGTTCTGCAAAGTGAGCGGGACATAAATATTTCAAATAAGCAGAACAATAGCCCTATAAAGACACACATTAAGAAGTCAACTTTTCCATTCAATATAATCTCATTCCTTGTTTTCTATGGGTTAGGTCATAACTTGGTAAACCCAATGTGCAGGCAAAGTTTCTGGCTATATTTTGATGGTTGTTTCGAGAGTAATCTGCAGGATGACTAAACTAAGGTGCTTTGGCTCTAGGATCAACTACAGAAAATCCCTTCTGTCTGTTCAAGAATTACAATGTGTATGTCTGTTGCTGCACTTCACATTATTTCAGCTGAACAGCTTGAGTCTGTTTTTTGCTTAAAGCGTAAACCAGACCAAGGCTTCCAAGGAGCTGAATCAAGAGTATAAATGGAGCTGAATCAAGAATATAAATGTTATGTAAGACCATAACATTGAGTATCTCTAAAAGATCCAGTGCTTTCTGGGAATTCTGAAATCCAATCTACTGTGACAAGCACACTCACACAGTGGCAATGAATGAAGACATTATTGGTACATAGCTCAGTCTTCATCCTATTACTTGTCAACTTCATCTACAGTAATTAGTAACTGTAAGGAATACCAATTTCTATTTGCTCTATGCAAATAGATTTAGCTGCCTAGATTTTACTAAAATTTTGGGAAAGACCGGTTGAGTCATTTGTGTAGGAAACAGTTTGACCTTTATATATCTCATCACAAAATAATATATATAGTTATACAGAATTGAACAATTGATGTCTAAGATTGCTAAGATAGCTCTATACATTGAGGACACCATTTAATAAACCATGAAATTTGCTTGTCCTATACCCATTTAAATATGCCAAAAGAAATTTCACTTTTTCTATGTGGAAAAATCAGCCTGATTCCCAAGTGAATTGATTCCTCAGAATTGCATACCCAATAACATGGGATATCTACTGTAATACTAAGCGTCCCAGTGCTTGAAACAGAAAATCTATGGCTCAAATTGTATCTGCTATGACAGGGGTGTCAAATTTGATTTCATTGAGGTCCACATCAGGGTTGTATTTGATTTTTGGGGAGGGCAGGGAAGAGGCTCAACATCACTTGTGTCAGGGCACCTGTGGTGGCCGGAGCGCTCTGCCTGTGAAACTGGGTGTGGCCCTCCCAAGCTACCTTTTTGCTGGAAGGTTGTAGGAGGCTGTCGCATGCTATGAGCTCACCAGCGTGCAAACCTTCTCTTAATCCACTCCTAGGAAATGTAGGGTTTTTCAGAACTATTGGGTGTCAACTTTCATTTGTCTAACCCAGGACTGTCAAACTGGCAGCCCATGGGCTGGATGTGTCTTGCATAGGCCACGCCAATCCCAGCTCTGTGGAGAAAAACATCACGATATGTCACATTACGGCAACATGACACCACAAGTTTGACACTAGTGGTCTAACCTAATGATGATCTTCAGCAAGAGATTGGGAACTACATCCAAAATGTAAGGAATGCACCAGGTTGCCCATAATATACACTGAAACAGTGAGCATGAAATGCTTTGAAAACTAAAGTGATATAAATGCTAAGCATTAATATTGTAACAGGTGCCAGATGGAGCAATTTCAGATATTTTCCACATGGCCACTGGAATGCATAGGTGGGCCTAAAGGCTTTGATGACGTGTGGAAAAAAAATAAATGCATCCCATATTTCACAATCTTAACAGGAGAGGTTAGGCTGAAACCCAATTTATCATCCTCATTTACCCAAGGCGATTAAGAATTCCATGCAGATTTGGTGAAGAAAATAAATTGAGAATATCAAGCTTTGTGTGGCTTCTGAATTTTCACACTGTGGCTTTCTCTTTCTCATGATTGCACATAATGGAATGTGAATTTCACCCAAGGTCTACATTAGGGGAAAGTTTGCATAGGCAGAAATGCTGTGTCTTGCAGGGCGTCCCTCCCTCTGTCTCTAGGCATATTCTCTTAGCTATGGCTCTCTAATGTTCACACAGCCAAAATTATACTTGATTATAAGCTGGATCCAGAACAAAGAAAATGCATTGAAAAATATTTGAAGATATCTTGGTTAGATGGATTGCCTCCATCTGGATCCGTTTGCCATCAAAATGGCCACTGGTTAACAGAATGGTTTGCTCCCCCCCCCTCAATTAGAGATCAGGGGGGTTATGAAAAGGTGGGGAGAGAGAAAGCTATGTAGGAACAATTTCGAAGATACTTTAACCAAATAGGAATCTGCCCTAATTGAAGCAGCATATTCATCCAAGTGTGCAGAAATGCAATTGTGAAATGCAATTGTCTTTTATAGTGTTTTTTTTTTTTGGGGGGGGGGATGTGGAAATTCTTTGATCAGATGAGTAAAACAAAAGGGACAAAGCTCCATATTTAAGATTTTGCAAGTTTTTTTGGTAACTGTCTTTGTCTACTTCCAAAAAATACAGCATCCATCCACCTTATAAAAGAGAGCCCTGGCTGTCACAAGTGTGTCACTTCTTCTTTCAAGCTTGCCGAACTCAAACAGACCTACAATCTTATTCAGGAGCTCTTCCGAATTAATATTAACTACGGCGCAGCTGTTTTGATGGAGACTAGGACCTCTCCTCGTCTTAAAGAAGGAAGGCATGTTTTCTCTTTTTTTAATGTTTTATCAATCCCCGATGCCACTGGAGCGGTGCTGCAAATCAATCCTCTCTAAGTCAAGTAACAGGAGCAAAGCCGCCTGCACTTACGCGCCGGCCCCGCTTGCCTTCGCCTTCAAAGCGAGCCATTGCTTTGCAGCTCCTCCACGGCTCCAGGCGTGCTGCGTAGCTAGCCAGTGCTTTCCCTTTTCCTTTACAAAACTGTCAGGCGAAAACGGGCAGAAAGATATTGGCTGCAAGGAACTAGGAGGCTCCTCCCAGAGTCTGGATCCCGAGATTTATTTTTTATTTATTTTTTTGGACGATTTCTCCTAACTCCGTTTGCAAAGGCTTGGCGAAGGAAACAAGTTACCGCACTGCAAAATCGCAGAGCAGTCTCCGCTTGGGGGAACACCCAAGCTCTCTGCTCCTCTCGCCTTTCCTAAATAAATAAATAAATAAATAAATAAATTCTCCCTTTGGATGGCAAATGGTTATAGAGGGCAACTGGCGTTGGCGATCGGGAAGGGAAAATTGCTGACCCTTTGGATTTCTGCGCAAAGAAAGCTAAACGAGATAGAAGACAATGAAGACAAAAAAAAGGAGCTGAAGCAAAGACATCCTCGTGGACCCCCGGTTCTGGTGGTCTGAGGTTTGGTCCGGCTTTTTGGACTCGAGGATTTTGGGGGGAAGAGAAAGGGGAACAAGGGGGAGGGAGGGGTTAAAAAAAAAAAAAAAAAAAAGCACCTCCGCACAATTGATTTCAGCCGGTGTGAAGCTTTATTGCATTTGGAGATTCCCCATTGGATATAAATTTTCGAGGCACTCTCCCGCCTGCACAAAGATCATCATCATGAATTCGGTGGCTGGGAATAAAGAGAGAATTGCAGTCACCACCCGAAACAGGAAATATGGGGTAAGTTAGTTCTCAGGTCACGGCACACAAGGATGCTTGAGAGACCTGTCTGTGGGTTGCTGGTTTTTTTTTTTTTAAAAAAAAACAAAAATGTAGCCTTGCAAGCGGATCCAAGCCGCCTGTTTAGCGGAATGTTTCCAATCAAGGTGTAGTTGATACATATATATACATATGTGTGTGTGTGTGTGTGTGTGTATATATATATGTGTATATATATATATATATATATACATACACACACACACATATATACACATATAGTGTGTGTATGTATGTATGTATATATATATATATATATATATATATATATATATATACACACACACACATAGTTTTATACTATATATATATATAGTTATATATGTTTTTTTTAAGTTTTCGCGGGTACTTACATGAATGCAGTTCAGCTTCCTTCGGGTATTATCCTAATAATTATTATTAGCACTACAATGACGTGGGATAATACCCGAAGGAAGCTGAACTGCATAGTTATATATCTATATCTATATATCTATATCTATATATAGTTATAGTTATAGTTATAGTTATAGTTATAGTTATAGTTATAGTTATAGTTATAGTTATAGTTATAGTTCTATCTATCTATCTATCTATCTATCTATCTATCTATCTATCTATCTATCTATCTATCTATCTATCTATCTATCTATCTATCTATCTATCTAAGGCAGGTCTGCTCCGTCACCGGAAAATTGCGTGCAACCAATGCGGGCAGGTTGCTTTCCCTCCAGCTGCTCGACTCCCGGTGCCTGGAGCGAACTTTTGCCGCCACCCCCCCCCCTCTTCCCGCCGCCCCGGGTTCCATTTCATTGCTCGGGAGCCTCTTTTGGGTAGCGATCCTCCCCAACCCCCCCCCCCCCCAACAATACCTGGGGTGCCTTTCCTCCAAGGGTAAAAGTCGTTCCAGTCCGTCCTGCCTCGGACGGAGGAAGTAAGGGTGGGTGTGGGGGGTGGGGGGGAGAGAGAGAGAGAGAGAGAGAGAGGAGAGCTATCGCTCATCTGGGCTCCTTGGGGAACGTGTATGCATAGGACGCCTCCCTGCCCATTTTCCGGGTGGGGTGGGGGAAATCGCCCCCAGGTCTCCTTGAGTGGAAATCAGAAGGGGGGGGAGGGGAAGAGAGAGAGAGAGAGAAGTGGGGCGTTTTCTCTTTGCTTTGGGCTCTTCTCATCTCGATCCCGGGTTCTGATGAACGGATAGATGCCCTCGGCTGTCCGCTGTTGATCCGCTCCCTTTTCCTCCTCCGCTCAGGTGAACGACTCCTGCTCCCCCACCAAGCCCGCGGTTCCCTTCTCGCCGGAAAGCTGGTACCGGAAAGCTTACGAGGAGTCCCGGTCCGGCAGCCGCCCCGCCCCAGAAGGAGCAGGCTCTGCGGTGGGCTCCTCCGGCACCCCTTCGCCTGGCTCGGGAACCTCCTCGCCTGGCTCCTTCACCGGCTCTCCGGGTCCCGCTTCCCCGGGGATCGGCACCAGCTCTCCGGGCTCCTTAGGAGGCTCGCCCGGCTTCGGGACTGGCTCGCCCGGGTCCGGCAGCGGAGGCGGCTCCTCCCCGGGCTCCGATCGCGGCGTGTGGTGTGAGAACTGCAACGCCCGCTTGGTGGAGCTGAAGAGACAGGCGCTCAAGCTGCTGATCCCGGGGCCCTCCAGTCCCAAGGTGAGTGAGTGGAGCGGGGGACGGGCGCCTTCTCTTGGCTCGTTTCTCCGTCTGGGGCCTGCCTGAGGGCAGCGGGAAGGGCCCCAGCGCGAGGAGCCCCGGTCACCCGTGCGTGCACGGCAAGGCTGGAATCAAGGCCTGGGGTGGGGGAAGAGTGGGAACGCACGGAAGTGCACCTCCTCGGGTTTTGCAAAGAGCAAGAGCAGCCTTGAGCAAACAGATGCGCCTTCCAGCTCGGCTGGAGTTGGTTGTTACCGCGATCTTGAAGGTTTGAGAAGCCGTGTTGATGACGCACGCCAGGTCCGAAGATGGTAAAAGCAGTTGGGTAGGGGACCCGCGGTCGCTAAGGATGTAGTAGTCCTTTGAGCCCAGGTGGTCCAAAGCTTGAAATGGTGGGGGTACGTTTCATGTTTTTGTTTGTTTGTTTGTTTTCAGTAAATCTCCTTTTGGTTTAGGAATTCCTTTAGGAAGCCACGTGTGAATTCACATTGCAGAGTGGACCCCAAAGATCAAGGGCAGAAGGGTTGGGAACTACAACTCCAAGGGGCGCCAGTGAAGGGAGTTGTAATTCTACAGCGGCCACATATCCATAGGTCTGCTCAGCCCTAATTCAGAACCTTGGTGGGCTTTAGCTGCTATGAATAACTCATATCTATTGAATATATGTTGTAGGGGATTATTGTATGGCCCAAGAGAGAAAGCATTTGCCAGAAATGCTGTCAATGTGAAGTGGTTGGGGTTAATCCTGGAATAACCCTGGACAAGTTACCATTTCTCACAGTTTTCTCTTTGAATGGAAACCACACTTTACAAGTTGTGCTGATTGGTGGTCTCAATACTTAACAATGGAAAGTCTTGCAGCTCCGTATCTGCAGGAGCTTCAGACTTTAAACCTTCCCTTCTTTAATTTTGTCTCTTCCAACTATTGAGTTGAGTTGAGTTATTTCCATAATCCTGATAGTATGAATGCTAAGCAGTCAGATTCCTTTGATCTATATCATGGGTGTCAATCTTGTGGCCCAGGGGCCAGATGCTGGCCACCCCCACCCCCATTTTAGCAAAGGGGGAAAGTCCCACTATGTCATGTGATGACAATGTGACACTGCACGTTTGACATCCCTGATCTATATAAGTCAAATGATAAAGGACTAAGTTTCATTTAGTCAGTGTAGTTCTGGATGAAAATTATCCACTGAATGCATTTTACAATATACAAATCTAAATGTCAGGAAGGAAAATTCTACACTGATCTTTCTCTCAACAAACTATCTTCATGTAACAGACACCATTTTCTTGATTGAGTATAAATTTAGTTTAATTCATTAGTTAATGAACTAACTAATTCATTAGTTAATTTCTGCAGTCTGGACTGATACAGCTGAAACAAGTTTGCAGCTTAATGAAAAAAGATCCATAGTTTATTGTCTACTAAATTCATAGACAGCATGTTACAGTAATCGTGGCATAACAGCACTTATGGAACAAAAACCATTGAACATCTGTAAACTTTAACATACAAAATGCATACAGTATTTGAGATTTTGAAATGTATAAATCTGCACAAAAATCATACAATTTGTTCAATGCATGGTTTAGTATCATAGGTAGTTTTGTATTTACAAACATTGTTTAGTGACTGTTCAAAGTTACGACACTGAAAAATGTGACTTATGACCAGTTTTCACACTTAGAATCATTGCAGCATCCCCATGGTCACAATCAAAATTTAGGCGCTTGGCAACTGGCATGTATTTATGAAAGTTGCACTGGCCCAGTGTAATCACCATTTTTAACCTTTTCCAGCCAGCTTCGGACAAGCAAAATCAGTGGAGAAAGCCAGGTTTGCTTAACAACTGCATGATTTGCTTAACAACTGTGGAAGAAAAGGTTGTAAAATGGAACAAAGCTCATTTAACTACCTTGCTTAGCAATGGAAATTTTGGGCTCAATTGTAGTCGTAAGTCAAGGACTATTTGTCATGACAGAAATGCTTTGCGAGGTGAACCTATTCATGCCCACTCAGAAGTGTGTTCATTTGAGTTCAGTAGAAGACGTTGTTAAGTTGCTTTTGTCAGTTGGAGGACATCCTTTTTTAAGGATTGTTCTTCAGTAACTGCTGCTTTCTATTCTTGTAAGGCCATGCTTGTTTTATCAGTGATAATACATAGACACTGTCTTCTGTTGACTGCTTTTCTATAGCCTTTAATTTTCCTAGATACTAGGATCTTCTCTTTCATTGTAGCTTTGTTTTTGAGCATTCCATGAACAAACTGGGTTTATATCATCTGTGTTCCATGATACTCATTCACAGTCCTTGGTGTTCTTAGTAATTTTCCCCATAATTCAAAGACATATATTTTTCTTCAGTTTTAAAAAAAATATCCAGCTTTCTAAATTCTGTTTTGCAAATGGGCTTGACAATGTGTACTTTTCTTGATATAATGATTGTGCATTTTAATAATTTGTGTATGTCTATCACAGTTTTGCTTACAAGTAGCAGACATCTATTTCATAGTTGCTTCCACTGTCACTATGAATCTTTCAATCTAGATAATAGGATTGCAGACTTAAATTTTCTGTATGGTACATATCTGTTATTCAGGCTTCTTTTTAATTCATTTTACATTTAATAATGATCATAAGGGCCACTGAGAACATTACTTGCTCATTTCAGCATTTTGCCAGTTTAATTTTACACTTTAAAAACAAGCTTAGTTTTATTCTGTGGTTTATTGTCCCATAATTTAGTTTAATAACATTTCTGCCACAATGTCTTTTCTCTAACTATTTTTCTGTGACATTGACATCATATTTTATTATAATTTCTAATGCAATTAGACAGCCTGACTTTGATAGCATTTTGGGATTTGTTTTTAATTATAAAATGTAGGTTAAGAAGTTTGAAATTAAAAACAAAATTACCAGAGGTTAAGTTAAAAGAGGATGGATTTTTGGATTAAAGTTAGAATTGGAGTTAACCCAAGTTGCTCTTAATGCTGTGTTGATTGCATAAGATGGGGAAATTGTCAGACCTAGTTTTCCAAAGCTAGTTCTTCCAAATATTTTGATACTGCAATTCTTGGATTTTTGAGCCAGTATCTGGAACACACTAAGTTGGAGATGACTGAAGTACTAGCATAAATGTCTGCAGTAATGTTGATCTCGGGGTTATGGGTAGTAAAAACAAACATTGTCAGAAAGTCATCTTGTATATACTATATTGTAACTGAAATACCTAACACTGGTGGAAATTTATAGCATTGGTGTATATGGCAAATATTATTTACTTAGATGGGTAAAAAGGTCCTGCTTTGTCCCTATCTGGAGAATTAATGTTAATGTAAGCTCTCATGCTTTATCTTTCAATATATAATAATCCTTATAGTTATGAGGATTATATCACACAGCATAGTGAATGCTCGACTTCTAGTTCCTGCCAACCTAGTGGTTTGAAAGACTGCAAATGTGAGTAGATAAATAGGTACCACTTCGGTGGGAAGGAAACTGCACTCCACAATGTCATCTTGGCCACATGATTGTGGAAATGTCTTTGGACAGCCTTGGATAGTTCTTGAAACAGAGATGAGTGACATCCCCTATAGTCAGCAACATCTAGCAGAGTAAAATTTGTAGGGACTCCTTTTTGTTACCTTTATAGTATACCATTCCTATGTACTGTGTATGATTATATTTATTGCAGTTCTAATTTCTTCCCTCCAGTTCGATCATATTACAAAGTCAGCAATTTCTTGCTTTTAAATGAATTTGCATAATCTTGATTTTTAGCAATTAGCTAAACTACACTGAATATAATAGAAAACTATTTTGAGACAATATTATTCCATACAAACAATCATCAAAGTCCTCATTTAATGGCAAGTGCTACACAACACAAGAAAATATTTAATATTATTCAGGTGAGAGCTTTCAAATTGTCATTCCTTTATTATCTGGGGCTATAAAGATTGTCATTTAACAAGGACACAGAAACTCAGGGAATGTATTGTTTCCTAGGATACATACACATTGCAAAATTCATATATGTCACGCAGAAACATGCAATCAGTTTTGCCACTGCACAAATTATTATGATTGTGCAAAACAAAATCTTAGCACGCCTACCATTGAGGGGAATGGGGGGAATTGAGGGGAATTCCCCATTAAGGGGAACAAGGAGCCAGTTCAGAGGAAGATATGTGATACCCAGCTAAGACAAATAGAATATTTGTAGTTCAGGGTTGAATTGTAGGGTCCTTGATGTTCTCTGAGCTTCATTGTAAGAAAACAACCAAGCTCAGAAAACACCAAAGACCCCACACAGCTAAGAAAATGGTATTACTATGAGGAACTTGTATGCAGAGTGCTTTGCTTTCCTCCAGTTTAATTAATTTTTGTTCCTTTATGTGAAGGGCAATATATTGCAGTTTTAATTAACAGTTTAAGTTTGTTACAAATTCAAGACACTAAGGTCTTAGAGTTGATTCTCCCCTCATATTGCAGGTTGACTTATCATATTTGTAGTGCTTCAGTATAATGCTATTTATTATTTTGCTTTATTACCCTGCCTATCTGCCAGTAGGACACCAAGGCAGCTTATAACCTAGAACGGGTGTCAAACTCGTGTCACAGCGGCGTTACATGACGTATCAAGACTTTTTCCCCCTTTGCTAAACCAGGCGTGGGCATGGCCAGTGCATGATGCATCTGGCCTGCAGGCCTAAGGTTTGACAGCCCTGATCTAGAATGAAACAATAAGGAAATAAAAACAATTAAAGTTCATGGGGGGGGGGGGAATGCTCCAAACACTTAAATGAATAGGAGAATCTTAACCCTTTAAATCCAGGCTCTAAATAATTGTATTGTGTAGATTGGGAGTTAACACATAAGTGTTAAAAAACAATAGAGAACAAGATAGATTATAATGTCTCCCTGAAATTTGATTTTCTTCCCCTCCCTCCCAACCACAAAGGTACCTGTCTTGTGGTTGGAGGTTTATAGTCAAGGAGACAGTAATTTATTTTATTTTTTGGCATATACATGAAACCTTTGTTTGGAAGATTCTGGCTTCAAAAACCCAAACAGAAAATTGAAAAAAAAAAATACTGGCATTGGGTATATATTGAAGGTAGCTCTCTCAAATCAATAAATAACCATTGCGAACCTCCTTTGTCTCTAGTTACAGAAAGAGGTTCCAAAGTTGGACGCATGGTTTTAAGGCAGGGATATGAACCACAGCATCTTTCATTTTAGAAATTAAACACAGTGGGAGAGATTTTTTGTGGATTATAAGAAGAGCTCTGCATGTGTAATGTCATTCTCCGGACAATTGGTTCTTTATTTGGATTGGATTTTGAGCAGTTTGGTGAAATGTACCTCCTGCAGCAGTTTGCCTTTCAAAGCAGCAGGATTGGAATACCACTGCCATTGCATTAAAGGTTTAACCAAGTCCAAGAGCTCCATTGGAGGACTCTTTTAAGCTCTGCTCTCTTCCATAGTGGTTGAGTCAGTGGGTTGAATGAATGAGACAGAATGTCAGTTGGCTTGCAGTGTCAAGCCCAAATGTTATCAAGTGGTAATATTTACACACATACTTGAAGCAATTGTTTTTGGTGGTTTAAATCAACAAACACCAAGTTAAAATATTGCTTTTGAAGGTTCCCTAATATTTGTTTGTTCAGTTTCACTTATCACTGTTTATTTATGTCACTCTTTGAAATAAAATACAGATGACCCTGAATTTCTGAATGGGATGCCATATGGTTTGCACAGCAAATCTGATCATTTCTTTTATCACAACCAAGAGCTGGTATCTCCAAATATGTAAATGAAAACACAAAAAAGGGTTGAATCTAAAGAAATGTCCCTTTGGGTTGCAACCTGTGACTGCAACATTAAAACAAGTCATTTGCTAGGTCAGCAGTTAGAGTCTGCCTGAAGGCACGGAACTCCAAAAATAGTGCTGCTACTTCTGAGAAAGCATCCTTCAGATGCATTGAGATGGAAATTTCCAGAAATTCCATTTAGTATAGCCACCTGGAGGATCCCTATTTAAGACAGTTTCACTTAATGCATAAACATATATGCAGAATGTATGCAGAAGAAAAAAGAATGACATGATGCAGTGAGAGTGACTTGGAAGTACGGTACCTAAATTTCATTACTATAAAATTAAAAAGTTTTTTTAAAAAACTATTGTTAAAAATGTGTGACAGTCACAAGTATCCTATTTGCATGAAATAGTAATGGTGCCAAAGTATCTTTAATAAATAATAATCCGAGGCGTGAATATTAGCAAATATTTTTGTTCTGCATCTTTCCTGACAAGTCATGGTTAAAACTAGGGTTAAAATTGCTTCCTTATGTTTGCCTAGTTTGGGAATGAAAAGTCAGGAGCCTTGCCTCAAATGGGCAACTATAGGTAGTCCTCAACTGACAACCACAATTGAACCCAAAAGTTATGTTGCCAAGTGAGAAATTTGCTAAATGAGTTTTGCTCTGTTTTATGATTTTTCTTGCCATCTTTGTTAAGTTAATCACTGCAGTTGTTAAGTGAATCTGGCTTTCCCATTGACTGATCAAAATGACTCTTCCTTCCCCTCTCATATAAGACACAAGAACTGGGTCTTTATAAGGTTTCAGATTTTACTTGAAAGGGATAATATGGCTGTGTTTCACTCCTGTTTTCTCCTGATCCATTTTGTTGCAGTTGTCCAAAATACCATGTTTTACATGTTCTCCTTTTATGGGCCAAGGAAAACGTTGGGTAGTGTTTAATTAACCAAATTTCGGAGAAGTTGTGTTCATATAATAGTTTTGGCTATACTCATTTAAAAATCTGGAAGTTATAAGCCAACATATCTGAGGAGCATTTAAGAGGGAAAGATTGTATAACAATATTTTCAATGACTTAAATTTATGACCCACTATATTTAGAATAACTAGAGACTTTTGACTACATTGTTGCCAGTACACAGTTATGAGAATTGTGTAGCATTATTGGAAGAGTGATCAAGTCTTATGTTCTTGTCCATGCATCATTTGTGAATCCAGCTGATTTAGCCTTTTTATTGACTCCTGCTGAGGGCAGCATAGAAATGTAATTAGCTCTAATAACTTGTCAACAAAAGTCCTTTATAAACCTTAGATATATGTTTTAGATGTTGCACTTATTCCTTATTTAAAATGCACTTCACTTGTATATTTGAAGGTACGGCAACAATAAACATGAAAAAAATCCATGAGATGTAATAAAAGCATAACTTTTAGTATTTCTTAAATATGTAGGGCACATGTATCTTTCTGTGGACTTTGAAGTTTGAATATATGTGAACCAAATGCATTTTTATTGTTTTGTGATCTGACTGATTGTTAGACATAAAATTATACAGCCAAGCATATTTTAGACAGAAAATTTAACCTAGAACAAGAAAGAATACATTTGACTAGTTCATAGTTATCACTGAAGTGTGGAACATTACTTTAACAGAAAATGTTTCGTCTCAATATGTCAGCAGGAAGAAAATTTAGGAACTATGATTACACAGCACATAGCTAACCTCTAATGATGGAAGTCCATATCTTAGTTCAACTATTTCAACACTATCCCCTGGCAAGTTTTTTGGAAAAGGAATATACTTTCTTTTTCTTTTACTGATAAATGCACATGATAGGAAGTATTTTCAGTTAAAAATATATCTAACAAGAAACTAAGCTAAAGTTATTCTCAGTTAAAATGTTTTCTGGAGGAACAAAGGAAGTGACTTCAGCGCTACGAAAATATAAAAAGGGCCCGACAGAAACTTGCCAAAGCTGTTCTTGGTCCAGATTTTGTTTCTCACAATGACCAACCAAATAGTTCTCAGAAGATGAAGACACTTTCTCCTGGCAGTTAATCTCCAGTGAACTGGTATATGGAGGATTGCTATCACCATCTGGATATAACACTATCACTCATTTTGTTTGTCCTCTCTGCAAAGTCCCAAAGATAAAATGCTGGATGGAGAAATCTTATTGTGTCCCCTGTAAAAAATTATATTTCATGAAAATAATCCATGCTCATTTTTTATTTCTTTCATAATTTTGCTTATTTGTCCTTTATTTCATCCAGGAACGCAGAAACCAAAACAAAAATAAAAATGCCACCGCCATAGCATCTCTAAGTAGATCCAGCTTTCTTTTCGTGTCCTATTTAAAAAGCGAGCAAGGTTGCAAATATTTGCCTACACTTTTTGCTTTGTCAGTGGTGTGCATTATTGATAATACTGAAAAAATCCTGTTGCTAATATAATGAAAGAATGTTCCCTTCCCACTTATGGGTACTTCGAGACATTCCTAGCTGAGATGAGGCAATAGCTTAGCAAAAGGCAAAATAATGGAACTTCATGTTCATGTAGATCTTTAATTTGTGAATAAACATAGCCAGATTTTACAGAGATATTAATTTTGTAGTGCAAAAATCTGTCAGTCCAAACAGAAATATTGCATTAGAAGTGTGAATTTAAATAGCTGGAAGCAATAATTTGTCTGCGTTACAGAGGATTAAGTCTATAATACTTTAGGCAGGAATAACTAGTCTTTTGTATTTGCAGAATAGGTCATAATATCAAAGCACAATATTATGGACAGAATATTTTGCAGTTGCATAGATGCCAACTGAGTTTTTCTTTACCTTCATATTACTATTTAAAGCCTCTTCTTAAAATAACAATTATTCAAGTAAAATAAACATGTATTAATGTTCTCTTCCATTGGAATTAGTATTATTACAACATAATTTTTTTTAATGACTTTAAAAAATACTTCTGTTAGCAATTGCCATCCTAATGCTTGCAGATTGTACCTTTTTGGTTGACTATGATTACTAAAATCAGTAAGATTGTTATAAAGAACATATGCTTTGGCTAGATTCTTGCCCAGCTTTCCCTGATTTGGATTTTTTTCCCTATGGTTTTGATTATTACTCCAATGAGCCACAGCCAGTTTTACCAATTGTCCCATATCCTTTGAATATTTGACTGGGGCCCTTAAAATCCTGATTTTATTTCTTTGGGAAATAGGATTCTATAGGATGTGACAATATTGGGAGAAATAAAGCTAAAGCAGAAATGTGATATAAAGATTTTCTTGTTAATATTCTTATCATACTAAGGACTTATTTCCTTGAAATGCACTGACACATTTGCATCTGCCTTTAAAGAACCATGAAAACATAATGTTTAAAGCGTCATACCGTTATTTGTTGACACATGTCTGCATAATGTGTTTTCTTTCCATCCGGAAGTCCTTCCTTCAGTCTTGTATGAGGTTGGCACCCTAATCTCTGATCAGCTCACTCCCCAGAAGAAAATTGATCTATACAAGAAATAGTCTGGTGTCACTTGGGAGCAAAAACAGAAATAAGCACAGTGTCAATGGGGCCAGTTGGAGCTCAGAAGATCATCCAACTGCAGGGCTTTTAGTGTTGGCATAAAATGATAAAAGCCTACTTATGTGCTGGAAAACAGCTCATCCAACTTCAGAAGTGGCAGGCTACCCAGATAGAGACTCAGTTGTGAAAATACTGTATGTCCTTCATGGTGAGTGAATTATGTCCCTTCTGAAGCAGACTATGGATAGGTCCTTATGGAGAAGATTTGTGTAGGATAGCAATTTAGAGTATTCTTATCAACATTGCCACGAAAGTCAAGCAATGGGTTATGCTCCTCCTTCTGATGTCATAGAGCTGAGTCTGCCACTTTAAAAAGCCCCTGGCTGGCCCACCCACCTTTTGGCTCAGCTTCTTGTTTGAGAGCTAGTCTCTGGAAGAATTGCTTTAAAATAGCTAAAAGAAAGTTCAAACACAAGGACACAGCAAATAATTTTAAAAATCCAGCTCCTGGGACTTCAGTAGAGCTCTGTCTCCAGGAGATCAGAGTTCCGCTGTCCTGCAGCATCGGGACTTCAATGCTGCCGCGCAAGGGCTGCAAACCCAGGGAGAGTTCAGGGGAACCTCCCATGCAGCCCCACCCATTGTTAAGATTGTGATTGCTGCTGCCTGCCAAGCCACTTCACAGCTGACTCCGGGGCTCCGTTCCAACCACTTCGCAGCTGTTCTGGCTTAATTTGATCGCTTGGGGCCTGGTAAGAGCCTAATGAGTGAAGGAGGTGGTAAGGCTGTCCCAGTGATACTCCACGCGGTGGGCAGCCATTTTGAATTTGCCAGGCAGCCATTTTTTTTCAGGGTAAAGGGCTTCCCCAAGGCCTCACAGTCTCTTGACTCACCTGGCCTAAGCAACAAGCAGCACCTCAGTGGGGGAAGCTCACAGCACCCTTGGTGTCTGCTCTGTTAGCAACATGGAGAGGAAAGTCCCCCAACCTTGTCCCAAAGGATTGGAAGACACACAAGACTCCCAACTGATTTTTCTTGATTTAGTGAGTGAACAGTATACCTCCCCAGGGGCGGGGCCTTTCCCGTTGACTCATGACACATGATTTTATAATGTGGGTCTGTCCTTGGCCAATGCCCTGCTAGTGCCTTTGGTGGATGCTCCAGTGGTGGCCTTGTTTTCCTCTTCAGGCACCCCCACCGAACCAGAGGATGTGCTTAAGGAAGAGGACAAACGGTCTGAGGAAACCCTCAAGCGCATACATCAGGTGGCAGCTTGGGTGATCAGAGCATCAACGGCAGCCTTGTTTTTTTATGAGATCTTCATTGCGCTGGCTACACCAGCTTCAGCAGAGGCTCCTGGCCACTGAGTTCAGGGCACACCAAGATCTCAATAAAATAATTGCGGTGGCGGAGTTTACAGCAGATGCCACTCTGAACTCGACCAAGTTAGCTTCCAGGGTCATGGCTTCATCAGTGACAGCCAGATGACTACTCTGGCTGTGTAACTGGCAATCAGACTCCCGCCGTAAATGGAAGTTTGCATCGGCTCCATTCACTGGCAACAAGCTATTTGGCAAAGTCCTTGAACCATACTTGACAGAGACCAAGGACAAGAGGAAGGTCCTCTCTTCAGCGGAGAAGAGGTCCAAGTATCACCCCGGGCCATACTATTACCCCTCGTCCTTCAGATCTGAAACCAGCTCTCACTTTTCTAGGGTTCAGAGTCCTTCCCTGATTGCCAAGAACAGCGTCCTGAGGCTTCCAGCAGGCAGTAACAGGCTACTGGTAAACGTCCCTTTTGAGGGGGAGGAGGTCGTTCATTCATATGCTGGAAGTGAATACCCCATTTCCCCCCCTCCCATTGGAGGCCATTTGGCTTTCTTCGCCTCCAGATGGGAGGAGTCTACATCGGATGCCTGGGTTTGTCAGATGGTGAGGTCGGGCCTCCAACTGGAGTTTTTTTCCCAACCTCCACAATGGTTTGCTCACTGCCCCACATCCATTATGGAATTGGCAATGCAAAATCTCCTCTACATATGAGCCATTCAACCGGTTCCTGAGAATCAACAAGGGCAAGGCTTCTACTCTCACCTCTTCATGATCCCAAAGGCCCTCTGGGGGTCCATCTTGGACCTGAAATTCTTAAACAAATATTTCCCATACAGGCATTTTAAGATGCAGACTTTGCATTCTATCCTTGAGACCGTTTGAGAGGGTGACCTTCTCTCCTCTATAGACCTCATGGAGACTTACCTCCATATTCCTATCTGGCCTCATCACCGCCAGTTTCTCTGTTTTTGTTATCAGAACGCCCATTTCCAAATTGGGCACTACCCTTCGGTCTCTCATTGGCCCCAAGGGTCTTCATGAAAGTCTTGGAGGCTTTGCTTTGCATCATACCAGTGAGGGTCCGATGCTACTTGGATGATATACTCATCCAGTCGCAGTCAAATCACTCAGCCCATCACGACTTTCACATCACATTGCAGAATCTACGAGATCACAGGTTCTTGATCAACCTAAGGAAAAGCCACCTTTCCCTGATGACCAGATTGCTTCATCTTAGGGCAATTATAGATACATCATTTTTTGAGGTGTTTCTCTCCCCGGATCGAGGGGAGAGCCTTCATAGCTGCATCCTTCTGATCCAGTAACAGAGCACTGTTCTCCTTGTCTCTACTGTCCTAAATACTGGAAAATATGATCTCCTGCATTGGGGTTGTCCCATGGGCCCGTCTCCATGCCTGGGAACTCCAATAGTTCTTGCTCCCCTTCCAATGGGCAGAAACCAGCCATTTACCATAAGGGTACAGGTTCCTTCTCAGGTCATTCAGTTCTTCATATGGTGGCAGTCTCAGGCCCTAGAGAGGGTCTCCCCTTCAAAGAGCTAGACAGGACCTGGCTCATGAGATGCCAGGCTCCATGGCTGGGGAGCGCATCTGGAGGAAGAAATAGCTCAGGGGTGTTGGTCACCAGACAGAAAGGGTGTGCCCCATAAACTGGCTGGAACTCAGGGCTATCTTCCTATCCCTGAAACACTTTTGGAACAGGGTGGCTGGTCAACATGTGTTGATCATGATGGACAGGTTCCTAAAGGGGACTTCTAACTTGGGGCCTCCTGTTGTACATAGGTTTCCTACTTGGGATTTACCTAAAGTTTTACAAGCTCTCACAAGGTCTCCTTTTGAGCCCCTCATTTGTAGGTATCTCTACAAATGTTGTCCCTCAAAGTAGTATTTTTTGTGGCCATTACCTTGGCCAGGAGAATGTCTGAATTAGCGGCACTTTCGGTCCGACGGGACCTGTATCTTTTCCATCAGAACAGGGTAGTTCTTAGGTTAGACCCTATGTTTGTCCCCAAGATAAACAGTTGGTTTCACCGGGCCCAAGATGTTGTGTTACTGGACTTCTGCTCCAGGCCACAACACGAATTAGAACACAAGAGGCATATGCTGAATGTGAGGCGGGCCCTCCGAATTTACATCAAACGGATGGCAGCCTTTCAAAAATCTGAAGCCATGTTTGTATCGCTCTCCCTCTACCCTGGGGAACAAGGTGACTTCATCAACAATTGATAGGTGGATTAGAGCTTGTATATCCAAGGCGTACCAAACTTTGTCCATGCCAGTTCCCCGACACGTCACGGCCCACTCCCCTAGGAGTGTGGCTACATCTGCCGCCTGATCTACTCAAGCATCACTGGAGGAAATCTGCAGAGCGGCTACCTGGTCTTCAACTTCACCATTTGCTCATTTGCTTTGTTGCAAATGGCAGCTCAGGCATTGTTTGGATGGAGAGTACTTCAGCAAGTGGTTCCTCAGTCGGAATGACTTACCCATACATGAACCCTCCTTGGACATGCAGGCTTTGGTATTCCCATTCCTGGACTCTCATGGCAGCATCAATGAGAATGGGCGTTGGTATAATTACCTGAGAATGCCTTTTCTATCTATGCTGTAAGAGAGTCCAGTCCCACCCCATACAGTGGTTATGATGGTTGGGGAGGGGTGAAATTAATTTATTGTTTATCTTCCAGAGACATGTTACATCTGTTAAGTATCCTCGCCTAAAAGATGGGCAGGCCAGCCAGGGGCTGGCATTTTATTATGGCAGACTCAACTCTTTGACATCAGAAGGAAGAGCTTAACCCATTCCTGTACGTTTGCAGCATAATTATACCAATGTCCAATCTGTGTGGTGCATGCATCTTCTTTTGGATGAAATCCTCATGTTTATTATAGTTATTTAAATCTCGTTCTTTCCCTTGACAGATTTTAGTCTAATGAATTGGTTGTGGCACTACTTTGAATGTTTTTCCCCCAAATACATACCTATGAATGAAGATTGTAAAGCTACTCTTGAGAATATTTGAAAATCAAAATATTTGAGTGCTGCTAAATTCTCCAAGAATCAAGTAACTTCCTTTCCTAAAGGAAGGAACCTTTTTCATTAGAAAATGGTTAACATTTAGCTTTCAGAGTGAGAAGTGAATTTCATTGAATAATGATTCCATAATGATTTTTCATTCTTCACTGAATGCATAATCCTTCTCAAATCTGGGTCAGCAGCACTATAAACTGGGCAATCTGCCAATTCACTGGATTGTCAAAAGCAAGATAGTTTTTTTTTTATAGGAGGTGGTGTGTAAAAGAATTCACACTGAGTCAGCTGCATCAGCAGTAATATCCTGGATTATTTTAGGAACGCTAGATGATTGGGATGGTTCCAAACAACCAAACCAAACAGATTGACAGCTTGCTGTGTCTGTCTTTGCAGAACCCATTATGTCATGAATTTTTATTCAGGTCTGTTTCTTTATGTGTTTGAAGCATTGAGAAAACAAAGGATTTTTTAAATATGTATGTATGTATGTATGTATGTATGTATGTATGTATGTATATATGTATATATGTATATATGTATATATGTATATATGTATATATGTATATATGTATATATGTATATATGTACCGTGTTTCTCATATAATAAGGCCGGGTCTTATTTTTTTTTAAGCCCCCCCCCCCCAAAATGGGTAGGCTGTCTTTTTGGGGGTGACTTAATTCCCCCCCATTGCATTTTCAGGTGGGTGGATGGTGATGGCTTGGATGTTGACCTCGGCATTGGTGGGGCACTTTGTATTGGGGTCAATGCATGCAGAACCATATCTGGGTATGCAACAAAAGTACTTCCCCCATTCCTCCCCATTTTGCATGTTTTAATATAGGCCTTAATTTGAGGGGAGGGGCTTAATTTCATTTCATGCCTATAAAACATGCTGGGACTTCCTATTGGGGGGAGGCCATATTGTTGGAGAAACAAGGTATATACACACACACAGAGTATTTAGCTTTGTTCGATGAACACAGTACAGAAGCCTGATGATGGCAGATGAGATTCTGCCGAAATGTTGCTACAACTTTAAAAGCACAACTATGATGACGTGGGAAAATACCCGAACAAAGCTGAATACCATACATGTAAGTACCTGTGAAAACTTACAAAACAAATATATATATATATATGTATGTATGTATGTGTGTGTGTGTGTGTGTGTGTGTGTGTGTGTGTATATATATATATATATATATATATATATATATATATATTTATTTATTTATTTCAAATTGAGCCAGTTCAATTTGAAAACAGAACAAAACTTAAGTGTCTCAGTGAAGTAACTGGAAGCCTTGAATCTGAAGCTTGAGTGTTGTGTAATCCCTTAGTCCAGGGGTCCCCAACCACCGGGCCCCAGACCAGTACTGGTCCGTGGATCATTTTGTACCGGGCCGCAAAGAATGAATAATCGTGATTAAAATATATATAAAAATATGTTTTTAGTAAAGAAGCCCTTTACTATTGGGGAAGAATTGATTTCGCCGGTCCTTGAAAAAGTGTTTCTGCGTGAAACTGGTCCATGGTACAAAAAAGGTTGGGGACCACTGCCTTAGTCTACTTATATGTCAGAGGCATAAAGAGGTTGATCATACCGAGGATTATGTCATTTTAAAATGCAGGCACAGAATGCTTGTTTTGAATGTTGATGTTAGTTAAGTCAAAATTTATTAAGGGCTAATAATTTATTTCTCTATAGAAAATGAGATAATAAGTTAGCAAGAGAGGTCAGCTGGAATCTTCATTATGCTAGTGTCTTGATGTGAAGGACTATTTAATCAGATGAGCTCTCTATTTATATTTGGAAATGGAACAATCTCAGGAAGATTCATTTTAAGTTGCCTATTCATTTTTATTTAATGGTTAGATTTATATCCTCAAAAGCTCAGGGGAGGTTATAGATCATGGGGGAACAGTCTACATTTCATCCCAACTATAATCATGCCCGAAAGTCAACCAGCTAGTTTCTATCCACAACTTTTATCCCTGCGGGAATTTATCATTTTTTGATGAGCTGCTGCTTAATCTGTATTTACAGTTTATTTTTGTTCCGCAATAAATATTCTCACGTGGGTATCCTGAAATAGAATGTTATTTTGATTTTTAGAAGCTGGCTGCCAATTTCTCTTCTATTCACAACACAAAGTTTTTTCATTCAAAAGTCCAGTAAGATTTCATTCAGAGAAATCTTTTTTAAGTTAGTGCTGTCTATGTCAGTGTTTCTCAACCTCAGCATCTTTAAGATGTACAAATTTTAATTCCCAGAATTCCCCAGCTAGTTCTAGTTCAGTGGAGAAGTCAATGCTTAATGCTCATAATTTCCAGCTAGTATATTTGATTAAGGCAAAGTGTGGGGAACCAGCCAAGCTTCTAGAGGCAATATTACACTTTACAGTCTTTTTGCCCTTTCGTTTATTGATGGCTAGTGAAGAAAAAAAGGCATTTCTGGAGAAAATTGAAAGCTGTTACTCTTGTTTCTCCTCCTGTAATGGATCCTATTAACAGTTAACAAGTCTCTTAAATTAGGTTAATATTGGTGATGCCATTCCCTGTTTTTCCCCTGGAAGGATTAGCACATTCTAAAGCTGCAGTATATAAGCATTTTCATCAAATTGGTTCCTGCAGTGAGGTGGGATTACCAAAATGTCAACATATTCAAGATGGCAATAATGCTGTAAGTAATTTTGGTAACAGTTTGTTTGTTCACTTACTGAATTTCCGCTTCAAGATTTCTAAAAAGTTTTTTTATGCACTTTTTTGCATACAAATTCTTCAGAGGCTATCTTTGACAATGATTCAGAAATTGTGTTTGTGTTTATAGTTTAGGAAGAGGAAGCAAGCAACAGAAAAAAACAAAAATATGATACCTTAAACATATAAATTATTCAGTTTCTAAACTATAAAGACATTACATAAAATTATACTGGTCTACCTTTCCATTGTATTAATAAAGACGCATATCACATGCAGGATGCAACATTTTTTTCATTGTTTGAAACTCAGAGTAATAGTATATTTGTCTCAAAACAAAACAGGCTTATTTTCCTATGCTATATGCATGATAAATCCAAACTTCTTCAATAAAATTCTATATTTTTCATCTGTAGTTAAACATCACTATTATATCTTTCAAACTCATTTCCTTTTTCCAAAACCATAGTAACAAAGTGGAACCAGCTGTAGAACACATCCAAATTGTGTGAGTCTTTATTTTCTCTGGGGTTTTTTGATCATTAATTATATTTGTTACTGAATCACTAAAGATCCAGAATAGTTTACAGCAGTGCGTTCCAGGCAAAACAAAAACAAAATTCTGTACAACCATTTAAAGAATTTATGGCAAGCATCATTCAAATCAAATTACCAAAGCCAACAGTAGAAGACAACAATTACATTGAAATGAAAACTGGCAACAATTAATTAGTCTTTTACGTGTCATCTATTTCAAATCATTTTATAAATTTCTTGTAATAAATATATCAAGTTATTTGGTCACTAAACTTTATTTGTTTAGTTTCCATTCAGCTTCATATTTGATAGAAACATATTTTATTGTAAGCTTCCTGGAGAGTGGTACAAAATTCATCATAGAATTCAGCAGCACCAATCTAGAATTGGGGTGGGGGGGTGGGGGAAATGGCACTTTTTTAATTTCAGCAATATATCTGCTGCCTACAAATTAAGCATGTGGAGTGGGTGGCTAATCTGGTTTATTCCTGCCAATATTTGGCAGAATTAAAATGTGATGCATCAGCTTCAGTGTGTAAACAAGAGTATTTCCTTTACATATTATTGCAGTTGAAAATTTGCAGAACTGAAAATGACATAGATTGATCTTAATATAATACAGTGATACTATAATCGTTATTTTTTCTAACAAAGAAATGTGTATTGGCAAAGTATTGATAAATGTTCCCCTACCCTTTTAATACATATCTAGTAATATCTAATTCTATCTAAATCTTTTTTGAACAAGAGTTTGTGCATTATTGAGCCTTGCCAAAAATAAAGTAGGCCTTTTAAGAAGTCTACATCTTGCATGGCTGGGTGATCATAGGCCATCCTCAGATTAAAGGCTAGAGTGTGACTAGAAAAATGCTGGTTTCTGCTCTAGGAGAATGTAATGGTTGTTGGCTTTACAGAATAATCTCCAAGAGAATCAAGGTCAGCTGAAATATTAGTTAGTGAGGGGCAGGGGATTTTTACTTCTCCCCAGTAAAATTGTGAATGCAGCCTGGCAAACATATCCTAAAATTCAGAGCAGGTGCTTATTGAGTGGAGTGTAATGTAGTTTAAGAAGTTATAGCTGCAAATAAATTGGAAAGTTCAGCAATGCATGCAGAAATACTTTGATAGGACCCAATAAATTATTTCAACCAGTTTGATTTAAAGTTCAGAGTTTAATGGACAGGAATAAATAGCTTTTCTACATTTCAAAAGCACGTCATTCTGTATTTTCTTTTCCAGAGAACTTTTCAATATCAATTCATAGCATGAAGTTATTATATATAGGGATGAAACAATGTAATCAGGAAAGACTAGAATGGGAGCATAGCTAAAATGAAAATGCAGGTGTCACCATGGAAATTCCTATAAAATTATTGAAATGTAATTCCACTTATATAAATTCACGGGCAATGGTTGGGTTTTCATAAAACAAGCTAAGCCGTGGTTTATGTACTGTGTCTTATTAAATGAACCAGAATTACTTGCATTAAGCTGCAAATCAGTTTTCGGAACACACAATATTTTGTGAATATTGCTGAATTCACACAATATTAAGTAAAAGAAATCACAAGCATGAATTAAGCTAACAGGCTTAGGAGGTGATCTTATTTCTATACTAGAAACTGAACTAAGACAAGCTGAAGTTTTTTTTAAAAAAATAGTTATCATTGCTTGAGAGTGACTATTGTGTATTTCTATAGTGGGAAGGGAGATCGTATGGGATAGATTTTAGTAATGGTGGGGGGTGAGGGAGGAGAAACAGCAAAGATGAAGCATAAGAAGAAAAATAGTAGGCAGAAGTTGGCACAACCAAAGATATATATCAGATCACACCATATAAGATGGGATGGGATCCTTATATGTCCAGCTTCTCAATGAAGGATAATTTCATCTGTTCTTAGTTGTCTTGCATCCTGCTGATTTAACAGTTAAATAATGGATAGAAGGTGCTTGTTTGAATCTTTACACTAAGCTCTCCACATTGCCTATTTAATATTTCATTTCAGTTTAACCAAAGATGAAACATCTACATTTGTGTAATCATTTCACTGAGGTGATTTCTTATCATTATTCTTTATAAACACTGAGCTGCATATAAAGCCCATGTCACACTGAACCAACGGATGCAAAGAGGATGTAAAACGGACAAAAAGCCTTGACATCCATTCGAAAACGCGATGTACTCACTGCCTCCGTTTGGCTTCATCTCTATCTGTCCAGCATCCGTTTATAGACGTTTCATCCGCTCCAAAAGTTTTGGGCTGCCTAAAACTTTTGCGCAGAAAATGTATCCAGTTCGTCCGTTCTGCATCCGCTACGCATCCGCTAGGCATCCGCTACACATCCGCGCAACTCCATCCGCCCGGACGTGGGGAGGAAGCGGAACGGATGCAGAACAGATGCAGAACAGATGCAGAACGGAAACAAAGCGTTTAAAACGGACAAAACGTTCGCAGAGGGGACCTATCTCGGATATTAAGGATGTCTAGAGGATGTCTCGCGGAAAACCTATACTGCCTATAAAAAGGGGGAGCAACTCGCCTGCATCTCACTTTCAGAATAGCAGCCCAGCGGTGTAGACCTCTGCAGCCTTCATCTGCCTTTTCCTCTTCCACAGCATCCAGTCATGTCCACCATGGATTGTAACAAAGTCCTTTCGGCAGCCACCATCGTTCTGCAACAGTACAAAGCCATCTGCAGGCTCTGTGAACTCTACTGCGAGAAGAAAAGGAGGCACCCAAAAAGAGTCTGGGTCCGAAAATGGTTCGCCAGAAGAGCAGAGGACGGACTGTACAACAAGCTGATGGTGGAGCTCAGGAACGAAGACACTCGGGCATTCCAGAACTTGATGAGAATGCCTCCAGCCATGTTTGACGAAGTTGTGCAGCAGCTGACACCCAGGTTGACCAAGGCAAACACCAGCTTCCGGCCCAGCCTGGAACCTGGGCTCAAGGTGGCACTCACTCTGCGCTACCTGGCCTCAGGGACCTCCTACAGGAGCATGCAGTACGGCTGGAGGGTGCCATCCAACACCATCAGCATTGTGGTCAGAGAAGTGGTGCAGGCCATCATCGAAGAATACAAGGAGGAGCTCCTCTAGTACCCCTCCACTGAAGAAGGATGGAAGAAAGTTGCAGAGCAGTGGTATCAGAAGTGGAACTTACCACACACCATTGGAGCCATAGATGGCAAGCACGTGGCCTGCAAATCTCCAGCCAACTCGGGGTCCACTTATTTCAACTCCAAGAGCTTCCTCAGCATCATCCTCTTCGCCATGGTCGATGCTGACTACAAGTTCATGTACATCGATGCTTCAGGCAACGGCTCATCTTCAGATGCCCAGGTATACAACGCCAGTCACCTCAAGGAGGAGCTGGAAGGCAACCTCATGGTGGGCTTCCCAGATCCAGAACCCCTGCCCAACGACACACAAGATGTGCCCTACTTCATCGTGGGGTGATGACGCCTTCTCCCTCACAACCTACCTCATGAAGCCCTACACCTCCAGACTCCTCACCCGTGAAGAGAGGATCTTCAACTACAGGCTGTCCAGGGCAAGGCGGGTGGTGGAGAATGCCTTTGGCATCCTGGCCAACAGGTTCCAGGTACTTCTCACCACCATGCAGCATTGCCCAGAGACCATGAGGAGGATCATGGAAGCTTGCTGCATCCTGCACAATCTCATGCGCACCCGCTACCCAGTCTTGCAGAACAGGCTCGTGGACCTCCAACAAGGCAATGGGGACATGGAGCCTGGGGAATGGAGGCAAGGGCGAAACCTGATCGACATTGAGGATGTGCAAGGCCCCAACAGAGCCTCACATGAAGCGAAGAAGCAGCACAACCTCCTGAGACAATGGTGCAACTCCCCAGCTGGAGCAGTGGAGTGGCAAGACAGGATGGTAGATGCTTAATGGATGCTTCCTTCAGCCTGTCTCATCACACGGATGAGATTGGGCCATGTATGTTTGGTTGGCCTACAATGAACAGGGCGTTTAATAAAGAGTTGTGTTTATGTTGACATGTGTGGATAATTATTACATTATTATTGATAATAAAGGGCCGTAAGTGTGGCACCTGGGAGGCTGGACCATACAGTCCCACTATGCTTGCACTGGAGGTTTATCTATCCCACTGCTATCCTAACCCATCCCACTGCTATCTTAACCCATCCCACAAACATGCAAAGGCTTAAACCATTTCTAAAAGTTTCCAGCAAGACTTTATGAAAAAAAAGAAATGAAGCAAGTGTGTGAATCATGAATAGACTTTATTAACAACAAGCTATAATACAAAAATGAGTCTCTGGTACTCCTCTTGGTCGCTCAGTCCCAGGGGTGAAGGGTGCAGGTGCTGTGGAGGTGGCTGGTGCTGGAGTGCTTGTCATCAGCTCCTCCAGAAGCAGAAGCAGCAGAAGCGCCAGCCCCAGAAGAGCGAGCCCGTGCTGCAGAAGCCCCAGCAGAACCAGAGTGAGGGCCAGGGGGCGGGATGGTAGCCCTGTCCCTCTTGCCAGGGCTGGCAGCAGATGGCTGAGGCTTGCTGTGCTTCCGCATGGTTGTGGGGTTGCTGGCTGTCAGGGAGGCTGGCAGGAACCAAGGCTGGCAGGAAGGCTGGCAGGGAGGCTGGCACCAAGGCAGGCAGGAAGGCTGGCAGCAAGGCAGGCACCAAGGCTGGCAGGGTGGCAGGCACCAAGGCTGGCAGGCAGGCACCAAGGCTGGCAGGCAGGCACCAAGGCTGGCAGGAAGGCAGGCAGCCAGGCTGGCAGGCAGACCGGCTGGCAGCAAGGTTTGCAGGCAAGCTGGCAGCAAGGCTGGCAGGGAGGCTTGCAGGGAGGCTGGCAGCAAGGCTGGCAGGCAGACATCCAGAAAGGGCAGGCAAGGCAGTCGATGTGTCCGGCAGCAGGTCTTTCCTCTGAATGGCGACCTGCTTCCGAGCTGCTTCCGTTATATTTGCGGGGCTGACGCAATGCATCCTCCCCGCATGCGCAATTAATGCCAGGCATCCATTAGGCTTCTGCTGTGCATCCGCTGTGCATCCGCTTCATCCGCTGTGCATCCGCTGTGCATCCGCTCTTTCCGTTCCGCATCCGCTTCGCTGAGGCCCCCCGGAAGCCCTGCGGATGTGCCATCCACTCCCATCCGCTTCCATCCGCTGGGCTTCCGTTCCGCATCTGCTTTGCATCCGCCCTGCGTCCTCCCCGCGTCCGTGTTATCCGCTCCGGTTATGCAAATTTTTGCCCCTTTTGAGAGCGGATAACAACGGATGGAACATTTTGCTCGTCCGCTGTGTCCTTTTTGCATCCGTTGGCCAGTGTGACATGGGCTTAAGTATAAAAGGGGAAAGAGGGATTTTTAAAATGTTTTTATTTTTTAAAAATTAACACCAGAATGTTTCATTTCTTTAAGGTTCCTAGGAAAAAAGAACAACCCAGTATGTACTTTGGCAATTTTTGTCATGCAGATGTAACTGGGAAGCCAAAGATAAGGGTTCTTTGTAGCTGTAAGATCAGAAGTAGAGAAGCTTGAGGGAGAAACAAGGGCAAGAGAAGCCTGAGCTGCTTCAAATTGGTGCATTATAATGCACACGGTTGACATTGATAAATAGCTCCCTTTAACTAGCATCTGCAGCAGATTGTCAGGCTGAGAAGGGTTCCCAGCATACCATATTCCTCTGTGTGAATGAAATCTCTGTTGAGTCACTGTTTACTCATCTACCTGTGAAAATTGTGTGGGAGGGAGGAGGATAACATCCATTGACTTGTTGCAGTTTTGTTTATTTGATTTTACATTTAATCTTCTATAGATATAGAATTACATTTAATCTTCTATAGATATATTTCTTCTGGTGCCTTCTGCAGGGATTATCCTGTTTTTGATTAGCCACATAGCTTTTTCCCCCTTTTTTCAGTGGTTTTTGAAGTAAGAACGGGCTTTCTAAAGTCTGGAATCCTGTTTCCACTAAACAAGTGAAATAAATAGTATTCACTGTGTTTTTTATAACTGAAAGAATGTACAGTTAAACAAGATAAGAACTGGGTATAGTCTCAGAACTACTTTTCCTCATGAAAGAGAAGAAAGAATGTTTTTTTTTAAAGTTCATTAGTTGAGACTTCAATGTATTAAAAAAAAGTAACATATGTATTTTTCTGAACCCACACTTCATTTGGTATTTCACCAGGGTTAATTCTAAAAATTAGTAGGATATGTAGCTTGATTGACACACAATGATTCATTTACTTTCAATTGAAAATAAATTCTGTTGTTAGCTTACTAGATTTTAAAAGGCAAGTTACCTCCTCCTATTTCAGGGTCACCTTGAAATAGAGTTTAAATGATTTTTCTAATAAAACATAGCACCCCATTCTTCTAAAATATTGCTGTTTAAAAAGTTGTTAATGAATAACAATTAATAGTCTAGCTGGCATCTAATAAAACATCCAATATTTATGATGTCCATTTGCTTGCTATCCAGTCATTCAGTCAGTGGTATGTATTACAGTTAATGACAGGATTGAACAGGTTGGTGGACCTATAAAACATGATTAAGAGGTGAATGAGAACTAAACTGTGTGGAGAGAGCAGGGGGAATAAGCAGGCATCCCCCCCTCCCCACCCATGAAGAATGGAATGAGGAAAAAGGATGGAAGGGAAATGTAATCAATGTCAGTTCAGTAATAGGGACAGGTCTCTTTATCAGCTGTCCATTGACTTGAATTTTGAGTCAGCATGAACTTGGATAAATTTTTGCTGCTAATGCATCGTAATGTAAACCTCCTTTACAGAATGATTGCTATACTAGGTTTCCTTGTTTTCACTGAACAATTTACATGTGGAGTTGTGCTGAAGAGATAAAGGGATGCTTTATTCCAAACCCAGTTATATTTTTCAATCCATTTCCAATGAATAAAAAAAATTGATCTACTGTTTAGCTTCTGGAAGATTGATAAATACTGTTTATAGATATATTGAGTTTAATGTCTTCAGCAACCGGTGATTATTTTGTTCAGAAAATCAATTCTGCATTCAGTCCCTTACGTTTCTTAATTTAACTGCTGAATTTTATTGATTTAAGGATTTGAGGCTAAGACTGATGTCAAGGTATATTGTCATAGTGCCTTGAGCCAAATATTGGGAATTCCACCTTGTAAAATATTGTTCAAAATACAGAATTCTTTAAAAAATACATGTATGTCCAGACCTTATTTATTCAATTATACTGATTAAAAAAGAAAACAACCTTGAATGTGTAGTCAGATGTGAAAAGCATCTATATATTGGCTGTCAAGAAACTAAGGTACCTTTGTGCAGCCCAAACAAAAGAAACTAATTCATTACATGGCTTCAATTTTCTGTAGATAATGCAATTTCAGTGCTATGCACTAAAACTTTAAATCTCTTTTCTTGTTGTCACCTAATAGTTCACCTGGATGGAATTGCCCCTGGCTCTGCAAATATAGCAGTTAACTCTAACCTCTAAATTAGCAACCTATTGTGTTGCTTGGCAGCTTGCATTCATAGGAGTTAATAAAACAACATATCAGAATTGGCTCACTTTTGAGCTTGTCATATGTTGATGGAAAGAGCTGGTTTCTGAGCAGATTTTATTAGTACTTTCAGTAACAAATCTATTCTAAGACCTTGAAGCCAGTTTTTCAGATTTGCTATGAATGCTTGCATCTCCTTTGAATATTAGACTTGTTATGGATGCTTTGCATGTCCTCTCTTGTTCGCCTGCTTTAAAAGGACAATGACAATTGTTATAGTCTTATTTTGTATAATTATTGGATGGTGGGTATTTTCCTTATGTAGTCTGTGGGTTGTGCAGCATCCTATTCAGATAATCACATTTTCCAACAAATAAAAGTGTTATATATACAGTCACCTTTTGGGACATGTACAAATCTGATTAATATAATCACATAGTTAATGTGAGGCATACACTGAATTCAGAGTTCTTCGTCCACTGAGATTTTTCTATATTGAGACAGCTCATTCCATGCCCAGTATTTGATGCTGGCTATGATCCAACACTGACTTAGGTGTGTTTACATGGCACAGGAGATTAATGTATGGATTTTCAGCTCTCAAATATGCATTATCTTAATAAATCCTAATACATGTCTAGGAGCTGTATATAATCTTTAATTAATCCCATTTCAAAAGGATTTTCCGTATCATCATCTAAAAACTTATGAGTAGTGAGGTGAAGATGTTTGATTATACTTTGAAGTATTTTATATGAAGAACCTTTCACAGGTGTAGCATACCAATACCTTGTTTTTCATATCAGATTGCTTGGAATCTTGGGCTTGTGTAACATTTGAATAATTCACCCATGAGACATTGAGGTCTATGAGAATCAGTGTGGTGCAGTGATTTAAGCCCCTGTACCACTGGCCGATGGACGCAAAACGTATGCATAAAGGACACAGTGAATGAGCAAAATTTCGGGGGTGGCTCCATCCGTTGTCATCCGCTCCAAAAAGTGGCAAAAATTTGCAAAAAACAGAACGCAAAAGAACGGATGGGGGTAGGATGTAGCGGGGATGTTAAACGGATGTTCGTAGGAAGCCTAGCAGATGACAGCGGATGGAAGCGGATGACACATCTGCAGGGGTTCCGGGGGAGAATAGCGAAGCGGACGCATAGAGGAAGGGGCGGATGCATAGTGGATGACGTGGATGCATCACGGACGCCTATAGGAAGCAAAGCGGATGCATAGCGGATGTATATCGGATGCAAAGTGTTCACTGAGCGTGCGGGGAGTATGAATTGCGTCAGCTCTGTGGATATAAAAGGATGCAGCTCGCACGCAGTCAGCATTCAGAGGAAAGACGTGCTGCCGTATACATCTTGAAAGAACACCATGGTTCATCAGTCAGGGAAGAAGAGAAAGCTGGTGCCTACTCGTGCCAGCCCTGGCAAGAAGGACAGAACCACCATTCCACCCCCTGGCACTGACTCTGAAGCTGCTGGTGCTTCTCCTGCTCCTGGTGCTGCTAGTGTTGCTGCTGCTGGTGCTTCTCCTGCTGGTGCTGGTGCTGGTGCTGGTGCTGCTGCTGGTGCTGGTGCTTCTCCTGCTGGTTCTTCTCCTGCTGCTGCTGCTGGTGCTGCTGGTGCTGGTGCTGCTGCTGTGCTGCTGGTGCTGGTGGTGGTGGTGCTGTGGTGGACCAGCTCCAAGGCCCTCAAAGCCCTGCTGCTCAAGCCCCTGAAGGCCCTGCTGCTGAAGGCCCCGCCAGAGAGAGGAAGAGGCAAGGGAAGGAGAAGGGAGAGAGGAAACAGTACACCATTTCCGAGGAGCATGTGCTGGAATGGCTGAGGGAGAACGAGTACCTGTGGAGAAAAGGCCACAGACTCTATCACAACACCAAGAAGAAACAGGAAGCTTGGAGAGACAAGGCAGAGAGCTTGGGCTACACTGCAGATGTATTCCTGGGATGGTGGAAGCACATGCACACCTGGTATGGCAAGCTACACCTCAAAAAATCTGGCCAGGCCGCTGTCAAGTTCACTGACCGGGAGATGTACATCATGGCCAAGTGCAGCTTCCTGGAGGGTGAGGTCCGCCACCGAGCAGCAGCCCCTCTGACACCCCTCTCCCTCAGACAGCCCATAGACAGCCAGTTCTCTTCCAGCCAGAAGCCAACTGCCCTGTTCAGGCAGGTGTCTTCAGAGGGCCCTATGGCAGAGACCCCTCCGATAGCTGCACTCCTCATGCCGGCAGACTTGGAGGATGACGCCCTGCTGTCACAAATGGAGGAAGAAGCGGCAGCCACCAGAGACCAACCCACCTCCACCCCCACCCCCAGCTCCACAGGATGCAGGCAGAGAGGCAGACTGGAGGGCCAGAGCCACAATGTCCTGTTGGAGATCAGGGACACAATGAGGGCCAGCACAGAACTGCTCTCTCAGCTGGTCCACTTGGACAGAGGATCCTCCAGCCGCCACACTTTCATCATTTACGTGAGCCACATCTTGAGGGATATGCCCGAGGCCCAGTACCAGGTGATGAAGGAAAAGATCACAGCACTTCTGCACAACCCTCAAGGTCCAGCTGAACCTGCTCTGACCCAGTCCAGGTCTTTTCCTCCACCCCAGGCGATGTCACAGCCCTTCCATAGCTTTCAACAGCCTCTCACCTACCAAGGCTACGACTACCAGGACTTCCCACAGCAAAAACAGACCTTCCCAGTCCAGGCCCAGGTTCATCGCACGCCATAGATGCCACAGACCACCCAGCTGCAGACCAGACAGCCCCATTACACTCCTCCTTCCTCCACCCATAGCCAAGCCCATCAACGGACAATCTGTCATCAGTCTTGTGCCTGACATCCCAGGTACTTGATGAAGGGCCTCTCAACCTCATGGGACTGAGTCAGATCTCGGAGAGCTTCCTGAACTCACCATCCCCTGTTGTACTCTCGGGGCCAAGCACCCCAATGGTGCCTCAGACCAACACTCAAGCCACAGCCACCTCCACAGTCCCTGCCCATTTAACAGCTGAGACCATGGACATGACTCAGAGTGACTGAGAATAGTGCCAGAGAATGAGTTGTTACTTGTTCACTTTATCTTTGCTTAAGACACTTTATTTGGTTCATTTTGCTTTTTTAATAAAGTCATACAGTTTACTTAAGACAGTTATTAATAAAGGTTATCTTTGCTTAACACACTTGGTTCATTTTTTTTTATTTAATAAAGTATTGGTGAAAACTTTGAAAAAATGGTTAAGCCTTTGCATGCTTGTGGGATAGGTAAGGATAGTTGTGGGGATAGATAAGGATAGTTGTGGGATAGATAAGGATACTTGTGGGATAGATAAGGATACTTTTGGGATAGATAAACCTCCAGTGCAAGCATAGTGGGACTGTATGGTCCACCATCCCAGCTGCCACACATATGGACCTTTTTTTATCAATAACAATTTATTCATTGATCAACACATTTCAAAATAAACAAAGCTCTTTAATAATGCCCTATTCATTGTAGGACCACTCAACATACATGGCACAATCTCATCAGTGTTATGAGACAGCTTCAAGGAAGCATCCATTAACCATCTATCATCCTGTCTTACCACTCCACTGCTCCAGCTGGGGAGTTGGACCAGTGTCTCAGAAGGTTGCGCTGCTTCTTCCCTTCACGTGAAGCTCTGTTGGGGCCTTGTACATCCACAGTGTCTATCAGGTTTCGTCCTTGCCTCCATTCCCCAGGCTCCATGTCCCCATTCCCTTGTTGACGGTCGACAAGTCTGAGGAAGTTCAGATTCAGTGGATTCAGTGGCCCTAAGACTTGCTGCTGTAGGACTGAACGTTACTTCCGCTCCTGGCTTAGGTCTGTCAGTCTGCTGTTGCCAAGGCTCTGAACGAAAGGCCAAATCTTAGGGATCCCCGTAATGCGTTCCCTCTACAGGTAATTACTGCAAAGCAGGACCTTCATTACCATCTGGGGACCAGGTCTGAGCTCTTGTCCTGGTATAACGACCAGGATCTTCCTCTTGTTGAAGATCCTCACTATGTTGGGAAGCAGCTGAATCACCCTTTGTAGGTGATCTATTGCTCCTCCCACTGGAAGCCTTCTGGCTCTTTGCTATCTGTTTTTCTAGAGCCTTCTGAAGGAGAAGGAGCCTAGAAGCATCCTTCTCTGCTTTTGAGGCCTTCTTAGATCGTAAGAACTTCTTCCCTGGCTTGTCCTTATGAGCAAGAGCCGAGGAAGTGGAGCTGTGTGTGCCTACCCTAGAGCCCCTGCCTCCTCTTGGGGCTTCTGCCATTCTGTAGAATGGCCCTCTTTCCACTGCATACCACACAAGGAGAATCAATGGGGGTTGTTATGGGCAGGGGAATCCAACTCCCTCAACCCCCAATGCTCCAGGCCACTCCTCTTCAGCCCCCGCTACTTCAGCAGAATGTTACCACCCCCCTGCTGGCCCCCACCAAGGCCTGTCCAGTTTAAACTGGGCCTAATCTGGATAGTAGTGGCCCAAAGGCCTGAAGAACCAGGTCTAGCTCGGTGCCAGTAAACAAGCTCTCCAACCAGCACAAAGCACCTCAACCCCTTCTTTGTGCCTCCTGCTGCCTCTATGGAGCAGTGCCAGTGCTGGCCTGCAATTGGTGCTTCAGAGGGCCTTGAGAAGTAGGCCAAATTCCCCCGCTGATTTGTGCAGGCCACTAACCACGTGGCCTGCATCTTCACCGCGTAGCTCAAAAAAGTCTTCCAAGGCCTCTGCTGGCAACGCTGGAGCTGCCGGAGCTGATCAGCTATGAAGCAAAGCTGCTATTTGTAAGTTTTTTTCTGTTTTGGTTGTGGTATAGCAGTATTTGCTACAGGAGAGAGGCAATCTATGTCCATCCTGGCTGAAGGACTGACTCGAAAGCTGGGGGAGGTCCAGCAACAGAGGTGGAGCTAAACAGCTTTGATGGACACAGTTCAATCGGCTAGGAGACAGAGTTAACCCTTGCCTGGGCTCTTGTAACCATACAAGGGAGAATCAAGTATACAGTTACACAATTACTAGAAAGTGTTTTATTGCAATCTTTATCAGATGGCATTTCTGATCATTTAGGAATTTATCACTTAAGATTCCTACAGCTAAGTCTGTAAGTAATGGTGCCACATGCAAACGTGAATCCATCCAGGGAAATCATCAGGACAGTTTTCATTGTATATCATCTTGCCTCATGTGGAAAAAGAGCAGCTGGTTGTGAAAGCATATGTTGTAAAAGCAGAAACAACTATCGTTATACCCTGCCTAGATCACTGTTTCTACATTATTTCTGTAGAAATGAATAATCATTAGAAATTCACCATGAGCCTATGCAAAGCGGTTCTTACAAAATAAAAGTGTTTTTAATGTATTTATTAGATTTTTGTCTCACCTTTATTAGTTTGAAAATACTCAAAAGTGAAAAATACATCAAAACTATATTTTGATATATCAAAATATATAAAAACATAATCCTGTAAGATTGTTTGCACTGAGAGAGTGACTAGCCCAAAGTCTCCCAGCTAGCTTTCATACCTAAGATGGGACTCACCATCTTTTGATTTCTAAACCAGCACCTTAAGCCCCTGTCCCACTGCACCAATGGATGCAAAGAGAATGTAAAACGTTAAAAAAAGCTTGCCATCCGTTCGAAAACGCGATGCATCCGTTGTGTACTCACTGCATACGTGTTTCATACGCTCTATCCCTTCAGCATCTGTCCACTGAGATTTCATCCGCCCAAGAAGTTTTGAGCTGCACAAAACTTTTTGAACAGATGAACTTTCCGCCGCGTACAATGTACATCCGCAACATATACGGACAACAAACGTTCTATGTCCATTATCATCCATTAAACGTCCGCTGTATCCTCTCAGCATCCTCTGGACTTCCTTGCAATTCACATCCACTGCAGCTGAAAACGGAAAGAGGGTGGAAACGAAAGGTGCACGGAACGTCTACACAGCATTAGTAGCACAGAAATAGAAAGGATGTAAGCGTATACATCTCATATATAAAGGATTAAAACGGACAAAACATTTGTATCTGGGATGTATCTCGGATATTTAGGATGTCTGGAGTATGTCTAGAGTATGTAGAAGGACACCAAGCAGAAAACCGATATTTCCAATAAAAAGGGGGAGGAAATCACCTGGATCTCAGTATGAGTCCAGCAGCCATGGTGTACAGACCTCTTCACCCTTGGTCTTGCTCTTCCACATCATCCATTTTTCTCAACCATGGATCATGACACAATCTGTATGATAGCTGCGATCATTCATCACCAGAACCAAACCCTGTTCAGACTGTTTCACCTTTTATACACAAAGAGAAGAAGGAGACGTCCAAGAGCTGTGTGGGTCCGAGGATGAATCGGGAGAAGAATGGAGTTTGGACTGTATGACCAGTTGATGGTGGAGCTGAGGAATGAAGACCCTCATGCATTCCATCACTTCACGAGGATGCCACCAGCCATGTTTGACGAAGATGTAGAGCGTCTGAGACCCAGGTTGACCAAGCCAAACACCAATTTCCGTGCCAGCCTGGACCCTGGACTGAAGGTGGCACTGACTCTGCGCCACCTGGCCTCTGGAACCACATACAAAAACGTGTGGAAGGTGCCACATAACACCATCAGCAAAGTGGTCAGAGAAGTGGTGCAGGCCATCATCGTAGAATACGTGGAGGAGCTCTTCAAGTGCCCCACCACTGAACAAGGCTGGAGGAAAGTTGCAGAAGAGTGGTATCAGAGGTGAAACTTTCCCCACACCATTGGAGCCATAGATGGCAAGCACGTGGCTTGCAAAGCTCCAGCCAACTCAGGGTCCACTTATTACAACTACAAGGGCTTCTTCAGTATCATCCTCTTTGCCATGGTTGATGCTGACTACAAGTTCATGTACATCGATGCTTCAGGCAACGGGTCAGTTTCAGATGGCCAGGTATACAAAGCAAGTGACTTCAAGGATGGGCTGGAATGCAACCTCATCATGGGTTTTCCAGTTCCAGACCCCCTACCCAATGACATACAAGATGTGCCCTACTTCATTGTGGGTGATGACGTCTTCTCCCTCAGAACCTACCTCATGAAGCCGTACAGTTCAAGATACCTCACTTGTGAAGAGAGGATCTTTAACTACAGGCTGTCCAGGGCAAGATGGGTGGTGGAGAATGCCTTTGGCAACCTGGCCAACAGGTTCCAGGTACTTCTCACCACCATGCAGCATGAGGCACAATATGTGAGGAGCATTGTGTAAGCTTACTGCATCCTGAAAAATCTCATGCGCATCCACTACCCAGTGTTGCAGAACACTGAAGAGGAAGTTCCTGTTAATATGCAAGTCATCATTGGCAGGGCCATCTGGAAAGTCATAATTGAAGGAATCCGGAGATTTCGACATCATTCCTCGGAGGTTTTGGACATATCTGTGATCCCACCAAGAAAACAGATGGGGCGCTTGTCTGAAAGAGGTTCTCTAATCCAGGACCCTGGGTCTCCTGATCCTTCAGTGTATGCTTCTTCCTCCCTGGCAGGGGAAGGAGATAAAAGAGAGTCTGTCCTTTCTGAGGACAAGGGTTAAGTTCCTGATCAGCAGGCCTTTACCAGTCTGTTCCATCCTACTCTATTCAAGTAATTGCTGTTTAAGGCCAGAAATACTGCCAATCTGGGTCCAGGGACTGATGAGGGAGATCTCGGCAGGGACACTCCTATGGAATCTGATACTCTGTTTGATGAACCAACTATTTGAGCAGAGGTTGTTCCATCTCCTAAGCTCTTCCTTAATGTGGTACACAAACAACTGGACACACCTGCTTCTGGTCCTAGTCTGTCTGCTACTGATCGTAAATTTTTCAACATGAGTCTGGAACTTACCAAGAGCCTTCAAGTTCCAGTGTAGCTGGACCTGTGGTGGCCTTGGCATCAGCTTCATCTGCGTCTTCTGATCCTGAGGAGGTCCTCAAGGCTGAGGATAAAAGGATTGAACATTCATTGCAGAGAGCCCATCAAGTGGCTGATTGGGCAATGAAGGCATCCATGGCTGTTTATTTTTTTACCAGAGCCTCTCTCAGATGGCTGCAACAACTGCAGGATAGACTTCCAGTCTCAGATATTAGAGCTCACCAGGATATCAATAAGCTGATTGCGGCTGCAAAATTTACTGCGGATGCCACTCTTCATGGAGCCAGATTTGCAACTAAGGCCATTGCTGCTTAGGTGGTAGCTAAACATATGTGCTGGCTTCGACATTGGTAGGTGGATGGCAGGAGAAAGTGGAAGTTGGCCTCAAACCCAGTTCGAAGGGATCAGCTATTTGAAGATGTCTTGGATCCTCTACTCTGGAATCCAGAGATAAAAGGAAAGTGCTACCAGCTCTCTAAAAAACGGCAGAGTGTCACCATGCTCCATACTTTAGATGACTGTCTTTTTGGTTGGAGTTAGGTCCAGATTTCAATGGTCTCAAAGGTGGTCTCACCAGCATCCCGATCAACCTCAAGATTGAGCAGACAAGGGCAGGCAACAATATTTGGGCAAATGTCCCTTTCGAGGAAGAGGAAGTCATCCATTCCATCGCCAAAGCTAACTGCTTCTACGGCACTCCCATTGGTGGCCATTTGGCCAGTTTCGCTGACAGATGGGAGGAGATTACTTCAGATGCCTCTTACGGTGAGGTCAAACCTTTTTGTGGAGTTCCACTCAACTCTCCCGAGGTTTTTCATTTCATATCCTATTTCTAGGGACAAGGTAAGGAGGGGGCTCATGGAGTCTGCCATCTAACACTTGCTGCATCTCCGGGCCATCCAGGGAGTTTCCGTAGGTCAACAAGGACAGGGATTTTATTCGAGACTTTTTGTAATCCCCAAGGCCTCAAGGGGATGGAGGGCAATTCTAGATTTGAAATGGCTCAATAGATAACTCATTTATCAGCATTTTAAAATGCAATCCCTCCAGACTATTCTGGAGACCATTAGGGAGGGCAAGTTCCTCACATCTTGATTTTGACAGAGGCCTATCTCCATATTCCTATCTGCCATTCACGTCGATGTTTCCTTCATTTTTGTTATGAAGGGCACCATTATCAGTATCGTGCCCTCCCATTTGGATTATCTTCTGCTCCTAGGTTTTTCACTAAAGTGTTAGCGGCCCTGGCAGCACACCTTCATTCAGTTCCATTCTGTCTACAATGTTATTTGGATGATGTATCAATATTATTGGCCTCACGACTGGAGGCAAGACATGACCTGCAGACTATGATTAGGGTCTTGCACAACCATGTTTTTTCAATAAATATATAAAAAAGTATTTTATCCCTTCCACTTGTTTACTTCATTTAGGAGCCACTATAGATACTATATCTTGCCAGGTTTTTCTTTCTCAGGATGGTCAAGAGAGTTTGTAAGCTTTAGCAAACCATATTCGGAAAGAGGGATCCGCCCCTCTGGCTCGCCTCTCAACTATTGGGCAAGATGGTGTCATGCATCGGCATCATCCCTTGGGCTAGACTTCACTCCAGGACACTGCAGTGGTTCCTCTTACCTTATCAAAGGTCAGGCAGGAGTCACTTTGTTCAGGGTCAATATAATAAGATGACTTGTTATCTCAAAGTGCCAGAAATATCTGTGAGCTAGTTATACATTCCTAGTTTATAATGTTGTACTGTTTTCATCACTTGAACACTGATGAGCATTAATTCTTAATCACATGAGAAATTAGCAGTATCTCCATGTACAATAATCCTGAAAGTATACTTTCTCCTTGCAGAAATGGGAATCGCCCTGTATAAGAAAGCCAACAATTGATTTAGGTTATGGTAGGAAAACGACACGATCCATCAGTACAGACACTCATAGCACCTAATTACGTATATGTCTGTTAATATCTGTCATTCTTATATTTAAAAAATGCAAAATAATTTATCTCTGGAAAAAAAACAGCACCAAATATATATTATGAAACATGGCTTATGTTAGGAATTGCTATATTAAAATAGCCTGTTGGAAAGGAAATTGAAGGAAGAATCTGTAAAAAAACACATAATCTGGATTTTTTTTTTTTTAAACACAGAAATGGATTGAGAAATACATTTGCACTTAAATAACTAGAGAAGTCTCTACTGTTGTTGGTGTGGTTTTTCTGAAAATGAAGTGGCATTAGAAACTTGTGAAGAGAAGAAATGAGAATTGGGCTTCTTTTACATGTAGTGATGTCCTCGCAGTATGAAAAAATGGATTTATCTTTGTCTTAATTTGTTACTGAATACTAAGACACAAAGAATGAATTTTTGCTGCATTTCTGCTTTCAATCAAACCTTTGTTCTCAGTGGAACATATGGCTTCCCCTAAACCCTTAAATATAGTGAAACCCATGTATCTGGTAACTTAAGAATATTATGTCACTAAATCACTAGATCCAGTTGCTTATCATACAGTTCACTTATTTTGCATTGCTGTTAAAACTGCTCAGTGCTTTTGTTATAAACTTTCCTGGCTTTCATTATTAGATTTGTATGCTTCTTAATTATAACAGGAAATATTTATTGGGTACATTAATCAGCTTTTCCCTGCAATAGTCAATCATTTACTATATTATTAGAACATTTAGGCAGAGACCTGTTAGTATATACTGTACAATCATTGCTCGATAAAGCCCATGTCACACTGAACCAACGGATGCAAAGAGGATGTAAAACGGACAAAAAACTTTGCCATCCGTTCGAAAATGCGATGTACTCACTGCCTCTGTTTTGCTTCCTCTCTATCCGTCCAGCATCCGTTTATTGACGTTTCATCCGCTCAGAAAGTTTTGGGCTGCCTAAAACTTTTGCGCAGAAAATGTATCCAGTTCGTCCATTCTGCATCCGCTACGCATCCGTTACGCATCCGTTACGCATCCGCTGTATCCGCTAGGCATCCGCTAGGCATCCGCGCAACTCCATCCGCCCGGATGCAGGGAGGAAGCGGAACGGATGCACAACGGATGCATAATGGAAACAAAGCGTTTAAAACGGAAAAAACATTTGCAGAGGGGACCTATCTCGGATATTAAGGATGTCTAGAAGATGCCTAGAGGATGCCTAGAGGATGCCTAGCGGAAAACCTATACTGCCTATAAAAAGGGGGAGCAACTCGCCTGCATCTCACTTTCAGAACAGCAGCCCAGCGGTGCAGACCTCTGTAGCCTTCATCTGGCTCTTCCTCTTCCACAGCATCCAGTCATGTCCACCGTGGATTGTAACAAAGTCCTTTCGGCAGCCACCATCGTTCTGCAACAGTGCGAAGCCATCTGCAGGCTCTGTGAACTCTACTGCGAGAAGAAAAGGAGGCACCCAAAAAGAGTCTGGGTCCGAAGATGGTTCGCCAGAAGAGCAGAGGACGGACTGTACAACAAGCTGATGGTGGAGCTCAGGAACGAAGACCCTCGGGCGTTCCAGAACTTCATGAGGATGCCTCCAGCCATGTTTGACGAAGTTGTGCAGCGGCTGACACCCAGGTTGACCAAGGCAAACACCAGCTTCCGGCCCAGCCTGGAACCTGGGCTCAAGGTGGCACTCACTCTGCGCCACCTGGCCTCAGGGACCTTCTACAGGAGCATGCAGTACGGCTGGAGGGTGCCATCCAACACCATCAGCATTGTGGTCAGAGAAGTGGTGCAGGCCATCATCGAAGAATACAAGGAGGAGCTCCTCCAGTACCCCTCCACTGAAGAACGATGGAAGAAAGTTGCAGAGCAGTGGTATCAGAAGTGGAACTTACCACACACCGTTGGAGCCATAGATGGCAAGCACGTGGCCTGCAAATCTCCAGCCAACTCGGGGTCCACTTATTTCAACTCCAAGAGCTTCTTCAGCATCATCCTCTTCGCCATGGTCGATGCTGACTACAAGTTCATGTACATCGATGCTTCAGGCAATGGCTCATCTTCAGATGCCCAGGTATACAACGCCAGTCACCTCAAGGAGGAGCTGGAACGCAACCTCATGGTGGGCTTCCCAGATCCAGAACCCCTGCCCAACGACACACAAGATGTGCCCTACTTCATCGTGGGGGATGACGCCTTCTCCCTCACAACCTACCTCATGAAGCCCTACACTTCCAGACTCCTGACCCGTGAAGAGAGGATCTTCAACTACATGCTGTCCAGGGCAAGGCAGGTGGTGGAGAACGCCTTTGGCATCCTGGCCAACAGGTTCCAGGTACTTCTCACCACCATGCACCATTGCCCAGAGACCGTGAGGAAGATCATGGAAGCTTGCTTCATCCTGCACAATCTCATGCGCACCCGCTACCCAGTCTTACAGAACAGGCTCGTGGACCTCCAGCAAGGCAATGGGGACATGGAGCCTGGGGAATGGAGGCAACGACGAAACCTGATCGACACTGAGGATGTGCAAGGCCCCAACAGAGCCTCACATGAAGCGAAGAAGCAGCGCAACCTCCTGAGACAATGGTGCAACTCCCCAGCTGGAGCAGTGGTGTGGCAAGACAGGATGGTAGATGCTTAATGGATGCTTCCTTCAGCCTGTCTCATTACACGGATGAGATTGGGCCATGTATGTTTGGTTGGTCTACAATGAACAGGGCGTTTAATAAAGAGTTGTGTTTATGTTGACATGTGTGGATAATTATTACATTATTATTGATAATAAAGGGCCGTAGGTGTGGCACCTGGAAGGGTGGACCATACAGTCCCACTATGCTTGCACTGGAGGTTTATCTATCCCACAGCTATTACCCATTCCACAGGTATCCCTGCCCATCCCACAGCTATCTCAACCCATCCCACAGCTATCTTAACCCATCCCACAAGCATGCAAAGGCTTGAACCATTTCTAAAAGTTTCCAGCAAGACTTTATTAAAAAAAAAAAATGAAGCAAGTGTGTGAATCAAAAATAGACTTTATTAACAACAAGCTATAAGGCAAAAATGAGTCTCTGGCACTCCTCTTGGTCGCTCAGTCTCAGGGGTCTCAGTCTCAGCAGAAGCAGCAGAAGCCCCAGCCCCAGAAGAGCGAGCCTGTGCTGCAGAAGCCCCAGCAGAACAAGAGTGAGGGCCAGGGGGCGGGATGGTAGCCCTGTCCCTCTTGCCAGGGCTGGCAGCAGATGGCTGAGGCTTGCTGTTCTTCCACATGGTTGTGGAGTTGCTGGCTGGCAGGGAGGCTGGCAGGAACCAAGGCTGGCAGGCAGGCAGGCAGGCACCAAGGCTGGCACCAAGGCAGGCACCAAGGCTTGCAGGGAGGCAGGCACCAAGGCTGGCAGGACGGCAGGCACCAAGGCTGGCAGGACGGCAGGCACCAAGGCTGGCAGGAAGGCAGGCACCAAGGCTGGCAGGGAGGCAGGCACCAAGGCTGGCAGGAAGGCTTGCAGGCAGGCAGGCACCAAGGTTGGCAGGAAGGCAGGCAGCAATGCTGGCAGGCAGACCTGCTGGCAGCAAGGCTTGCAGGCATGCTGGCAGCAAGGCTGGCAGGGAGGCTGGTAGCAAGGCTGGTAGCAAGGCTGGCAGCAAGGCTGGCAGGCTGACATGCAGGCAGGGCAGGCAAGGCAGTCGATGTGTCTGGCAGCAGGTCTTTCCTCTGAATGGCGACCTGCTTCCGAGCTGCTTCCGTTATATCCACGGGGCTGACGCAATGCATCCTCCCCATATGCGCAATTAACGCCAGGCATCCATTAGGCTTCCGCTGTGCATCCACTGTGCATCCGCTGTGCATCCGCTTTATCCGTTCAGCGTCCGTTCTGCATCCGCTGTATCCGTTCCGCGTCTGCTTCGCTGAGCCCCCCCGGAAGCCCAGCAGTTGTACCATCCGCTCCCATCCGCTTCCATCCACTGGGCTTCCGTTCCGCATCCGTTTTGCATCCGCCCTGCGTCCTCCCCGCGTCCGTGTTATTCGCTCCGGTTATGCAAATTTTTGCCCCTTTTGAGAGCGGATAACAACGGATGGAACATTTTGCTCATCTGCTGTGTCCTTTTTGCATCCGTTGGGCAGTATGACATGGGCTTAAGTAAGTGTACACCCCAAGAGTCTAATAAGTTGTAAAAGTTCATATTTCTAGCCCCAAAGTTAAAAAAAAAGCATAAACCAGTATATATTGGCAAATAGATTTGAGATTTGATTCATTCATTGAGTGATTGATTATGCAGTATCAAGTTGTCCATTCTTAGTGACCATATAAATAAATTTTCTCAGGACAGTCTAAAAACCTCGTTCTTCAAATCTCCCAACAACGCACTGATAATTGTTATAGTTTGTGGGGCTGTCACAAATAAGGTGGGGTGGTGGTTTGTCAGCTTATTTTCTAAAGCACCAAAAGACAAGACAAGAAACAATAGATGTAAACTAATCAAGGAGAGAAGCAACCTGGAATTAAGGAAAAACTTCCTAACAGTGAGAACAGTTAATCAGTGGAACAGCTTGCCTTCAGAAGTTGTGGGTTGCTTCCATCACTGAAGGTTTTTAAGAAGAAACTGGATAGTCACTTGTCTCAAATCGCATAGGATCTCCTACTTGAGCAGGGGGTTGGACTAGAAGACCCCCAAGTTCCCTTTCAGATATATTCTGATAGTTGAGTCCATCCAGCTTATTGCTGGTTGCTTATTGCTGGTTGCTTATTGCTTATTGCTTTTCTTCCACCTTTCCAAATGTTACTGACTTCTCTAGAGAGCTGGATCTTCACATAATATATCCAAACTATGATAGTTTATGCCTAGCCATTTAGGCCTTGAAGGAGAGCTGAGCTAATTTTTCTGTAATCCATTTCTTTCATTACTGAAGCTGATTGTAACAGATTGTTGTTTTCATTCAGTGCACTTTCCACTGTTACTGCTTATTTCCTTTTCTGCTAGGCTTCCCAACATGCTGCTCTCCCCTGCTGTCTATTGACATTAGTGCTATGAATAAAGTATCCAAATTAAATACATCGATGCCAATATTCTCAATTTACATAATATTGGATTGTGTTTTTTTAAGTGCTCAGCCCTAGGCACCCACAATTTTATGTCCATGAGACAAATTTGGCTAAAGATAATTTTACCACAATGCTATTTTAGATTTCAGGCCAGTTAAGCTCTTATCTCACTTGGGTGGCAGATGAATACTACTGTTGTGATTACATTTGTGACTTCTGAAGAAATTTGTCCAGTTCTATTTCTTTGTCTTGCATGATTTGGTCCAAATGCTTCCTTTTCTCATGACAGAACATTGTTGCTACTATTCATGAGATATGTCCTTTAATCCAAGTGGTACCATTTGACTGAAACATTCAGAAAATAAACCATTTTACTGTAACATGGAACAGTTATTTAGAGCAACAATTCAGTAGATGCATGCCCCAGAGAATAGTATTTACAATTTTGGCAGTGAAAAGTAAAATAAATAAAACAACCTTGCGGCTTTCCCATTGCATACAATTCCACTCATTCCCAGGCAGTTTGGCCATAGTGCTGGAATGATGAACCATGTAATCCAACATATCTGGGGAACACCAGATTTTCTTTGAGACAAATGACTTCATGCAGATTGTAAGGTTTGTGGTTCAGCTGAATTTGCTTGCTTGCTTGATTATGTGCCATCAAGTTCTTTTCAACTCCTAGTGACCACATAGATAGATTTTTTCCCCCCATGATGATCTCTTCCCTAACCTGCTCTTTCAGGCCTTCCAACATTATACTCATTGCTACTCTCAACTCAGTCCATCCCTTGCTGCAGATCGTCCTCTTCTCTTTTCTTCCACCTTGTGTATTATTCTTGTGTGTTCTAAAAACACATATTATATCTAATGCAGACATAATATGTTCTGAAAAGACATGGCTTTTGGGGGCAACTATTGTACATTATAGAATGGATTCAGTTGAAAAAAATCAGCCTTTCCCAGGATTGGCCTGCAGTTTTTTTGTATTACAAACACAATAATTTCCAACTGCATGATTTTGGGAAAAGCTGGTACCAAATACTTGCAAATTTAAACTTAATCCAGTATTTCCTTTTATCAATTAGTATTTAAAATATAAACGTTTGACCCTTCTTCCAATCAATAAAATGTCATCTTGTTTTTGTTATGGAATAACCAATTCTCTCCTTAGGTATAATATTTGACCTTTAACAGATTTATGATTATTTTGATTCTATACAATTTATACAATTTATTTTTGAAGCAAGTCTGAAATAATTAGAGAATAACTTGTTGGGGTAAGGGAAGGGATTTTTGAATTCCTTTTCTCTGTGCTGCTTATTTAGTTACTTTTATTCCCTATTTGTGCTTTTAATAGTTTTTTCAAGGACTGGTGTAAACATTTTTTTAAAGTAGTTATTAGCCTTCAAGGTCAATTTGCTACCTGGATAATTATAAAGTAGTTGTGATAGCTTCTTAGGGTACGTTCCCCAAGGGCATAAAAAGATGTCTTAGGTAACCTATAATTCTAGATCTCTTGCCACATGTTCCTTCAAAAAGCAAAAAGAGAAAAATGGCATTATTTTGAAAAATCAAAGCAGCTTTTTTTAGGTTGTTACCCAATCTTAGGAGTTTTAGACTATCTTGGACTACCTTGGCACAGTTGAAATTGGAGCAATTTTCTATAAATTAGCCTGTCTTCTGAAAACCACTATGCACTCTTATATCTGATTCATTCGGAATATAAATGGACATGCCTTATATGTTAGAGATAAGTGTATCTGTAAAATTACCATGCCATCAATAGCTGCAGTGCTGTGATAAACATAACAGGGACTGATACAGTATACCACTGGATTGATGGATTGGGCCTTCAGATACTCTCATAATCATGAAGTTTACTGTTTTCTTTTACTCTTTGTTTATTCATATATTGAATTTATCTAATTTACTCACATATTATGAGAGTAATTAAAACAAAATTCTAACCAATGCATGTACTTAAAATTTCAATCACCTGATAACAACACATGCCGGAGTGGCATAACTGTATGAGAAAACTTCAGCTAACCCAGATGGCCACAACCAGTCATCTTCATAGCATGTTTCTGTTTCTCAGACATGTGTTTGTTTAGTGAACATTTTACTTAATGAACATTTTGCCTCTGATTTAAGAAATACATTGTGGTCACTTAATGAGGAATAGATGTAATTGCTGTCACAAGGGAATATCAAGATGCATCCATAAATAATTTGCATTCTGGATCATCTGTAGCTTCTGAGTGGTCCACGCAGAGTATGTTGCAGTAATTGAGAAGAAAAGTGACCAAGCCATGAGTGAGCAGTGCGGTGTCTTTTGATGCACAAATGGGTACAATTGGGGCATAATGGATTTGTAGAAACATCATGACTGGCATTTGCTGTTCAAACAGGAACTGTGACTATGGGAGAACTTCTGTCCGACCCAGAACAAAAGTTGGAAGTTTCCTAATCCAAGTGAGTCCAAATCTGCAGCAACTTGATCTTCCTAGGGTTGAACCTGAGCCTTTTCTTCCTCATTCAGTTTCACTCCAGAATGAATGTACAAAGTTAGGGAAGAAATTATCAATATATGTGTGACATGTCAAGATATCAATACATTTTGTTGCTTTGACAAAATCATAAGACTTTGGAGCAATCTGATCAAATTTGGAAGTTGCTTTGTTTATCAAACAAATTTTGGGCCTTTATCTTTCTTTCCCTTTTCTTTCCTTTTTCTTTCCCTTTTCTTTGTAGGAATATAACTATAGTATTTTGCCAACTCTGTGTATGTATCTAATTATATATGTATGTAAAGTCAGGCTTTTAGGGGAAGTCATGTTGTATCTTGTCACTGTTTACAATTTGGTTTCTCTGTTGCTACACCTACTATGGGCTGTGGATGAAATGGCCTCTGTGGAAGATGCACCAGGCCTCACCCTAATGACATTTTACTTCAAGCTTGTTTGGACAAGTCATGACCTCCTTAGATGCTTGAGATGGGATTTGTACAGTACTTCTCTCAAACAACCACTTTTTGTGTAATCTGCAGTTTCCTGTTTTAGTCCTCTACCTAGTTCTGAGAAGACAAATTCCTGAGTGTCCTTTCTCAGTTGGGACTATGGACTTCTTGGGATCTTTTCAGTGGTTTTCTCTCTACAGGTATGTCCCCAAAAATGGCTTAATTGGATACTTAATTCATTACTTGGTCAGTGTCAAATATACTTTTATAGTGTTTCTTATGACTTTACATTTCCTGAATTTTAATTTCTGATGGGTTTACTTTCTGAAGCTTTTAGACTGATCTTTAGTATTGTATTTGTATTGTATTGATTTTAATTGTTTATTTGCAATACATCTTGGAGTAGCTATAGGTCATACATTTTTTAATAATAATAATAATAATCATGATAATAATAATAATAATAATAATAAATTTTGTTTATTCCTTTTTTGATATAAGCTCAGTGTCAAATTGAAGGTGAAAACTGATGCTTTGTGAGCCTACGGATATCTAGATAGAGAAAAGAGAGAGAGAGAGAGAGATGAGATGAGATGAGAAGAATTTTATAAACCCCTTCCATTCAGCAATACAACTTAGTCCACTGGTAGCCTACTGGAAAAGAAAATGCATTGCATTGAATATTTTAATACAGTAGAAAATATGTTGCTGAGAATTTTACTAAAAAAGATTGATACATCCAAGATGGAAAATAGATGAATTTTATTGCATTACATTATATTCCAATGAAGTTTGCAGTATATTTAATATATTTACACTATATACTTGTGGACAAGAATTTTAAATGACAAATCGCACCTAAAAATCAGGTACAGCTTATCCATAAATGGGTTTATCCATGAGTACATATGTTAATGCTATTTTAAAGTATCCATAATTCCCCTGCATACTTATGGATAAACAGAACCTCAAATATTTAACCAAAATATTATCAAAAATGTGGGTTAAAAATGGAAGGTCAGCTGATCCATGAATGGGCTTATCTATGAGTATTATGTGGTATATATTTGAGTGTAAGGTATGTCTGTGTTCATGACTTAGTTTTTTTCTGCAACCTGCTTCTTTCAGAACCATTGGTGAAAGGGTCTCTGTGCAAAATTTGCATCTCCTTCCTCTGGCCACTTTTTATATGACACCATTCCATATATTTACCTTTTGTGTTGTAAAATTATTACCCGCATCTGAGTAAGGTTTGCAAGTTTATGCAATTGCTTTAACAAACCAATACTTGTGTGGTTCAAAACCACTACAAATTTTGCGCTATCATATTTTTTTTTTCTGATTGCTTGAAACCATCAGCTGCAGTGAATACTGCAGTGAAACTGAAAAATTCTGAGCATCTGTCTTTGGAATCATTCTACTGCATCTGTTTACCAAAACCTGGATTTTTCTCCCTCCCAACATTATCCTTTGTTTCTGCTTCTTGGTCTTGCCATCAATGGCATCTTTTCTCAACGCATGTGACTTTTAATAGATAAATCCCATCAGTTTGAAATATCATGCATAGTTGGGATTGTTTATCCATTCTTCATTTTTTAATTTTCATATTACACACACTCTCTCTACATCACATTTATCATTTGTCCATCTAATGAGATAATTCATTCCTCATTTTTTAATTTTACACACACACACACACACACACACACACACACACACACACACACACACACACTACATCACAGCATTGATTATATTTTTAATCATCTTATTTGATTACCCCCAATTCAGTGATGATTGTAGTACGTGATTTTTTATTTAGATCACTACCATTTTGTAATTGAAGCTGTTCTGTCCCCATTGCTAAAATTCTATCTTTTTAAGACTTAAACCTAGGCAGGTGGGATAAAAAAAATTGCTGTAATTCTCTCTTCCTCCAAAGTTATATCATTGTGTGTCAAATTGCTCTAAAATGAATGATGCAGAGAGTTGAAGTGTACTTGGTGCTCTTAGCTCAAATTCAAGTTCAGATGACAGGTCCATAATGATAAAACTAATTACATTCTAATTGACATTTAATGACATTTGTGAATGAGCTGATAGTTATCAGCAAGCTCACATGGACTGGGGTCAGATTTCCACTGAGTGGTTTAAAAGTTCCCTGATACTGAACTTATGATAGCTTTGACTTGGTGGGTTACACAGCTCTGTGTATTTTTAATAGACTAAGCTATTCCATTTCCAGGAGTGGACTGTTAGAATAGTTATCTAGTGGTAATGATAAGTAGGAATGAGGGATGATGGAAAGGGTTGCTGCCTAGGGAACAATCAGACAAGAGAGGTAGGAACCTGTAATTGCTTAAAATTTAGAGAAAAATAAAATTTAAGAAGGACCCATCCTAATTGATCAGTCTGTTAAAAGAGACAGGAGGAGATTTGTCCTTTCAAACTTGTAAGATTCTGTTAATGTAGCCTTACAACAAAATTGCGACTGATACTAACTGGTTGTAGTAAGATGTATGCTATCTAATCAGACTTTCTGACAATTTTTCGGTGAATAAAATCCAAAATCTTATCTTTTTATTTCTGTTGATAATTCTCTTGATTCCCCCACACACACACACTAAGTACACAGTAGGGTTTCATAACAATTTTGTCTATGCAATTGTGATTCCTCTTTTGCCTTTTTCATGGATGACTGAATGTAATAAAACTCAAGGCTGAGAGCCTCAAGACAATTTTATATACAAATACCAAATAATTTACTGAGTGCGAGTTGTGATGTAGACAGATGTCGCCTTTCATGAATAAAGGAAGATATTGAGAGGCTTGGAGAAATTTAAGATTTGCAGAAATACCAAATATTTAGAGGGAAAGAAACTAAGAAGGCTAATTATAGCTGAATATACTTAGTGGCTATTCAAATAATGAGTTATAAAAGGGAGGGGCAGGAATGGATTGGGGACAGAAGTGGAGTCTCCTGAAATAAGACAAGGTTAGCTGAACTCTGTTCTGAAGAATAGCAGTCTATTCTGGAACATATTGACAGCCTGTCTGTTAAAACAAACCAAACAAAAAATGCTGAGCAGAGTCTCATAATGAGGCTTCTCCAAGTGTGAATGATTGCCTCTGCCATGCAGTTATACAATAGAAATAAAGGTGAGGAAAAGCAAAGTAAATTGCTTTTTACTTTTTAAATGGACTGTTTTGTTGGAGGCTCTTTTAGTTAAAGCACGGTCTTTAATCTATTTGTATTCCTGTTTTCTTTTTGGCTGAAAAACCTATTCAGTCAACCTGCTCTACCATATCCTAATCTCTTTTAACCTTGCATGCCTTATTTTTTTTTTTTTACTTCTCAGTTTAAAAGTCAATTAATCTGTAGCAGTGGCTTAGGGAAACACCCCTTTAATTGCTTTATTAGGGCTTTCTCCCCCTAGATATACAGTCAAGAGTTTGCTTCATGTTTCTGAACCTCCTTATTGATTGGGACTCCAAAAGCTAGAATAGGTCACTAGAGTTTTTGGCCTTCTCTCAATGTGAATTAGAACTTAGCTTCCTTCTTTGTGTGTTCATTGATCCGTTTCTAAGATGACTGATCCTCAGAGTCCTCTCTTCACCTCCCCAATCTTTAGTTACAAAAACTTTCCAGGCATACATTGACAATGTATAGGTCACTAATAGTGGCTATTTACAACCGTTAATATTGGCTGATACTGGCTATCACTCTAATCCTCTTGAAATTTCATTCTGTTTTATTTAAAACAAGGTTTCTCTTTTCTTTGTTGTTAATATGTTAAATATTGCATTACTTTTCCTTCTCATGTTTTAATTTGGACTGTTAAGGAATTTTTTTGAATAGCAGCATGCATGCATGAATTCATAGATCAGTAGATAATTCACCTCTTGTTTTGTTTATAGTAACAACTCTACTCAGTAATAGAATAGAAGCACCATGGTTTGGTAATGGAATTAACTTCAGAAGGCAGTTAAAGGTTCTGTCCTCATCTGGGCCACCCAAAAGTTGTTCATGAAGTTTATGAAACACTTTATGAAATGTAGCTTAAGGCTTAGAGTTGGCAAGTAATAATAATTACCATTACTTTTCCTTTTGTCTAACTTTACTTGATAGTCCAATAGACCTTGGAAACAACTCCATAGCAAAGATGTATAAGTTTGTCTCAGGAAAAAAGTTTTGTGATAAATAATCCATACAAGTCCTTCAGTACTTAGGCAAAAGACTATTTTACAAAGTTGGAATGGCTTTCCCATGTTTGAAAAATGCACTGGAGCAATGAATTGCTATCATAGTCTTTGAGGATATGGTAAGAATAAACTAGAATTCTTATACTGCATTATGGATGAATAATTAGCCTTTTAATTTATATATTTTTTCAGTAAATAAGATTGCAGCATAACATAAAATTAGTTTGGAGGGGCAGGTGAACTAATAAAGTAATTAACATTTCAAGCAACCAAGTTTCCCTCAGGATAGATGAAACCATGAAACAATATGTTTTAATACCTGATAGAATAACCACTTTACAAGAGTGCTAATAATAGGAGTTTGACAAGTGAATGAATGATTATATAAACATTCCACATAGGAATCATATAATGGATGGAGCACAGAGTTTCAAAAGGCCAACATTGTAAAGCAACAACCGGGGAGACAACACCCTCATCTTAACAAGCAGCAACTCATTCCTAGAAGAAAACAAAGATTGAGTGAAAAGTTGTAGAGTTCCCAATTCATTATTCTTGGGATGGTAATTTAAGGTTAGCAATCATCTCAATAAAGGTATTGAATATATTTTTAAATTCTGACAGATGAGGCTAATTCGCTAAATTCTTTTTAAAGAAGAGAAATAAAATAATTACAATGTTGAAACAATATATTTTGGTAGTAAATTTCCTCTAAAGGGGTCTACTCCAGCCCAATTCCCTGAAACAATTGTAAATTATCTCAGGCCATGATGCATAAACTAATTATATAGAGTCTTTGGCAGCCTAACGCAAGACCCAGTTTGTTCAAAATGTATGGATTTGGGCCAGCTTATAGCACTGAGCTTCTGTTGTTTTCTGCTGCTTAAAATACTTTTATGTTGGAGCTGTGCAGATCTTATCCAGATTCCAAATAACCATTTCCACCTCCTCTTTGTTGGAGTTGATATGCCCACTATTTGATTAATTGTAATGTGAATTGCAAGGTACCTAATGCTCTTTGCTTTTGTGATGAAATAACTGTGTGCTTCAGATACAGATTTCTGTCATGTTTGATATGCCTCTAGTTCAAAAGCATAATGAGAGAAACTATGATATGCCATAGTTTATTGAGTTGGGAATGTATTTCTTGATCCTACTCTTCCTAGAATTATAAGTAGAATCTATTTACATATTATAAGGTATTATAGTTAGAAATAAAAAGAGAAGCACTTTGTTCATAGAGAAGCTGCCTTCATCCAATGTTCAACCTGTTATTTGCATACTTGATATGATGTTCAATCTATTATACTTGCACATGAAAAAGAAAAGTGCAGTGGTATTTTTTATGATCATATGGTCATGGGCCATAAAATATAATGCAATAATGTGTATAATTCCTTTGATGGAAAAATAGTGCTATACATTTGCTAGTAGTTTCCATATTGTAAGTAGTTGTGATACTGAAAATTCCCTGTCAGATTCCTTGATTTATAAGTTAAACCAGTTTTATCCTATCCAGGGCTTTTATAGAAAAGTATCAATAAATTACTGAAGAATTAGATCATTTGATGAGATATGTTAAACTTTGTGTTTTCTCTGCCTGGCCTAAGCAAATTTGTAATTCTAAATACTGACATTCACTAATATCCTAACAATTAGAAATACAGCTGTTGCTTATTTTCTAAATGAAATAGATTAGTTATGAAATCTGAATCAAGATTCTTTAACTGTTTTGTACAGTTTGCATACAGTACAGAATTTGCGCAGAAACTTTATATAATCAACACAGTGGAATTTTGAAAGCTACGACTGAAAAATGTATAGAATTAATTCTAAAAATGTATGGAATTAATTAAATTATTATTTTGAAATAAACATAAGTTTTACAACATCAATATTATAATTATTTTGTTTTCTATAAGAACATTTGTTAAATTATCCCAAAGGGGAAAAATCTGAAGCAGAATAATAGAAATGGCCTCTCTTTTGTGGTCCAGAAGTGGCTAAATAGTGATGAGAAAGAGACTTTGATCACAGCTTGGAGATTTGGGAGAGACACTTAGTTTTCTCAGCAGTGGACTTAGAAGGGTGTATATTGCTTCAGAAGTTGAGAGATAGAACAATATATCTAACCCCAATTTCTTTTTTAAAAAATTGAGTATTCTTCACAGTTAGTTTCTTATGTAAGATCCCCCCACCCAAACAATATGTTTTTCAGTGTCAGGAGGGTGTAATTCTACATCTTCCCTGCAGACAGGATGGTTTTCTTGGCAATCTGTGATTATAATTATGTGTTTGAAGCCTACAGTGAAGGACAATTCTTGGCCAGTGATAAAATGACAGTGATTACACATGATTGCTGAAAACAACTTTGAGCTTTATTAATGAGATGCTGCAAACAACATCTTATAGATTATTATCTCATTTAACTGCCAATTCAGAAAATTTAAGTGTTTTATAATTTGCAAGTATTTTTCCCTGTCCATAACTGCCAGTGTTTCAGATATAAACTTGTATCTATGTTGGCTTTGTAAAAGTACACAGATAGAGAATAAATATAGATGTTATTGAACAGGCTCATTCTGAATTTAAAGAAGGTAATACCAGCAAAAGAAAAGTTTATCTTTGGTAAGTATTTTAAACAGTTAAATTACCAGGCAAAGAACATACTTTTAAAACTACAATTGAATGTTATCACATGGCCCTGGAAACAGCCTAGATGGGCAAATGCTGAAGTTTTTTGCACAAAGAGATGGGTTTTAAATGCTTAGCTTTTTTCCTGGATTTATTTGCTCTCCATGAAATGTTCAGAATCCAAATTAGACATGTTTAAAAGCTAACCAAATACTTAAAAGAGAGATAGCATGTTGTTATTCTACATGTTGGTCTAAAAATGAAAGGCTTAAGTATATCTCACTTAGATACAAATTTCATTGGGTGACTCTACTCACAAACCTTAAACAAACAAACTCACAAATTTGATACGGGGAGGGATTATTGGAGGAAATATGTGATGCAAACATTATAAATACATGTCTAAAGGTGTATGCATTGCGGGTGGATTGTGATTGTGGGTAAATTCAAATAATGGTAGCCATTATAAAGGTACAGGTAGTCCTCAAGTTATAATGGAAATTGGAACTAGATTTTTTTTCACGAAACAATGTGATCATAAAGTGAGATTTCTCATGACTGCATTTTAGGGACAGCAATCTTGGCAGTTCCCATTGTCATTATTAACCAAATCTTACCAGTTGTGAGGTGAGGATTCCTCACCTTCCAGTTCCAAGTCATTCCTGGCTTAGTCCCACCCAGCCCCGAGCTTTTCTCAGCAGACTTCCCAGTTTCGTTGCAGTGTGTCCAAAATATGATAATTTGAGCTTGATCATTTCAAGTGAAAGTCTGGAATAATTTGTTCTGTGATCCATTTCTTTTCTTAGTTGGCCATGATATTCTCAGGAGTAACAGCAAAGTTCAAAAGCACTAATTCTCTTTTAATCTTATACTGTCAAAGTCCAATTTCCATTTCTATAAAGTGTCACAGGAAATGTTTAGGTATTTGTAGCAGCCTTTATTGCTGCTCTAACAAATGCTAAGTCTGAAATGTTTTTCTTGATTGCTAGTTCCTTTGCTATTGATAGTTGATCCTAAAGGGCAAAAACCTTATCCATCTCTTCAGTTTCTTCCTTAAGGCCGTGTCACACTGCCCAACGGATGCAAAACGGACACAACGGAAGAGAAAAATGTTACATCCGTTGTATCCGCGCTCAAAAGGGGCGAAAATTTGCATAATTGGAGCGGACAACACGGACGCGGGGAGGACGCAGGGCGGATGTAAAGCGGATGCGGAACGGAAGCACAGCGGATGGCACGTCTGCTAGGCTTCCGGGGGGCCTCAGCGAAGCGGACGCGGAACGGAAAAAGCGGATGCAGAACGGATGCACAGCGGATGAAGCGGATGCACAGCGGAAGCCTAACGGATGCCTGGCGTTAATTGCGCATGCGGGGGGGATGCATTGCGCAAGCCCCCCGGATATAAAGGGAAGCAGCTCGCACGTCTAGCATTCCGAGGAAAGACATGCTGCTGGACACTTCGAGTTCCTTGCCTGCATGTCTGCCTGCAAGCCTTGCTGCCAGCCTGCCTCCAAGCCTGCCTCCCAGCCTCCTGGGCAGCCTCCCTTCCAGCCTTGCTGCCAGCCTGCCTTCCAGCCTCCTTTCCAGCCTTGCTGGCAGCCTGCCTTCCAGCCTCCCTTCCAGCCTTGCTGGCAGCCTGCCTTCCAGCCTCCCTGCCAGCATTGCTGCCAGCCTGCCTTCCAGCTTCCCTGCCAGCCAGTCTGTCTGCCAGCCTTGGTGCCTGCCTTCCTGCCAGCCTTGGTGCCAGCAAGCCTTCCTGCCAGCCTCCCTGCCAGCCAGCAACCCCACAACCATGGGGAAGAAGCGAAAGTCTCAGCAACCTGCCGCCATCCCTGGCAAGAGGGACAGGGCCACCCTCCCGCCCCATGTCCCTGACTCTGCTTCTGCTGGGGCTTCTGCTGCTTGGGCTTGCTCTTCTGTTGCTGGAGCTTCTGCTGTAGCTGCTCCTGGCAGTGGTGCTTCTGCTGCGTACTCTGCTGAAGCTGCTCCTGGTCCTACTGGTCCTGCTCGTTCTGCTCGTGCTCCTGGTCTTGCTGACCCTGCTGCTGGTGCTTACTCTGCTGCTGCTCATCCTGGTCTTGCTGCTGCTGCTGCTGCTGCTGCTGCTTATGATCCTGCTGGTGATTATGCTGCTGCTGCTGCTGCTGATGCTGATTATGATCCTGCTGGTGAGGATGCTGCTGCTGCTGCTGCTGCTGCTGTTGGTGTGGAGGAGCAGCCCCTACAACCTGGAAGCCCCTCTGATGAGGGCCCATCTGGTCCTGCCAAAGGGAGGAAGAGGCGTATGCAACAACGGGAGAGGAGGCAGTATTACATCGAGGAAGCACACGAGGATGAGGTGCTGGAGTGGCTGAGAGAGAACGACTATCTGTGGCACAAGGGACACCGGCTGTACAGGGACACCAAGCGGAAGCAGGCTGCTTGGAGAGAGAGGGCGGAGAGTCTGGGCTACACTTTGGAGGTGCTCCTCGGCTGGTGGAAGCACATGCACACCTGGTACAGGAAGCTGCACCGCAAAAAATCTGGCCAGGCCAGGGATAAGCTGACGGACAGAGAGAACTACGTCATGGCCAAGTGCAGCTTCCTGGAGGGTGAGGTCCACCACCGAGGAGCACCAGGAGCCCAAATCTCTACCCTCTCTCTCAGGCAGCCTGCTTGGAGCCAGTCCTCTGGCGGCCGAGAGTCAGTCCCTGTCTCCATGCAGGTTTCTGTGGAGCGTGCCACGGCGGAGAACCCCCGGGCAGGTGTTGAAAGCGTGGTGGAGAGCGAGGAGGACTCCCTGGTGCGGTGGGAGAAAGGAGACATCGAGTCCACCGCTGCCGAAGCTGCATCCACCCACACCTCCGCCACCACAGTAAGGCAGAGAGCCGGACCGCAGGAGGGGCAGAGCCACAAGGTCCTGGTGGAGATCAGGGACACCATCCGCACCAGCATAGGTCTCCTCTCTCAGCTGGTCCCCATCGAATCCTCCTCCTCCACAGACAGCAGCCCTTACAGATGCAGGCACAGAGTCATCAGGTGACACCGCTGCCACCGGTTCCAATGATGCCACCGATGCCAACCTTGACAGTCCTCACCCCGCTGCAGAGCAGGCAGTCCCACTACACTGCTCCTTCCTCCATCCCACAGCCAAGCCCGGCCTCAGTACATCTGTCCTCAGTACTGGGGCTGACACCCCATGGCATGGAGGAAGGACCTCTCAGCATCGCGGGGCTGAGCCAGCTGTCCGACACCTTCCTCAACACACCGTCCCCTGTTGTCCTCTCGGGGCTAGGCACTCCAATAACACCTCAGACCAGCACTGCAGCAGCACCCACCTCCACAGCACCTGCTCCCTAAAATCTTAGCCTGGGCACACACCTCCGAGTGACCAAGAGGAGTGCCAGAGACTGGCTGTCTGGATATTTGTGGACTTTATTTGGACACTTGATTTGGGTCATGTTTATTTTACAGGTTGTTGTTCAATAAAGTTTATCTTTGTTTCACACACTTGCTTCATTAATTTTTTTCTATAAAGTCTAGGAGGAAACTTTTAGAAATGGTTTAGGCTTTGCATGCTTATGGGATGGGTTAAGATAGCAGTGGGATGAGCAGGGATACCTTTTGGATGGGTTAAGATAGCTGTGGGATGGGAAGAGATACCTGTGGGATGGGTTAAGATAGCAGTGGGATGGGCAGGGATACCTGTGGGATGGGTTAAGATAGCTGTGGGGTGGGAAGGGATACCTGTGGGATGGGAAGGGATACCTGTGGGATGGGTTAAAATAGCTGTGGGATGGGAAGGGATACCTGTGGGATGGGAAGGGATACCTATGGGATGGGTTAAGATAGCTGTGGGATGGGAAGGGATACCTGTGGGATGGGAAGGGATACCTGTGGGATGGGTAATAGCTGTGGGATAGATAAACCTCCAGTGCAAGCATAGTGGGACTGTATGGTCCACCCTCCCAGGTGCCACACCTACAGGCCTTTATTATCAATAATAATGTCATAATTATCCACACATGTCAACATAAACACAACTCTTTATTAAATGCCCTGTTCATTGTAGGCCAACCAAACATACATGGCCCAATCTCATCCGTGTGATGAGACAGGCTGAAGGAAGCATCCATTAAGCATCTATCATCCTGTCTTGCCACTCCACTGCTCCAGCTGGGGAGTTGCACCAGTGTTTCAGGAGGTTGCGCTGCTCCTTCACTTCACGTGAGGCTCTGTTGGGGCCTTGCACATCCTCAGTGTCTATCAGGTTTCGCCCTTGCCTCCATTCCCCTGGCTCCATGTCCCCATTGCCTTGCTGGAGGTCCACGAGCCTGTTCTGCAAGACTGGGTAGCGGGTGCGCATGAGATTGTGCAGGATGCAGCAAGCTTCCACGATCCTCCTCATGCTCTCTGGGTGATGCTGCATGTTGGTGAGAAGTACCAGGAACCTGTTGGCCAGGATGCCAAAGGCGTTATCTACCACCTGCCTTGCCCTGGACAGCCTGTAGTTGAAGATCCTCTCTTCACGGGTGAGGCATCTGGAGATGTAGGACTTCATGAGGTAGGTTGTGAGGGAGAAGGCGTCATCCCCCACGATGAAGTAGGGCACATCTTGTGTGTCATTGGGCAGGGGTTCTGGATCTGGGAAGCCCACCATGAGGTTGCTTTCCAGCCCCTCCTTGAGGTGACTGTCATTGTATACCTGGGCATCTGAAGATGAGCCGTTGCCTGAAACATCGATGTACATGAACTTGTAGTCAGCATCGACCATGGCGAAGAGGATGATGCTGAAGAAACCCTTGTAGTTGTGATAAGTGGACCCCGACTTGGCTGGAGCTTTGCAGGCCACGTGCTTGCCATCGATGGCTCCAACGGTGTGGGGGAAGTTCCATTTCTGATACCACTGCTCTGCAACTTTCTTCCATCCTTCTTCATTGGAGGGGCACTGGAGGAGCTCCTCCTTGTATTCTTCGATGATGGCCTGCACCACTTCTCTGACAACAAAGCTGATGGTGCTGGGTGGCACACTCCAGCCGTACTGCATGCTCCTGTAGGTGGTCCCTGAGGCCAGGTGGCGCAGAGTGAGCGCCACCTTGAGCCCAGGCTGGGTGGGAAGTTGGTGTTTGTCTTGGTCAACCTGGGTGTAAAGCACTGTACAACTTCGTCAAACATGGCTGGAGGCATCCTCATGAAGTTCTGGAACGTCCGAGGGTCTTCGCTCCTGAGCTCCACCATCAGCTTGTCGTAAAGTACGTTCTGCGCTCTTCTGGTGAACCATCTTCGGAGCCAGACTTTTTTTGGGTGCCTCCTTTTCTTCCCGTAATACTGTTCACAGAGACTGTAGATGGTTTCGCAGTGTTGCAGAAGGATGTTGGCTGACGAAAGGATTTTGTCGCAATCCACGGTGGACATGACTGGATGCTGTGGAAGAGGAAGAGGCAGATGAAGGCTGCAGAGGTTTGCACCGCTGGGCTGCTGGTCTGAAAGTGCGAAGCAGGCGAGTTGCTCCCCCTTTTTATAGGCAGTATAGGTTTTCCACTAGGCATCCTCTAGGCATCCTCTAGGCATCCTCTAGACATCCTTAATATCCGAGATAGGTCCCCTCTGCGAACGTTTTTTCCGCTTTAAACGCTTTGTTTCCGTTCTGCATCCGTTCTGCATCCGTTCCACGTCCGTTTCGCTTCCTACCTGCGTCCAGGCGGATGTGAGTTGCACGGATGCGTAGCGGATGCCTAGCGGATATAGCGGATGCGTAACGGATGCGTAGCGGATGCGTAGCGGATGCAGAACGGACGAACTGGATACATTTTCCGCGCAAAAGTTTTAGGCAGCCTAAAACTTTTTGAGCGGATGAAACGTACATAAACGGATACTGGACAGATCGAGAGGAAGCCAAACGGAGGCAGTGAGTACATCGCGTTTTCGAACGGATGGCAAGCTTTTTTGTCCGTTTTACTTCCTCTTTGCATCCGTTGGTGCAGTGTGACAGGGGCTTTACCAGCTGTATGTTTAGTTGTTATCATTAGTTTGGTCTTCTTTATATTTAATTTTAGTTCCATTTTTTTCATTGTGGTCATTGGCTTTCATTATTAGAACTTTCAGATCGTTTGTAACTTTAGTATCAAAGTAGTGTCATCAATATAGTGCAAGAGATTGATGTTTCTTCTTCCAATTCAGCTTCTCTCATTACCTACTCAGTAGGTAAGTTAAATAAATAAGGGAGAATATAGCCTTGTCTCTGTCCACTTGAAGATAGTCATTTTTGCCTTGTTTCATGTGGACTGCATTCAAGTTTCACATGAGGACAATGAGATATTCTGTAGTTCATATTTTCTGAAGAACATTCCAGATCATGATATGCTTAATGCAATTGAAATCCTTACTATAATCAATGAAGCACATGCTAACTACTTTTGGGTATTCTGTTGCTTTCTCAGTTATCCAAAATCCATCAGCGATACTATCTCAAAATTAATCCAGGAAACTACAGACCAGTCAGCTTCCTATCAGACCAGTCAGCTTCCCAGGGAAGATCCTGGAAAAAATAAGCAACAGATCTGTGAACATCTAGAGACAAGCAATGTTATAACCAGAAGCCAACATGGTTTTGTAAAAAACAGATCATACCAGATAACCCTTATTGCATTATTTGGCAAAGTAATTGAATTAATGGACCAGCAAAATGCCGTGGACTTAATTAACTTGAATTTCAGTAAGGCATTTGAGAAAGTAGATTATAATCTATTACTTGGTAAGATAAGAAAAATATGGGTTTGACAGCATCACCATCAGATGGATTCATAATTGGCTGACCAACTGCACTTAATGTGTAGTCCTTAATGGGAACTACATCTACATGGAAGGAAGGATGCAGTGGAGTACCTCAAGATTCTGTCTTAGGCCCAATACTCTAATGTCTTCACAAACAATTTAGATGAAGGGATATAAGGGGAACTTATCAAATGTGCAGACAACAAGCTAGTAGGAATGGCCAATGCTCCAGAAGATAGGATCAGGATACAGAAGGATCTTGACAGACTTGGGCCCGATCTAACTAAATAAAATTCAGTGGTGAGAAAAGTAAGGGAAGAAAAGCCAAATGTACAGGTATAGAATAGGTGATATTTGGCTCAAAAGCAGTAACTGTGAAAGGGATCTGAGAGGGATGTAGGAGTCCTAGTGGACAATCACATAAATACAAGCCATCAGTGTACTGCATCCACCAAGAAAGCCAACATAGTCCTAGGCTGCATTAACAGAGGGATAAAATCAAGTGAAGTGCTAGTACTGCTTTATAATGTTTTGGTACAATCACAGTTGGAGTATTGCATTCAGTTTTGGCTGCCATGATATAAAAAAGATGTTGAGACTTTAGAAAGAGTTCAGAGAATGGCTACAAGCATAATAAGGGACTGAAGGCTAAAATATATGAAGAACAGTTGCAGGAACTGAGTATGTCTAGTCTAATGAAAAGAAGGACTGGGGATGACATGAGGAATGGGATTTGACCGGTATAACTACCGGTTCTGTTGCTCTGTGTCATGCGTGCGCAATTTACGACCTGCTGAGCTGCTCGGAAAGCTGAACAGTGCCGCGTGCAAGTGTGCAAAGGTTGGAAAAGCCCTTTCTCCTGCTTTTTCAACCACGGCTGTGCCGCAGGTGGGTGGGCCAAAACAGCAGCAGACATAGAACCAGTTCTATGTCTGCTGCTCTTCAGAACAACTGGTTCTACAGAGATGGACAGAACCGGTAGAATCCCACCCCTGATGACATGATATCAGTCTTCCAATATATAAGGGGCTGCCCAAAAAGAGGGGGTCAACTTATTTTCCAGAGCTCTTGAAGGCAAAACAAAATAATGGATGGAAACTAATCAAGGAGAGATCCAACCAAGAAATAAGGAGAAATGAGAAATTTCCTGACAGAATTATCAATCACTGGAACAGCGAGGGTACTCCATCAGTACAGGTTTTAAAGAAGAGATTGGACAGCTATTTGTCTGAAAATGGTATAGGGTCTCTTGCTGGAGCAGGGGATTGGATTAGAAGATTTCCCTTCCAATTCTGCTATTCTGTTCTTTTCTAAACCCAGTCTGAACATCTGGCATCTTCCTTTCCATGTAGGGTTTAATCTGTATTGGATGACCCTAAGTATTATTTTTCTAGGAGATGAAATTAAGTATATTGGGCAATAGTTTATATACTCCATTAGGATAAGCTAGCTTTGAAATTATATACCTGCAAATCTTCATGCATTCTTCCTCAAGATTTATAAGAATTTTATATTCTTATTCTTTACTCCTCCATAACAGTTATATCTTCAAAGCTGGAGATAAAAGACTTTGGCATTTGGGGCCTCTGCTGGAGTATATGATTTGCTAATGAATAACTTTAATAACTTTGTCTCCCCAAAGCAATGTAAAAGCAAACGTAAAAGACTAATCTGGGACAAGTTTTGAAAGGGCAGGGCATTATTTAAATGAGAGCAATGCCATAAAAGTGATTGCCTGTTAGAAAAACAAATTATTTCTGCCAAGAGAGTAGCAGTACTCCCTGATATGAAAAAATATAACAACTATACCATATTACCATTAGTGTTCACACCTATATTACTTCAGTTATATAACAAGCACATTAATTTCTAACTGAATAATCTAATGAAATTAAATCCCTTGTTATATATGCATTTTCACTGGTAGTGAAATCCGAGCAAATTTGGGCTAATGTTTCTTTAAAAAAAAACATTCATTTTCTCCTAGTTCCCCTTTGGATATTTGTGTTCCTTACAGTGAAACAATTTTGTATCTTTAAATTTCTCCTATTTGGCACCTGGAAAAAATATTCTAGTGAAAAGTCATTATTTGACTGATATCATTAATATGGATATTTTTGTGACATAAAGTAAAAGAAGAGCTAATATCCATTTTCTTCCAGAGATGAGAATATTCTTTTTTATTACTGTCTCCCACTTAATTTCAAGAAAACCATTAAGAATAGACTAGACTAGACTAGAATGACAGAGTTGGAAGGGACCTTGGAGGTCTTCTAGTGACTAGTCCAAACCCTTGCTCAAACAGGAAACCTTATGCCATTTCAGACCAATGGTTGCCCATTCTCTTCTTAACAACTTCCAATTTGGAAGTATTCATAACTTCTGAAGGCAAGTTGTTTCACTGACTAATTATTCTAACTGTCAGGAAATTTCTCCTTAGTTCTCATGTACTAAATTTAAAGTTGGATAATAGGTTGATTGAAGAACAAGATGGAGTTAAATGCAAATAACACAGAGATACTGTCGATCAGAAGGAAGCTGGACATTGGGATTGACTCAGTTATGGAATGAGTTTTATTTCCTCTGAAAAACCAATTTAGAGACTACTTGTCATTCAAACTTGCTATATTGCTGAATGAGTAGTACTTATGACTCCTCAAAGCTCTGACCCCGCATATCCTCACAGTCATGTGATTGTGATTCTGGTATTTGGCAATCAGTTTGCAGTTACAACATAGCAGAAGAGGGGATCAACTTATTTTCCAAAGCACCAGAAGGCAAAACAAGAAACAATGGATGGAACTGATAGGAGATGACAGATGTCAACTATGTGACATTGAGCTTAATGACAGCAACTGGAATTGTTATTGCTCAATGGCACAGTCATATGGTATCACACTTCTTGACCACATCATTTAGCAGTAGAAATTCTGCTCCCAATTACTGTTAACCAAGGACTAGATGTATGTTCTGATCTAGGCTTCCTTAGAAAACATAAAACACAATCTTAGCTCCACAAAACCTCTTTTATTTCCACGGCTGTGAATTATGTTCATTCACAGCCGGCCAGGCTTCACAAACAATTTTTCAGGGGAATGTTTATAAACACCCACCTTATTGCATTTGGAATGATGCCAGAACTAATTGCCAAACACAGGGCAAAGCCAAACTTGACACAGAGTCAAACAGAACTTTTCAAAGCTTGTATCGACCAGACAAACTAATTGCTTCCTGCAAAAGCTCACATCCCATTCACTCCTCTTTTATGTCCTATGGGAGGGGCCAATCATCTCTGAGGTGTGGCCTTACTCCTGAGTCGACCCTGCTTTCTCAATTGTTCTTGTCTTCAGGTAGCCCTGCACATGCACAAGAACAATTTAAAAAGCAGGGTCGACTCAGGAGTAAGGTCATCCCTGCCTTTGATGCAGAACCCTCATCATAATCAACATGTCACAGGACCTCCAAGACTGGCTCAGGTTCCTCCCCAACCTCCTCGTTACTGTCCAACTCTGCTGCCAGCTCCTTCAGCTGCTGGAGAGCCACAACACTGTATTTAAATAGATTTTTTTTCATCATTGTGAGCCCTGTGGACAGTAAACTGGGGTGTAAATAAAAGTATTTAAAATGTAATATTAACTGATTTTTAGAAAAAAATAATTCTTTCCTATAATAGCAGTACTTTCCCCTTTTAATCTTATGTTTTACTGTTTACATAATATTCCTTTAATAATTTATTCTGTGTTACATAGAAAGCAAAATGCAGAACTCATCCTGGTGCCTCCAGCTGGGTTGCAGTAATGTTCCTCTTTAAAGTAATGTATAATAATAATAATAATAATAATAATAATAATAATAATAATAATAAT
>BLBF01000018.1:15218746-15388322 GCA_015471245.1 Laticauda colubrina
ATAGAATAGAATAGAATAGAATAGAATAGAATAGAATAGAATAGAATAGAATACTTTATTGGCCAAGTGTGATTGGACACACAAGAAATTTGTCTTGGTTCAAATACTCTCAGTATACATAAAAGAAAAGATACATTCGTCAAGAATCATAAGGTACAATGCTTAATGATAGTCATAGGGTACAATAAGCAATCAAATCTTATTAGGAAACAGTCAATATAAATCATAAGGATAGAAGCGACAAAGTTACAGTAATACAGTCACAAGTGGGAGGGGATGGGTGATAAGTGATGAGAAGATTAATAGTAACAGTAGTGCAGACTTTGTAAATAGTTGGACATTGTTGAGGGAATTATTTGTTTAGCAGAGTGATGGCATTTGGGGAAAAACTTCTTGTGTCTAGTTGTTCTGGTGTGCAGTGCTCTATAGCATCTATAACATATTCTGGTTGCTATGTGAGAAATTTGTCCCATCTTATGACCTTCCTTGCCACATTTCTTAAATGAATCACTGCAGTTGTTAAATTAGTAACACAGTGGCTTGTCAGAAAATTGCAAAAGGGGACAAGTGATCCTGGGATGCTGCAACCATAACCGATGTGAGTCAGTTTTTAAGCCTCCGAATGTAAATCATGTGTCCATGGGGATGTTGCAATGGTCATAAGTGTGAAAAATAGCACTTTTTTCAGTGCTATTGTAACTTTGAACAGTCACTAAGCAAACTATTATAATGTTGAAGGTCTACCTGTAGTTTGTGATTGAGTGCAGAAATCTAAGATTCGAAACGGGTAGATTTGGGAAGTTCAAATTGGTCAGTGGATGGGGCATTCCTCTGACAGACCAAAAAACCTATTGGCAGTAGTTAATCTCCTCAAAGATAGGAGAATCATTTTCTAAGGCAGAAGTCAGGGGATCCTAGTGATTCTGTCTAAGGCAGGGGTGTCATCACATTGTCATGGTGACATTACATGACGTATCAGAACTTTTTTCTGCTTTGCTAAACCAAGTGTGGGATGTGGCCAGTATATGATGCATCTGGCCCGGGGACCGGGAATTTTTGACAGTCCTGGTCTAAGGCAATCGAAGAAGAGAAGCTAAAGTATCTGAGGATTCATGCAGACGGTGCTGATGCATTGGATTTCATTGAAGCATTGTAACATTTATAGTATAAAATCCCTACCTGAGGCCTTATGACACATAGAACTGTGTAATACAGATGTCAACCTTTCTTAAGCTCTTTTCATACAGAGTAACTCTCTTTCCCTTGAGACTTTTATGTTTCTGCCCAGTTAAGTGAACATTTTGTACAATTAAATGGGGGCGTGAGGGAGATGCTATTTCAATACAGCTCTACAAACAACAGGCAACAAGTCTGCTTTTCTTTTTATCAGCAGCACTGGAAATGCCTTTTGCCACAAGTCATGGTGCCAATCATTGCCTTGCACTTCTTAACCCCTAGAGAGGCTATTATTAAGATGTCTATTGAAAAGAATGGGAATGACTGTTTACTTGAAAGAAAGAAAAAAGAACCTCACTTCTAAGCCAGAAGAGCTTCAGGTGGGAACTGCACAGCTTTGTGAAGTATGCAGCAAGGACCTGAAAAATTGCAGATCAAGGTGTAACAAATGGTGGGCTGTTATACTATAGGTAAACAATTGTATTTGGATAGGAATGCAATCAAAGTGCCCACACTCTAAAATGGCTGAAAAATGAGGAGTCATAAAATAGAAAAATGGATAAATGAAAATTTCCTCAAGTTCCACCTGCTCAGCAAAGAGCTGAGATTCTTATAGAAAGAACAGGCAAGAAATGGGACTTGAGCCAATAAGTAGCAGGCCCCTTTCAAAACTCTGCAATGCCAACACTTATACAAAATCTGATTTAAAGTAAGAACCCAAGGACAAATGGTTTGCTGTTAATCTTTACTACTTGTTTTCTTAGCAATATTATGTATCATACTTCAATATCTTTCTTAATAAACCTGTTCGTTGCCTGTATCTTTTGTCTGTAACACTGCTTCTGGTTTTTTTATTATTCCTTTTAAGAAATTGTTTATATTTTAAAAGAAGCAAGAATTATATTCTTTGCTTGCTTCCAAAATGCCTCAAAGAATAAGCTTTTTTTCTCCAGTGCATGTTGTGTTTTGAAGATACTTCAGTTGTTTCTTAAAAATGCACTGCATGAGAGTTCTACAATCTTCCCTACCTTCCTGAGATCAATTCTTAGTTGGCAGGTGCCTGTTGGAATTTATTTATTTAAACGATGATGCTGTTGCAGTTCAAGAACTAAGCTCTCATGGGACTTTACAAAGATAAAACTCCATTTCTGCATCTAGAAAAACAGGAAAGAAGGAAAAAAGCTAGAAAAGAAGAAGAAGAAAAAGTCATACTTAGGTATATCTTCAGTTATTATGTTTTTACAATGATCAGCTATTGTATTATGGAAAAGGATAACTTTGAATTTGTCAGCCCTTCAAGCAAGGGCAAGTAAAGAAACAGACACCAGAAGAAAATACTAGAATTCAATTGTATTGATATAGATCAGGGATGTCAAAATCAATTTCATTGAGGGCTGCATCAGAGTTGTGTTTGACCTCGGGGGCCAGGGTGGGCATGATCAGGTGGGTGTGGCCAGCTTGGTGTCACTCGTGTCGGGGTACCTGTGGTGGCCTGAACGCTCTGCCAGCAAAAACGGAGCTTCATTTTTGCTGGCAGAAGGTTGTAGGAGGTTGTCACAGCCAAAAATACGGCCAGGGAGGGTTGCATGGCCCTCCCAAACTCCGTTTTCCTTGGCAAAGGCATTGCAGGCTGGTCCTTTGCTGTTTGCAGGGTAACCCGATCGAAGTACCCCATGGGCCGGATGTGGCTTGAGTTTGATACCCCTGTTTCATATTAATATTACTATATTATGTACTAGAAATAGATGCTATGCCTGTGTATATTGTTTACATTGCCTTTCTTGATCTAGAGGAGAGGGTAGTATTTTATTGTCTAAGAAAATACAATATATAACTGCTCCATTCATTGGAGAACATACCTTCCTTCCTTTACCTATATGGGAAAATTATACCTGAGAATACCTGTTAGTTTTTAATTCTGATACAATATCATAATATCCTATCGATAGATGTACAGCCAGATCTGGCCCTTGGGCCTTGAGTTTGACACCCCTAATATAGATTATAATAACAGAATCTCAAAAGCCTTCTTTCCTATTAACATCAAAGAGAGTCAAGGTAGGACAGTTTTAATTTTTTTTCTTATACTTTCTTTTTCTGGACTGAATTTATGGTTTGCTAATAGTTTCCTGGTACTTCTCCAAGATCACCTCTACATTCATGGAATGGACTGTTTTTCTTCCCTGTTTCATGGGAACAAATGAAACTACATGGGACTTGTAGAGAACCTCTTTGGGATGCCAAAATAATTATTTTTTGGTTGAGATGAGATATTAAAGATACCATTAAAGTATTTCTGTATGTCCATAACATGTCCCTTTGAGTTGTAGAAGAATGTCCTGTGATGGCTTAGAAATTGCCGAGGCTTAAATTTTAACCCTTTCATTGTATAGGAACTGCACAAATGTGTAAGAAATGTGGATAGTTTCATGAATTATAGCAAAACGTAGTGCTTTCCTTACCGTCAATGGATCATTCTTTCTTTTTCTATAATGTTTAATGCATGTCTGAATACATTAAGTTAAACACTTGACTTAGAATTTCAATTGTGGCTTTACTCCCTCACTAATTACTACTACTTCTCCTTAAGAACATTAAATGCTTAATTTGTTTTCCAAGGTTCTTTAAGATTGTTTTTTAAAAAATCTTAGCATGGATGTAGTAGCTATTATCTATTTGTTAAAATGGAAGTTAAAGTTAATGTCTCTGTTCAATAATTGATCAGTTTGGGAAATAATGATAAAAGATGTGCTTTGCAATGTGTGTGTATGTGTATGTATGTATATGTATATATGTATGTGTGTGTGTCCATACACACACACACACACACATAATCTTTCATGTAATCTTTACATTTGTCATGGCAGAAAATTAACAGAAGAGGCTTGCAAATAGCTTTGGTGAGATATCTGTGCATGAATACAGATTGAATGATGTGTTAATTTTGACCAAGTTTTAGCTAAATCAGGAAGTTATATGTTTTTCAAAAGATCCAATCTCGAATAATATTTGGGAAAGTTCAGTACTGTGCAAATGAAAGGCTCCCACAGCTTCTATTAACTCCATTGTCAAAAAGACAAAATTTCTTCATTCCAAAGCCTCTTTTATCATTTATCATTTCTAGACTGTCAACACATGTAACTTACAAAAGGAGCTAGCTTTGATAAAGGAGATAGGTTTGTTGAATTTCTGTTGGGGATACTGTTGCTTATGTTCCTTTAAAATATCTTTTAAAAAATAAATATTGCAAAAAGTATTTTGAAAAGGAAAACTGCAGCTTCCTTTGAAAGTTATGGAATGCAAGGTATTTGTAGACAATCTGATGATTAAAAACATAAAATTACAGTTTGTTAAAGATTAACACACTGATGAGCCACGGTTTCACAGTGGTTAGAGAGCAGTAATGCAGGTTACTTCTGCTGACTGCTGGCTGCCTGCAATTTGGCAGTTTCACCAGGCTCAAGGTTGTCTCAGCCTTCCATCCTTTTGCAGTTGATAAAATGAGGATCCAGATTGTTGGGGGCAATATGTTGATAGTTTAAACTGCTTAAAAAGGGCAGTAAAGCATTGTAAAATGGTATATAAGTCAGAGTTCTATTGCTATTAACAAATAACAATGTCTCTTCATTAAAAGCTTATGTTTCAGTTTATGTATGTCCTTGATTAATTGGTGACAGAAAACCAATTTTCTTTTTAATGTTTTTAAAATAACTAAAATAAGTTTTAGAATCTCTTTTCCCAAAATTTGAGAATAGCTCTGGTCCAGGAAAAAAACAACCAACAAGGAAACAAAGAAACAACATGTTCTGGCTTTGCTAACAGGAAGATGGAACAGAGGCAGAGTACTTTAGTTTTAAAAAGAATTAAATATGGTCAAATTATTCAAGTTCATTCAAGATATTAAGTAGCAATTTATCTTCTATAGGCTTTCCTACTAAGACCATTGGTCTCAAAAAGTGTTTCTGCTGTTTCCATAAGTGTCAGATATGCAATTGAGCTTTGGATCTGCCTGATGTTTGATTAGGGATAAATAAATATTAAGGGCAAATGAATCTCAGGATGAACAAAGTGATAAAATAGAGGAAGGAAAAGAGCAGAAAATTTTGATCCTGGAATCAGAATAGCTACCAGAATAGAAAAGAAGCAGTTTTAGGTAAGAAAGAAGAGAAACGTTTTGGCGTCCCTCCAACCCCCAAATTGATTTCTTGACTAATTAGTGTGCAGGATCCTAATTAAAGAAGATGGAAAATTACAGGATTTAGGGCAAATACATCTTGAGCAAGGGAAAGAAACCCAAGAGAACGAGGGAAGTTCTAGCCTAATTGATATCTTTTAAATCAGTTTACTGAAAGGAAACTTGCCAAGATAAAAATGGTAGTTGAGCATTGTAAGATTACTCTGTGTTAATTTGAACTTTTTTTGGGGGGGGGGGGGGCAGTTTTTAGAATTAACACTTTTTTTTCTTGCCAGGCTTCTAGAATTGCCATTTCAAATGTTTCTCCTATGGGTTGTTCCGTATGTACTAATATCTTTGGGAAATATCCTTGAATCCAATTAAAAATGGAAATATGTACTCCTACTTCACTCAGACAGTAACCAAGATTCATGAATTATAATACAGCCTTGGCTTCTAACAGTATCACATACTTAATTAGGTTATTTTCTTTTCCAGAAAAAATGGAGAGTTTGTACTAAGATATTGGATACATCTTAATGTGTGTGAACTCAAGAAGTCCTATGTGTGGCTTTCTCTGTAGTTCTCAAGGCTTAACTCTGGTGAGACTCAGGAAATTCAATCCAAAAATATGTTTTTGATACCATAGTATCAAAATGACTAACTTCTAGAGCATGTTATTATGAAAGCTTCTTAAAGTAAAAATTTCAGCGTAGTCATCAACTATTAAAAAGATAGCATTTAATTAAACAAAATGAGACATTTTTTTTAAAAAAAACCCACTGAAACTTGTATGCATAATTCCAGTATCTAACAAGAGAAAGTTAATAAAGGAATAATAAAAATAAGACATTCTTGGATAGGATTCTTAAAGAAAGGATCTCCGATGGTAGAGATTTTCAGAATCTGTGCATCAGGGAAGGTCTATCTTCTCCATTTACCAGGTGTACCTCAGACGGCAGCAAAACAAGGAAAAAATAAAAATTTGGATCTGATTTATGTGGGCAATATCATTTAGAATTTTAACTGAACAACTATCATTTTTCAGTTGGATCTAGAGACTAGTTGTTTAAAATGATGGCTGTCTATTAATTCCTTCAAATCAATTGCTTTATATGCAGCAATCTGAATTTGAAAGGAGAAAGATGATTTAAAGTGAACATGGCAATGCCCCCTTGAATTGTTGATACCTCCTTAAATCAACAATGAACCCAAGAAAAGATGTAACATCTTTAAGAAGTTGCCGGAGGTATGATGTCTAAACCTAGTGTGTTATGCTTTTGAAGTTTTCAGAAACTACTGAAAGGCAATATCCACAATACTGTAATGTAGTGTGAATATGTGAAAAGGAATACCTTTGAATATGTCAGGGAGCTCTTTTCCAGGTTATTAAATATCTGCAGGTAAAACAACTCAAATAGAATTCAGGAGTAAGTTTTCTCTGGACATAGGCTTAGTCTATCCTGTGTTCCTAAAATCCTTTTCCTCCATTAAAAATGTTTTGCTGATTCTATCTCAAAATTGTAGAGATAGTTTCAGATAAGCTAAAACTCAAAATGGTTTGAGTTGATGAAGAAAATAATAAAAAGGGCTTCTTCAGAAATATTCAACTTCAAGACAAAAGAATAGCATACTAACAAAAACTAGAGGCTTAGGGACTAACTTCTATGTCCCAGTAAACATTAACTGGATCCAGCACCCAAAGGGAGGAAGTGAACCACCGTAAAATGGTAATCCCAACTCTCAACTGCTGGAACGGATCCAAAGAATAATCATAGTCCATGACTGCACAACATCCAGGCCATCCACCCCATATAGCTTAGCAGACAGCCTTGTGCAGCCCACTGGTGTTTTTTGTTTAAATCTCACATTTATTGCTTCTGCCAGCACAGTAGTTTTGCTGCTCCACTAGCTTTGGAATAGCTGATAGACATTCCAGATATTTCTTTATCACCCACAAGAATTGTTAATTTATCAATGTAGGCCAGGGGTGTCAAACTGGATTTCTTTGAGGGCCGGATCAGCACTGTAGTTCTCTGTAGGCCAGCGGGGTAGGGAGCAGGGGGGAGTTGGGATGCCTCCTGCAGTACCCTGCTGGCCAAAACGCTGCTTGGGGAGTCACCCGCACCCCCCTGTGCCCCATTTTCAGCATGGATGGCCTCCTGCAGCACTCTCCCGGCCAAAAACAGGCCCCACAGAAATCCAACAAGGCCCCCCGCACAGCCTGCTTTCAGCATCCAGCAGCACTCTGCCGGCTAAAAACATGCCCTGCAAGGCCTCCGCGCGGCCCATTTTTGGCTGGCAGAGTTTTACTGGAGGCCAGGGAGGCTGAAAATGGGCCGCAGGCCAGTCTTTTCATAATTCCAGGCCAGCTTCGTGGGCCAGATTTAAGCACTCCATGGGCCAAATCTGGCTTGCAGGCCTTGAGTTTGACACCCCTGATGTAGGTAGGCCTTTTCCCTCAATGAGTTCTGCAGGACAGCTGTAGTTGATAGTATTGAAAACTATCAAGAGATTAAGAAGCACAAGAATGGATACATTATCCCTATTCTCACTCCACCATAGGTCATCTACAAGCAGAATCAGAGTTTTTACTGTATGAAATCCCACCCTCAAGCTTGACTGAGTCAGATCTAGATAATCACAATAAGCCATACTGAAATGGCTCTGGACAGTTTCCTTAAAAAGGGAGGTTGGAAACAGATGATAGTTATCTATATTTATTGGGTCCAAAGATAGCTTTTTGAAGGGGCACTACATTATCACAGTGAATGAATGAATGAACAAGCTTCAGTGTTGCAGTTATTTATAATAGCTTTACTCTTTAAAATCATGGATATTTTTATGAAGGGTAGAATTATAGTTACTTTCTTGTACCATAGTTAAATTTCCACACTTCACTTATTATTGAAAGTTTTTTAAAAATATTTAAATATTTAAATACATAAGTTGATGTGAATTAAAGCAGCTTGCAATACATACTGTAGCCTCATCTACCATGTCAAATTTTACCTATTCCTTGGTAGCACAAGTTACGCTGTAAGTCATTTTTGTGCCTGCAGGAATAGTGCTCATGGTCTCTGCAGACGTCACCATCCCTGCAGATTTCACCAAGTCTAGACAAGCCTTCAGGTTGTTTCAGTGTACTGCTGTGGAAAATCTCCCTTAGCTCTCAGACAGTCATTGAACAGGAGACATTCAGTCTGCAAATTATCTTTTTCTCCTCTAAACCATTTTGCCACAAAACAATGATAGCAACCAGATAACTTGATAGAAATTTGCTTTTACTTTGGTTAATTGATGGAGATTGTGTTTAGCAGTAAGTACACTGTTCATTGTCACTGACTTGTGCTGGTTCTGTGAACTGAAGATTGTCAGGGGTTGATTTCTTTGCTTTGATCTTCCTATTAAACATGAAGTTTGTTGTTCTCTAATGAAGCGGTTTGTCAGTTGGCTTTATTCTTTAAAAAGCTTTTATAACTCTTAGGTCGTTCTGTCACAATGCTAACATAGCAAATGAAGAAATGAAAGGGTTTTTTCCCCTTGCATTCAAGTTTTAATGCAGGTTAAATTGGCAGTAATTAATCGCAAATATTTTTAGTTTGTCTTTTAGGACAAAATACATGAACCCAAAGAACAAATGCCTAAGCATGATTAATGTACCCTACTGGAGTGTTTTTTTAAAATTATGATATGGATCCATTCCTTTTCATTAGCCAATGAAGTACCCTATCCAGGAATGGGCCTCAGATACTATATTAAAACAATTGAAGCAAATTTAACATTATAAATGTTTTTGAATAAAAGTTCACAGGGAATATTAATTTTTAAGTGAGAAGACATTGAAAGTCCCATCTTTGGGAAACTGCTTTTTCACCACTTAACTACAAATGATATCAAATAATTGAAAGAGGCTTAATGACACAGCATTTTCTTTAGAAAGAAAAAGTTAAACAGAACTCCAACCACTGATTTAAAAAGCTGCCATGCTCTTGTTTTGCATTAAAATTGCCAGTTGATAGGGCATCAGCGGAACCCTGACAGGGATATTATTGTGACATACAAGTAGTCCTAATTTAGCAACTGCGTTTTAGTGGCCATTCATAGTCATAAGGATAATGAAAGAATAACGTTATGACCACATCTGTAAAGCAAAGGAAAGCTGAAGTAAGATAATTACCATTTCACTTAATGACCGCTTTGCTTACTGACCAAGTTTCTGGTCCCAATAGCAGTTATTAACTGAGGACTACCTGTATTTTTATTTCAATATTTTCTCAAAGCGTTTTGGCCTTGTTTTCCATTCTCTTTATGAAATAATGCTTCTGATTAGCAATATGGATTGTATTTTATGAACTTACCTAGTTTAAGAGACATCCTTTCTCTTCAGAATGGTCTTAGAGGCACCATGCAGTGGTAACCTCCAGCAGAGTTCATTGATGATCTCCATACATAATTTTTCTGGTGCAGCATTTTTGTTGAACCAGAAAAATCCTAGAAAGCCAATGTATATCAAACACTATACTGTCTTTAAACTTCTGTCAGAGTAAGGCCTGCAGCATTGCTCTTAGGTAGAGGATGATAGATTGGTAGCCAATCAGGCTACTTCACATTTTCCTTTCTGGGTGAGATCTTTTCACCTTCAGACCTGACCCCTCAGGCTGGCATAGACAAAAGAAGCACTCTTGTCACAATACTTTGCTGGAGGGTCTGTAGACTGCTTGGCTCAGCCCAGCCATTGACATGGAGTTACCTTCCTCCCTTGTGTACTATTTCTTTCCTTTTGTTGGCCCTTATTTGCTCAACATCTCTTGCTGGTTTCCCTTGGATTTCTGCTTACCTGCAGGCTGTTTGTCTTATCAAGGAACTCCAGTGAACCCATCTGAAAGTCCTGTCTCTGTATGAACCCTCTCAGTAGGTTCATGTCACCAGACACTCCCCATATTCTCCAAATAGTCTCAGGCTCTTTTCTGAGTAACATAAATACTTGTCACATTTGAGTTAGCAATGACCTTTTCCATTTGTTTCACAGGCCTTGCTCTGATTAGCAGTTTCTCCATTTCAGAAACTAATTTTCTCACCCTTAAGTGGAGATTGGGGGAGGGAATAAATTGTCCCTGCTGATAGGGAAAATGCCATTTTTAATTGCTGGATACCGTATGCAGTGCTGTCAAAGTTGCATAAAGAAAAATGGAGTTCCTAACCTTATGGGTATATAACTTATTTTTTTATGGTAAAAGAAAAACAAAAAGAGGTGTAGTTGATGATGTGCACATTCTGTTACAGAATTGTAGAAGCATCATATTGAGCTATAAACACATGAGTTGCATGAGGATTTTCTTTGCAGAAGAGAATCTGGAATATTTTACTGTAAGGTTTCAAGGGCTGTAATAGATTTTTCATCTGCTGCAGCAAAAGCCTTAGGCTTGCTACATTAGACACATAAGAATATTCTGCTTACCTGTTCTGGCTTTCTCTGAATTTGCTTATGGAATTCAAAGAGTTTTCTGAAGTCTGAGAGGGATATCAATCACATTCCATATTATGTTAGTAGTCAAAGAGGGCCATTAGCTTTAATACGTAATAACTCTGCCGTGAAGGTAATAACATAAAATCCAAGGAATGTAATTTCGACAGTCTTTCTGCTGCAGCCTTGTGACTCCTGAAAATCTTTTATAATCCTATCCCCAGAGTCACAGAAAATTGTATTTGCCATATTATTATTATTATTATTTAAAAAAATTGTCCGGCCAGTGGATGGTGGAATGGGAGGAGGAGGCGTGGTGTATCTCAGACTCATCATCTGTCTCAATCTATTCTAAAGAAGACTTCTTAAGTCGATAGCCCTTCCAGGAGAACCTTAAATCCCATTACAGCATTATCTTTTATAGCGGGAGAACTACTGAGTAACATTTACTGTGCTGTATTTGTAATACATTTGCAGATACAATATATTTTATGTGCTGGTTTTTATATCCAATGGTTTATGTATCCTCATCATTATAAGCCTTCAAATAAATTCAAAGAGTTGTTTATTTACAAGGTTTTTTTGTTGTTGAGGTTGCATTCTTAGTTATTGCATCATCTTGTGTCAAATTGTTTTTACCTGGTCCTAAATAATATTAAGCTGGGCTGATTAAATTCATTGCTGATCCACTGTTATTGCCGCTCTGTTACTATGGACTTTTATTCCCTTCTTTTTGACATTTAATACTGATCATGTATTTCATTAAACATTGTAGATATATTTAATAAAATACATTCTTCATAGGATGCTAATCATTTCTTGACTGTTCAATTGAAATGGCAGTTTAAAAATATCTAAGCAATGAATAAATTAATAAGGGTTTCCTGCAATTTTTAAAGAAGAAGGTAAATAATTTGGCTTCTATATTTTATAATTATGGAATAGGAGCTAGGTACATTTCAGCAATTATGTTCACATAAAGTGATGAAAGTGTTAATCCTAATGCAAACTCTGCTCTTATATAGTTGCATGTAGTTTTAGGATAAGTAGGTTTACATCATTAACTGGTGAGATCTGGTGACAGCAGGTACAAAGCGGTTAAATATTACTTTTTGCATCATTATGATCAAGAATAGGTCACTAGTCAAAATTCACTGGGAAGTTCTCTAGCAAGTATGGATCATATACTGTCTTGGAAATAAGTTTTATAGATTAATAATGAAATATTAGGAAACTTGGTTGTATGTTGTTCAGAATTGCTTTGGGGTGGGATGCTATATAAATTAAATAAATAAAAAGTTGGTATACAATGCTAACATTGTAATATAAATTTACATATAGATAATTTGTATACCTTATCTCAGTGCTTTCCACACCTGTGTAAATTATCCAAATTGGGTAAAAGTTGTTTTTCTTTGGGTAACTACACATTATTCAATCACAAAAGGGATATTTAAATAGGGATTTTTTTAATTAAGTAATAAGGACTCTCTAATAAGCATTAGGGTAATGAAAAACTTTAGGAAGCCCTACCTTAGCTGGTATATACATCTCCAATTTACAAATTAAAAGCAGAATTCCTGTCTTTCCCATATAGCATGTGAAACCTGAAAAGAAGTCCTTCCTTTTTAGACATGCCATCTTTGCTTTCCTTGTTGCAGGAGAAAGTCACAAACAATTGCCTTTTGCCTTCTGTTGAGCTCAAAACAATGCACTTTGTGTGCAGGAAAAGTCTGGAAATAATTGTCATCTTCTCTTCTGAGGGAAAGATTGTCATTCTCCATTCAGAGTCCTACAGCAAACATTTCAAGATTCCTCCAGAGCAAGGAAAAGAGGTGGAGGGTTCATGAAAGATCCCCTTTCTGAAAGGATTTGGCCTGCCAGATTGTATGATGGGGGAGAGAAGCTTGCCTTTGTGCCAGCCACATTTTCCCATTCTTGGTATACACAGGATTTAATTTCCTTTCATCAGCTGACACCAGACTCCCCTTCTACTTAAAAAAACTATTATAATAAGCTATCCTGTTAAAAGGTGACACATATATAACTAGCCCCTTTAATTTTCCTATTGAAGATGCCAAAGAACATGTAGACATTTGCAGAGACTGGGTAAGAGCGTGAAAGTACTGGTACCAGGATAAGGCAATGAATATACATTTATTTATTTATCAAACTTATGTGCTGCCAATTTTAACAGAATAATAGAGTTTGAAGGGACCTTAGAGGTCTTCTGGTCCAATCCCCTGTCAAGCAGGAAACCCCATATCATTTCAGACAAATTAATTGCCCAATATCTTCTTAAAAACCCTCCAGTGTTGAAGCACCCACAATTTCTGAAGACAAGTCGTTCCACTGATTAATTGTTCTAGAAATTTCTAGAAGGAAATTTCTTCTTAGTTTTAGGTTGGTTCTTTCCTTGCTTCTTGTTTCTTGTTCAAATAAAAACTCAATATTTTTTTCTTGTCAATGAATAGGCAATCACATCTTAATAGTATGGGAATTTGGGAGAAGAAGGATATGTCTTATAATTGTTAGAAGATGTGGATGGAACAGTTCTGCTTATACAGTACATTAGCAGATAGGTTTATATCCTAAATGAGCTTGCTTAAGCTTATAAAGATTTGTATCTCTTTCCCTCTACAAATAACTTGTCTCAGGTGGACATGGTATGCTACATATTAGTATTACTATGTTATATACTAGCCATAGATGTTATGGCTGTGAACAGTATTTGCATTGCCTTACTTGATCTAAAGGAGAGGGCTCCATAATTGCTTCATTCATTGGAGAACATACCTTTCTTTCCTTTACCCGTATGGGTAAATTATACCTGAAAATACCTTTTAGATTTTGATTTGGTACAATATTATAATGTCTTATTGATAAATGCATGGCAATTGTGTAGAGGGCATCAGTCAGAGTAATGATGTTGTGAAAAGCAAGTTTGAGATGATTTGCCCCGAATGGATTACTACAATACAAGCCAAGTGAGCAGAAATCCAGAAATTATTGTCCACATTCTAATTTGAACTGAAAAACCATAAACTGGTTTAGATCTGTAAAATTTCTGAGACATTTTAATGCAACCCACAGATCTACTTTTGCATTCATGTTACATATTTCTGCTCCAGCCAAGTTTAAAGCCCATGTCACACTGAACCAACGGATGCAAAGAGGATGTAAAACGGACAAAAAACCTTACCATCTGTTCGAAAACGCGATGTACTCACTGCCTCCGTTTTGCTTCCTCTCTATCCGTCCAGCATCCGTCTATTGACATTTCACCCGCTCAGAAAGTTTTGGGCTGCCCAAAACTTTTGCGTGGAAAATGTATCCAGTTCGTCCGTTCTGCATCCGCTATGCATCCGTTACGCATCCGCTATATCTGCTTGGCGTCCGCTACGCATCCGCGGAACTCCATCCGCCTGGACGCAGGGAGGAAGCGGAACGGATGCAGAACAGATGCAGAACGGATGCCTAGTGGATGCAGAACGGAAACAAAGCATTTAAAACGGAAAAAATGTTCGCAGAGGGGACCTATCTCGGATATTAAGGATGTCTAGAGGATGCCTAGAGGATGCCTAGTGGCAAACCTATACTGCCTATAAAAAGGGGGAGCAACTCGCCTGCATCTTACTTTCAGAACAGCAGCCCAGCGGTGCAGACCTCTGCAGCCTTCATCTGGCTCTTCCTCTTCCACAGCATCCAGTCATGTCCACCGTGGATTGTAACAAAGTCCTTTCGGCAGCCACCATTGTTCTGCAACAGTGCGAAGCCATCTGTAAGCTCTGTGAACTCTACTGTGAGAAGAAAAGGAGCCACCCAAAAAGAGTCGGGATCCAAAGATGGTTCGCCAGAAGAGCAGAGGACGGACTGTACAACAGGCTGATGGTGAAGCTCAGGAACGAAGACACTCGGGCGTTCCAGAACTTCATGAGGATGCCTCCAGCCATGTTTGACGAAGTTGTGCAGCGGCTGACACCCAGGTTGACCAAGGCAAACACCAAGTTCCGGCCCAGCCTGGAACCTGGGCTCAAGGTGGCACTCACTCTGCGCCACCTGGCCTCAGGGACCTCCTACAGGAGCATGCAGTACGGCTGGAGGGTGCCACACAACACCATCAGCATTGTGGTCAGAGAAGTGGTGCAGGCCATCATCGAAGAATACAAGGAGGAGCTCCTCCAGTACCCCTCCACTGAAGAAGGATGGAAGAAAGTTGCAGAGCAGTGGTATCAGAAGTGGAACTTACCACACACCGTTGGAGCCATAGATGGCAAGCACGTGGCCTGCAAATCTCCAGCCAACTCGGGGTCCACTTATTTCAACTACAAGGGCTTCTTCAGCATCATCCTCTTTACCATGGTCGATGCTGACTACAAGTTCATGTACATCGATGCTTCAGGCAACGGCTCATCTTCAGATGCCCAGGTTATACAAAGCCAGTCACCTCAAGGAGGAGCTGGAACGCAACCTCATGGTGGGCTTCCCAGATCCAGAACCCCTGCCCAACGACACACAAGATGTGCCCTACTTCATCGTGGGGAATGACGCCTTCTCCCTCACAACCTACCTCATGAAGTCCTACACCTCCAGACTCCTCACCCGTGAAGAGAGGATCTTCAACTACAGGCTGTCCAGGGCAAGGCGGGTGGTGGAGAACACCATTGGCATCCTGGCCAACAGGTTCCAGGTACTTCTCACCACCATACAGCATTGCCCAGAGACCGTGAGGAGGATCATGGAAGCTTGCTGCATCCTGCACAATCTCATGCGCACCCGCTACCCAGTCTTGCAGAACAGGCTCGTGGACCTCCAGCAAGGCAATGGGGACATGGAGCCTGGGGAATGGAGGCAAGGGCGAAACCTGATCGACACTGAGGATGTGCAAGGCCCTAATTGAGCCTCACGTGAAGCGAAGAAGCAGCGCAACCTCCTGAGACAATGATGCAACTCCCCAGCTGGAGCAGTGGAGTGGCAAGACAGGATGGTAGATGCTTAATGGATGCTTCCTTCAGCCTGTCTCATCACATGGATGAGATTGGGCCATGTATGTTTGGTTGGCCTACAGTGAACATGGCGTTTAATAAAGAGTTGTGTTTATGTTGACATGTGTGGATAATTATTACATTATTGTTGATAATAAAGGGCCGTAGGTGTGGCACCTGGGAAGGTGGACCATACAGTCCCACTATGCTTGCACTGGAGGTTTATCTATCCCACAGCTATTACCCATCCCACAGGTATCCTTACCCATTCCAAAGCTATCTTTACCCATCCCACAAGCATGCAAAGGCTTAAACCATTTCTAAAAGTTTCCACCAAGACTTTATTAAAAAAAAGAAATGAAGCAAGTGTGTGAATCATAAATAGACTTTATTAACAACAAGCTATAAAACAAAAATGAGCCTCTGGCACTCCTCTTGGTCGCTCAGTCTCAGGGGTGAAGGGTGCAGGTGCTGTGGAGGTGGCTGGTGCTGGAATGCTTGTTATCAGCTCCTCCAGAAGCAGAAGCAGCAGAAGCCCCAGCCCCAGAAGAGCGAGCCCGTGCTGCAGAAGCCCCAGCAGAACCAGAGTGAGGGCCAGGGGGCGGGATGGTAGCCCTGTCCCTCTTGCCAGGGCTGGCAGCAGATGGCTGAGGCTTGCTGTGCTTCCGCATGGTTGTGGGGTTGCTGGCTGGCAGGGAGGCTGGCAGGAACCAAGGCTGGCAGGGAGGCTGGCACCAAGGCAGGCACCAAGGCTGGCAGGGAGGCAGGCACCAAGGCTGGCAGGAAGGCTGGCAGGCAGGCACCAAGGCTGGCAGGAAGGCTGGCACCAAGGCAGGCACCAAGGCTGGCTGGAAGGCTGACAGGCAGGCAGTCACCAAGGCTGGCAGGAAGGCTGGCAGGCAGGCAGACATGAACCAAGGCTGGCAGGAAGGCAGGCAGCAAGGCTGGCAGGCAGACTGGCTGGCAGCAAGGCTTGTAGGCAGGCTGGCATCAAGGCTGGCAGGGATGCTTGAAGCAAGGCTCGCAGGGAGGCTGGCAGCAAGGCTGGTAGCAAGGCTGGCAGGCAGAAATGCAGGCAGGGCAGGCAAGGCAGTCGATGTGTCTGGCAGCAGGTCTTTCCTCTGAATGGCGACCTGCTTCCGTTATATCTGCGGGGCTAACGCAATGCATCCTCCCCGCATGCGCAATTGATGCCAGGCATCCATTAGGCTTCCACTGTGCATCCGCTGTGCATCTGCTTCATCCGTTCGGCGTCCGCTCTGCATCCGCTGTATCCGTTCCGCGTCCGCTTTGCTGAGGTCCCCCGGAAGCCTAGCGGACGTGCCATCCGCTCCCATCCGCTTCCATCTGCTGGGCTTCTGTTCCGCATCCGCTTTGCATCCGCCCTGCATCCTCCCCGCGTCCGTGTTATCCGCTCCGGTTATGCAAATTTTTGCCCCTTTTGAGAGCGGATAACAACGGATGGAACATTTTGCTCGTCCGCTGTGTCCTTTTTGCATCCGTTGGGCAGTGTGACATGGGCTTAATTATAAAAATGTTACTCTAATATTTCAATTTATAATTAGAAATTGTCTTAGGTATTTTATAATACGGTATATATTTCACATTTTGTCTGATGGCCAGTTTATACAGAGTGCATTTTTCTTAGTATTGGGAAATAGTTGTGGTTTCCATATGTTGAATGTGTGGTATTTCTTAAAAAGATACAATAAAATGTCATAAGAGTCCAAATTTTAAAAAATACCGTCTTACTATACATGATCCTGAAGTTCTGTATCATGCAGGTTTTATTTCCATTTCAGCAGGCAATTTGATACATTATTTTAGTTCTGGTAGGAGCTTTGTTGGAATCAAATATCATATTATGCCAAATGTGTGTTGAGTGTTTTTTAGACTTGACAACTTTAAGCTTGGCTGAAGAATGCTGGGTGTTGCAGTCCATACACCCTAAAGTTGCTGAGTTTAAAACCATTGCTATGGGGGAGGGGAGAGGGGAGGAGGAGGAAGAAGATGATGTGGAATCAGCTGTAGCTTCTCTCCCAAGGCAAATAGCTTGGAGAAACATTTTCTGTGTCTGGAACACAAGATTCTTGCTCTATGCAGGTCATGATAGATCTAATTCTGACTGCACTTATCCTGGTGTGCCTAATTTTTAAAAACTCAAATTAGACATGTTTCATTTTTAATGAATTTACTTTAAACATTTTAAAGGGTAAGGAGGATTTAATAATTTAATCATAAACTGTAAGTCATCATTATTAATATTTTATAATTGTGGTTTCAGAGTTTTGAATTGTCTTTTGTGACATATTTCCTGTTTTATTTCCTGAATATTGATATCTAGAGAGAAGAGTTTTGTTTTAGCAGTTACTCTTTTTTTCGCTGCTTAGAATGAAACATCAACAAAGAATATACAAATATGAAATTATCAATTAGGGTAGTTGTACTGTTGCAATTTTGTTTCTTAATTTTTCCCATAGTGATTCTTTAATCATTATTTGAGATGACTCTTAATGTACTTTTATAAATAACTAATCTTATAATCCTTGCTGCCTTCTAAAACCTTGCCCCCCAAATAACTGTTGTGTCTGTGACTCCCAGGATTCTATTACTCTGGAGGTGCTGGGGCAGCTGGAATTCTGAGTACAAGTTATATCCCCAATTTCTTCAGCACTGTTGTAATTTTGAATAGTCACTTGATAAATGGTCTTAAATCAAGGACTATCTGTAAAATTTAGAATGACTAAACACACGAATACATGGAAATTCCATTCAACCAATGTAAAATTGCTTAAGATTTATGGACTATGATTGTTCTTGTTTTATTGCCTGTTAATCTCTCCGATGTTGTTGCCACCTGGGTGAAGTTGTGACATTCTCTGAAATTGCTACCATGCAGATCTAGGAACAAGTATATTGATAGCCATTAAAAACAAAACAAAACACCAGGACCTAAGAAACTGATGTTCAAGTCCATCTTCAGAGATGGAAGCTCACTAGATCATTTTCTTTCAGTCCATAAACCCCTTGTGGGTTATTAAATGTATGCTGCCTTGATTCCTGGAGACAAAGCAAGACACTCATTCACTTAAACACTCATGTTACTTAGTTAAGTAATGAAATGTCTGCAAGCAAGCAGCCCAAGCTCAAAGAGCACCAAACATTCCACAGCTCAACCCTGAGCTATATATATTATCTTCTAGTGAAAAAGCAGAATCTTAAGCAATAAATACATTAAAGCAGTATTCAGTTTTTGATCCAATCCAATCTCTGAAGATTTGGGTGCACCAAGGTCTTCATACAGGCTCACTATTAAGAGTCTATATATATTTATTTTCTGTCTTCAAGCAGTCATCCAGTGGTGGGATTCAATTTTTTTACTACCGGTTCTGTGGGCGTAGCTTGGTGGGCATGGCATGGCTTCGTGGGCGTGGCAGGGAAAGGATACTGTAAAATCTTCAGTCAGAGGTGGTATTTGCTGGTTCTCAGAAGTACTCAAAATTTCCACTACCGGTTCTCCAGAACTGGTCAGAACCTGCTGAATACCACCACTGCAGTCATCCTTGTAACTTTCCCCAGAACTTTATGTGTAGGAGCTGTGCCTACTTCTTCATTAATTATAGCAAATATGGAAAGATACATTTTGCCATAGTTACAGAAGAGAGCAAGAACTGAACTGATGTTGACCTTCACTGCTTTTTTGTTCAATTGTGTTAAAATCTCAGTGTGTGCCCATTTCCAAAGACAAACTGAATGAGGATGGCTAATTTATCACCTGTGGTTTTTCATAACTGGTTCTTGAAACCTCCTGGAGTATTGTTTGTTTCACATATCAAAGGAAACAAGATAAAATCTTATTATGGGTGTTATGTTTGTATTAACATTTCTATTAACGCTTTTCCACTGGTGCAGCTTCAGATTAATTAGCTCTTCAAAGATCCTGAACAATCTAAAAAGAATCTTATCATGGAGAAACATATAATCTATTCCCCTTTCTAATCTTATCTCTCATTAAGTATATATAGGTATTTAACTCAACTTACAACCATAATTGAATCCAAAATTTCTGTTGTTAAGAGAGACAGTTGTGAAGTGAGTTTTGCCTGGTTTTACAACCATTTTTGACACAGTTGAGCCAGTTGCTCAGCATCTGAATTTTGATCACATGATTATGGGGATGCTGCAAAGGTTGTGACTCTGAAAAATGGTCCTAAGTCATATTTTTCCAGTTCCGTTGTAATTTTGAATGGTCACCAAATGAACTGTTGTAAGTCGAGGCTTACATATATAGAGTTGGAAGCATGCTGGCTGGACAACTCTCATCTTAAAGTCAATGTTTGAAAAACACAGATTTAGTCCATCATATTCCATCTCCTGCTGATTGAACCTTCCTGAAAAAAGTTATCTGTCTCATGCAACTTAATTTTCCCCCCTGTTGAATTAGGAAAACTGTATCTGTACCATAGAGAAACAGAAGGCCCTATTGTGGTATATACATTTTTCAAATAGGCGTAGGTTGAGGGTTGTTCTGATATTGCAACCAGATTATAAAGACTGGTATGGTACAAAACTAGTACAGGTAGTCCTCAACTTGCAACAGTTCATTTACAACGGCACTGAATAAAATAACTTATAACTGTTTTTCCCAGGACTACTATAGCATCTCCATGTAACTGATTTATTACTGCTGCAGTGTCCCAGGGTCATGTGATCACATTTTGCATCCTTCTGACAAGCAAAGTCAATGGGGAGGCCAGATTCACTTAACAACTGTGTTACACATTTAACAAGTAACAGAATAACAAGGTTGGAAGGGACTTTGGACATCTTATACTCCAACCCTCTGATCAGACTAGAAACCCTCTACCATTTCAGACAAATGGTCATTCAGTTAACAAATGTTGCAAGTAGGGTCGTAACATGGGGCCCAACTCACTTAACAAATGTCTCAGCAACAGAAATTTTAGACTCAATTGTGGTTGTAAGTCGAGGATTACCTTGTAGTTTATTTGAAGTGAAAATAGGCAATCCATTTAATTGCTGGCTAAATCTATATATATATAAAAGAGAAATACCACTCATACATCATCACAAAATCTCCAGAACCATAAAGCCTACAAACTTGAAATTTGGCACATATGTTCCTCTTGGCTTCTAGGTGCTCACTAAGGAAAGATTTTTCAAAATTACCATCGGAGTATTAGTATTTCATATATTATTATTATTATCATTATTGTTACTGTTATTACTGTTATTATTAACACGCTCTGATGCTAAGGAGTTCTACTCCCCCTCCCAACCTGAAAACAAATCTGTTCCAAATGCAAAACACAAACAGAGGACAAGAATTTCAGTTTTAGTTTCACAGCAGCAAGCAGCTTTAGTACAGCTTTAGTTGAGCTAAGACATGGGCTCCTTACTGTCCCCTTCTTGCCCACACAGCAAATATTCTTTCAGTTTCCAAACAGCCCTCAACTCTCTCACACACTGACAGGAACGCTAGCCAGATGAATCCTGATGGATGCTGGTAGGCAGAGGCAGAATTTTTTTCCCCTTATTTTCCTCCCCAAAATCTAAGTTCCCCACCACATAGTTTTGTTTTGCAGCACGGGCATGGATCTGGTCATAATATATTTTTTCATAAAGGTTTTTAGTTGGTTTCTTCTCCTGAGGAACAGGCTGTTTCAATGAAGTTCATATGGGAAAGTTCTATTGAGACCTTAGGTCAGAATGCTAATTGCTACCATACTATTTTTTTTACTGCATTTTGCTTAAATTATGTAACAAGTATTTTAGCTAATTAGTGTTTTGTACTGTTCTCAGAATAGTGTTCTGTTCTGAGAAGAAAGGTATGCGAGACCGGTGTCCCAACAACAGCTCTTTATTATAACAACTCAGTGACTTGTAACAGAACAAACATGCCGGAACTGCGGCAGCCCTTTTTATAACAGCTACTTGCAGCTTACAGCCAATGACAGCTCTTTGAGCTTTCCCGCCATGAGGCGAGCCAATTGTGATGGTACTTTATTAGCCAATCCTATTTCGGCCTTCTTGGCCAATCGGATTTAGGTATTTGGAGTATTCCTATACACAATATCCCTCCCCTCTTGGTTTCGACCAACGTGCGTAACGTAGTCACGCAGGTAGATGGGGCTTTTGCGGGTCCTACTTGACCTGCGCAGCTCAGTCTCAGCATGGTCTTCCATCGGTTTGGTCAGGATCGCCTTTTCTCCATGTCTTCTCCATGGAACCTCCTGGAAGTGTGAGTCAGCCTTGCCGCTCCCACCTGGGTCTCTCGGGCTGGTTGAGTTGGCTCTGCCGCTCCCTCCTAGTCTGTCCGGTTTGGTCGAGCTGGCTTGGCTGTCTCCTTCCTGGAAGGCCTCGCCTCGCTTCCCGGCTACCGGTTCTCTTCTCCGGAGGTCATCTATGGGTTAGTACTCTTTTGTCTGACCGGGGGTTCTAATTCGAGTTTGTGTTGTGTCTTTTGTCATGTTATTGGTGGTTTATCTCTCCCTTTTTTATTATGTTGTGTTCCCGCCCCTCCTCAGTTGTTTTTGGATTGTTTGTTGGGGGTGGTATTTGTGGCAGTGCTTCGGAGCTAGGCAGGTTAGTATTTTGTTCCAGTGTCCTAGAGCTAAGCTGCTTGATGTGTCTTTTCCATGTTCTGCTGTCATCTAGTTGAAACCGGTATGACCGGGCCCCTGTAATTTGTGTAACTGTGGCTGGAAGCCATAATGGGTCCCCGGTAAGATTTTTGGTGTAGACTAAGTCTCCAATGGTAAAGGAGTGGTATTTACTTGAGGAGTCAGGGTTTTTTTCACAGGTATAGGTGGGGTGTAGTCTATCTAGGTAGGAATGCAATTTTCTACCCATGAGGAGATCTGCTGGACTTTTGTTAGTGGTTGTGCTAGGGGTGATATGCTGAATTGTTAACAGTTTGTTTAGTCTATCTTGGATGTCCCCAGTGTCCAGTTTGTCTTGGGCTTCTTTTGTATAACAAACCATGTTTTCAGCTCGTCCATTCGAAGCCGGATGAGCCGGCGCTATTAGGGCATGTCGGATGCCTTGTGCAGCTAGGTATTGCTCGAAAGCTAAAGCAGTAAATTGGGGGCCATTGTCAGATACTACTACATCTGGCAGTCCATGTGTAGCAAAAAGTTTGTTCAATGGTTTTATGACTGCTTCAGTAGTTGTGGACGCCGTAAGGATAACTTCTAGCCAGTTTGAATAAGCGTCAACAATTATTAAATATGTGATCCCTTTTGTTGGCCCAGCAAAATCAATATGGAGTCTCAACCAGGGGCCTCTGGGAGTTTCCCATTCTAGGACTGGTGCCAGTGGGGGGGTAGGCCTTGATTTCTGGCAGTCATGGCATGTTGCCACCCATTTTTTCAATGTCTTTGTCCAGCCCTGGCCACCAGATCTAACTCCTGGCCAGGGCTTTCATTTTTAGTATGCCCAGGTGTCCCTCGTGCAACATGCACAATACTTCCTCCTGCAATTTTTTGGGAATTACCACCCTGTCCCCCCACAGTATACAACCCTTTTCCAGGGACAGTTTAGTCTGCCGGGTGTGAAAAGGTTTAAAAGTCTCACCTCTATACTCATCTGGCCAGACCTTACCTACCCAATGCTGGATTCGAGCTGTCAGTGGGTCCTTTGCAGTAGCTTTAGCGATGTCTGCTGTGGTTAGTGGCAGATTTGGCCATGTCTCGATCTGAAGAGTGGTGATGGTGGGAGCTGGGTCACCTTCTTTGTTGGGCAGCGGGGAACGGCTTAAGGCATCTGCATGGGTGATAGTTTTTCCTGGGCGATGTATGAGTGTGTAATTGTATGCAGCGAGGAATTCTGACCATCTTGTCATTCTCGGTGATAGGATGTTCAGAGTTGGTTTGTTTCCTGCCAGAATTCCTAGCAAGGGTTTGTGGTCTGTGATAATAGAAAATGTCCTACCATATAGGTATTTGTGGAATCTCTTGACGCCTGCTATGATGGCGAGGGCTTCTCAGTTAAGTTGGCTGTAGTTCCTTTCAGATTTTGATAGTGTTTTAGAATAGAAGGCGATTGGTGCTTCTCTGCCGTCTGGTAGCTTGTGGCTCAGTATGGCGCCGATTCCAAAAGGCAATGCGTCACAGGTGACCATCAGTGGCAGGGTGTTGCTGTATTGTATTAAAACAGTTTTCGATGTTAATAAGTCCTTAATGTTTTGGAATGCTGCTTGTTCTCGGTGGCCCCAATTCCAGACAGTTTTTTTATCTTATAGCTGATGTAATGGCTCTGCTACGGTTGCCTTTTGGGGCAGGAAGACGTTGTAGAATGAGACCTAAGAACGCCTGTAAGTCTGTTTTGTTCTTAGGTCTGGGTGCATCTTTAATTGCTTTTCCTTTCTTTTCAGTGGGGTGTATCCCTTTCTCATCTATAAGGTAGCCTAAGAATTCGACTTGATTGGTGGCTAGTTGACATTTTTCTCTTTTGACTTTAAGCCCTGCTTCCCTGAATCTTTGCAAGACTTTTCTCAGTCTATCTTCTAATTGGTGTTTGTTTTTAGCTGATACTAATACGTCGTCAAAATAGGGAACGACTCCTTTTAGTCCATTTAGAAGGCTCTTCATTAGGCTTTGGAAAACACCTGGGGCAACTTTAACACCAAATTGAAGTCTGTTGCATTTGAATGCCCCTCTGTGTGTGACTATAGTCTGTGCTTCTGCAGTTTCAGGGTCAACCGGCAGCTGTTGATATGCTTGCGCGAGATCAAGTTTCGCGAAAAATTTTCCTCCCCCTAATGAATGCAACAGATGTTGAACTACTGGAACAGGGTAGGCGTTTTGCTGTAGTGCATGATTGAGGGTGGCCCATCTGACCCATCTGGTTTGACAGGAGTCATGATGGGAGTTTCCCACCTGGCATGGTCAATTGGCTCTAACACCCCTTGTGCGATGAGTTTGTTAAGATGCTCATCTATTTTCGGCTTTAAGGCAAAAGGAATGCATCTGGCTTTGAGCCTGATGGGAGCTATCTTAGGGTCTAGGCTGAATGTTATAGGGGTCCCCTTGTACTTGCCTAGGGTCCCGTTGAATACGTCCCGGAACATTTTCAGCAGGCTCTCCTCCCAATCAGCCTCGGTGACGCTGTTGATTCCTGTCACTCTGATTCCCAGGGGCTCAAACCATTCAATTCCCAGCAGGCTAGGGCAATCACGGTCAATGATTGTCAGAGGGAAGTACTTCAGTGTGGTTTTTGAATTCTATTAGGAAATGTCCAAGACCCACTACCGGGATTTGGTTTCCCTGGTAATCTTTGTGAATTAGGCGTTGCTGTTCCAGTTCTCTTTGTTTGATGTCTGGTATCAGATTCCTGATAGTGTTCCACGATACCATTGACAGGTATGATCCGGAGTCTACTTCCATGTCACAGGGCTTTCCTTCAATTTTTACGTTTATTCGGACCTTTTTTGCGTTTTCTGCCCTGGCGTTTCCTATGATTATTGTTTGGTGTGTTTCTTCTCTGTCGTTCATTCGCCGGCTTCTGTTCTCTCAGCTCCATCTGCTTCCGGCTTGTCTATCTCTGTTTCTGGGAGCGGGGGGGTGCTGCCACGTCCTTTGGGACTATAGTTCTTTTTGTTCTGGCACACCCTTGCAATGTGCCCCCGTTTCTCACAAAATCTGCAAATGGCATCCAGGAATCTGCATTCAGAGCGCGGGTGGTCCCCTCCGCATCCAGCACACTGGAATTCTCACCTCCTTCCTCTTTTTTCCTGCCATTTTTTTTCCGACTGAAGCCTATGTATGTCTTCATTGTCATCATCGCTGTTGCTTGGGGAATCGAGGTCTTCATGGTGGGCAGCCACGGTGGTTTGTTTTTGTGTTCCTTCCACCTTCTTTTCTCGAGTTTGGTTCTGTGGTTCTGGATTTGTTGAGTTCATTTGGCACATGGTGGCTGCGGATTTCTTGGCTGCTTCAGCGGTGGTGGCTTCTGCAATGGCCTCAGCCACTGTGATATTCGGTCTGTTTGGTAGCTTGCTTTGAAGTGTAGCGTCCTTCAATCCGAGGACCACGCGGTCTCTCATGGCTTCATCCATATTGAGAAACTCTCAGGCTCCTCCAATATCTCTTTGGGCTGCTACAAAATCTCTGATGCTCTCGTCTTGTCTATGATCTTGCTTATAGAATTTGTGTCTTTTAATAAGATTGGAGACCACAGGCGCATAATGGGCTCGTAGCATTCGATTTAATTCTGGTCATGCCATTTGTTTTACGTCCTGTGGTTTGGATAACGCCTTGGCCATCTTGAAGACGGCAGGGCCACAGTGCGTGAGGAATACTACGGCTCCCTTCCTCTGGTCGGTTATTTCTTGTAGCTCGTTGCTTTCTAGGAACATTAGAAAGCGGTCAGTGTATGACTCCCAATCTTCTTCGGCTGGGTTGAACGGTGCGGGCGGCGCATTGTTACCAGCCATTTTGGTTGCTCGGTTCTTGTTGCCGCGTGCTTCGGTCTCGCTCTTCTAAGACAATCCCACTTTCGTCGCCAGTGTTCTGTTCTGAGAAGAAAGATACCCGAGACCAGTGTCCCAACAACATCTCTTTATTATAACAACTCAGTGACTTCATAACAGAACAAACATGCCGGAGCCGCGGCAGCCCTTTTTATAGCGGCTGCTCATGGCTTACAGCCAATGACAATGTTTGAGCTTTCCCACCGTCAGGCGGGCCAATTGTGATGGTACTTTATTAGCCAATCCTATTTCGGCCTTCTTGGCCAATCAGAGTTAGGTATTTGGAGTATTCCTATGCACAACAATTTTTATTGTTGAAAAATATTGTTTCAACCAATGCTTCCAAATGCAGAGATAATACAAAGCGTTGCTTAAAAATACTGTTGATTCAAACTACTGCAGGCAGACTGCAGATGGGAGTGGCTTGATGGAGCTATAGTATGAAAACAGTTTCAGTACTTTTAGGGCCATTTCTGAGATAGTTTGATGTGCTGGTTTAACCTTTCACATTTTCTATAGCTCGGAAGCTGGCTATCTAAACTACCTTCTTCCCTCTATGAACCTCTTCGAATATTTCTCAGTGTCAAAGTGCTGACTGTCACTGAAAATGAAAATATATGCACTCAAATCTACATAACATCTTACGCAAAAGATTAATGCTCCCATCTTTAACTTCTCCAGTTTAGATTTTGCAACATTTCATCCTCTGGTTTAATGGAAATTAGAAGCTTTCTTATGTGGACTCTTGGCAGAAGAGAATTTGATTGTCGGTAATAGTTCCATTAGTTGGACAGTACAGGACAAACCAATCATGAACACGTCCTTGGAGGTCTGCCCATCTCATTACAACATTTTCTGATGTTCAGATGAAGCATTTTTCTCCATGGAAACAGAGGCACATTTTTAAAAAAAATCAATCCAGCATATCCTAAGCTTGTTAAGGCAGAAATGACCACAGAATTAACCTTTAATCATGCTATATGAGAGATGATTATGAATTAGAACAAAAGTTAGAACAAAACAATATTCTTTTTATAGTTCGTAAGGTCCTTCATTGCCAGGAAGTGCTATTATGAGATGCTGCAGAAAAATCCATTACAGATATAGATTGAAATATAGGCTTTTAGTTTTAAATGGAAAACACCTGCTGATATCAATATTGGGCTCTAATTGCAGACTTTGGTTACATAGTATGGGAAAGAATTTTAACACCCCTTAATGCTTTCTTTCCTTCGGTCTATTCCATGACCAGATACACAGGAATACGTCTGGAATTCACATGAATAATTCATTCAAATATATGTGCTACTGTCTAATATCATAGACCATTGGTGGCAAACCTTTTTCGGCTCCCATGCTGATAATTGTGCGTGCGCTCGGTGCCAGCACCAAGAAGGCAATGCATGCTGGGGGTCCCCACGCCCCGTGCACATGCGCGCATGAACCCCCCTCATGCTGTGCACCTGCACATGCATGTGCAATTCCCCCCTCATGTGCTGTGCATCTTTGCACATGCACATCTGACTCCCTCATGCGCTGCGCATCTGCACATGCATGCACAATCCCCTCATGTGCAGTGCATCCCTACACATGCATGGGTATCTCCTGTGCACCCCCTCCGCCCTTGTGCATGCGCACCAGATACCCAACAATCAGCTGTCGGGCAGTGGCATGCACATGTGCAGTGGGGCTCTTCCGAGTGACCTCTCGCATGCCGGGGGAAATGGGTCTGCATGCCACTTCCGGCATGTGTGGCATAGGTTTGCCAACATGGTCAGAGACCAACGCCCTATTCTGAGGGTTTTGTGTATACATACAATGTTTAGGTATGTAGATTAAAAAAAAAATTCTGGTCCAAGCTGTGACTCCCATACAGAGTTGTTCAGTTGCCTCTGACCATTTTTGACCCCCACTGTTGTTCATGGCTGACATTTTTTCATAGCATCAAATCTGAATTGGACCCAGTGGTATATATTTGGCTGATTCTGCTATTTCTTCTTACTCTATTGTTCCATATTATTCCATTCCAATATTGTTCTGAATGTTTGTTCTATTTTTTTGGACAGCCAAATAAATCAGACAGAAAAACACATTTTTTTAAAGAAATTGATTTTCTATCAATAAAATCATGTTTAAGATAAAGAAAATGGATATTGATATAGTTTTGTTTCTCTATCAAAATATTAGTGGTTATCCAGTGAGGTGACTGGAAGAGATTAAAATTTATATATAAGCTTATTGATATAAAACTATTCAGTTGCTGCTGAGAAGGAAATTTAATGACTGTTTAATGTTAAAATTGAGCATAGTAGAAAAATTAAAAGTTTCAGACCAAATCTTGGAAATGCTACAGAGTAAATACATATGTTTACATTGAATCACATCTTTAAAATAACACAGAAAATGCCTAAAGCTTTTAGTCTGCAACTTAAAACTCATCTATATGCCCTACTTGGAAGAAACATTTTAAATTCAAAATTCCTGAATTTCAGTTTTGAATACAAAATCTGTTCTTTCCCACCAATGAATTTGAAGCTTGTGTTTTCAGTAAAATCAGTTAATGTTACAACAATACCAAACATGTTTTTTAAAAAAAATCTCAAATCTCGTACTGGGATACTGGGTCTTTATGGATAGCAGAAATGATCAACATTGGTTCATTGGTGCAGTTAGTTGAAGCATAAAGTATCTAACGGATGTTCTAGAAAATGTTAGGTGATGAATGCAGTCAGTCAATGAATGAATGAGTTATTCATATTTTGAAAAAAAAATATAAAGGAAGCCAAGAACCAAATAGCCAAAGGATCTCAGTGTTAACAACCTTATAGCCAGCATAGGATCATTGGAGGTGCCATGCTTAAAAGAACCTCAAGTATGGAGTTTTAGAAATAGAAATTGTTTTAAGAGGTAACCCATTCTTTGAAAATCCATCTAGAATGCTGAATAATGTTATGTGATTATGGATGGACTGAAATTAATTAAATAGAAGGAAATTAGTATCTTGAAAAGAGTGTGTAGCTCTTGAGACTATGCACATGCCTTCAACAAAATTCATTTGTGCCTTTCATGTTGAAATTGGCAGCTCCGTTTTTCAAAAGACCTGCAGGTTATATCTTGTCTATTGGCAACCGATTTTAGTAAAAGCTTTGCAATCTCAGTGTATCTGAGGAGTGCTAGGTTGGAGAAGGATGACTTTTGACTGAACATAAGTTATATTAAGCACATTTCTATTTTAAAAAAAATCTAATTATGACCTTTTTATTATGAAAAATGCTGTAGTTCACCTGCATTTTAATCTTGTATTGTTTTTCCTCTGAAAATCGTCTTTCAAGGTTGCTGTTTGTTATTGAAATAGCACTCTTGGGGAAACAGTGAGCTGGTGAGATGGTAAAAGAACAGTGTAAACAAATCTCTTCCTGATTATTTATCAAATGATTTTTCAGTACTCTGCATTTTTCCTCTTCTACTCTGCCTTCCTTTTTTAATTGTTCCTCGTTATTCCTATATTTGTGATTTTTTCCTCCAATCCTCTTCCTGGTGATTATTTACTCACTTATTTATGAATCAAATTTATAAGGCCACCCATCTATGCAGTAAAACTCTGGGCAGCCATATAAATTATGGATCATATGTCCCTGAAGGCATGCTCAGAAAATATATTAGCAAACTGCTTCCTATAGATAGGGACCTCTAAATCTAATCCGCCTTGGAGAGGACAAAAAAGTTGACACTTGCCTCATTTGCTTTCAGGAGCAGTTTAAATGCATCTTTCTAAATAGAAGCACTTTTTTTAGAGCAGGTATTATAGTCTTCTGCTTTCTGTCTTCCAGAAAGGATGTGCCCATTCCTCTCTTGCCACTGATGAAATCTATGCCTTAATGGAGCTAATCCTAATTCCATCCATATACTTGGTTCTCGGGAGAGAGGAAGGGACAACAGATCTATTCCTTGGTGGGACTGGAGATTTTGAATCTATTTGATCACTGCCTCTAACTCCACCCCCAGATTACTTTTGCTGTCCTGACATGGTTAGAATATATTTAGAATATAGAATGAAATATATAGAATATATAGAAATATTTGAACCAGCAGGTCAAACAAAAAAAACAAGGAATGTAAGAATAAAATGTATTTACCATAAACCCATTTCCATTTTACTATTTTCTATGAACCAGGAGTTCCAGAAAATTTCCCTTGAGAGATCATCTGCTTCAGACATGGTCCTATGGATTCAGCCAGCATTTCTTTCTGCATAGCGTAGCCATGTTGCTAGCTGATTTGTGGTTCACAGTTCCTTGGGAATGATTGCAAATTGTACTTTTATATGTAATGTGCTTGAGAACATTTTCATAAAATCATTGCATATTAGCGGTCTGTCCAGATCCTAAATATAAATTCAGATGCTATTATATCTTCTAAGATCATACAGAATGATATCCTTTCTGGACTTAGTGACATCCTAAGCACAGAATCAGTGCAAATCAATAGGAACCTAACGTTTACAAAGGGCATCACAAAGTACCTTCTTTTGCTGTTATTTTTTAGCCATTAAAATGTCTTCATTTTGGTGCTTTTGCTAGTGATAATGTTGGGTGCCAATTTTTTTTAATGTAGCAGGTCTGTTGAAGATAGGTGGTAGCACCTGAATATAAAACACGGTTGTTTGATTACTTACAGAGTAGGTAAGGTAACAGAATGTATGGGTACATTCAGCATGTAAGCATACATAAGAACTCAAAATTATGCTTTTTGACAATCAATTTCCTTTGAGCTGTTGACTTCTCTCTTCTAACTACTCCTTTCTCCCTGTGGATGTTTCTCTTGAAAAAGAGTTTTGGAGTGTCTTCCAGATTTCCTAGTGACTTTCTTACCTGATTGATTAGAATTTTTTTCCATGACTTTATAATCCAAGAAAGGATATATTTTGATTTGAGGCCTAAGCAGCTAAAATTGCCAACTACACTACAAACATTTCTTCTAATTCATTCATTCATCTCATACCCCAGTAGCCCAGAGCAGAGAGAGGGGCATTTGGGAATACTTGGGGAGAAATTTGTAATCTTGGGGAGAAATTTGTAATCTCATTCATTGGACCACACAAGTGAAGCTGCTTCTTCATTCATGCTTGTCAGCAATTGACTTAATCAGGCAGGGATGGTATATTTTTAGCCCATGGTTAGTGATAAGTGCCAAAGGGTTCGTAAGAGTGCAACATTTAGTAACAGGGCTCATTTTTAGTCTATCCTGCTTTTCTTTCCCACAAAACTGGTGTCTGCCTGTGATATATTTCATCTAAGTGGAAGAAAAACTGTAAAGATGCACACAGCTTTCAATGGTCTCTTTCAGCCCTGCTAAAGAAGGCTTACCAACTGCAGTCTTTCATGCCCTGAATTATTCAAACAGGTAAAACTATTTTAAAAATGAATTCATAAAGGGTACTGGCAGTTGTCCTAAAAGGTATGCTTGCACATTTATACTGAATTTTCTACTGTATAAACCTCCCCTTCCCAGCAATAACATAAGTAATCATCTACTCTGCAGAGAATCCTTAATTATTGTAGTTTGAACGAATAAACAGCATTATGCAATACTTTTAAGAAAAGAACTGTGAGCCAATTCTGCTGGCAGTATTATATACTTAAAAATAGAATAGAGGAGATACTTCCTCTCATTATCACAGTTGGTTCAAGAGGAATTCTGGCAACATAAGATTCTTAAATAAATTTATCGTTTGCTTCAGCAAAATGTTTAAAAATCAATGGAAAATGGATAGTGTTATTATTATATAATGTGGCTTCTGTTTCCAGTATATTCCAAATGAACATTTTGCAGAGGTAAACCGCACTATTTATTTGTGGTGCAGGGATAGAGAGAATTTTGAAAGATAGTGTTGCACCAAGACAGATCACTTCATGTTTGATAAAGAGGGTGGGTAAGCAAGTATACTGTTTTAGGAAAAGAAACCCTATACAATTTCAACAATAGATAGTCATCCTTTCAGCTTCTTGTTTAGTAGAGAGAGATAATTTGCTAGTAGCATGTTTGCTAATTTGTATTCACCAGGCTAGAAACCACAGGCCCTGTTGGCACAAAACTCCCGTGGATTTCAGTTTATTCGAGCATTTTGTTATTTTAACAGAAATGGTGCAATTTTAACAGTTGGAAGCTTTGGCTTTTCAACAGTCAAATGGGGAAAGTCGTATGTCTCAGCAGTTAATTCAGTTTTAGAGAAGGGTAGCCAGGCTGGAATCATCCAGAGGTGGTACGACTGCAATTCCCAGAATCCTCAGTCATGAAGAAATAAAGCTAAAATAATGTAGTTTCTCATACTGTTTCCTGAAAAGTGACAAAGACCTTGATTAAGAAAATAGCTTCTGTGCCAACAAGTTAAAGCAGGGAATAAAATAATAAAAAAGAAGCTTTAAATGTGTGTGGTTTCTATCACAGAAACAGCTTTTGTTCCCATTAGTGTATCTTAATTAGTTGTTCTGCTTCACACTGGGAGTGATAGTCTGGAAGTCACACTTATGTAAGGGTAGAGTCATGCAACTTTTGATCCCCCATCTTCTCCCACCTTCCGAATATTTGGTGAGGGGTGATGGATCACCTAACCCAAGTTTTTGTTACACTTTCCCACGAAGAAACTATGTTTCTATGCAGCATGTGCACAAATAAGTGGCTCAGTGTTGCTCAAAGATACATTTTACTGCTATTTTAAAGTTTCTTGTGACCTCCATCTGCAACTTTTCTTTCTTTTTATTTGCATTTAGATGTAGTTTTTCCAATTGGAGCCTTGAAGAAAGATACAGAATAAAAAAACCTTAACCAAAAAACAGTAATCAATCATCACTATAAAAACAAGGTGGCAATACAGGTGAAACTCAAAAAATTAGAATATTGTGCAAAAGTTCATTTATTTCAGGAATGCAACTTAAAAGGTGAAACTTATATATGAGATAGACTCATTACAGGCAAAGCAAGATAGTTCAAGCCGTGATGTGTCATAATTGTGATGATTATGGCTTACAGCTCATGAAAAACCCAAATCCATAATCTCAGAAAATTAGAATATTACATGCAACCAATAAAATAAAGATTGTACATAGAACAATATCAGACCTCTGAAAAGTGTAAGCATGCAAAAGTCCTCAGTACTTGGTTTGGGCCACTTTTGCAGCAATTACTGCCTCAATATGGCATGGCATGGAAGCCTGTGGCACTGCTGAGGTGTTATGGAAGACCAGAATGCTTCAATAGCGGCCTTCAGCTCTTCTGCATTGTTCGTTCTCATGTCACTCATCTTTCTCTTGGCAATGCTCCATAGATTCTCTATGGGGTTCAGGTCAGGTGAGTTTGCTGGCCAATCAAGCACAGGAATCCCACGGTCATTGAACCAGGTTTTGGTGCCTTTGGCAGTGTGGGCAGATGACAAGTTCTGCTGGAAAATGAAGTCAGCATCCCCATAAAGCTCGTCTGTGGAAGGAAACATGAAGTGCTCCAAAATCTCCTGGTAGATGGCTGCATTGACCCTGGACTTAATGAAGCACAGTGGACCAACAACAGCAGATGGCATGGCTCCCCAAATCAACACAGACTGTGGAAACTTCATACTGGGCTTCAAACATCTTGCAGTGCGTGCCTCTCCATTCTTCCTCCAAGACTCTGGGTTTCCAAATGAGATGCAAAAGTTGCTCTCATCAGAAAAGAGGACTTTGGACCACTGAGCAACAGACCAGTTCTGTTTTTCTTTAGCCCAGGTAAGACACTTCTGATGTTGTTTGTTGTTCAGGAGTGGCTTGACAAGAGGAATACGACATTTGAAGCCCATGTCCAGGATCCGTCTGTGTGTGGTGGCTCTTGATGCCCTGACTCCAGCCTCAGTCCACTCCTTGTGAAAGTCCCCAACTTTTGAATGGCCTTTGAATGGCCTTTTCCTGACAATCCTGTCCAGGCTGTGGTCGTCCTCTGCTGCTTGTGTACCTTTTTTCCCCACACATTTCCCATCCGCATAACTTTCTATTAATACAGCACTTTGGGAACATCCAACTTCATTTGCAATTACCTTTTGAGGCTTTTCCTCCTTATGGAGGGTGTCAATGATGGTTTTCTACACAACCGTGAGGTCAGCAGTCTTTCCCATGATTGTGATTCCTACTGAACAAGACTGAGAGACCATTTAAAGGCTCAGGAACCCTTTGAGGTGTTATGGCTTAATTAGAGTAGGACACTTTGAGCCTAGAATATTGAACCTTTTCACAAGATTCTAATTTTCTGAGATTGTGAATTTGGGGTTTTCATGAACTGTAAGCCATAATCATCTCAATTATGACATATCACGGCTTGAACTATCTTGCTTTGTATGTAATGAGTCTATCTCATATGTTAGGTTTGCAACTTTTAAGTTGCATTCCTGAAATAAACGAGCTTTTGCACAATATTCTAATTTTTGAGTTTCACCTGTATTTGACCTGTGTAGTATCAGAAAATATATCTGATTTGATAGTTTGTGCATGTTGCTGTATTTTATGCATCACCTACTGACAGAGAAATGGAAAAATGAGAACAATAATTTTGCTTTCTTGAAATTGGATGTATGTATAAGGCTTTGTAGAGGTAAAGCAACTTTGAGGTAAATTAAGATGACCGACTGAATCCTAATCCATGGAAGATAGCAATGTTGTGTTGGAAAAATAGGTGATGGATGAAAGGTAGCTTCTGATTTTAAATAGGGTTCCAAAACAAACAACAGCAAGGACTGAGCATGGGAGTTTTCCTGAACAAATGCGAGTTGAAGAGTATCAGATAGAAATGTAGGAGCGTGTGTATGCGTGTGTATGCATGCATGTGCATGCCTGTAGGAGTATGTATGGATACAAGTGGGGGAGGGTGGATGGTTTAGGTGTGTGGGTGTTTAGGTCTGTCAGGGAGTGGGAGTGTGGCTTTGTTGGCTGTGGAAGAAAATGGGGAAGGGCAAAGTCCGGCTGGGCAGAGCAGGGGAGAGATAGAACAAGGGAGAGATAGAACAAGGGAGAGGGAGTTCGGTGGAAGACCCAGACCCGCCCCCTCTTAATCCTAGGTCACACAGGGAAGAATGGAGAAGGGAGTAACATGGGTTGCGTAGCTTATGGGGGAGGAAAGGGCCTGATTCCATTCATTAGCCACACCTGGGAATGAGAGTTTCAAAAAAATTCATGCTGAGTGTGGCAGCTGCTGGTAGAAAACATGAGTTTATCTTGTGTCGACTTTGTTTATCTTGTGTTGACTTTGGTTATCTCCTTTGGTTTCTGGCGTCTTCCCAGCTGTGTGGAGTTATTGCCATGCCTTCAATTCTGGAATTCTTGCTCCTGCCCTGCCTAACTAATTACCTCATTTTGCATTGATTGGACTTATAGTTACAGTTTTGTTGACCACCTTTTGGACTTAATTTTCTGCAGCCAAAGGATTTTCCTGGGATAGTTTTTCTCCAGCTAGAAGGTAACCCCAGGACATTGGAGGCAAGTAAAAGGACTCTTAAGGCTAGGTCCCACTGGCCGACGGACGCAAAACGTATGCATAAAAGACACAGCGGATGAGGAAAATTTCGGGGGTGGCTCCATCCGCTGTCATCCGCTCCAAAAAGTGGCAAAAATTTGCATAAACAGAACGGAAAAGAATGGAAAAGAACGGACGGGGGTAGTACCTAGTGGGGATGTTAGACAGATGTTCATAGGAAGCCTAGCAGTGACAGCGGATGGAAGCGGATGACACCTCTGAAAGGGTTCCGGGGGAGAATTGCAAAGCGGACACATAGCGGAAGGGGCGGATGCATCACGGACGCCTATAGGAAGCAAAGCGGATGTATATCGGCTGCAAAGCGTTCACTGCGCATGCGGGGAATATGAATTGCATCAGCTCCGTGGATATAAAAAGATGCAGCATGCACGCAGTCAGCATCCAGAGGAAAGACGTGCTGCCACATACATCTTGAAGGAACACCATGGTTCCTCAGTCAGGGAAGAAGAGGAAGCCCATGCCTACTCGTTCCAGCCCTGGCAAGAAGGACAGAACCAGCATCCCACCCCCTGGCACTGACTCTGAAGCTGCTGCTGCTTCTGCTACTGCTGCTGCTGCTGTTGCTGTAGTGGACCAGCCCCAAGGCCCTCAAAGCCCTGCTGCTGAAGGCCCTGCTGCTCAAGCCCCTGAAGGCCCTGCTGCTATAGGCCCTGCCAGAGGGAGGAAGAGGCAAGGGAAGGAGAAGGGAGAGAGGAAACAGTACACCGTTTCCGAGGAGCATGTGCTGGAATGGCTGAGGGAGAACGAGTACCTGTGGAGAAAGGGTCACAGACTCTATCACAACACCAAGAAGAAACAGACAGCTTGGAGAGACAAGGCAGAGAGCCTGGGCTACACTGCAGATGTACTCCTGGGATGGTGGAAGCACATGCACACCTAGTATGCCAAGCTACACCTCAAGATATCTGGGCAGGCTGCGGTCAAGCTCACTGACTGGGAGATGTATGTCATGGCCAAGTGCAGTTTCCTGGAGAGTGAGATCCGCCACCGAGGAGCAGCGCCTCTGACACCCCTTGCCCACCCCTCTTCCAGCCAGGAGCCAGCTACCCTGTTCAGGCAAGTGTCTTCAGAGGGCCCCACAGCAGAGACCCCCCAGACAGCTGCATTCCCCATGCCGGCGGACTTGGACGATCCCCTGTCACAAATGGAGGAAGAAGCGGCAGCCACCAGAGACCAACCCCCCCCACCCCCACCCCCCAGCTCCACAAGATGCAGGCAGAGAGGCAGACTGGAGGGCCAAAACCACAGTGTCCTGTTGGAGATCAGGGACACAATGAAGACCAGCACAGAACTTCTCTCTCAGCTGGTCCACTTGGACAGAGGATCCTCGGGCCGCCACACCTTCATTACCTATGTGAGCCACATCCTCAGGGACCTGCCCGAGGTCCAGTACCAGGTGATGAAGGAGAAGATAACAGCACTTCTGCACAACCCTCAAGGCCCAGCTGAAGCTGCTCCTACCCACTCCAGGTCTGCTCCTCCACCCCAGGCGATGTCACAGCCCTTCCACAGCTTTCAACAGCCTCTCACCTACCAAGGCTACGACTACCAGGACTTCCCACAGCAAAAACAGACCTTCTCAGTCTAGGCCCAGGTTCATCGCACGCCACAGATGCCACACCTCACCCAGCTGCAGACCAGACAGCCCCACTACACTCCTTCTTCCTCCACCCCACAGCCAAGCCCGTCAACGGACAATCTGTCATCAGTCTTGTGCCTCACATCTCAGGTACTTGATGAAGGGCCTCTCAACCTCATGGGACTGAGTCAGCTCTCGGAGAGCTTCCTGAACACACCATTCCCTGTTGTACTCTCGGGGCCAAGCACCCCAATGGTACCTCAGACCAGCACTCAAGCCACAGACACCTCCACAGTCCCTGCCCGTTTAACAGCTGACTCAGAGTGACTGAGAATAGTGCCAGAGACTGAGTTGTTTACTTGTTCAGTTTATCTTTGCTTAAGACACTTTACTTGGTTCATTTTGCTTTTTTAATAAAGTCATACAGTTTACTTAAGAAAGTTAACAAAGGTTATCTTTGCTTAAGACACTTGGTTCATTTTTTTACCTAAATGAAGTGTTGGTGAAAACTTTTAAGAAATGGTTAAGCCTTTGCATGCTTGTGGGACAGATAAGGATAGTTGTGGGATCGATAAACCTCCAGTGCAAGCATAGTGGGACTGTATGGTTCCCCCATCCCAGCTGCCACACATATGGACCTTTTTTATCAATAACAATTTATTCATTGATCAACACATTTCAAAATAAACAAAGCTCTTTATTAATGCCCTATTCATTGTAGGACCACTCAACATACATGGCACAATCTCATCAGTGTGATGAGACAGGCTGAAGGAAGCATCCATTAAGCATCTACCATCCTGTCTTGCCACTGCACTGCTCCAGCTGGGGAGTTGCACCAGTGTCTCAGTAGGTTGCGCTGCTTCTTCCCTTCATGTGAAGCTCTGTTGAGGCCTTGCACATCCACAGTGTCTATCAGGTTTTGTCCTTGCCTCCATTCACCAGGCTCCATGTCCCCATTCCCTTGTTGACGGTCGACAAGTCTGTTCTGCAACACTGGGTTGTGGATGCGCATGAGATTGTGCAGGATGCAGTAAGCTTACACAATGCTCCTCACATATTGTGCCTCATGCTGCATGGTGGTGAGAAGTACCTGGAACCTGTTGGCCAGGTTGCCAAAGGCGTTCTCCACCACCCATCTTGCCCTGGACAGCCTGTAGTTAAAGATCCTCTCTTCACAAATGAGGTATCTTGAACTGTACGGCTTCATGAGGTAGGTTGTGAGGGAGAAGACGTCATCACCCACAATGAAGTAGGGCACATCTTGTGTGTCATTGGGTAGGGGGTCTGCATCTGGAAAACCCATGATGAGGTTGCGTTCCAGCCCATCCTTGAAGTCACTTGCTTTGTATACCTGGCCATCTGAAACTGACCCATTGCCTGAAGCATTGATGTAGATGAACTTGTAGTCAGCATCAACCATGGCAAAGAGGATGATACTGAAGAAGCCCTTGTAGTTGTAATAAGTGGACCCTGAGTTGGCTGGAGCTTTGCAAGCCACGTGCTTGCCATCTATGGCTCCAATGGTGTGGGGAAAGTTCCACCTCTGATACCACTCTTCTGCAACTTTTCTCCAGCCTTGTTCAGTGGTGGGGCATTTGAGGAGCTCCTCCAGGTATTCTTCGATGATGCCTGCACCACTTCTCTGACCACTTAGCTGATGGTGTAATGGGCACCTTCCACACATACTTCATGTTTTTATATGTGGTTCCAGAGGCCAGGTGGCACAGAGTCAGTGCCACCTTCAGTCCAGGGTCCAGGCTGGGACGGAAATTGGTGCTCGGCTTGGTCAACCTGGGTCTCAGAAGCTCTACATCTTCATCAAACATGGCTGGTGGCATCCTCATGAAGTGATGGAATGCATGAGGGTCTTCATTCCTCAGCTCCACCATCAACTGGTCATACAGTCCAAACTCCATTCTTCTCCCGATCCATCCTCGGACCCACACAGCTCTTGGATGTCTCCTTCTTCTCTTTGTGTATAAAAGGTGAAACAGTCTGAACAGGGTTTGGTTCTGGTGTTGAATGATGGTGGCTACCATACAGATTGTGTCATGATCCATGGTGGAGAACAATGGATGATGTGGAAGAGCAAGACCAAGGGTGAAGAGGTCTGTACACCATGGCTGCTGGACTCATATTGAGATCCAGGTGATTTCCTCCTCCTTTTTATAGGAAATATTGGTTTTATGCTCGGTGTCCTTCTACATACTCTGGACATACTCCAGACATCCTAAATATCCGAGATACATCCCAGATACAAATGTTTTGTCCGTTTTAATCCTTTATATACAAGATGCATACGCTTACATCCTTTCTATTTCCGTGCTACTAACGCTGTGTAGACGTTCCGTGCACCTTTCGTTACCTCCCTCTTTCCGTTTTCAGCTGCAGCGTGCACCTTTCGTTACCTCCCTCTTTCTGTTTTCAGCTGCAGCGGATGTGAGTTGCAAGGATGTCCAGAGGATGCTGAGAGGATACAGCGGACGTTTAATGGATGATAACGGACATAGAACATTTGTTGCCCGTATATGTTGCGGATGTACATCGTACGCGGTGGAAAGTTCATCCATTCAAAAAGTTTTGTGCAGCTCAAAACTTCTTGGGCTGATGAAATCTCAGTGGACGGGTGCTGGAGGGATAGAGCGTATGAAACACGTATGCAGTGAGTACACAATGGATGCATCGTGTTTTCGAACGGATGGCAAGCTTTTAACGTTTTACATCGTCTTTGCATCCGTTTGTGCAGTGGGACAGGGGCTTTACTGATTATCTGACTGTGTTGCCTTTGTGCCACACCCCGGGTCATCACAAGGTCACTATCCTATCTGGGAAGAGCTGATCTTGCCTTTTCATGTACTAATAACTTGTGATCTGTGTAAGGCTGTCTTTAAAGATTTTTGAGAAAGTTGCAATTCAACTGGTATATAATTCCCCCTCCTAAAATCCATCTAGCAAGATTAAGAAGAGCCTTCTCTGTAGTGGCGTTCTCCTTGTGGAACATCATCCCTGAAGAGATAAGATTCCCCCCCTTTAAATACGCTTTTGTAAGGCCCTGAAGGCCTGGTTCTGCCAACAGGCCTTGGGAGAACCAAGGAAACCCCAGAGAGATAGGTAGCCCATCAAGTGGCTCGCCTGATTGTTGTCACCAGGTGGGTGAAGGCTTATTGGTCTTTATATTGGGGCTGTCATAAGCCACTTAGAGTCACTGAAAATGAGTTGAGTGGCCATAAAACATTTCTTAATAAATAAAAAAATATACCGACTACTGTAGAAGGTTTCCAACCAAATTTAGAGTTCTAGTTTTAACTACAGGATAAGAAATACTTTCAATATTTCAATGATCCATCCATTACAAGCTTTTCCCCTTCATAGTGTTCAACAATTAATGCCTATGAAAAGCTCCCAAATAAGATATTTTGGAAGCAGTAAATAAATGTCATGGCTAAGTGCATTGATCACCTCATTTCCATAAATGTAAAGCTCCCTAAACTGTTTGGTAATATTAACTGGTACTAAGTTCCATAATGTGCCTCTGTTATATGTGAAAACACTTCTTTTTATCTTTCTGATCTTTTCTAATTTACTTGTCATTTATGTACCTTGGATGGCTTCAAATTCTAGCATTAAGAGATGTTTATCTCCCTACTCATTTTTTTCCATGCTGTGTAGAATTTGAAATACCTTTGGCATATTTCTCCTATAAGTATATTTTTTTCAGTTATAACATTTCCTTATCAGGGAGTTGCAAGATGCATTAATTTAGTATATATGAAGCACTTCAGGTTCTCTTCATCTTATCATATTGATTTATTTAAGTTCCTGTTTACAACAACAGGCTCCACCATATTTTACAGCCTCCAAGCACTGGCCAGGAAACTACTTCCCAAATGATTTTCATATGTGCACTGTTTCTTACGATGATTTGATCTCTTAGTAGCTGTAATCTTTTTCTTTACTCTTGTGTCCTATTTCCAAGCCATTCCTATATCATCTTCTACCCCTATGGATAATTCAAACCAACTTGGAAGCTCTTCAGCTCCTGTCAGTTTTTATTTAGGATTCAGTTTAAGAGCATTTTAATGTCAAACACGAAGAGTTTGTATCTGCTTTAAATGTAACCTGTTCCATATGTAATTTAAATCTCTGTATCTTATGCTTCCAGAGAAAATTTCTGGATGTGAAGTATACAGAGTCACATAGATCAGTGGAGGCTAATTGCTTTCTCAAAAGCACATGTTAAGTTCAGTCTTCAGTTAGGATCTCAGACATAACTATAGGAATAATCCTTTGATGATTGAGGGATTCGGTCCTCATGATCACAATTTTATGATTAAGCCTAAAGACCAACCAATAATTATAGCCCTTGCTGAACTGAAGGGTTTGAGGATGGGAAAAATTGTGCATATAGAAATATAGAAAACCCTTTGATCGTGCAAACAACAGAATTGAATCTTTAAATTTGTGAACTATCCAGACTGATTTCTGCCTAACATGTTATCTGCCACTTTGAATGCCAACCAATAGGCATGCATTATAGCCTACTAGGAACTTAAAAATATTTTGTGGTACCAGAGGTCCCATCACTATTTTCTTCTCCAAACAACCATGATAAGTCTAAATTTATTAAATCATTTAGGCAGAAATTACTTCTCGTGCAGATTTCCCAAACCTTCCCGGCTTTACCGACCAGCAGGGGGAAAAGAGGGGATGGTTCATCGCAAGTGTTGGCAAGCTCACACATGCACACCTCCATTTTGCGTGTGGGGTGTACATGTGTACCCGCTGCTCAGGCAAACAAAACATGTGTGCTTGCACACGCAGTTCCTCGCCCAGCTTTTCCATGGCCTGGTTGGAAATAGCTCACAACCCCCACTAGTGGCCCATGGCCCAGAGGTTGCGGAGCCTTGTCCTAATGCCCTATTTCCTGGAGTAAAGATAGCAGAAGCCAGGTGGTACTGCCTTTTGATAGCATCACAGATTCTTTGGAGGACTCTCCCACAGTGAAGAACAGACTGTCATCAATTGCTGCCTGCATTCAGAGTGATAATGAAGAATGAATTATCCCTGGAGAACCTTCTAACTAGATCAGGCGATATGCTGTTTTATTCTTCTTGAGTTGTCATTGTTTTCACCATGACTTTTGATTTTATGTCTTTTTATGCCTCTTGTGGATTGTTTGAAAATATGTTTTTCATTTCTTGCAAGCTGCTGATGGTCAAATTGATTGAAGTGAGGTACAAATGCAATAAATAAATATATTTATTTATTGCATTTGTAAACAAATAGAGGGTTTTGTGGTGCCTTTGAGAGTCTCTGCCTCACCCTTGTTATTTTTAGATTCTTTTGATTTAGAAAAATGGAAAAGTGACATGTAGATTAACGGAAAAAACCTCAAACACTCTTTGTAAAGGATGCCTGTCTATGTTACATAAGCCTTGTAAAGTTAATGGCCTTTAGAAGTTATGTCCATATGGCTAGAAAAATGCAAGAGTAAATTGCGATGTGAAGGGTATCCCAAGAGATTATAAAGGAGATGATAGGGAGCAATTCCCAATAGTTTGCCTTCTGTTAAATGCATGTTTTATTATAGGGCATAGAATAACGGATTTTGCATAACATTTTCTCAAAATTCCAAATGTGTTTCCAAAAATTAAAGGATTCCTGCTTTGGATAGAGAGATATTTAAATAATTGATGTGATACTCCACACTTAACATTTTTATCAGTCCTTCAGTGTAGACCAAATTAAGAAACAGGCACAACAGGGATTCCAGGAAAGCCTTTTATCATCGTAAAGTAGAATAGCAAAATCTTGGAAACCCATCCAAGATCTTCTCTGACCTAGCTTATGTTAAACAAAATCAATGCAAGGTTATTTTGAATCTCTTTCCCATGGTTCCCTCTGTCTCAGGACAATCTTTTCCCCTTAATATCTCTCATAGTTTTCCCAGGTCTATTATAAACTCCTTTTACGTGTTTGCTTTGTGAACCCTAATTTGAATAGGCATGTTCATTGACTTTACTAATAGCTGCCTGATGATCTACCAAGAATACAAGATTTACAGGCACCTTAAATGTAGTGGGATGTGAAAATGACCTTAGGAGACAGGAAGAAGAGATGCAGCCTAAACAACTGTCTGATAAGAGAACAAGTCCAAAGCAGGAATGGTGATGGAGAAAGCATCTCAGAATTGATTGTCCAGCATTTCAGAATTGATCCTCCCTAATTCTCTGGAACATAAAGGCAAGACTGATGTCTGTCCTTCTGGGTAGTCCAAATCAGGGAACCAAAACCCAAAATATTAATAGTTTTTTTTGTGTAAGGTTATAGTAACTTGCAAATCTAAAAGCACTTCCCTCTTCCCCTGCCTTTTCATCGCAGAGAACTAGGAAGAACTAGAAAGGTCAGTTTTGAAATGCTTTCTTTATCCCCATTCCTGCTTTGAACTTTTTCTCTTATCAGACAATTGTCTAGGCTGCAGCTCTTCCTCCTGTTTCTCAAGGTCATTCTCACAGCCCAGTAGAGAGAAGTACTAGTTTAAAAAATGGCCATAGCAAGGGAGCTAGGTTGCTTTATATATTATATTAAAAGGTGTCTTTTGAGATTTTGGTGTGAGAAATGCCTTCCAATTAATTAAAAGAGCTTCAGTTTTACTCAGCAATAAACTGACATAGGTGAATGACACAAACAATGGAATAAATACAAGACAATATATGGGTGGTATATTTCACATATCCAACTATATAGACAATATATAGTTCACCACCTGCCTAATCCTTTTTTAACTTTGTAATTCATGTGGTATTTTCTATGTGGTCTTTGAAATTGGGGGTCATCTGACTGTTTTCATATATTCAATATATCAGCTTACAGTGCAGTGGGGATACAAGTTTGGTAGCTCTGCCTGAAACACAACCAAACTTTCTTTATCAGAAAAGGAACATGTAATTGTAATCTTGAATAACCAATTGAGTTTTGAAAAACTCTTGAGTTCCCGCGTCCTCAGCTGGACTTTTAGAAAGACTATCAAAATACCATAAACTTTTCAAGTTGACAGTAAGCCTCACAAGTAGACCTATTTCTCTAATGTTTCCTGCTGATTTTTAAAGCCTAAGAACCTCAAACAGTGTGTGCAACTTGGTATCCTCCTGCTACTTATACTATGCAACTCAAATTGTACATAGCTTGAATTCCTTCTGCCAGTTTTGTGCACACCTATGAGACTAATAAATTTGCTGCTCATTAAATTCACAGGTAGCCCCCCTGGAACTGTACAGAAAGTAAACCAATGCCAAAACATTACAGTTATTCTATTCCATAAATCAGTTTGAAAGCTTTGATATAAATAATGGTAATTTGTTTTCCCCCTATGTGATCTATAGTGGCCATTCTGGATCTTTTTTTTTTTTTCAGAATTATAAAGTACTTGTTTCAGGGTAACATTGGAATGTTATTTATACATTGATTATTAAGATACACTTATTATTAAGAAAGTGGATAACCATTCTGTTTTGGTTCATATGTTTGATTTCTTATTGCAGTTTCTTTTAGGGATTGAATAAGATAAACTCAGTTTTCTAGTAACGCTTTTTCCACTTTTTAAAAAGAAATAAGCTCCAGAAATTTAAACTCATAAACTGATTTAAATCCTACAATTGTTTTAGAATAGATCTAGATAGCCCCGTCAGGGCTTTTTCTTTTGCTCTGAGAAAAAGATTTCTGCTAGATTGTACTACGTTTTTGTCAGCAAAGAGTCAATATTCCAAAGGCAGAAATGGGGGGAAAAGATTCCTATATAATAATTTACCCAAAATGAACCTGACAAAGTATATGGATACCATTATATTGGTGCTTTGCTTTCTATATTCCTAGGCCAGCACAAGTAGTTCATCCAAAATGTAAGGTGAGAGTTTTCTTTAAGAATTATAATATTAAACATTTATGTTGACAAGGAAATGCATGTTCCTGATGCTCTTATAGTCGTCAGAATAAGATAATGCTTTCTTATTGTTATTCAGGTTTCTCTTGTCTTCTGTTGACAATTTTTTTGAGGGTTTGGCGTAAGAGATACTATGATTCATTAATCATTTAATCTCCACATGTTGAATAACTATGGACTTTAGTGAAAGCAGAGATGTGTCATCAAATTGTAAAGATGATGTGATTTCCCAGCATTGAGTAGTCTTTATTCCTTTTGTCTGAGCTTAGTAGTTATTTTCCTGATATATTAATTTTAGCATTACCAAATACTGTTTTCATTTATTTTTGTTTTAAACTTACCTCACTTCTCCACGTCTAAAAAAAATTACATGTTTGAAAATAGAGGAAGCGATATTTATTTATTTTATTTATTTGATTTGTCAATTGCTTACAAGATAATAGGTATGTATAAACATAGTTATGAATACATGGATACATGTAAGAAAATAAAAGAAACAATAGGATAGGCACTTTGGTACGCTGATGCACGTCCCCTACAGACCTCTTAGGAAAGGGGTGAGGTCAGTAGTAGACAGTCTAAGGTTAAAGTTTTTGGTGTTTGGGGAAGAAACCACAGAGTCAGGTAGAGTATTCCAGACATTGACCACTCTTGAATACTCTGGAATAGAGTATTCCAGACAACAGGCCACTGTTGCTGAAGTCATATTTCTTGCAATCAAGTTTGGTGCGGTTAACCATTGGTTTGTATCTATTGTGTACTCTTGTATTATTCTGGTTGAAGCTGAAGTATTCTTTGATAGGTAGGACATTGCAATGTATGATTTTATATACTATACTTAGATCAGACTGAAGGCGGCGTAGTTCTTGGTTTTCTAGTCTAGAATTTCAAGTCTGGTGGCAGAAGGTATTCTGCAACGAGTAGAGGAGTGGAGAACTCTTCTTGTGAAATGTTTCTGGACTTTCTCAACTGTGTTAATATCTGATACGTAATGTGGGTTCCAGACTGGTGAGCTGTATTCAAGTATTGGTCTAGCAAATGTTTTGTATGTTCTAGTTAGTAGTGTGATATTACCAGAGAAAAATATTAAAAAATATTGAGACCACCGTCTTTGAATATAGAAGCCTGTAAGTGAATTCCACCTGTGGTTTCTAGAAATTGATCCTTTTGCATAGGACAATCAGTAGACAATGAGGAATGGATAACATCAAATTTTAAAGTACAAATTTTAATTAAAAAATCTGAGTAAATGGGGTCTAATTAATAATAGAAGAGATCTCTAATTTTCTCAGTGTTAAAATGATATCGTTGTGAGTAACCATAATGCAAATGAAGTTGTATTTAGTGAAGCAACTCCCAAATCTATCTCCAGGTGGTAATCAAGAAGATGATGTCCAATTTAGTTTTAGCAGAAATATGAAGGGTTTTGCATTCTATTTTTTTTAATCCACACTATGGTAAATATAATAAAGTTGATTTCTTTTTGTCCTCTTAGTTTAATGGTTTCCTCTTTTTGATTTTTAGGATCCAGCATTTTCTTCAGTGATTCATGACAAACTACAGGTTCCCAATAGTACCCGGAAAGCATGGAATGATAGAGACAACCGATGTGATGTGTGTGCCACTCACTTGAACCAGCTGAAGCAGGAGGCTATTCAGATGGTCTTAACACTTGAGCAAGCAGCCAACGCAGAACATTGTGATGCTTCTCCTGGCTCTCCTCCTCCCCTTCCCAATATTCCCACCTTAGTGGGCTCTCGACATATGGGCAGTCTACAACCCAGAGACTGGGCATACCTATCTGCTCCTTATGCTACTTCCAATTATGCTGGCTTTCTGCCTAACAAACTCAGTGGAAAAGTGAACAACATAGGAATCGTTAATGGGATAGAGAAGAAAAATGGTTCCTTGGGACATCAGACAAAGGTCAGTGTACAGATGGCTACCAGTCCCAGCAATGGTAACATCCTGAATTCTGTGGCTATCCAGGCTCATCAGTACCTAGACGGCACCTGGTCCTTGTCAAGAACAAATGGTATTACTCTGTATCCCTATCAAGTAAGTGGCGTTAGAAAGGATTTTCCCTCATTGATTCATATCTACAGAGTATTCTGTGGCTTTAAGAAATACATGTGTACTTACTAATTCTGTGATAGTTTTTTAATATAGAATGGTTGATCTCATCTGCAATGAAAGGAATTCATGACCTTAAAATAAACCAAACATGCTCTTATTTTTGCAGTCTTCAACTCTTGTCAACCATTATATGGATTGTGAAATTAGCAGTGCAAATAATAGATCTTTAGGATGAAGCAGTAACTTGATCTCAGATAGGTTCGGTTTGCTAAACATGTTTGATAAATACAACTAGTGCTGCAGAACTCAAAACATAAAATAATGGTTTCTTTGCATGTTGAGTGGGCGGTTTTTCCCTGGAAAATCTCCTAATGGGGAGGAATGCGAACGCTGAATCTTTTTTGTTCTCTGCCTAGAAAACTTTTAGATAGGAATTTCAGCATGTTATAAAGCTATTAAAAGCTTAAAAAGGTAAGCTTCTAGGAGTGGTCATGACCTCAAATGTAACAGCAGTCCTTTGGAATTTTCTTCCTTCTGTATTTCCAGCTGCAAAAAATGAGAAATTGAACTGGATTCAGTGGTTGAGGTCGCCATCCACACAGCGGGAAAAGTTGTTCTGAAGCAGAAGTACTCAAACTTGGCAATTTTAAGACTTGTGGACTTCAACTCGCAGAATTCTAGGAGTTGAAGTCCACAAGTCTTAAAGTTGCCAAGTTTGGAGACCTCTGTTCCGAAGGATATATAGTCTCTACACAAGATTCAAACTCTTGCAGAGTCAGCCTTCAAAGCCATGTTGAAGAATCAATATACGAAGAGAAGTCTAGCATGGCTATAGCCTGCCAAGACATGTTAGCAAAGCCAGAGAATGTGGTGTTACTATACTTATGTGATTGTAAGCAGGTGTGACATCACTTTTAAAGAGATAATGTTATTTTGCGCTCCCTTTTGTTTGTTTTACTGATTCTCCATTTCAGTGTAATGAAGGCTAAATTACAATCAGACGAAAACATTTGTTGAATAATGGCCACGTTCGTTAGCTGCAGGACTGGTAATTTATGTTAGTGTCTGAGATTTTTCTTCCATTAAAGGTACAAGGAGATGCTTTTTCCTTAAACCAAACAGCACAGAGGGACATGGAGATTATCAGAGACTGTACAGAATCAGGCTGTTTCCACTAGTAGGTATTTTCAGAAGTGCTGATCTAATAAGTCAAGAGGGAGAAATCACTGGATAAAGAGTATTATAAATCTAGCAATGGGATTCATTGCCCTGTTCATCATCTTTTTATCAGTCTTATGTTCTGGAAGAAGAGCTATGGGATAGCTAGATTTAATGGCTCCTGAGGTGGGCATATGACCACTGCAGTTAGCTTTCCTGGCAGAATTGATAGCCTGCCTGGCAGAATCGGTTGACTGTTACAAAGGTGGATCTATTTTATTCTGTAGACTCTGTGCATCTCAAATAAGAAACAGTACTGTCTTGGGCATGCATCTCAGGAAATCTTAATAAAGAAAATCTTCCAAGAAGAGGAACTCATAATTTATATTTAACATGTAAGAAAGTTTGGCCCTAGCCTTTAAAATCACTGGGATTAAATAGATAGAGGAGAAGAAATAGTGAGAATTTCTTCACCCTATGCAGGCTGGCCATACTTTGATTGAATTAGATGGTTCCCATCAGGTTTTGAGATATCATAAAAAGAGCAGAAAATGGTTGTTACCTCATAATATATGTAAAGCCAGGTACTAGAAGAATGGAATTTTCTGCCTTGTGTGGCCTAGCTCAGCCAGCTATGCTTTGCTGGCTGAGGAATTCTCGGAGTTGAAGTCCACAAGTCTTAAAGTTGCCAAGGTTGGAGACCCCTGCCCTAGATACTGTGCACCTTGTCCTATGTGTGAGGTTGCCATTTACTTTTTATTTTTATTGTAGGTGGTAAATTATACAGGTGGTCCTTGACTTACAACAGTTCATTGAGTGACTGTTCAAAGTTACAACATCATTGAAAAAACATGACTTATGACTGTTTTCATACTTGCAGCATTGCAGCATCCCCATATTCACATGATCAAGCTGGATGCTTGGCAACTGGTTCATATTTATGATGGTTGCAGTGTCCCAGGGTCCCCTTTTGCAGCTTTCTGACAAGCAAAGTCAATTGGGAAGCTGGATTCAGTTAACTTAACAACTGCAGCAATTCACTTAATAACTCTGGCAAGAAAGGTCATAAAATAGGGCTAAAATCACTTAACAAATAAGTGATCACTTATTAATCACTTAGCAACAGAAATTTAGGGCTCAATTGTGATTGTTAAGTCAAGGACTACATTTATAGAGCCAGTCCTGTATTAATGATTTATACAACTTTATAGAAGAATGGTTATATAACAATTATAGAGTCCTCATTTAGTGATTGCACTCATGCAGTGATTGTTCACAGTTATGAAATAGATGAAACTTTCATAACTGGTAATTAATTACTGGTGACCAATCCTTGCATTTATAATCTCAAGTCTCTAAAACAGTGATTCCCAAACTTTTTCAGTCCACTGCCCCCTTTGTGCTAGAAACTCATCCTTGGTGCCCCCCACCCAGGGGTGGGATTTAAATTTCTGTGGGCATGGCCTAATTTGAGGGCGTGGCTTGCTGTTCACATGACTGGATGGGCGTGGCTTGCTCATCATGTGACTGGCATGGCTTGCTGGCTGGGCATTGCTTGATGGTCACATGACCAGGCAGGTGTGGTTTGGTGGTCATGTGACTGGGTGGGCGTGGCCAGATGACTGGCAAACCAAATACAAGTGGTCCTCACTTAATGGGCAGTTGTTCAGCAAGTGTTCTAATTTATGACTAGCCTCCCCAGAGCTACTTGACCTGTTTTTGGAGTTTTGATAGCCATGCACACACATACACACACATTCCCTTCCAACCCTGCTGGAGCAGGTCATTGGACTAGAATCGGCAAAGCATCTCTGATTAGATTCTAGTAGTGAATAAAATCTAATCAGAGATGCTTTGCTGATTCTTGTTGATTTGTTTTATTTTTACTTCTTTATTTTATGTTGCTGAATTGCATTGACATGTGTGTCCCTTCTTGTGTACAACCCAGAAGCTTTTGTGATTCTTTGCAGCAAAAATTACCGACCTCTGGCTTTGCTTGACTTTTCAAACATGCCACCACTGCCACGTTCTAGGTGCTGGCCCCGTAGGTCCACCCCATTGAGCCCGCTGCACTGGAAGGACCTGCCCAAGCAAGTCCGAGCAGAGCAGTGCACCAAGTCAATGGGGTGAGCCTGAGAGAGGGAAAGAGAGAGAGAGAAAAGAAAGAGAGAGAGAAAGAGAGAAGGAAGAAAAGAAAGGGAAAAGGGAAAGAAAGAAAAAGGGACAGATGAAGAAAGAGGGGGGATGGAAGGAAGGGACAGAAAGAAAAAGAAATAAAGAAGAAGGGAGGGAGGGAGGAGAAAAATAATGAGATATCTGTTCCAGTCCAATCACCTGCTCCTGTAGGTTAGAAGGGAGTGTGTGTGTATGTGTGTTCTCTTTGTAATTTACCAGTACATTTTGGTTTTGCCTTATTCAGAATTGGCACTTTAAAACATTGGGGAAAAGTAATTTTTTAGGGTAGAGATCTGGTCCAATGGATCCTGTTTAAAGTCTCAAAAAATGTGAGAGCTTCCTGATAGTCTTGACCATGTTTCGTCCACAAAACCTTTCATAGAAGCCAAAGATGTTTCAACGTGCTGGCAAAGATGTTTCAATATGGAAAAGGGCCTCAGTCTAAACTAGGCCTCATTTCAATCTGATGTATCTGGTCTCTCTCTCTCTCTCTCTCTCTCTCTCCCTCTCCTTCTCCCTCTCCCTCCCTCCCAGACTGGCTTTGCTCTACTTTCCCAATGTGCCTGCAAGGCCAGCACTTCAAACACGGATGGATGGATGGATGGATAGATAGGACACTCTGTGAACTAGCTGTCAGGCATGGCAACTACAAAGAGGGGTGGGCTTGGCTGAGCAGGATCCTGGATATTGGGCATGTGGTCAAAGCCCCCCTTCCTCTGCCTCCCCCTAGGTCAAGGGTCTGCAACCTTAAGCACTCAAAGAGCCATTTCCCACAGAAAACAAAACACCAGGAGCCCCAAGACATGGGTGGGCATGGCAACTCAATGTCACTCCCACTGAGTCACATGACACCCCCCCCCCCAAGGTTTTGTGGTTTTCTGTGTTTTCTATGGGAACAGGTTGCGCTCTCTCTCTCTCTCTCTCTCTCCTCCATCCCTCTCTATCTTTCTCCCTCCTTTCCTGGCAGTTAATCTTTAAATGCCATGTAATGAAGCAATCAGAAAAGAGGTGTGATTGTGTGTGCATGTCCCAGCTTGTAGTCAAAGCGTCTGACTTCATCATTAGACTTTTTTTAACAACAAAAACAATGAAAGAGATTGAGAATGAACAACATCTAGCCAATCTCTGTTGGATTCTGTGCTAATTGTAAGTTTTTCTTACAATCATTCTGGTATGATTTGATCTGACATGACATTTTTATGCATGGCTTAATGACTTGGGAATCACTTGATTATCTTTCATGATAGCAGGAAAAAAAAACTGAAATTGAGAGTAAAAATATATTCCAGCAACTAAAAACAACTAAGGAGGCTTATCCTGTGAATCTAACAACCCCATGACACAGCTATGATGTGAAGAGTCATTTAAAAGTGTGAGATAATCCTTTAATGCAGTGCATGACATGAGAACACAATTAGTAAGGATTTGGATACTTGATTTTTTTTTCAGTCTAGTTAGTTTGTTCAGATATGGGACATCTCTTTTCTGACAAGCAATCTAGGATAATCTGGGCCTGGGAAACCTAGGATAAGGGTAAGAAATTCTCAAAAAAGTTTAATAAAGGTGATATCTTTCCATGGCAAAATATGCTATCAGACCATTCTGTGATGAAGAATGCATTTTTTAAAGAAACTTGTCATAGAAACTTTCAAGTAAAGGTGACCTTTAATACAGAAATTTAGTTTATAAGTACATTTTAAACTAATTCTGCTTTTATGGGAAAGTATATTTTGGAAAGTAACTCAAGCTACTCCTTCTCAGAGTAAGGAATTAAAGCTATGATGCATGAACAAGGAGCCAGAGGCTCTGAGCATAATTAAGGGATTTTTCTTGTTTCATTTTGAGGCAAGGGCATCCTATTGAAAGATCCACAATAAAATATATTAAAAAGATGAGTAGGGGCAATTGCTTCTGAATGATACAAACAATGCACAAATATTGCAGAAATATTGCACAAAAATATTCTAAGATCCTCTTTTCACATTAACAAAAGTCAGACCAAATCAGGGTTTGAGGAAAACTTAATGCTTATTTTACATCTTCACTGTAACAATGATCTTTATGTCTGCACATATGAAAAATAATGTGAAGTCTGATGGAGACTCCTTAACCTAGTAGAATTCAGCTGAGATGACTACCAGTTGACTTTCCGTCTGAATGAAGAATGCTGTTGATTAACTGCTTCTGAATGATGCGCTGAATGATTGGAAAAGAATGATTATCCATTGACCAAAGTCATGGAGAAACACTCCTAGAAAATGGAATAATTTTAATTGTAATATTCTCTGGAAAGCTGAATGAGGAACTGCAGAATTTTTCACAATCAGTGCACATAGTTGGTTATTCCCAGGTGACTTCAAGAATTCAAGAATAAAGGTAATGACCTGTCACCTTGGAAAGTGCTGATCTGTCTATCATGCTTAAGTTTACTAGGGGTTCTTGGCTGAACATCAGTAAGCTTGTTTCATAAAGAAGTATAATTTTAATAATTCATGCCCTTCGTGTATTTTAATAAATATTTTTAAAGGAATTCCATTTTACAAAGATTCTTCCAGCCAATTGAGTAAGGCCTTATTTACAATCTAAGCAAATGTTCTTAAACAATTCTTTACTTTGTGAAATACTGTATATACTCTCATATAAGCCGATCTCGCGTATAAGCCGACCCTTAAAAAACTGCCCCAAAATGAGGAATTTTGCAAAAACTCGCATATAAGCCAACCCCCAAATACCATGGTGTGTTGTTTGGACTAATAACAAAAGAGTATCAATATGCAATGCACCGATGAAGGTTCATTATCAAAGCATTTGTGTAGGAAACAATATTAAGTTAATTACCCGGAATGTAAAGATTCTGATGTTGCACGTGACGATCGCAAACACGAAAGCGGTCACGTGATTGACTAACCAATCACAGCGTGTTATGATACGGTGATAGAAAAAGCAAAATGGAGGTGCCCAGAGTAAAAAAAATGTGCTTAATTAGACATAATTATGTTGCATTTTATTTGAGGTACAGTTAAAATTAATATTGAAATTGAGTTGTAGTTTGTCAGAATTAACTTTATTTAGTGCAGTCTCAATTTTTATGTTGCGTGATCAGAGAAGTGGCATCATGTCAGTTCGTTTGTGTGATTTATGCACGTATAAGCCGACCCCCTACTTTGATAATTTTTTTTTAGTTTTAGAGTCGGCTTATATGCCAGTATATATGGTAATTTGATTTTTGAAATTGAAAAATAATAATATTGAGAAGGACAGTACTGAAAGGGATATTAGAAAACTTTAAAAGGTAAGATTTTATCCCAGTTGATAAATATATGAATATTAGATTGACTGGGTTATTTTCCATTGGATTAAATGGAATAATGATATGAAAGTTAGATGCATTTTAAGCTACTCTTTCCTGATCTGGTTCCTTCTATCATCATAGGAGATGATGGAAATTGGAGTCCATCATGTGGAGAAAGCTGTTAAACAACTTGGCAAGAAGAAAGTTTTGTTTTTTTTGCTAGATAAGCTTCTTACTTTCCTTCTCTTTTATTTAGAGAGGTCATCATTAAAATAATCATGAATCTTGGGTTTCAAAGACAACATCCGTTTATAATGAGAATAATCCATCGAAATCTCCCAGTTGCAGATGCCCACAGATCCTCAGCAGATGATACAGTATTTTGGATTCTTTTGGAGCAGACTGGCAGGAAAGTTATGGAGAAAGAAGAGAATGCTCTTTGTGTGAACTGACTTCTTGGGAGATAGTTATAAGCAGCAGAAGCATATTTTATAGCTAACAGGCAGGAAAAAATAGATTACAGGCTATTCAAAATAATGTACGAAGATATGAAACGATTCCTGCTGCAGGACCTTAAGGAGGAAATAATACAGAATTTTACCTATTTTTGCTTTGAAATTTGCTTGATTTACACAAACTAGAACTATTATTTCAGGAATGATCCCATTCTGGAATGCTGCTTTAAGTGGATATAAAATATTTTGAGAATCAGCTCTTCTTGTCCACTTACTCCTTTTGATGGTTAAACTTTTGCTCCCAACATTATGCAACAATTGGTTAGATATGTTAATAAGAAATTTAGGGGCTTTGGTCATGTTTTGTTTGGCCAAAGATAAGAGCAGCTGCTACACAGAGTTGCTTTCCTTTTGGTAATCTCTTTTGTCAGAATGACCACCCCCGTACAACTTTTAGTTGTCCTCAATATGTAAAAAGAATGAGGGACTATACACTCCATCCCATGCTACCAGGCTAGAAAAGTTGATGAGATAGAGAAGAATTGCATTAATTCTAATGAAGAAATTATATCAATAGGGAAAAATTAGACTTTTCTAGCTGTATGTATGTAATGATAATAATTTGCCTATCCATTCCAAGTTGTACCCATCTGTTTGCAACTTGCCATTTGATTCTGTGTTGTCCAACTGTAATCTTTTTTACTCTTTTTTCCTTCTCTACTTTTTTTAGACTACAAATGCAAAACAGGCAAGACCAATTCATTTTCCCTTTATAAAATTAATATGAATCACTTCGTGAAATAATAAGTACTTGTGTAGGGGGGATATAGTGTAGGGGGGATATACCATGATATATAAGGCAGTTTAAAATTATTTTCACATTTCTGGAAGGAAGATTTCCATTCCTGTTTTGATTTAAGAAGTAATTTATAGTAACAAAGATATATGTTTCTCTGCTGGCCTAGCTGTGCTGAACAGGGTATTTCAAAGCAGCTGGTTTTAAATTTAACTTGCCATATCAAGACATCTTCCTTTGATTGTCCCTGATGAGTTTTTAAAAATAGCGTAGTTTGGGCACTTAAGCCAAGAATGATTGTTATGGGATTAGATACTAAATCCAGGGATTAAGTTGTTGGTGTCAGATAAAGGAGGCTTTTGACATTAAAAAAAAAAGGCCCTTTTTTAACATATTGCCTCATTTGGTAACTTTGTCAGTGAGTGTCAATAATTGATAGGTAGATAAAAATGCCAAATCCAATCTAAACATCTGACTGACAAACATAATAATAATAATAATTGCACTCTGAATTTCCATTTGTCAATTGCAAAAGGCCCCATGGCATGGATCCATACCTATGCTACACAGATACATTGCAATATCCGAGGTTCTTGGGATGGCCTAGGTTTTGGCATGAAGGCCAATACCACCTAAAGAACTGGCAGCTGTGTTTTCACATTTAATAATTACCATCAATCAATTGCAAAGGGAAGCTTTACTTGGAAGAACATATATCCTGTGACAATACTTTAATACAATAACATCTGCCTATCCCAAGTCTTTGGAAAGGACTCAATAAGTGGATAAAAATGCCAAATCCAGCCTAACATCTGGCTGACTGTGACTCATCATCATCATCTTAAATGCTTTCAAGTAGTGTGAGACTCAAAGCCTTAACTGGATCTCCAGTTGTTTCCTGAGACCCATATTTGGAACCTGCTTTAAATATTGGATGGCAGTTTATCTGAATCAATTTGTGCTGGAGGGCAGAGACTTTCTGCACTCCAAGGATCTAATTTTAGGGAACTGTAGTGTACTTCTTGAGGACATTAGCTTTTATGAAGGAGGGTGATATAAATAGTAGTATTTAATATCAAATAATCATTTGGAAATCAGAAGAACAAGACTTTGAAGAGGGCAAAGGAAGGCATAGGAAAACAGTGATAACTGATGAATTATATGACTTGGTTGGAATGTTTTCACAGCCAGTAGATTTCTTGTTCAATTTCATCAAATAAGTTTCATCCTTTTTTTGATACACACACACACACATACACATACACACACATTCATACAATAAAAGGCAGTATGCACAGCTATAAAGTCATTCTCCCAATAATAGGAATATGTACCCTTCTTGAGGTAGAGACATGCAAATCTTCATTACAAATAAACGAATGAAACCTAATAATTTGCATTAACCAAATTCCACAGCTATAAACAGAAATATTCTTTCTGTTTATAAACAATTTTATGTAGTAAAGGGCAAAAAGAGGGAAGACAGTTTTTATTAAATCTCTTCCTCTCCCCAGAGCTTTATGACACTTTCCACAAGATTGCAGGGAGAAGAAGAAATCATGAAAAATTGTGTTTCTCTTTTTCTGTAGCAGAAACAAACCCAAATACATTCTTTTCCCCTGACTTTATATCCTTATCTATGCTTACTTTTTAAACATGTATAAGTGATAGAAACCTTTTCAAATAAATTTGTCATTTGTAATACATATTTTGGTGGTTTATTTAGAGTTTTTCTGATAGTCAAATTTTGTTATTTATGTCTGAGATTTTTGGATCAGGGTTGGATTACAGAGGATTTCTCAATTGGATATGTCATCATGTATCTTTTCCAGTTGTTTTCCCCAGTTACTTAATGTATAGGAACCCTTTAAATGAAATCTATATTCCTCCACCATATACTTTTGACCGAAGAATCACTGATGTCTTTGGAGGCTTCCTGCTTGAGAGATCAGTTTTTAATAGCCACTTCAGATTTTTATTACATCATTATGGGAAGAACAAAGGTTGGACATTGCTACTTCAGCAATTAATATGAATTAGATCTGATTAGTAAAATTTAAGCATTGCTTTTGATAAGAAGTCTCCTTGCTATCATAACTAGATTGTGCTTGAATCATTTTAATTACATCTGTCACAAATCCTGGTTGGCTAATTAATTTAATCTTCTTGTTTACTTAGGAAAGTATCAACCAAATCAGAACTGATTTAAATAGATGCTTCAGACCAATTGTATTAGGTACTGAAGCTATTTAATTGGTAGTTTTTTAAAAATAAGTTATTTGAAAAATGACTGGATACAATGAGCTATGTCTAGAAGTTTTCCTATGTTTAAGTTTATAAATATTTTTTCATAAGAAATACATGAGTTTGACAAGGATTGAAGAAGAACTTTAGATTCCATCATTAAATAATAAGAGAAATGGAAACACTTATGAAACAAACACATAAAATTGAAAACAAATTAGACATAAGTACACACACATACATGTGCATTAACTAAATTTGGGTAGTTTAAACCAGCTTTAAACTACCAAAATAAACTAAACCAGTTGTCCTACAGGTGTCTTACATAGCTCCTAGTCAATTAAAATATATTAGGCTCTCCTTCTCACTGTTGTTGATTGTGGTGAGCCTCAGGCGATTTCACAAGATTTTTTTAGATTGATGCTCTAGATGGATGGAACCAAGTAATGATGTTTTAGTCCTGAGTGTTAAACATTTCCTCCCTCTTGTGTGTGTCTCTTTGTATTTGCCATGGAAAAGTTATTTTACTCTGACTCTTTTCATCAGTAAATAATACATGCTAATGTTAGCAGGGTATAGAGTCACTGTGTCTCTTTGTATTTGCCATGGAAAAGTTATTTCCTCTGACTCTTTTCATCAGTAAATAATACATGCTAATGTTAATAGGGTATAGAGTCACTGTCCTGAAAATTCTCAGAAGAACCAGGGCCTTAAGGCAAAGAGCAGAAATGCAGTATGTCTGATGCCTAGATATTTTAGTGAAGATGGATTATGATGCTTCAGGCAGATATATTCACAAGAGCTTATGTACTATGAAATGAAACTATATTCTCTACTTCAGTCAAACTATATCAGTTTCAGCTTAGGTTCAATACCTGCACTACAATTCCATTTTGGGGAGATGCATAACTAGGTAAATTGGTAGTGAGCAATTATTTTCTGAAATTAGAAGTGCCTTCTGGATCTTGAGATGGTGATCCATGGAATATTTGTGCTTTCTAAGAATTTTTCAGATATTGCCTCTGCTTCTAATCATCTGTGACATTTAAGGGTGAATAATTTTTTGAGTTTCAAATCTACATTTCAAATAAAAAAATAAGGTTACACAAAAGAGCATTTAGTGGGTGCTAGCAATTTTTAATGTTATTCCACAGTGTCTTTTTTTGCAGATTGCAACTGAGGTCGTGTCTTTCAAAAATTACCTCTATAGTAGATCAAGGAGAGATTGGATTTAATTCTTTTATTAGTTAATCAGTTTTGTAATGTGCCCCAAAAGTATGGATTGTGGTCAGGGTATAAATAGGAAAAACATAAAAATATAAAATTCAACACATTTCTTTAATAGACACCACTGGTTAATCAGTTGCCGGTGCACAAAAACACATTGAAATTAAATACTTCAAATTGTTTCTGAAAGGCTCACAGAGTAGAGGATTACATAACCCCATGGGAGAAGTGTCCTGAAGGGTTCTAACTGGCACCCTGACTGAACTTGGGCAAAGGCTCTTTTACTTACAGCTCCATCTGCTGCTTGAACTGAGTCATGAAAGACCCGCCAAGTCATGAACCACCTTTAAATACATTGATTGATTGATTGATTGATTGATTGATTGATTGATTGGCTATCATTGGATTGTTCATGTTATTTACTTATGGCCAGTAGTTCTGTCTTGGAAAGATTTAATCCAAGATATTTTGCTCATTTTCCTCATACTGACAGGCACAACTTTTAAATACCAGTTAAAGACTTCCATGGAATCCTTAGCATTTCAAAACAGAACTTAATTGTAGAGAATAAGAAAGATAATTTTGTCAGACATATGCAAATTCCTTTACCAAGGTGATGAGGGATGAAACATGTTTTAAATCCACAACAAACAGATAATATTTGAAAGACACTCAATGCCTCCTCCTTTCCCTCCAAGATTATAAGGAAAGAGAAGAACAGCACAAACATGCAAGTTTCTATTATTACAGCCAATCTCAGTAAAAGCAGTTTTAGCCTTCCTGTGGAATTATTTCCTAGTCTGGTCCACTTTGTGGGACTGACACTAATGAAGACCAGGTAGATATTTCAATGCTAGGTTTACCTGGGAAAAGAACAGTTACCCTTTCGCTTTCCATTGTAAGAAAAAGGGGTTCAACTGACTCATAGAGACCTTACCTTAATGAATTCATTCCTAAAGGAATGCAGGATTTTTGCTTGCACAGGTTCCAAGGGTATGTTTCCTAATTTATTATCTTTTGATACTAAGCCTGATTAGTGAAACTGAGTGTATATCTTGTTTCTCTGGCTGTGTTGCGCTGTTAGGAATTTGGCAATAATCCACCAGAGTCCCCATTGTTATTCCCACCCCTTGGCTGGGCTTGTTTTCATCCTGACTAACAACAATCCAGACAATCCATTTCCACTTGGATTGTAGTTGATTTATCACAACTTTCTGAATAATTTTATTTAAAATGAGGTTAGAGATTGGTTGAAACACATGTTGGTCAAGGGAGGGGGCACAATGATCTTTTTCAAGGTAGGTAGTATATCCTCAGATAACATTTATTACCTTTAAATAGAATTCAGAATTCAGAAAACCCTAACCACTCCTTTAGGTTTTACAAATTCAGAAGAATCCCAGCATGGAAATCATCTTGCTAACCACCATAGGTTTAATCTAATTGGTGTTTTAATTGTCCAAATCAAAGTAGGTACAATCAACTTTTTCTGCCATAGAATCTATCGATTCTAGTCATTTGCCATGCCCATTTTCTCCTGAAAGGATCCAGATAAAATGAAACAGGTTGCCAAAAGGGAATATGAGAATGCAAGAAGCATAAAGAAGATAATTCTCTGCAATAATTAATTTCCTTCTCCAGAATAATCTTGGAGAAGATAATTAATAAACAGGCAAGCTAAAGACCGAATTAATTAATAAATACATACAGATGATTTGCCCTGTGAACTACATTGAGGACCCTCATAATTAATTCCTGATGTTCATTCCCGTTGCAATTTTGCACTCCTCAGTTTGGTAGCATCTTCCATAGGGTTTATTTCTGAATATGCTTGTATAAGTTTGCATGATAAGGATTATGCACTCTAGCTGTGTAATCAACACTCTCCAGTAGTGCTGGAAAGATAGCAATTGTGCTTTTGAAGCTTCCCTCTTGTTTTCCCTAGATCCCCCTCTCCCCCCAAAAAATACCCAACATTAGTCATACTATGTAATTTCTCATAGGTTGAATATGGAATAAGGAGAAGGAACAAGAGTAAAGAAAGGTAACCACCTCTTATTGTTGTATCTTACTGTGGCATTGTTAGGAAGTGTGAAGTTCTTGGTAGTCTCTGAGCTTGATTATTTGCTTGCAAATGATTCATTACCCAACTGGGTAACATCATTAGTGTTACTGAGTGTAGGGTTTACTCCCTGTTTATAAGGATGGAGCAAATTATTGTGTATGGCAAGCTATTATATATAAACAGGGAGCAAAGCTCACATTCACTTGCCCTGATGTTACCTAGTTGGATAATTAAATGTCTGCAAGCAAACAAACTCAGAGTACCCCAAGGACTCCCTTGTTCAGTTCTGAGCTTACAGATATTCTCTTCTATTGATAATTAGGATGTATCGGTAATTCTGTCACAGAAGAATTTTACCTCTCCCACTCAGCCCCATTATTTTTATAATAATAGAGAATACTGCAGGTAAGCATGTATGCAATTAAATAAGAACCTGATTTAAATGAGATTTTTATCTAAGCATTTCTTGAATCCTTCGTGAAAGAAAAGGAAAATCTATGGGGAAAAGACCACTGCTTAAACCAAAAAACTTTGGATTTAAAAGTTACAGAATTTCAATTCCTAGCATCTTCAAATAGACAAGGAAAAACTACCTAAAGCCTAAGGAGATACTGCCTGTCAAGGTAAACAGTTTGGAGTGATAATTCCATATAGGAATTATGTTGAGGTTCCATATAGGGCAGTTTTCTTTGTGGAATTCATTTATTTGAAGAGATCATCATATTTTATTGTAAATATAAAATCTATCTTGCTGATGCTTTATTTAAATGAAATCTCTATATCAGTGATTTCATGACCTCTATAGATTCCATACACTAAATAAATAAAAGATGAGGGTTAATTTTTTTTGTACTTTTATTCAAATATATCTCAATAGATTGAATATATGCTCCTTAGTCAAAGAGCCTACTAACTGCTCATAAGTCACTTTCTGCAGTATTATCATAATTTTAAATGATTATGAAGATAATTTCATGTTGAAAACCGCCTTTATTGGAATGATCCAATTCAGATCCGCTATGCAAATCTTAGTTGCATAATACACTAGTTCTCTGTTATTACTAATATGGAGACAGGCTGTGTTTAATCATGGTGGGATCCTGGGAATTCATTTGGTGCATTTGGTAGCAGTGACACTTTAGTCATTATTAATGCACCAGTCATTTTCCCCATTGTGACAAAAATGCTTCCCTGAATCAGTTATTCACAGTATATTTATCTACTATTCCTGGAATATATTGCTTGTACTCTATTTTAGAAATTAGTCTTATGCCATTGTTTTTAGTAATTTTGTTCTTAGGGGAAAGACTACAAAATTATTTTGAGATGTAAATGGATCTAAGATACTAATTAAATGACTTGGAATGAGAAAAAATTAAAGGAAAGGATACTTTAGTGAAAAACAAGTGTCAACCTGTGCTTGTTTACTGAGGGGTGAAATTTATTATCGCTAATGGAGGTTACTTTTCAATAATTAAACTTAGAATTGCAGCCAAAGGTACTGAGAGAAAAAGCTTCCATGAGGGGCAAACAAGTCAACATGGACAGCCATGTTCATATAGTCCCAGCTGCCATTTTGATGTTTTTGATACACACACCTGCCAAATGCACCTCACTGAAAAAATCTAGTAGCAGTCTAAAGTTGGTGTGTTCGATCTAAAGTTGGCCTATTCTCAATGGAAATCAGAGCTTTTTTTTTTCTTCCTATACAACTTCATTTTTATACAGAAGAGATGAGAAATATCCATTGCTCAGAAAAAGAGCTTTCTTTTCTATTATGTGAAGCTAATTCAGAAAATTGCAGTTCCCTGCTCTCAGTTCTGAACAGCTGTTTTTTTATATTTGTTTGGAACAGAGAAAAATCACTTTCTGTTTGCCATTCCCTCTGTCGCAGATACTTGTCATAGATCTTTCGAAAGAAGATGAATGATGAAGTTAAAATATTGTCAGTATGAAGAGGTGCTTATTTTTTTGCTGACTTGTTTGCCACAATTGAAAAGGAGGGTGCTCTCTGCCTCAATAATGCTATTTAAAAGTATGAACTCTGGGATTCATTTGACATTTTGAAACCTTACTGGAGAAGATGAGCTCATCATTGTATATTAAAGAACCACATTCTGGATTTTATCAATTCTTAGATAATTATTATATAAATTATATAGATGTGATCATTATAGTCATCATGCTCACATTGATCATAAAACAAAGGAACATATATATCTAACAATATATATAAAATTCTATCTATCTATTTATATAATGCCTGAATGCTTTTTAAAACCAATGCTTTTTTAAAAAAAGAAACAAAATAATGAAGTTATGTTTGTTGCAAAGCCTTTGTGGTTATTCACCTTTATGACCAACTGTAGAGATACTGTAGGACGCCCCCCACCTGTACTCCTTTCCGGCCCCCACAGTTAATGGGCCTGCTTTGCTAGCCCTTGGGGTTCCACACATTCTTCCCCACCCAACCCCTAGTCACAATTACTCACTTAGCTCAGGATGTTGAGGAATGGAAGGAAGATCAACTGCTCCATTGCTGTGTTACATAGCAAGGGAAGCAAGGCAAGCATCCAGCAAGAGTGGCTTTTGTCCTGCTTGTGTTGGCCCTCCACCTCCCATTAGCAAGGGGAAGAAGGTAAGCAGCAAGCCAGAGAAGATTCTTTCGCTTGCCATTTTCTTTTGTTGCGGGGAGGGAAGGCGAGCATCTAATGATGAAAGAAAAATAGAGAGTTTCACTCATATCTCAGGAAAAGATTGGAATTCTTCCACATGGCCCAGCAATGGATCAGCCTGTCCTCCTTCTGTATCCTGATACCCTGAGCTATGGAGATCTTTGAAAGGTAAGTGAGCATTCAGTGATGAGGTGGGTAAATCCCAAGTGGCTGTGGAGATCTGAAGATGGAAAGCATAGCATTGGGGTAAGTGAAGGGGGAGAGGCATTGTGCTTGTGCCTGCACTAGGATCTCCTCAACTCATGAGGCACCCCATATTCCACTTAACAACCTGTGTATTCTTTTATTGAATGTATTTGGGGAGAGCAGGGATGGGGAGTCATTAATTGAGTCACTTAATACCCTCCTGGCTTTCTACTGTAATAGGCAGACTCCATTATAATCATAACTCAAGCATTACCTGTATGGAGGTCATCTTGCAGGGTAGGTTTTGATTTTATGACCATACATTATATATGTTTGTGTTTAAAGGAGTTTGTCTGTTAGAAAAGAAAAAAAGTGCTTTATCAAAATGAAACTTTCCATTGTTTTTGTCGTAAAAGTACTTAAAAAGTATTTACTGTCAGTTTGATGGATTTTGGTGATCTTTTCTAACACATCTTGGATTTGTACAACAGCATACTTCTTACATTATGCACAGCTACTTTTATTTCTTGCAATAACGGCTTCTACCCCCCACTCATCTTTTCTTTCTCAACAGAGTGATTTGGTCTTGTTGACCACTGTGGAGTTGAGAATCTTTTCCATTGTCTTAAGGATGTTTGGATGGTAGAACTATTTTGGGTGGGTGGAGTTCACCTGCCACATTCAGAGTTTCAAACGTATTGATTGACACTGGCTTGCCTATGCTTACTCTTTAACATGCTTCCAAGTACTCACTCTTTCCCCACTGAAACCTTTCTCTTGATGTGCAACTCCTGCCCTTCTCTGCTCCTGGATGTATCTTGTACCCTTTCCTCTGGAAGCCTCTTTCTGTTGTTCTTCACTGAGAGTTTCTCATGTTATTGCCCTGTTCACCTTTCAGGATAACCCATAAAGAGGAAAGGCTGGCCAAACGTCATTACACGTTCTCTTCTAGAAGCAAGAGTTCTGCAGAAGTAATTAGGACACATCTGGCACTGCTTTCTCAGTTTTGTCCTTTTGCAAGGGCTGATGCTTATTTGTTCTTTTCCCCTCACTTCCTTCACAACACTCTCTTGTCCTTTTGCTGCTCTTTTGTTTGCTTGCAAAATCTGCTCTTTTGTTTGCTTGCTTTTGTTGTAAACTCATAGTTGCTTATTTGCTTTCTCAAGAGTGCTGACTGAGGCTGAGGTCCTGGCTCAGGAATGCTGCTCTGTGCAGAAGTTAATCAGAGAGTCTCCTGAAGCTATAAGTTTTTCCGCCTGTTAGCTGTGATCATTAGTTTGGCAAAGAAACAAACATAAACTCACTTGGCCAGAAGAACACTCAGACCTTGTACAATCAGCTAAAGAACTTTTCCAAAAGCTCATCCAAAAACTCAGCACATGTCAATCCAGGTTAGGAACAGTTGGAAATACTGGTTTTACTTCTAAATACAGAAGCCTTTTAAATTTCCTGAGTGAGCTTATAACAGGGACATTAATTTAGAATGAAATGTGAAAGCTAGTGTGTCTGTACATGTGTGCCTGCGTTTGGTTTTGCATTTTTTTCCTCCTTCCTCTCCATTGCCTCATATCCCAGCTAAATCAGTGAGGAAACAAAATCAGATCAGCTTATTTCACTGTCAGAGTTAGAGACCCAGCATCATGCAACATGTTGAGTGCCTGTTTTCGCCTAACTCCTGCCCACCTAGAAATTCAGAAGCACGCAAATGTGACTAAATAAATAGATACCACTTCAGTGGGGAGGAAATAGCACTGTGTTTTGCTGGCCACATGACCATGGAAATGTCTTTGGACAATGCTGGCTCATTGCTTCAAAACAGAGTTGAGCAGCATCCTTATAGTTAGCAGCAATTAGCAGAGTAAAATCTGTTGGGACTCCAAGAATCAAAGAGCATTTATAACTATGAGTTTTTTTTCAGCAGTCCTACCCAAAATCAGTAGAAGTGCCATTCACAACTTCAGGTTTACCTACAACTTCTCATTTTTCTTTAGATTTAATTTTAGTTTGTCCAGTCTGTTATTAGATACTACAAAGTGGTCTTATTGCTTCCCTGCAATTCAATAAAAGGAATAATTTAGTTTTGGCACTTGATAAGAGACGTGGTGGTGTAGTGGTTAGAATATAGTACTGCAGGTTACTTCTGCTGACTGCCAGGTGCCAGTAGTTCGGTGTTCAGTTCTCACCAGCTCAAGACTGACTCAGTCTTCCATTCTTCTGAGGTGGGTAAAATGAGAGCATTGTTGGAGGAAATATGTTGAAATAAGTATATCTGTAAACTGCCTAGCAAGAACTATAAAGCACTATGAAGTGGTATATAAGTCTTATTGCTATTGCTATTCCAAAACTTGGTGCTCTTCCCAGCAGTTTCCTGTGAGTGTTGAACATGATAGGGACAAGACAGAACTTTGTGGGATACCATTGGTTCATGAAAAAGAAAGCTAAGGTAATCTGGAATTTTATAATTCAAACAGAGAGGCAAGTGCCATACAATGTCTCAGACTTGTCAACCGACAAACTGTTGATAAGAAAGACAAAAAAGTCTGGATGGTGAACTGTGGCAAAGAAAGCAAAGATAGTATCAATAGTAATAGGTGCTTTGGAACAATTCCAAAACACCTGGAGCATTGTTTGAACATCACTGGCACTGACAAATTCACCATCAGTCAGTTGCAAAAGACAGCTTTACTTGGAACACTTTACATCCTGCAACTATATCTTTCATATTATTAACAACATCTGCCTGTCCCAGGTCCTTGAGAAGGACTCAGATGAACAAAAGTGCCACTTCCAGTCTAAACATCTGGCTGACAATGCGACCAACATAATAATCTAGAAGCTCAAGCACATGTATCTAGCATGTGACCAATATGATAATTTGTTAAAGCCTTGGGAGGCAGAATGTTAATTATTAAAGTTTTAGACTGCATTATTACAAATAAAGATGTAAAATTATGGTGGTGCTTTGTGCCTTGAAGCATCTTTCCCAAATAGAACTAAACCATTTTAAATATTCCACATTGAGATGCTTCTCTTTGTGAGATCCATTCCTCCCATTCAATAGAAAACCATTTCAAATTAAGCAAAGCTACTTCTGGTATATTAGATGAGTTTGGAGACAGATAACATTCATTTTTTAAAAATATTTTCCCTGTACAACACTTTGGTAGATACTTCTAGTGGTATGTTAGGAAGTTCTCATTGCATCTCATTAATCTTAAAAGAGATCAATTTTCAGTGGCTGCTGGAGAAGGGCTACCTGGTTTGTTAACTTTATGGTTCAGAACAAAGAATAGAAATTTAAAAAAGAATGTATTTGTGCTGCCCACTTGCACTTAAAAGTGCAAGTTTTTATGTATATAGCTTAAAGATTGCATTGATTGTTATTGCTGGGCTAGGCAGTGATATCCTGTGACTATATTGACAAAAGACCTACTCGGAATTTATCCCATTAACCCAGAGGTGGTGTTCAACAGGTTCTGACCAGTTCTGTAGAACTGGTAGCGGAAATTTTGAGCAGTTTGGAGAACTGGCAAATACTACCTCTGACTGGAGATTTTACAGTATCCTTCCCCTGCCACGCCTATCAAGCCACGCTCACAGAACCGGCAATAAAAAAAATTGAATCCCACCACTGCATTAACCTATCCTAAATAAAGATTTAGCTTCTTGGTGGAACATATGAGTAAGGGAAGGGAGCAACTACTGTATTTGTCATATTTTTCCTTTTGACCGATGCATTTTCAGAAAAAGAAGCAGCAATTCTTTTTGAAAAATCCATGCTGTGTATGTGTTTCATTTTCTTGGTGTTAGAGGATTATAAGCACACATTTAGTGGTGGGCTTCTATCGGTTTCACAACAGGTTTGGTGAGTGGGTGCTTTGCGTGCACGCGCGCCAGACATGTGCTTCACACACGCGCAGCATATTACAAAACCACAATTTTACAGCTTTAAAACTTACTTTCCACTGCAATTAACAGCTGATAAAACAGCAGAGTAAAACAGCTATGCACAGTAATCCACTGTGATGTGCCTCAGCTGAGCTTCAAAACTGCAGAAATAAAGGACAGCTTAAAGCAGGGGCAGGCGGGCGGGCCCACTTGATCTCTAGAGCAAAGAATATGGTTGAAACTATAATCCACTATTAGAATAGAATAACTATTGAATACAGAGAGACACCTCACTTACTGATTTATGACTTCAATTGGTCAGTTCTTCCCTTAGTTGTTAAACAAGTTGCTCACAGTCATTAATAACAATAGCAAACAGCATTTAGACTTATATACCGCCCCATAGTGCTTTAAAACACTCTCTGGGTAGTTTACAAATGTAGAAACATTATTTGCATATTACCCCCAAACAATCTGGGTCCTTATTTTACAGACTTTGAAAGAATGGAAGGTTGACCTTGAGTTCTGTCAGAATCAAATTCCAGGCTGTAGGCCAGAGTTTTGCCTGCAATATTGCACTTTTAATTACTGAGGCACCAGGGATCTCTGATTAAGCACAGTGCCACATGACTATAATTTTCTTCTTACTTCTCCATTGACTTTGCTTGTCAGAAGCTGGTTGTGAAGCTTGCAAATGATGGTCATATGACCATGGGATGTTCTGACCATTATAAACACATGCTGGATACTAAGCACCCAAATCACAATCATACTAGTGCTGATATGTTGCGATAGCGCCATGTTTGAGGACTGCTTATTAATTTCCTGTTGCTAAATGAGCGATTGATAAGGAAGGACTAAATGTAAAGTAATTTACAAATTCCCACTTAAGGTTTGATTAGTGATCATCATTAGCTCTCCTTAGCCCTCTGTTACTCAGAAATATGTATGACTGATCTTTTCCACTCGAGAAAAATTGACCTGTTATTGGAAAGACAACTGCTGAATTATCATAGGGTTTGATATTTGCCTACTAAAATTAATAAACTATTCATTTCCTCTGGAATGGCCATTCTAATTGGAATTTGTGTCTGGCAGTGTCTTTGTGTGGAAATGTTACAATCGCACAAAAACTTTCTTATGGTTATAAAAATATTAAATCTCAGTGACATCTGATATAAATTATGACAAACATGACTGACAAATCTCATGGAGAATGGTATGGATCTTCTTCCTAGAATCAGGGCCTTGAAAGATCCTTAATTCTCTTTGCACCCAGGTCAGTCATCAAACATCTACATAGTCCAACGGGAGTATTTCACTGGATCAGTGATCTGTGATTGTGGAAGAAGTAGATCCTTCAAAATTTCCCACTTTTTTTTATTTCTTAGAAGCAAACAGTTTCACACTGCAGGACCTCACTGAGGTCAACTCATGAGTAAAGAAATAAGACTTGATGGATGGACACAAGAAAAAAAGACAGTTGAGGTCATATCATTTGATATTGCGGTTTGTTGTACTGCTGTGTTGCCTCATTTGTAGCTTCACTTAACTCTCCTTTGTTCAGTTAGAAGATATATGAATTTTTGAACTTTAGGTATGATGATTTGTTATTTAACAGTGTCTTCTGCCCAGCTTGAATTAGCTTAGGAAAATGCTGTCCTCAGTCATTTTTAGGAATCACCTTTTCTTCCTTAGAGAATATTATTATTTTTCCCTCTACATATTTTATTATAGCAGACTAGCATGAAAATTATGTTGCATAATTTATATTATGTCAAGCTGAATGCCACCCAATCCCCAATTTTGTTTTGTCTTGTGTTTGATGACCCATATCCAATTGTGTGTGTGAGAGAGAGAGAGAGGGAGGGAGAGAGAGGGAGAGAGATCAGAAGGTGGTAATTAAATAGTGGTGTTAGTGCTGTTTACTTAGAAATAAAATCAGTTAAATCCACATGAGGATTTCCCCATTAAATGTTTAGGATCAAATTACTAAGTAAATGTCAAAGAAATAACTGAACAAGCTAAAATGGGGAATGCCAGTTTTGGGTATTCTGCACCTACCAAAATAATGGTGTGATGAGAAGCACAATTTACTCACAAATAGTTCACAAGTTTTCATCTGCTCTGTATGCTTTTTTGCAAAGTTGTGAACTGTTAATATTAAAGCTTGCTGAGAGCCAATTTTTTCATAAGGAATTTAGAGGAATCATCTAAGACGTGAAGTTTGATCTTAGACTAGAGAATGTGGATGTATTAAAATACCTAATTAAATTACCAGGAATAAAATGTTTCCTTGAAAATTGTACTTTTTGATGTGTGGGACACCATTCATATAACCTTGAATTTCAGTAGAACAGGTTACATATGATGTCAAGATAAATATGTAGACCACCAGTTTGTTTCATGTGAGGAAAAATGTGGAGGCAACAGAACTGCAAATGTAACAGATGGTAACAAGGTCATTTAATATCTTCCTTCCTCAGGAAATGTAAGAAGAGGTTAAAAACCTCTTTTTATATTCAGGACTGAATTCCATCCTAAGTACAGTATTTGTATTTTTTAAGTTTGACATTTTATAGTTGTAACTATGAATGTTGCTGCTGTTTGTTTATTTTTAATTATAATTTGCAATGATGTTTTAATGCATTTTCAAAATTATTTCAGTTTCAGTGGTATTTTAGATTGACCTTATTGTTAGCCATTGCAAGCTTGTTTGATGATGAGTGAATGGCAGAAAAGAGAGAAAGAAAGAAGGTTTTGTGATATGAACAGCACAGTAGCAGAATAAAAATTCCTACTTTGACTGTACTCTTTGATCTGTACATTTTCTACCTTTAATATTTAATATTACATAAGTTGGAGCATAACATGACAGATTCTAACATCTTAACCTTGTTTGTAATTATCTAATTTTGAAACTCAGAATAGTTATTTGCTTGATATTCCTTGTAGTCACCAAGCCACTTTATTTATTTGATTTGATTTGTCAATCACCAGATAATAGGTATAAGTAGAAACATGAATAAGAATACAGAAATAGGTACGATTAAATGGGGATATTAGGACAGGGACGGGAGGCACGATGGTACACTTATGCACTCCGCTTACAGACCCCTTAGGAATGGGGTTAGGTCAATAGTGGATAGTTTGAGGTTAAAGGAGTGGGGGTTTGAGGATGTAACTACAAAGTCAGGTAGTGCATTCCAGGCATTGACTACTCTGTTCTTGAAGTCATACTTTTTGCAGTCAATTTTGGAGCGGTTAACCTTGAGTTTGTATCTGTTGTGTGCTCTTGTATTGTTGGGTTGAAGCTGAAGTAGACATTGACTGGTAGAACATTGTAGCAGATAATTTTGTGTCCTATACTTAAGTCCAACCATAGGCAGTGTAGTTCAAGATTGTCCAAGCCCAAAATTTCAAGTCTGGTGATATAGGGTATTCTGTTGCGAGCAGAGGAGTGTAGTACTCTTCTCGTGAAATACTTCTGGACTCGCTCAATTGTATTAATGTCTGATATACAGTGCAGATTCCAGACAGATGATCTGTATTTGAATATTGGTCTAGCAAAAGTTGTGTATGCCCTAGTTAGCAATTCAATATTTCCAGAGGAGAAGCTTCGTAAGATTAGATTTACAACTCTTAATGCCTTTTTGGCAAGGCTGTTGAGTGAAGTTACACTGCAGCATTCATAAACATGTATAGAAGTTTCTTTTAATAAATAGGCTTTGACTAATATCTTCCAAGTCCACAAATTGCTTATGAGGTGCAAAGGTAATCCTTTAGACTTTCTTCTTTAATCCAAGGGAATATCATGATATGATGTTGAAGGACATGTACTGTTTTCTTAGACAAATACACTCATACCTTGCATAGCATAGTGGTAAATATAATACATTCAAAGAGTTCATTGGACTGGAATTACCAATACATTTAAATAAAACAAAATAAATGAAGTAACTTTGTTTTGTGTCTAGATTTCCCAGTTGATCACCGAGTCTGGCCGCGATGGACTGACTGAAGCTGTGCTGAACCATTACAATGCAGATAAACCTTCCTTTTATAGCTTCCCCAGTTCCCAGAGCACCTGTGCTGCTAGTGATACCTCAACTGGTACCTCAGTGGCAGCTTCCTTTTTTGCCAGGTAAGACTAAAAGTTCTGCTTTGGATTATCTTAAATTGTCAAATACCCTTATAAAGAAAGCATGCTTGAAGGAAGGGTATGCTAACATAAATAACATTACATGCTGCAATTTTACATAGAATTATTTGTTGGGTAGGGAATAACATGAGGTAATAATTTTTGCCTAATTTAATTGGGAAGAAATTTTAAATGCATAAGAGTATGTGAGCAACATTATTTGGGACACAGTCCTTTATTCAAGAGAGAGTGGCTGCTGAATTGAGGCTCCTATCATTTGTTGACTGCCACTGTATATATATATTCCTCTCACTCTAGTAATTTTTACAAGTGATCCTTTTTCACTAGTCGATGGCCTGTAAATTCTATTTACAGTGTAATGTGTTTCCAAGGTGAAGGCAATTGAATTACTCCAAACTAGGGAGTTTTGTTGAAAATAACCACCTGTATGATAAGTTAGTTTTTTCTTTGGAAAAATCATTATGGAAATAATAATAATTCTTGTCCCTGATTTGAGATGTTAGACAATCCTACAGATATGTCTAGACTGAAGCAAAACAACCCCATCATTTTCTTTTGCACACTTTACCAGAATCATAGAGACCTTCTGACAGTAGCATAATCAAAACAATGCTCACAAATCAAAATACTATTGATTTTCATTGAACAGTTTGGCACAAATAACTGAAATCTTGAGTCAATATCACATGTAGTACTTAGGAAGTGGGTGATCTTTCAAGGGATACCTGCAAGGCTCCAATTAATGATTTTAGGTAAATCAATCTCCTAACATTTTTATTACAAATTGGGCAACATTTACTGTATAGTGCATCAATCTGATTATCCTATATATTTTACACATTATATTGAAAGTAATGGATGTTGCAGTAAAAGACCAAAGTATAAGACCCAGTCTGCTGTTGATTTATCAGAATCTTTATCCAAGAGAAAAAAATTGAAATGCCTTCTTTTACCTCAGGGCTAGATTACTTTCTACTGTACATGAATAGGCTGCTCACATATGTTCAGATATTTTACACATGCACACAAACACACACAAGTTCAAATGATTATATCTCTTGTGTTTTCATTGTTGAACTATCTGGAAATGTATAATGAATCTACCTTCTGGTTCATATTTACATTTAAGTATGTTGGAGTTGGAGGTTGGATCTGCTAAAATAATTGCTAAATCAAAAGCTTGAATCAGCCCTCAGTATCTCTGTCTTTTATTCTGGAAAGTTGTAGATTAGAATAAAAGAAATTGGGTAGCAAGTACATCACAGCAGTTGTTATCCTTTATCAAGTTAGACAGATAAAATTGATGTTTGGATTGAAGAATTTTTGTTTAAGTTTCTAAAAATATTTGAGTAACAAGAAATTGTATCTGTAGATGCAAAATAAAAATTCAGGACATTAACATTATTTTTAGAGTAGACAATACAAGATTTAAGACATTGATGAATCTAGTATAAAAGAGTTGCTCTTGCAATTTTTATAAAAGAATTAGAAGAAAACCTGTAAAATCTTAATGATAATCATTTGCTTTGCCAACTTTCTTCCAGTTATAACTAACAGGCTAACACAGTTGCTAAAGCATAGCTGTAACACTTTTAACACTCCAGCTGTACAAGTATTATGTCTTCTGAGTACTATTGACAAGGCTGGTAAAAGAAATAGTGTTTTGTTAAGAAGGCAATTCATTCTGCCAACTTTCTCCATGCAATTAGTGGGTACAAACCAATGGCTACTTGAAAATCTAAAGAAACCTCTGTGTAACTTCAAGAAAAATTAACATATGTCTAGCTTTCAGCTTGGCTCAAGTTTATATGTTTATATATGGTTTTACTTTACAACAAGATCACAGTAGGTTGGGGGAGAATTATAAAATGGTTGTGTTGTTTAAATATATAGCTGGTTTATACACATTCCTCAGTTTAGCATAACCGTAAATCTTTTTGTGTATTGACATGAAATGATTATTTTATAAAGGAACATGTGTGCTTCTAAATGGAGCTACTTTTTCACCCAAAGGCACTGTATTCCTGAAAAATAAAAACTCATTTGTGATGTGATACAAGAAATTGATCTTGTGGACTGTTAATCTTCAAAATCAGTGTAAATGAGTTGGCTAATTTTGAAGATATTTCTGGTTTCTACTGTGCTTTGTATGAGTGTGAACATATTTGGCCCTTTCCCCATGGAAGATTTACATAATAGCTCTATTTGTATGATAGTCTTCGATATACTATATAAAAAGGAGAATCACTGACACAACCAATATTTGCAAGAGGTAACTATGGAGGAAGCAAAGCCATTACAGGTAATCCTTGACTTACAACTGTTTAGTGATCATTCAAAGTTAAACTGGCACTGAAACAAGGGACTTATGACCATTTTTCATACCATTGCAGCATCCGTATGGTCACATCAGTAGTGGCATTCAATTTTTTTTTTACTACGTGTTCTGTGGGCATGGCTTGGTGGGCGTGGCTTGGTGGGCGTGGCAGGGGAAGGATATTGTAAAATATCCAGCCAGAGGTGGTATTTGCAGGTTCTCTGCACTACTCAAAATTTCTGCTACTGGTTCTCCAGAACTGGTCAGAACCTGCTGAATACCACCTCTGAGTCACATGATCAAAATTCAGGCACATGGCAGCTGATTCATATTTATGACAATTGCAGTGTCCTGTGGTCATGTGATCCCTTTTTGGCACATTCTGATGAGCAAAGTCAGCGGGGAAGCCATGAACAACCATTTTGCTAACTTAATCACTGCAGTGATTCACTTAACAACCGGAGCAAGAAAGGTTGCAAAATGGGACAAAATTCACTTCAACATTTCACTTAGCCACAGAAGTTTGAAGCTCAGTTGTGGTCATAAATTGAGGATATGTTGACAGTTTTGCTTTCCACCCATGGACACAAACATCTGAATGAAAGAACTTGGTGCCTTCCACATGGATTCAACTATAACTCCAATAATTATCAACTAGCATAGCACAGGGAAAAGAAAACTTATAATGTAGTTGTGCTTGCTGATTCTCATTTAACTTTTGCTACAGAGTTGTTTTGCAGATCAAATAAACTAATCCTCTTTATCATGCCAGGGACTCCAAAGGTAGGATGTTCACGGGATAAATAAACAATATGATAGAAGCAGTTAGACATTTATTTTGTAGCAGAATGCCCAAAGACACCCTTATGTAAAGCACCAGCAATAAATGATGCAAAATTGCTGTGGACATATGTATATATGTTTGTGTATGTGTTTATTTATTTCACTTTAAAAAAAAAAGAAATTCAGCAATAGATAAAAGATGTATAGTTAAATTAGCATGTATTATATGAAGCTCCAAAGTGTTGCTAACTCCTAAGAATAAGAAAAGCTAATATGCTTGCATATCTATGGTATTATGTAGGTCTTCACAACTATGTGAAAGTTTGACAAGCTCAGTCAACATAAAGGATGGGGATGTGGGTACAAAGGCATTCAGAAAGATTTGCTTTGATCACCCATGTGAAGAGCCCTCACTGATAGGAAATGTCCACCTGAGTCAATAGTTCCCTGATTCTAAAACAGTGAAATGACTTGGGTAGAATGGCTAGTTATCCTCCCCTCCGTCAAATAAAAATTAAATTCTGGAATTAGGGATGTGTTTACACCTAAAGTTCATATTGAAGCATGTTATTCCATAGTTCAGTACTCTTGAACTTAAATAAAATAAAAAATACTTCATATTATTCCATTTTGCAGTATTCGTTTTCAGGAATGGGTGATTGCAAGAAGGATGTCCTGGTGCAGAAAAGAGTGGAGATAAATCAAGGCAAAGGACCTCCTAGCCTGCTCTAGCCTGGTATCTGCTCTAGGCAGACCTCCAAAATTTACACCTGTTCCATTTGGAGAAGTGCAACACATCCAGTAACAAAGATAATAGATCCCTCATATTGGAAGAGCCAATCACTCCATTTTGGTCTTGACAATATTGCTAGCCCAATCCAGGGGTGAGATGTACAATCTAGTATCATCAGCATACTGATGGTTTTGGGTCCTATATTTGCTAGCAAATGATTGCACTAAGTGCTTTTATGCATGTATTAAATGAAGGGAATGAGAATGTTGAGCTCCAAGACCCACCATATGTAATGGATCAAAACTCGACTCTCCCCATCCTAACAGTGACTGGAACCAACCTAAGAGAAAAGAAACACCATGTTTCCCACTCCTAATCCCATGGTCAGCCCAGAAATTTATTTATTTATTTACCTAATTCACACAGATAAACTCAGGGCAGCTTACAACATTAAAAATCATGAAAATATAAAACTCATGAAGCCCCATCTCTCTCCATCATGAAAACCTCAGAGACATCAAGAATTAGAAAAATCTGGCTATTCTCTTCTATACTCTGCTAACAATCATTTTCAAACATAGCCAATGCTTTCTCTATGCTATGTCCTGGTTTAAAACCCAACTAGAAATGATTTAGAAGATCTGTTTTATCCGGGGGTTTTCTAAAGTTATAACCTAATCATATTTCCAAGAAAGGGAAGGTTGGATCTATCAGTGGCTTTATAGGAAGAAGTAAACATTGACCAATGCAGAGAGTCATATCTCTGAGAAAGGACTATCTTCTTCTGGGACTCAGATTTTGGTGATACACATTGTGTCAATCGCCTCCTTGAGGATAAGAGCTCAAAATGTCCTTTCCTAAAGTCTTTTGCTTTATTTGCATTGTGGTCAATACACAAAGCATTCTTTAGTTCTAAAATGAATAATATGCATGTGGTCTTTCAGATGCTGTTGTATTTTCTCTGATTATTGGCATGTTCAGTGCAGCTGATGGAAACCAGAGTCAACAATATCTGGAGGGGCACATATTGTCCAACCTTGTTTTAGTTTATACTTTGTTTACTTTCTGTTGGATTATTCCAATTATGTTCCTGTTTTAGTCTTCTTTATATTTATCTTAGACAATTGATTTTTTTGCTGTGTTTATCTTGGTATGGCCTCTTAATAATTATATCCCCTGAATTGGATGTTTTGGCTCTTTTATTTGCCGATGTAGACTTCTGTATATTTCCCACATTATTTAGTAACCCAACTGTTTCCTATATGTCCCTATGTACAAATAGCACAGCACAGCATTTTTTTTTTCACGATAGCCTACATGGAATAAAAAATAGTGGAAGCAAAAATCTTAATCTTACATATCCTTTGTCCTAATTATAATTGTAAATGGTGTGAGATTACCATTTATTTTCTAAAATTGGATTAAAATGGAAATCAGGTCATGGTCTAATTTTATAGAAGGATTTTAGCAGAAGGATTTTAGGTAATACGTAAATTTTATATTTTATATAAATTTATATATTTATATATAAATTTATAAATGAAGAGATTTGCAGATTTTAAAAAAATCACTGATTTATGTTTTTGTTTATATATGTGGAAATAGAAAATGATGTTATTCTGCCATGAAGCTATGTACCCTCTAGAGTTCAGGGGATTTTTTTGAAGGTCCTCTAGATGAGAATTTGGGAGCTCACAATATTATGTGAAGGAAGAAGAAAATGAGCAAACAGGATAATGTTTGCATTTGAATTGAGATTGCACCCCATGTCATTCTTTTCTGTTTATTTCTAATCTTATTTTAGACTGCTTCCAAATTTAGAGGAACATTTTGTATTTTGGGGCAAGAGTAATCCTTTCTGATCTTTTAAAAATAAAGCCAACCTATCCCACTGTTCCTTGTCAACAAAAGTACATATATAATACTTCAACTCCAAGGAAGAAATAATGTTTTAAATGAAAGCAGATATTTTCCTTTCTCCCTGTGCCAGCTCTTTGTTTAAGCAGTGAGCAGGCGGTTTACAGTCATCCCAGATGTTCATGAAAAAAAAATCCTTAATATACAATAGAATTTATTTTTAACCACTTTGTTGTAACGTGTAAAAATATCAAGATCTTAAAGTGCTGTATCAATATTGTATGTGTTGTCCAAAGAAGCATTTAGTAATGTGAGTAAAATTATAATGCTTTACTTTCTTCAAGCTTTTTTCAGGAACTAAGGTTCTTTGGACTTTTGAATAATAGCAAACAAAAGCCAGAAGATAAGAAGATAGGAGAGATTAGAAAAATAAAGGAGAACAGTGTCACATATGGCATCTGTCCTAGAGGGATCGGATCCCATCATTGGGATCTGCCATCATTGCTTGCCATGCAAATATCTGGATAGGAACCAAGCAGCTGAACTAGGTAATGTCTGAAGATCAGAAGTTTTTCTCGGCTAGGTCCGTGGTTTTGATATACACTGTAGTAAGATAAGGACAAATGTCTGATATCAGGGAGAGAGTGTATCATGGATAGGCAGGTTTATTTTGGGAAAATAGAGCAGAAAGAAGGACCTTTCCTTCCCGCGTATTATCTGAATCATTTTGACCTTTGTTTAACTATATTATTTGACCCTAAAGATAACTAAAAGTTTCTTGAAAAACTTTTTTTTAAGGGAAGAGAAAATTAAAATGTCAAGTAATTGAAAGAAATGATAAGGCACTAACCTGATAACAGCAATTTCAATTGTTTGACAATTTAGACAGTCTAACAAATTTCAATTAGTCAATCAATTTGGTGGGAAGTAAATCTTGATAAATTCAATGAAATTATAAATTCAGTGACATTTCCTGTTTCGTGAAAGAAGCAGAGCAAAGAATTATAGTGATAAAATAATATAATGCAAAAAAATGAAGATTCATTTTATAGTGTTGCACTAATATAAAAGCACATAGTCTGAATTAATTGTATGAATATTATGTTTTATAACATTAAAAAATATTGAAAAAAATAATCCAAAAGAGAAGACCTTTCTAGAAATCAGTGTAATAGGCAAAACCATCTAAAAAACCTGAACAGATTACCCAAAATTCCTTTGTCTTGTCTCTTTGTTTATAGGATAATTCAAATATTAACAACTACTACAACAATGAAAAAAGCTTTGTTACTTTCTTTTTAGTACATGTACTTAAAGACTGAGCGTAATATTCCAGCCCTCAAGAAAAGGTGCATACATCTGAATAAATTTAATCCATGTTTGCTAAATATTCTGCAAGTAAAATATCATTTTCAGGGGTTTATAATATTGTTCTCATTCAGTCATTCAGTCCCTTCTGTTTGTCAGTAACTACTTCTCTGAGTTCTGATAAGTTCATGTTTGTCATGCCCCTGTCAGAATCTGACTTGAAGGAGGAAGCCAAACAGCTGACAGGGAGTGGGAATGTGGCTCTGTTGGCTGTGGAAGAAACTGGGGAAGGGCAAAATCTAGCTGGGCAGAGCCTGGGAGAGGTAGAACAAGGGAGAGGGAATTCAGAGGAAGACCCAGGCCCACCCCCTCTTCATCCTAGAGAACGCAGGGAGGAATGGAGAAGAGAGCACCGTGGGTAGTGTGGCTTATGGGGGAGGAAAGGGCCCTGATTCCTTTCATTAGCTGCAGCTGTGAACACAGTGTATAAAAAAGGCAAACTGCATGCAGCAAGCTGTTGGGAGCAAACGTGACTTTAGCTTATCTGTGTTCCTGGCGTCTTCCCAACAGTATGAGTTTTGCTGTGCTTTCAAGTCTGAAATTCCTTCTTCTGCCCTGTCAAACTAATTACTTCAGTTTGGTTTGTTTGGATTTTAAGTTACAGTTTGTGTGCACCTTGTTTTGGACTGAATTTTCTACAGTTAAAGGCTGTTCCTAGGAGAGTTTTTCTCTAGGTAATCCAAAGGTAACCTGGACATTGGGGGCAAAATTGAAGATAATAAAGGGATTCATATTACTTTTTTGACTGCATTGCCTTTGTGCCACACCCTGAGTCATCACAGCCAGCCACCTTGAGTTTATATTGCCTTCATTTGTTTATAACCACCATGTTCTCTTTTAGATATTATATTGCATATCAAAATATGTAGGCTTTAGCATCATTATTAAAGTTTCCTGTGAGAAGTTATATTATTTCAAACAATTTACATGATATGTATTTGCTATGTGTTCAGAATGGACTGTGATTTTGTGTGTGTGCGTGTGTGTATGTTTTAGTGTCATTTTGTACTTTTGGCATTTTTGGATGCTGTTGCTGCTGTTAGTATATTATTGTTTTTTCAAGAGTGGCACATCAAAATTTCAATAATTTGTGCTATTGTGTGTATAGGAAAATGACAATAAAGTTTACGTTCTTGCAGTTCAAAGTATTTTAAACAATTTTCTCCGACATACAATAGTTCAAAGGCATACATTTCTCTTTGTCCAGCCTTTACAATTATTCACATTCATAGATAAATGCTGCAACTGGGAAAAAATAATGACTTTGACAATATGTTATCTTTGTTGTCAGGTGATATTTCTGCACATTAATATTTTGTCCAGATTTAGTATAGGCTGTGTCTCATAAACAGACAACTTCATAGTGATAATATTATCACTTAAACTTTTTCAGTTGTTTGCATTGGATTGGTACATCCGTTTTTGTAATTTTTTTAAAAAAAGAAATAAAATAAATATAAATTATTATTTTTTTTTAAAAAGAAAATTTAATGGCAGAGAAGCTTTTGTACTTTCACTTTTAACAAAAGATTCTTTAAATTTTCCTCTAACTTCTAGCCTCCATAGTGATCTTCCAATCCAATCTGAGTTGGTCATTGGGATCAGAGGTTTAGTCTTTTGAGCTTTTGGATTCGTTCTGGAACCCATCTTCAGGGAACTTCTCTCTACCAGAATCATAGTGATGTCACCAACATACAAATTTTTCTTCCAGTAATTTTAATTCCAATTTCAACTTCTTTGCCTTCAAGTTTTCTCATAGTATATTCTCCATATAAATTAAACAAATAAAGGGGGCAGTATATGACCTTGGCATATTTTGTTCCCTGTTCTGAACTTTTTAGTTTATCTACATTCCATTCCAGTTATTGCTTTCTAGTCTTTACATCCTTGTTTCGAAGAGTTATCCACAATTTAGTTGTCATCTCTACAGCCACAAACTCTTGTATAATCTACTTTTAATTCACATTCTTCATGAAAATACAAATCTGAAGGTCAAATGTAATCCCAAGGATCATTTAACATTCTTTGTCTCATCAGAGAAATAACATAAATATATTTTATTAACATTATTATTTAACTTATGCATAAATTAAATGGTAATTTTGTTTTTTCATCATCCTCATCTGAGATTAAAAATTTATTTCTATATTATCTGCTGATTATGTGGTTGTTATATATGTGTCTCCTTCAATTTGTTTAAACCAAAAGCTATTACAGTTCTTGGTGCTGCCCAACTGGTCCCTACACTGATTTTGATCCACTGAAGTAAAACCAATCTATACATTTTAAGATTGGTAATCCATGCCCCCTGTTTTGTCAGAAATGATGGCCTTCACCTAATTGTGATTGTGGTAAAAGTCAGGGGTGGGATCCGACTGGTGTAACTACCGGTTTGGTGGCTAATTGCATGCATGCAATTAACAAACTGCTGAGCTACCTATACAGCTGAGCAGTGCTGCACGCGGGTGCGCAGCATTTGAAAAAGCACTTTTTTCCTGCAAGTTGAGGTTGAAAAAGCAGAAAATAAAAGGATAGGTAAGAGCCTGGGTGGGCCAAAATAGCAGCAGACACAGAACCGGTTCTGTGTCTGCTGCTCTTCAGAGCTACTGGTTCTACAGAGCCGGACAGAACTGGGAGAATCCCACCCCTGGTAAAAGTATTAGGTATGATTGTAGAGAACATACGTGAAAAGTATGCATAATTTATTAAAATATATGGTGATAGCAGCAGGAATCAGTCTGGCATAAAGAGAACCCTTGCTAGCAGTGCAGGATTGGGAGACTAAAATAGAATACGCAGTAATGAAAAAAAACTGCACATATTCATAGCAGAAATCTAATTTTAACAGGAATTGTTCCTTTAAGTACAATGATCACATAGCAATGCAAGCTAAGATACTTAGAATGCAGGTAATCCTTGAGTTATGACCAATTGCTTAGCAACTATTTAAAGTTACGAATACACCCCCTCCTGGGGCTACAACTCGGATTCAAATTTTCAATGGCATTTGATTGCATTTTAGGTGCTCAGCAAATAGGCTTTATTTTTGGCTGTTCGTAGATCACATGAGACAAATGTATGGCTCTTTTTTTTTTTTTTTGCCAAAAAACAGCATTCCAGTTTTTGACAAAAGACCTTGATCAGTGAGTGAATTTGCTAACGACTGCAATGTTTGCTAAACAACCATGGCAATTCACTTAATGACTGTCACAAAAAAGATTTCAAATCAAGTATGGTCATATGATGACCTGCTTAATAACTGGCATGACTTACGAACATAACTCCTGGCTCAATTGGAAGAATTTAAGCAAAACTCTTCAGAGCTTTGATTCTATTCTGCTTGGAAGTGGAATTTCACCTGGTGATGAAATTAGATTTTCTAGGGCTCTTTCCATCTTTGGGATTTGATTTGGTCAGGTGGATGCTGAAGAGTAAATATTGGATGTAAAGTGCCAGGAAAGTAGGGCTCGAATTTTTGCGATTACTGACAGCTCTGAAATGGCACATTCAGCATATCTTGTGAAATTAAAATCATATAGAAAGACCTTTACTCTTGCATGTATGATACCTTTCCTTTAGCTATTTTGATTGGAAGATATAGGAGGATCCTATATCTGGAATTTTTATATCCCTACGAGCTTATTTAACTCGAGTTTATTTAAGATATTCTCTGTCATTCTATAGACATTCAAAATTACTTGAAAGGTTTCCAGGTTTTTCATCTCAAACCTATGTCTGTTTACAGTATTACTCTCAGTCTACAATGTCATGACAACATATAACGTGAAGAACATTTTACATCGTAGTGTATAATACATGCTAGGAATTGATTGCCAGGAAAATTGTACATTTTATGGTTCTGTGTTATCTTACAATGGTCTGTTAGAAATAAATTATGTATTTAATATTATTTTACAAGTTATGAATTAAGGGCAGTTAGTCAGTAGTTTAAACACTGCCCTTTAAAACTGCCCTTTTGTTACTGGAATATAAACTGATCTTTCCAACCCCTTGGGCACTGTTGTGTTTTCCTGCTTAAAAACTACAAGTAACACTAACTGTAACATCTGGTACTTTTGAAGTTCTGTCTTGCATTTAACCCACTTTCCAGAATGTCTGGTTCTAGTTCAGTGATACATATTGATTTTTGGATCTTTTTTCTTTCAGTTTTCTGTTTATTTGTGCCTTTTTGTCCTTATGCACCTCTACCTCCACTAGATCTTTGTGTTTTATCATATCCATCTTTGCATCAATTTCCCTTGATTTCTGAAATTTTCTTAAATATTTTGCCCTTCCTATTTAATTGTTATCCTAAGTTTCTTTCCTCTGCAGATAGCCTTAGATAAATTTATAATACATACACACTTATATGCCAAAACATAATACATTGTTTTTAATGAAGAAATCTTTGAGATATCGATATGTCTTTTCCAATGCAGTGGTACCTAGGTACTTGTCTCATTCAAAAGTTTGTCAAATTTGGTATTTTGACACAATATCCTGGTATTCATCATTTGTTTGGTACTTGATGCATTGTGATAGGAAGAGGGGGCTGGCTGCAGAAGCTGACAGGAAGTCAGCCATGCTGGTAAGGTGTCTGACATAGGAAAAGATAACAGATAACAGATAATCAGAGTTGGAAGACACCTTATAGGTCATCTAGTCCAACTCCCCCCCCCCCCAAGCGGGAGACCCTACACCATTTCTGACAAATGGCAGTCCAATCTCTTCTTGAAGGTCTCAAGTGATGGAGCTCCCACAACTTCCGAGGGCAAGCTGTTCCATTGGTTGATTGTTCTCACTGTCAGAAGGTTTCTCCTTATTTCCAGGGTAAATCTCTCCTTGTTCAGTTTCCATCCATTATTCCTTGTCTGGCCTACAGGCACTTCAGAAAATAGCTTGACCCCTTCCTCTCTGTGGCAGCCCCTCAAATATTGGAAGACCGCTATCATGTCTTCCCTGGTCCTTCTCTTTACTAGCCTAGCCTAGCCCAGTTCCTATAACCATTCTTCATATGCCTTAGTCTCCAGTCCCCTAATCATCCTGGTTGCTCTTCTCTGTATTTTTTCTAGTGTCTCAACATCTTTTTTATAATGTGGTGAACAAAACTGGATGGAGTACTCTAGGTGTGGTCTTACTAAGTCTTTATAAAGTGGTATTAGTACTTCCCTTGATCTTGACTGTACCCCTCTGTTAATACAATTTAGGATTGCATTAGCTTGTTTGGCTGCACACTGCTGGCTCGTATTTAGCTGGTTGTCCACTAAGACTCCAAGATCCCTCTCACAGTTACTGCTATTGAGCCTGGTTTCACCCAGTCTGTATGTGTACTTTTGGTTTTTCTTACCAAAGTATAGGACTTTACTTTTCTCTACATTGAATTTCATTTTGTTAGATATGGCCCAGTGTTCTAGTCTGTCTGGATCTTGAGCCTATCTTCTTGGGTGTTAGCTATTCCTCCCAGCTTAGTATCACCTGCAATTTTGGTAAGTTCCCCTTCTATTCACTGATCTAAATGGGAACAGACAGAAAAGGGACAGGCAGAAAGTTTTTCCTGGCCAAAGCAAAAGATCAGTTGTTTTGTTTGGTACTCATTGTTTTTAGAACTTGTCACACCTCCCAGAAACAATTTGTGTCTGTGCATATAAACACTCAGAGATCCATTTGATTCCCACTCTGATGATCTGGAAGTCTTTAAATTCCTGGTACAATATGTGTGAAATACTTGTCAATTGTTATAAGAAGCTGTTTGTCTCTATTTCCTGCTTGCTTGCTTGCTTGCCTGCCTGCCTGCCTCTGCCCAGCATTGTTTTGGAATTAGATGCTCTCTAAATAAAATAAAATATATTCTATATGATACTTTGTGGAGGATAATGAGTGCTAAGAGAAGTCGTACAATTCCACTTATAGATGCTATCACCTTCTTGATCTCAGAAAACTTGCAGCATATTTTTTTTCCATCTCTACCTTTGGTTGCTTTCTACATCATAGTATTCTATGTTGAATATTGCTTTTTAACTGGTTATATCATTGGATTAAATACCTAAAACCTAGGCTAATGCCAAAGCTCAGTCTTTTAAGTATTGGAAGAATTAATTTCATTCCAATAAGGACATTGGAATTAAGGAAGTTTAGTTTGGCACATTTTACAAGTTTAGAACTTAATTTATTAATATTTGTTTTAATGGCAAATGCTTCACTGAGATTTATTAACTAAACATATTAGTCCTCTATTTTGCCAAGTTTCCACTTGACTAAGATAATTTGATCTATTTCCTATCCTCCGCTTTACCCCCAAAGGTCAAGGATCAAGTTGTTTAGTACAAAAGCAATGCTGTGTTTTCACAAACCTTAACAAAAATGCTAATTGTGGCTTTATATAGCGAGTTTCCTCTTTGTGCCTGTGTTTGCAAACAGGCAATTATGTGCACATTGCATGGCTGGAGAAATACAAAGGTAATACTGGAGTATGCATATCAGCACATATTGCCAAATTATGTGGGTTTCTTTTCTGTTACTTTTTTTCTTTTTTGGCCACTGGATCAGATTTTAAAACTTGCCAGTATGCTCACTAGATTTTGATTTGTCAACTGGATCTACCCAGCTTCACCCACATCCTGCCTGTCTTGAGGTGGTGTTTGCAGAGAAAGTGAATGTCAGTCCAAGTAATGCCTAGAATATTATTAACTAGTCACCAAGGAGTTATTTGGTTAAAAAAAAAAAAGTCTTCAGTTCAGGCATTGTAGTCTTAAGTGTTACACCAAGTGGATAGTTTTGTCTCCAACTTTGTTTCTTTGCCTCAAAAGTGCTGTCAGATAATTAGCCAGAGGAGTCTAAATTACCTTTAATCAGCTGTAAGTCAGAAGTTCAAGAGGTGACAGTTTTTTGCAGCCTTCTGTGATGGTGTACAGATGTTAAAGAGCCCCATTCAAGATAGAAATCAGCAGTTCTCAAGGTTTCTTGAAATCTCTGGTCTGAAGTTAAACGGAGCCATTAGATCTAGTCCCAAGGAAACAACTCATGTTACTTTAACTCCTGTTGCTATTTGAGGCTAGACTATTTTCCATCTTGACTGCCAGGAGATTAAATTCGACTTCATTTTAATGAAATTGGCACTATATACACTCTTGCTATCTTGGAAATAGCAGGACTATTTAAAAATCTTACTCAGTTCTGAAAGCAGTTAAGTTACATTGATTATCTTTTAAGTTGCAGCAGAATGAATATACAACAATCTAATTTTCTGCAGAGATCAGAGAGCCAGGAGGATAAAAATAACGTCTAGAGAAACAAAGAAAATTGTGTCTAAACCATGTCTTAATGGACTTTTTTCATTTGTATAATTTTTTTATACCCGACATATTTTATTATCTTAAAATTATATCCTTCTGAGCTTTATATTTATCTGTGGACCCTAGACAAATGTTTGTTCTAGAGAATTATCACATCCTTTTCATGCCATATAGTAAGGACTAATATGGGGCAAGCGTTGGCAATGGATCTGTATTTTTCATGAAGATATATATCCAATTATGCATGCTTTGAGATTGCTTGAGCAAATAAGCAATAGGCTTTTTCACTCTTTGTTGAACTATGGACTCCAGAGCCAGATTGATGTAGTGATTAAGGCACTGATTTAAGGGTAGGGAAATGTAACTTCTAATTTTTCAGTTAGGCACAGAAGCCAGTTGGATGACCTTGGACTCTTACTATCTCTCACTTCCAAACCATTTTCAAACTCTGTGGCAAACCCAGGGAAGAACAAATCCCTTGTTATATCATGCATGGATGATTTTACCATTTGATCCAGTAATGCAGACCCTATTGCCAAGTGGGACAAATGTTTTCAAAACCAACAAAGAAGAACTAGGGCAAAATGCCAACTGTTTTTGAAGTTTCCTTCTCAGATTATGCCATTGTTTCCCCCTCCCCACTTCTTTTTTTTAGCGTATGGCACGTGTTAGCACCAGATCACGGAGGTGGCTGCCTGCCTCTGTCAAAAGGAATTTTTGGGGCGGTTTTATCTTTACCTGTGGGATTCCTGTAAGCAATCAGGGGAGGATCCTTTCTTGTCCCTACATGGTTTATTCTCTCCCGGGAATCGAGCCTCTGACCTCAGCAGTGCGCAGGCCCAGCATCTTACCACATGAGCCACTGTGGCCCCCTTGTTTCCCAATATACAAGCTATATAATTTTCCAGTAGTATGGAGAGTGAAGGATTATGCATGACTGGGATATTATTGGGGTTAATATCCAGTGTATTTGGAGGCCATCACATTGAAGAAGTCTGGATCAAATAAGAAGAATATGGGTAAATTTCGATGGCGATTCTCAGTCATCCAGTCATGGTTATCCCAAAAAACAACTGGACTTTCCTGTTTTTTACCTTTGAAAATGTTACTTCTCATCCAAGAAACTTCTAGAATTGAAGAAGCTTCTTGGATGAAAAGTGAAAGAAGAATATGGGTACTTTGCAGAAATTTTATTATGGTGGAAAAGCAAAATTGCAAAATAGGTATTGCAATTTGCATATGCTTTTATACATCAGTTTCACATTCTAGGTATATCTGCTTCAGTGTTTTTATATACACACTTATAGGATCATTTCTTCAAGAATACTAGTTAGAGGCTCTTCCATTCTTACCTGTAAAGCCAAATTAAACCTGGTATTTTGGATGCAGAATAGAGACTGTAGCACTGAGCCTTTAGAGCCCTTTTGAAACACTTGATGAATGTTCCATAAAGAGTAGCATTTTTGGCGTTATATTGATTTTATATAGCATCATAACTCTTGGACTTTCCTCAGTAGAAATCCTTTTTATAATGCAGCAGTGGCAACATAATACCTAACAAAGATAGTGTTAGCCTTCTTCATTCTCATCAGTTTGCTGGCTAAGTAATAACTTATATTGTCTTTACTGGTGATGGGGGAAAAATACTGATTTTTTGATTAATAGCCAGTGGCATGTATCTCCTGTTCTGCTTGCCCTTTTAAGATATAGATTTACAAATCAAGGGAATTTGTACCTTAAATGTTGTTATTATTAACATCATTGGTGTTGACAAAATCACCAAAATTACTTGTAACAGCTTACAACATGTGACAATATTTTTTACTGCCATCAAGCAACATCTGCCCACCACAAGTCTTTGGGAATATTTCGATTAGTGGATAAAAATACCAAATCCTATCTAAACATCAGGCTAACTGTGCGAAGAACCATAACATTTATTATAGCCACGTATTACAAAAAATGCTGGGTGGCTTTAAATTTTGCAATATCAAAAAAGAAGTCAGAATAATTATTCTGTTTGAAAATTATATAAATATCTACCTTATTCCAGAAATGAAAGATCATTACTGATGAAGACTGATGAATAATATTGTTTGGTTTGTATTTTTTTTATAAAAGTATTGTTTAGAAAGTCCTTTCTCAAGCTGAAATATTCTGTTTCCATTAACAATTTCTTTGGTTTGATTTTTAGTAGAATGCTGTCTCCCAGAATTCTCAGTAGGGATTCTAGAGTTGGAAATCTGGGAGCTGAAGTCCAATTAAAATAAAATAGATTCAAATGATATATTATTTTACTTAACTTTTTTTGCTCAAGAAACACAAATGAAGCACAATACACTTATAAAGGAAAGCAGACTCAGATTAAATAAAACCCTTGAATGTCTGTGAATGTTTATCTCTGTGATTATATATGTGGTTGAGATTTTAAAGATATTTTAACATTCATATTAAAATATCATATTCATACATTCATACCAATTGTTTTTGTCCATTTTTTCAGATGAAGGACAAGTCTTGTAGGACAGCATCACCATTATTTAAAATCAATCTGAATAAATACTTCAGTTTTAGATTTTCTTTGTTGTATTCATTCAGGGATAGGCAGCCAAAGATTGCATGTAACTGGTCTCTAACACAGGCCTGTACATTAAAATTTTCCCCTGAAATTCAGTTCAAAATGACTTATAGTGGCATAGAATAAGGATAGAAGTGGAAACAAGGACTCTGGGAGAAAAACTGTTTCCATTTCTGTCATTAAAACATCCATTCTATCACCTACCCTGCTTGAAATTGTGGTCCTGAAATTGGAAGATTTTGTTACTGAATTTTGATAGTACAATTTCAGGCCAATTTTGATTGGATTGGAGATTTAACAGGAAATGGGTTTTTTTTTTTCAAAGTAGAAGTTTCCCGTTCTTAACACCAAAAACACTAAAATATAAACCCAAAGCATATGGGTCTCTTCCTTGCTGTAACTATCCAGGGAAATCATCTATGCCTCTCCGGTTAGTTAGAGGATTGAATTGTGACTCTGATTACTAAGAAAGTGGTCCACATCTGTGTTCCTCTTTCAACTAAAACAATTTCCTCACTTTTGAATACAACTAATCCAATAAAAGACATACTTGATTTTTTTTCAAGTTTTGCAATAAAATTTGGATTATAAATAAACGTTTTGCAGTAAATAAGAAACTGAATCGATTTGTGATGTCACATCCATGTAAATGTCTTGCAAAATAGCGCAAGTAACCACAAATATTATTCAGTGCCCAAGACTATCATGTGATCTAGAGTGCTGGCAGCATGTACATTATGAATTGAACCATAAAGAATGATTGAATATTGCCACCAATTATAATAGTAATAGTTTGCTTAAAACCATACTAACATGGTGTAGAAAGAATATACAGCATAGTGCCAACGGTGGATTTTCTTCATCAGTTCTTACTGAAATAAATTTAAAGGAAATGCTATGCCCCACAGATTTCTGATGAAATTCATTGAGTTCAGGTTCTAAATTTCTCCCTGGAGCTTTTAAATATTTTTGTGCGTAATAACTTGAATGGTTCCTGATATATGAATAGTTCTTTCAGTTAAAGAAATCTGTAACTCTGGCTTTTCCATGATTCTCATAGGACAAGAAACTTCTTTATTGGTAAATCTTTATTTTGAAATTAATATTACATTTGATGCCTCTCTGCATTGCCAGTATCTCCTGTCCATTACATTAGTCCAAATACTGGCTGCTCATCCCTAAGTTATTCATTCTGTACCATGTAACAATTGTTCGCTTAACAATTGAAGCATTGAGAAACATTGCTTTTCATATGAAACAAAGAGACAGAAAAGGGCTAAGAAACCTTCTAAAGTCTTCTGTAGTGGAAGACATCAGGAATGGGTTTTCTCTATCCTGGTAGTCCTGATTGTTTATTCACTCACTATCTTTTTACCCTATAGTGGGTTAACTTTTGATCCACACATATCGGTACCTATCACATAAGATGCAATGATAAAATATGGTTAGCCCATAACTCACAGCCAGCAGTGAGTTCTGTTACTTGAGTAGGGATTTGATAAGATGTTGGGCTTGTCAAATGGGATGTTGGCAGTTTGAGCACTGCACGGAAGCACTGCACAATGAGGTGAGCACCCTTTCTTGTCCCAGCTCTTGCTAACCTAGCAGTTTTAAAGCATTCAAATGCATGCTGTATATAAATAGGTATCATTTCAGTGGGAAGTTAATAATGTTCCTTGTGCCTCAGTGTATTGTCATGCTGGCCACATGATCAATGTCTTTGGACAATGCTTTTTCCCTCAGCTAAGAAGTGGACATGACCACCACCACCCATGTCAGACCCGACTTTACAGGAGAAAGCTTTACCTTAAAAAAAAAATCTCCCCAATTCAAGTTCAACACTGTTGCCACAATGCTGTGGGGGTCCTTGGTGCTCCTTGAGCTTTGTTATTTTTTACAGATGTTTCATTACCAAGTCAGTAACATCATCATGTCAGAAGGGAATAGGATTAGCTTTCATTTTATATACTAATATATACTATACCTGTCATTGTTGGTTGTCCTTTGTTTATGTTGTTGTTACCACAATACTATAGTCACATGCCCTCCCAGAGTCAAATGCTTGGTGGTTCCTTGCCATGAGTTTTAATCATGAGGTTTAATTTATCTGGACTTTTCAACTTAGGAAAAATCATTCGTTTATGTGCTCACTGCTTTAGTCTGAACTTAGTTGTTTTGTCTGTCATCTATTCTTAATAACAACGAAGCATTTTATGGTAAAGGGGATATAAGATAAGACATTTGTATATAAAACATATCTTAAAATGTCCCAATCTAATCTGCAACAAACATGATTCTGAAGACTCTTTAAGGAATCATGATCAAAAAAGTTATTGTAGACAATATTCCTTGAAATATAATTTAAAAAAGATTGACAGGCTGAAAAGTAGACTAACTTCATTATCATGACATTCTTACTAATCTGTAATATAATTAGGATATTGGCAGAGAAAAATTGTCTTTCTTCTTCCTCATTCAAACCATGTATGTTTGCATAAAGTAGTGATTCCCAAAGTGGGCTGTACCGCCCCTTGGGGGGGGGGAATGCCTTAGGGGACACTAAGAGGCAAGGGGGCTGGCAGGGGGGCGCGAAGAGACAGCAGGGGCATTTGAGGTGCCAGCCCTGCAGATTCACCCATTGACTAGCATGGCTCAAGAGCTGGCGCATCCAGTGCGGAAGCAGTGGCATGTTACGTGCCACCATGGCTGCGTTCAACGCACTGCCCCTCTGCTGGCTCCCTTGAGGATGCTGAGAGGCAGCAGGGGGGCGTTTGAGGTGCTGGCCCTTCAGGTTTACCCATTGACTAGCACCGCTCCAGAGCCAGTACCTCTAATGTGGAAGCAGTGGCACGTTATGTGCTGCTATGTTCAACACGCTGCCCCCCTGCCACATCTTAGCGTTTCCAAGGTGGCTGGCAGAGAGCCGCTAAGAGGCAGCAGGGGGGCATTCGAGGTGCCAGCCAACTCTGCAGGTTCACTCATTGAGGAGCCAGCTCCGGAGTTGATGTTTACCGACATGCCTGCAGGGGCGGTGCCTCAAATGCAGCAGCAGTGGCATGGCTTTGCTTTACTTTTCCAATGTTACACCGCTGCCTGCCCTGGGCTTCCTCAACCATATCCTGTACTGGCTCCAGGAAGCAGGGAACAGTACCGTCTTCTATGACAAAAGTGCCCTGGGGGTGTGTGCTTGGGAGGCTAACACAAATCCTACCTACCTACCTATCAATATATCTACCTACCTACACCTCCCTATCAATATATCTACCTACCTACCTCTCTGTCTCTGTATCCATCCATCCATCCATGTTTGAAGCGCCAGCTCCGCAGGAACATCAGGAAAGCAGAGGAAAGCCAGTCTGGGAGAGAGGCAGAGAGAGAGGGAGGGAGGGAGGGAGAGGGAGAGAGATCTGATACATCAGATTGAAATGAAGCCTAGTTTAGGCTGAGGCTCTTTTCCACATTGAAATATCTTTGCCAGAACATTGAAACATCTTTGGCTTCTATGAAAGTTTTGTGGACGAAACATGGTCAAGACTATCAGGAAGCTCTCAAATTTTGTTGAGGCTTTAAACAGGATCCATTGGACCAGACCTCCACCCTAAAAAATTACTTTTCCCCAATGAATTATAGTGCCAATTCTGAAGAAGGCAAAACCAAATGTACTGGTAAATTACAAGGAGAACACACATACACACATTCCCTTCTAACCCTGCTGGAGCAGGAGATTGAACTAGAATAGATATCTCATCTTTCTCCTCCCTCCCTCCTTTATTTCTTTTTCTTTCTGTCCCTTCCATTCCCCCTCTTTATTTGTCCCTTTTAATTTCTTTCCCTTTTCTCTTTCTTTTCTTCCTTCTCTCTTTCTCTCTCTCTCTCTTTCTCTCCCTCAGACTCACCCTATTGACTTGGTGCACGACTCTGCTCGGACTTGCTTGGGCAGGTCCCTCCAGTGCAGCAGGCTCAATGGGGTGGACCTACAGGGTCAACACCTAGAACGCGGCAGTGGTGGCATGTTTGAAAAGTCGAACAAGGCCAAAGGTTGGTAATTTTTGCTGCAAAGAATCACAAAAGCAATGCAATTCAGCAACATAAAATAAAGAAATAAAAATAAAACAAATCAACAAGAATCAGCAAAACATCTCTGATTAGATTTTATTCACTACTAGAATCTAATCAGAGATGCTTTGCTGATTCTAGTCCAATGACCTGCTCCAGCAGGGCTGGAAGGGATTCTGTGTGTGTATATGGCTGTCAAAACTCCAAAAACAGGTCAAGTAGCTCTTGCTAAACAACCGGCCATTAAGTGAGGACAGTCACCAAACCATGTCCACCTAGTCACATGCCCACCAAACCACACCTACCCAGTCATGTGACCAGCAAGCCATGCCCACCCAGTCATGTGACCAGCAAGCCACATCCATCCAGTCACATGACCAGCAAGCTACACTCTCAAATTAAGCCATGCCCACAGAAATTTGAATCCCACCCCTGGGTGGGGGGCACCAAGGATGCAGTGGACTGAAAAAGTTTGGGAGCCACTGGTGAGCCACCTTTGACTGGGTTTTTTTCACATTCCATCATAAATACCTGATAATTACCAGAATGCAAGACTTAGCATTTAAGATAATTGTTTTGGAAGCTGCTTATTAGTTCATATTCCCATTTTAAAAATCACTGATATATTTTTTTACAGATTTTGTTGTTGTTATAATAACATTATAATAGCTTATAATGTTATAAGCTATTGATAACTACTTGTATGCAGGTTGCCTGGAATCGATGTAGGGTGGGATTAAGCAAACCCTACTTCTTCCTGAAATAGTTTTAATTACATTTCAATTGACCTAACAAAAAAGTAATCTAATGATAGTTATTGAGCATATTTTTTCCTGATAGTGGTCAGTGGAGAGAAGATACGATCTGCTGCATGATGTCTGCTTTTTATAATAGCTCACAAGCCTTGTTTCTTTGTTAACTTTTCTTTGTGATTTGAAATGGTTGGTTGTGTGCCAATTTTATATTGCTTCTGTTCTTTTTATTCTTGCATTTTGCTATTACAGGAGGTTTTTGTAAACCATCTTGCTATCAAATGATGCATTCAAAATACAAAGATTTCCAGTAAACACAGTACCTTCCATTATCACTGGAAAAATTCAGTATTGTGTTCTAATTTTAGCAAAATAAGAGATTCTCTGTTTGACAGGATTGTGTATCCCAAGTTGCTAAGAGCACACATATATTTCATTGTTCCTTTGGTCATATGGCAGCTTGATCATATGGTAGCATATCAACACATATGACTTGAAGCCTCTCTTGTGATAGAATGCTTTGTCCACAAACTCATTTTCTGCTATGCAAAAGATATTTCCTGTGAGTTTAAATATTACAATTAAAGACTATGTATTAGCTCACGTTCATCTATGTTGATTTGGAATATCAAAGAAGGTTGTTTATTTAACTCAGTGTTGGTAACATTTAGTGTCCAAGATGCATTAAGTTTTGCTTTAGTTTTGCTCTTGTGTTTGAAATGAGAGATATACACAAGAAATCTGGAAGTTGAGTAATAGCAATTGGACTTCCCTCTCCCTTCCCCCTCCTCTTCCCTTTTTTTCCCTTTGTTTGAAACATGTCCCTGCTTGTCCAAGTAGCTTCTAGGCAATTCTACCTGGATGAGTGAGAATCTTCATTGACATACACAATAGAAGGTTCATCTGGAGGCTCTCATATTCATGCATCTCTGAGTTCTAGATATAATTTGACTTGAATACTTTTTCTTTTTTAAATAATTTGTTATTTCTTAACTTTTTAAATATATTTTTTTCCTTAAAGTATAGCACATTACATAAATTATTGGCAATAACATACATTTGGATTTAACAGTCTCTTGGGAATAATGGATTCCCGCACCAGTCTAATAAATACCACTTTATTGGTTTCTTGATCCACTGTAGAATAGTAGTAATGGCATGGATACAGGGGTGGTAATGCACAGTTGATGAGAAAGGGCGTTGGTACTTACCTGATACGCCTGTTCTTGGTGAGCTGTGATGAGCATCCAGAGAGTGGGAGGTGCTTAGTCTCTGCTTGGATAGGCTGGGCTTAATTAGTAGGATGCGATTGCTCTTCCCTGACTCCTCCTTAGCATCCCCCAGTTTTGGCGAAGACAAGGTGATGCAACCCCGCCCTCTCTATTGTCATATCTTTCTTTGTTGCGTATATCCAGATTTATCATTGGCTGGAACAGGACCCCACCAGACAGATATTGGATGGGGTTGGATGCTCATCACAGCTCACCAAGAACGGGCATATCAGGTAAGTACCAATGCCCTTTCTCCATTGAGCTGCTCCGAGCATCCACAGAGTGGGACATACCAAAGCTTGGCTTGTCCTACGGGAGGATCTCTGTCTGGGTTGGAGCTCCCTCACAGTCTGAGTGGACTCATTGTAACACCCTCCTACCAAATGAGGCTTCAGCAGAAGCAAATACATCAATTTTGTAATGTCTAATGAAAGGTGATGGGGAGACCCATGTTGCCACTCTACAGATTTCTGTTATAGGAGCTTGCGTTGCCCAGGCTGCTAAAGTTGCTGCGCTCCTTGTTGAATGCGCCATGATGCTTCTAGGCATAGGTATTGATTAAGTCTCATACGTCTTGGCTATCATGGTCTTCAGCCATCTGCCTATAGTTGAAGGAGATACCTTCTGTCCCTGAGTAGTTGGCTGAAAAGATACAAAAAGGGCTTCTGTCTTCCTGAAAGGAGCCATTCGATGTGGGTACATAGGGAGAGCTCTGCGGACATCAAGTCGGTGCCATTGATGCTCTAGACTCTGAGAAGGTCTGGGGCAAAAGTTTGGGAGGATCAGTTCTTGTGTCCTGAGGAAGATCGAATTGACTTTTGGTGTGAACATGGGGTCTGGTTGAAGAACCACTCTGTCAGCATGGAAGATATAGAGGCCCTTTCGAGCCGGTAAGGCTGCTATTTCAGAGATATATCATGCTGATGTTATAGCTACGAGGAACACTACCTTGTATGTAAGAAAATGGAGACCAGTAGTTTTCAGAGGTTCAAATGGACTCTTAGTGCTGTTAGTCCCTTATTAACATCCCAGATGGGGTAACGATGTATCATTGGTGGACATAAATTTGTGGTGCCTCTAAGAAAACTTTTTTCATGGGTGGTGAGAGATGGATATTAGACCTTCCCAGATCACCACTGAGGCAATAGCTACCACCTGTCATCTTAAGGTATTTGGAGAGAGTCCCCTGTCTAGACCATCTTGAAGAAATTCTAAAACTTGTGCCACTGATGGCAAAAATGGATCCACCTTGGATTTGGTGCACCATCTATAAAAGATAGTCCATGTGGCATTATATATATGATTCATAGAAGGACGCCGAGCTGCTTGAATGGTGTTGATCACTCTGGTCAAGAAATTCTCCTTACTTAGATGTCTCAGCTCAACCTCCAAGCGGCTAATTGTAACCAATGAGGGTCCAGGTTTTGGATTGGTCCCTGGTGAGCTGAATTTTGTGCGGTGGAATTTCCCATGGTTCTTCTATGGACAGGCCCCTGAGATCCACAAACCATGGCCTCCTGGGCCAGTGTGGTGCCACCAAAAACAGTCTGCTTTCTCATCTAGCAGCTTCTGGATCACCTTGGGTATCAATGGGAGAGTTGGGAAGGCGGAGAGGAGTCCCTGGGGCCACTGGCAATGGAGGACATTGATGTTCTCTACCCCCTGAGATGGGTATCTTGAAATGAATCTGGGAAGCTGCGAGTTTAGGGGAGAAGCGAACAGATCTATAACTGGCAGACTGAACCTCTGAATCAACTCCTGAAACAGATCCGGGTGCAGGGGCCACTCTGATTGATCGACTGTGGCCCTGCTCAGCCAGTCTGCCTGTGTGTTTGTCAGTCCTGAAATGTGTTCCGCTGTGATGGAGCCCAAGTTCCTTTCCGCCCAATGACACAGTCTCTCTGCTTCCCCCATGTTGTTTTGAGTGTGTTCCGCCTTGTCTGTTGATGTGTGCTTTTGTTGTGACATCTGTAAGTATTGAATGTAGGTATTTCTCATTCGAATATGAGGAAGGAAACTGTGAAGGGCCAGATGGACTGCCCTGAGCTCCAACCAGTTCATGCTGTTCAATCATTCTGCTGCTGACCAACGTCCTTACGCCGAGAGAGACTGGAAGTGTGCTCCCCCTCCAAACAGGCTGGCATCTGTGGTGATGGTGAGTCTGTGGGGCTCCTTCAGTGGACAACCTTTGTTGATGATCGGAACGGTCCACCAGTGTAGAGAGAGTAGGACCTTTGTTGGGACAACTACTCAGATCTTGGTAGGGAAGCAAAAACCATTGGAGTGATCTAGCATGGAACCGGGCCCAAGGAATAATAGAAATACAGGAAATCATTTTGACAAATCAGCCAGAGGAACCCCTTTTTAGGGTTCTGATAGTTTGAACTAAGTTCTTGATGCTCTCTTGCCTCTTAGGGGATAGAAACACTCATCCCTGAACAGTGTCTATTATCGAACCCAGATAAGATAAGCGAGTTGAGGGGACAAATGGCTCTATGCCCAATTAATGGAGAAACCATGTTGTTGAAGGGTTCGCAATGTAATTTGCGTATCCAATTCTGCTTATCTGGGTGAGGAAGATAATATTAAAATGTCATCCAGGTAGCATTGGAGTTTGACAGAAATGCCCCGAAGGTAGGCGACTAGGGCCGCCAGAACCTTTGTAAAAGTCCTTGGGGCAGATGACAACCCAAAGGGCAGGGCGACATATTCAAAATGTTGATTGTTATAGCAGAATCTTAGAAATTTGAAGTGAGAAGGTTTAATTGGTATGTGTAAGCAGGCCTCTGTCAGATTGATGGAAGATAAAAAAAATCACCCTCCCTTATGCCAAGCAGGATGGATTGCAATGTACTCATTTTAAATTTGCAATAGACTAGAGTACGGTTGAGTCATTTAAATCTAGTATTGCCCTCCATCCCCCCGAATTCTTAGGGATTACAAAAAGAAGAGAGTAGAATCCCTGGCCTTGCTGATCCCGGGCTACTGGTTAGATGGCCTTAATTTCCAGTAAGTGAATGATTGCTGTCTCCATCAGGCTCCTTTTAATTGGGTCCCTGGAGAGAGGACATTGCATAAAAAAGTTCGGGGGTGTGGAATGAAATTCTAGAGCTAGGCCAAATCTAACAGTGTCATGAACCCAGGAATCCGATGTAAAGGAGTCCCAACGGTCTGCAAAGAATCTTAATCATCCCCCAATTGGAGCAAGTTTCCCACAATTATCTTGGACAACGGAAACCTCTGTTTTCCTCTAAAAAGTCTCTTCCCCCTCTTCCCTTCGAGGTCTGTCAATGAATTCTGGTCTATTGGACTATTGGGCGCCCCACACCCTGATGCCCTCTGAAATCTAGTAGAGAATGGACCTTGATAATAGGGACAAAAGGAACCTCTCCGAAAGGGCTGGTAAGTCCTGGTGTCTGAACGATGGAGGAGGGATTGGAGAATCTTCTTGCTTCTAGTCTCAATTAGCAGCAGATCTAAGGCAGCACCAAACAATTTATCACCCAAAATTGGGGAAGAAGCTTCCATTTGTGTTTGAAATCGGCTTTCCAAAGTCTAAGCCAAAACAATTGTCAGGCTGTAATTTGCGATGCCATGGCTCAAGCTGAAAATTTGACCGAATTAAATGTAGCATCCACAGAGAACTCTGCAGCTGCAATTATTTTGGTGATGTCCTGATGCGCCCTAATGTTAGAATTTGGTGTCCCTCAGGTGATGAGCCATCTGAGGCAGGTACTAGTAGAGGACACTGCTGTTGCCGCCCTTTTGGTCCATGCATCAGATTGATGTGCCTTCCTGAGAGCGATCTCGGCTTTCTTCTCCTCCTGTTTAAGAGCATCCTCTGCCTCAGTGGGAATAGTGAAGGAAGATGCCAAAGCCACTACAGGGTTATCTACTTCGCGGGTACTCAGGGAATCGGAAAAGTCTGAAGCTAAATTAAAGAATTTTTTTATCAAAGCTTGTGGGGGATGGGTACATTGCTGCCAAGGTCCACTGTTTCTGGATCAGATCTGAAAACATTTGTGGAACTGGAATAACCTCGACCTCGTTAATGGGTTGAGAGAAAATTAGATCTTCCAATTGCTCTTGAGATTCTTGTTGTTGGGCAGAGGGGGACTTATCGAGACGAGCTGTGGTTTTTGTCTTAAATAGGAGTGATTTGAAAAGTTGTGGGCGAAATAGACCCATAAAAGTAGGTTGGTCATGCTTGATATTCTCGTCATCTGACATGCCTCTTTCTGAGGGCTCTGCCTCCAAGGGGGCTTCACTATCGTGAAGTGAGACTGCATCTACTTGTTCCATTTGATCCTCTCCATATATATACATGGCATTCAGCTTTGTTCGGATATTTTCCAACGTCATTATAGTTGTGCTTTTAAAGTTGTGGCAACGTCTTGGCAGAATCTCATCTGCCATCATCAGGCACACAGATGACACACAGACAAACACAATACAGAAGCCTGACGATGGCAGATGAGATTCTGCCAAAACATTGCTATAACTTTAAAAGCACAACTATAACGATGTGGGAAAATACCCGAACAAAGCTGAACACCATATATGTAAGTACCACAAAAACTTAAGAAAACAAATATATATATATTTTATATATATATATTCTTAAGGACTTCATATATGCTTTGGTTTTCCAGGTCAATTTTATCTTTGGGGTTTCTTAGGATGGCTGCTATTTTTCTGTCTGTTTTGAAGGCAGTTTTGATGTGATGCCTGTGTAGTATACTGATTTTGTCTGTAGTACCTCTTATGTTGGGCAGGATAGCTGTTCCATAGGTCTGTTCATCTTCTAGGTCTCCATTATGTCTCAGTGTGTTCTTGTGGATCAAGCCGGTGATTTTGCTTTTGTGGAAGCCGTTAGCTGTCAGTACTTTAGTCAGGGTGCATAGTTCAGTCTTTATGTATGTCTTGTCTGCCAGGCGTTTGGTCCTGGCGATTAGTGTTTTGGACAAAGAGTTTATCTGTGCTGGGTGATGGTGGGATTGGGCACTGAGGTAGTAGTTGGTGTGTGTTTTCTTTTGGTATATGGTGTGTCCTAGTTACCTTAATGGAATAAAGCCTCTCAACAGTAGGCAGGGAAAAATACCAGCAAAGACCCCATGATGTAATATGGTATTGGCCCTGTGGCCTGGGAAGTGTGCACTTAAAATGGCGGACAGTCCCGGATTAAAGTGGCACAGGTGTATTTTTGGCGCCTAAAACAGCAATACCTCACCGCCCAACTAATTACTAAATGGCTATCCTGCGATGAGGGGCGGATAGGGGAGAATCAGGACTCTAACGCCCCCACCCCTGCTTTTTCTTTGGGGAAGAATTGCCGCTGGCAAAGTTTGAGAGAAAACACGCTCTTTGTTAAATGGCACGAAAGCTTGGAAAGGCAATGGCAAGGGAGGAGGCACAGGGAAAGTGAATCGAAGGAAGGGAAAGCTTCGTACTTTGAAAAAGGCATGATTTCCGAATTAGAGTGGCAGGGATCTAAGCCTCTGCCCTTATGGGCGCAAATGCAGCCGGAATGCGGTGGTGATCTGCGATCGTTCTGACTGCTTCTCTCTAACTGCAGTCAGATCTGCTGAGGAAAATTTGAAGAAAAAATTTTGAGAAGCCAATCTGAAAGTGAAGAATCTATTCACCTCAATTTGTTCCTGCTCTGACCAAGGAAAGCTGCCTATCGAATCAAAGGCTGAGCTAAAACTGGGGGATGCTAGGGAGGAGCCAGGAAGGAGCAACAACATCCCACTAATTAAGCTCAAGCAGAGACTAAGCACCTCCCACTCTCTGGATGCTCAGAGCAGCTCAATGGAGAATAGCATCATAGTTTATAACACAAGCCCTGCCCCATCATTAACATTATGCACGTTGCAAAAAAAGGCAGAGCCTATATCATAATGGTGCTATGCTTCTTTTGTCATATTGATGAAAACACTGACTCCTGTAGATAACTGATTTGTGGATCAAGCAGTAGAGATTTGGTTGTTCCTGAATAATCAATACGGTTAATTAGCATGGTTTAAGTTAAGAATTTAACATGTCCTTATCCTCTCTCAGTCAGTTCTCTGCTATCCTGTCTGAGCATGTACAAAGATGTGAATAGGAGGTTGCTAATACTTGTATCCTGGAAAGATAGGCATTTTTGAAATGAGTACAGGAAGAGGATTTTATTCATTTATTTAATCTCTTACACGCAGAGTAATTGCAGGAGAACTGAACTGCAAGAACTGCATATGGAATAATTTCCCAATTTATTCATTCAGGTGCTATGCTTCTGTTAGCTCCAGCAAAATTAACTCCCCATAGATAGGAAGGAATGCACTAGCCTCTGACAATAGATAGAGGAAGTGCTTGGAGAAGAACTGTACTTCAAGAACAGTTTTCCATTTTAAGTAATCATTATCATTGCCTTCAATAAATGAGCAACTTTTTTGTTTTCATTCAGTTTGGTTAAATAGGACAAAAGGCTAAAAATATTTGCATTAGTAAATGAAATAAATGGGAATTGTTTATGAAAAGAGGTCATTAGATCAATACATTGGTATAAAAGTTGATAAATAGTTTCACAGCTTTTCATAATCCTCATACTTATGCTAGTTATATCCTTTTGGGGTGGAATCAGGAGGGATTGAATGTGTCTTTCTCACTTCACCATTGCACGGCTGTAATTCACTATTCATAAGTGGCAGCTGGTTCACAGTACAGCAGCCCAAGTAATTATGGGTGAACCACAGTTAACCATGTATCACTTCTACTCCAATAGATGTTGTGCAAGGGTGTCAAACTCAAGGTCTGCGGGCCTGGTCCAGCCTGTGGAGTGTTTAGATCTAGCCTGCAGGGCTGCCCTGGAAACAGAGAAGGACCACTCCATGGTGCCTCTGCCAGCAGGTGGCCCTTCCAAGTTCCATTTTCTCTGGCAGAGGATGGCAGGAGCCAATGCAGCTGAAAACAGAGCTTGGGAGCCCATTTTTGTTGGCAGAGCACTCGGGCCTCACAGGCACCCCTGACACGAGTGACATTGATTGGTCATGCCCACCCTGGCCCGGTCTACCCCGGCTCCCTGAGGTCCAACACAACCCGAATGCGGCCCTCAATGAAATCGAGTTTCCCTGATGTAGTGGCTACCAGTTAGTTTCTGTATGCGATTCAGAATATTGGTTGTCACCTTTAAAGATAGGACCTGGGTGCTTTTGAGTGTGCCCATTCCAAATCAAATCTGTCCATCCTGCAAGATGAGAGAGAGAGAAGGGCTTGCTGAGGCTCTTGTTTGTTAAGTTTTCTCAGTGATGCCCTCCCCATCGCCTCCCACTTCTGGGAGCCTCTGAACATCTGGATCATGTTCTTCCTTGACAAACTTTCACAGGATGGCAAAACATAGCTCTTTGAGAGACCATTTACCAGACATTGAAGATTAATCTGCTCCTAGCTTGTGGTACATTAACTCAGTGCTGTGTGGTAAGAAAATCCTCATTTAAATATTTAAAAAAGCAGTTGGGGATAGATGCATCAAAATATACCACATATTGGAATGCACTAGAACAGTATTTCTCAAAATCCTGTGAGTTGCCCACACAGCTAAAAGTTGCTGAGGTTGAGAAACAACTGTACTACTGAACTGCCAAGGAAATGTCAGGAACTCCCCTCCTTAGTGAAACAAGGGTACAAATTATACACGTTTGCTTTGTTAGGATTTAGAAAGATAAATAAAACCTTGTAAATCTCTCTCTGATTTACAATGTGACCCGAAACATCAGAAATGTAGATAAACTATTAGAATTGACCTCCCAATGGCTGTTTTTTTTACTTGACTAGAATTCCGTTCTATTAGATATTGTCAACACGTTCAAATAAATGGTAGTGTTTATTACATCCGCATCTTTTCACACAATTCCATTCACACTCTGAAGGAAGGACAGCTGCCTGGTTTCTGTTATCTGTCGCCAGTCCAGGGTCACAGCCTGAGCTGCACACTTTTTAATATTGAAGCTAACATAGCGTATGGCCCGTTTCTAAGGCATAAATGAATGTATGCCTGAACAGATGAACTGAACCTCCACAGGTGTTGGCAAAGGATGTAGTTTGGGCAGAATGAGGACAGTAGTGTTATGTTATGCCAACTCAGTGCAAGTTCCACCTGTTTTGCATGTGTGTCATGATGTCATATGCTTATACGAAAGTGGTAGAGCTTTATTGCTTTGACAGTTATGTGATATTGTATTGATTTGTCTTTGTCAATTTTTTTAAAAAAACCTCTATGTTGGTAGATTAGTTGCACAGTCTCTGTGGTAATTGAATAAAATAAATGAATAAATTAAAAAAAGCCAGTAAGCACAATCAGAAAGCACAATTATTCAGATGTTTAGTCCAATATACCTGGAACATGCCAAGTTGGAAATCGCTGCATTATATCAAAGCGAGTTGCAAGATTCTAATTATTGTAACAGTTCTGACTTGCCTTTATTAAAATAAAGAACGTATCTATTTATTCCTCTAAAGTGAGAAGTTGAAATGGCATGCATGATTTGAAAGAAATAACTTAAGAAATAGAATTTTTGCCAAGTTGTGAAGCTCTTCTAGGGAGTTAACCTCAGTTGAATTCCAGGTTTGTAAATGAAAATGTTTCTGGGAATGTGGTCGAGACCTGAGTGTTTTTCTTTCATGTAGACATTTGGACAAGCCTGCAGCAACATGAATTAGCAGCTCTGATTATATATCATAAAGTGTGGGAAACTGCGGTTCCTAGGGCAGAAAATAATAATAATTGTTGAACATTTTGTTGCTTGATTCTGTCTGTATGAACAAAGAGAAATCTGCAATTTAAATACTTAACATTTGGGACTCCCCCCCCCCACCAAAAAAAACAAAAGACTGACTGATTAAAACATCTCAAATCCTTATGTACAGTGCCAGTATTAAGAATATAGCACTTTAAGAAAATCCATCATGGATTATTAGACCATTTAGTCTAATCCTCCAATGGGGATTCCAATAGAGAGTAAAAATATAAAAGCAATAATTTCTCCTGCTGTTCTTTCAGTCAATCTCTCATTCTTAGTGTCTAGCCTAGCAGCACTGAGAGTTGCTGCCCTGAGTCTATGGTCCCCCTTTTGCACCTCTTGGCTACCAATTCTTATTCTTTGGTATCATACCAAAAATGAAATAGCACAATATTATTGTCTTCATGTCTAGTATGAACTTGCTATAATGTCTAGATCAGAGGTGTCAAACTCAGTTTCATTGAGGGCTGCATAAGAGTGATATTTGACCCATGGGGGAAGGCGTGGCTAGCTCGATGTCACTCATGTCTTGGTGCCTGTGGTGGCCTGAACAATCTGCCAGCAAAAAAAGTCTCCCAAGCTTTTTCGGCTGCGATGGCCTCCTCTGACCTTCTGCCAGTGAAAATGGAGCTTGGGAGAGCTGCATGCGGCCCTCGTGAGGTCAGTTTTCAGTTGCGACCGTCTCCTGCAATTCTGCTAGAGAAAACAGAGCTTGTGTGGACCAGTCCTTTGTTGTTTCCAGGGTGGCTCTGTGGGCCAGATCTAAGTACTCCACAGGCCGGATCCAGCCCATGGGCCTCTAGTTTGACACCCCTGATCTAGATGGTTCTTTGAGTCTTGATTTGTGATGATGTGGCCATGTATAGTTGTACCATTGTCTTTGCAATAGAATGAAAGTGGCTTAATACTGTTGTTTTTTCCCCCAGGATATTTTTTTACCACTAGTTCAACCTACAGCCAGGAGTTTGATGTTAGTTTCTGCTGAAGTGCTAAATGAGACAAGTCTTAGTATAACTTTTTGAGATAAGCCAAAATCAATTTCCTGGAGCTATCTAGCTGGTTATTTGAGAATGCAGATACTGCTGCCTTTATTAATTGGGGATTATAGGAATTACAGCTCCACACATTGCAAGGACATCAAGTTTGAGAAGGTTGCTGTAGTTTGACCTTGCAAGACAATAAATATTAATGCAAGCTCATTCATAAAACATTTACTATATGTGTTTAACTCCCAGTGTATAACTTTGCTGGAAAATGAGCATGGTCTATATTAGTAAGCAAGTGATGGTAGCTTCTCAGTGTAAGGGAGCTCTTTCTCTGGTAGACAAGTAGACTTTGAAGTCATAGAACAGCAATATTTCAAATGAAACCTGCAGAGAACATAGATCATGGGGCTGGAAGAAATCTTAGAAGTCTGCTAGTCCAACCTCTTGCTCAAGGCAGAAGACCGTATACCATCCTGGTCAAATTGTTATCCAGTGTATTTTTCAAAACTTTCAGGGATGGAGCATCCACAACTGCAGGAGGCAAGCCATTCCATTGATTAATTGTTCTCACCGTCAGAAAATTTCTCCTTACTTTTAAGTTGTATATACATTAAGAGGTTTTACACTATTTTATATTATGCTACATAGCAAAATACAGAAGTGACTACTGGCCTAAATATTATTTGATTATGTAAGATGTTGCACATCTGAACATATTTATGGGATGTTGGAAGTAGCTTTACAGAACTGTAAATATTGGGTTATTTTTTAATCATTCTAAGAATTTTTTAGCCTTAAATTGAATGGATTATTTAGCTCAGTGTGTCTGTGCAACCATTATATGACAAGGTCGATTACAATTTGCTAAGCAACCTAGCAGAGAGAATGAGGCATTCTTGTTTCCTGTCGTCAGCCATGTCAACATTGGCAGATTTATCCTGGAGTCATAGAACTATGACTTTGAGATCACTACAATAGCTCCTGCTTTATAGCTTACACAGCAATTAACATTACCCCTTTTATGATCACATTATGATGCTGATACTTGATGTACAGAGTATAATACAGAGAGTGATGTGTGAATAAAAGTTTTAATTAAAAAAATACTCAATAGCAAAACAAGACAGTCAATATATTTTCTCTGACAGATAATTCAGTCTTCCGTAACCTGTTTTTATCCTACATAATTCTGTTGTTAGACTACATAATTCCCTATAGGATAACCATAGTTGTTTGGTTTTTGGAAGTTGTATCCATTTCTCCAGGTTGGGTTAGCTTGGTTTATCAATAGATAATGAGGTGGCTGACATTAGGAAATCCTACCACTGCTTGAAAAGGGCTGGACCTAGCATCGAGGTACTAATTATAGTAGCATAAGAACAGGCACTAAGCACCAGGTCTATAGAAGCAGAGGGGCATAATAAACAGGACCTGAGGGGCATGCAGTGCAGAGAGTTCTCAGAAACAGTCCAACACATAGTGGCAAGGTGTAAGGTGCAGGCTGGAGCAGAATACACTGAACAACATGACCAAGTAGCCAGTATTATATATAGGAACGTCTGGATAGTGTATGGGCTAAATTCTTCCAAATCCAAATGGGAGATTCCACAGAAGGAATAACAGGGTTAAGATCCTGAGGGACTTCCAGATCCAGATGGATATGCAGGTTCTGACCCATCAACCAGATATTATGGTAGTTGTCTAGGTCCAGATGACAGCACTGGTGATAGATGTAATGGTGCCAAGTGACAGCAACATCAAGAGAAAGAATATGAGAAGCTGGAGAAGTATCAGGGTGTGAAGAAAAAACCAGAGGAGGTGTGGAAAGTAAAGGCCAAAGTGATCCCAGTGGTGGTAGGAGCAATTGGGGTTGTGACTCATAAGCAGGGAGAATGGCTCCAACAGAGCCTAGGAACAGCATCAGAGCTCTCTATCCAGAAGAGTGCAGTGCTAGAAAGAGCTAAAATCCTGCACAGAATCCTCAAAGTCCCAAGCCCCTGGTAGAAAACCCAAAATTGGGGACAACACAAACTATCCGGGGGTAAGAAGTAAATTTATATAAAAAATACACAATCAAAGATATGTACACACTTAGTTATGTGTTGGTTTCTGTAGGTTTAATTTAAAAGAAACAAAACTATCTTAATATTTGTTTATTTTTTTAATGGTATGAATGCTGAATAGCAATGCCCTGGTTTGCAGTGGATTGGAACAATTTATGTAACTAATTAAAATAATTACAAGTGACATAAGATGACCATCCTTCCCCATTCATCCCAAAGTAGTAAATATTCTTCAAATTCAGTTCAACCCCTGGCATCTACACAGACACATCTGTATGATTTTCTTGACTACAATACAGAACTATTTGCAGCTCCTTCTGAGATTTTATTTAAGCATTCCAAACTAGCCTAAGAGCTTTGGAGTTTCTTGATCTCTTATTCAGACACTATTCAGGACCTGCTATTTAGATTAAAATAGCCAAGGTCAGGTAAAAATGACTTTGACATCCAGCTACTATAATTGGGAATTATCTGAATTTGATTTGGTACTTCTAAATGTGGATTAATACCATCCTGTATTACTAACCATTTTCTTCATATACATGCATATCTCCCCCACACAGAGAAAGAGAGAGCTTGGTACTGTCTTTATAGCAAGGTGGAAGAGACTTCTTCCTTCATACTTTCTGTTTTCTGGTCAACTGCTATCTGATATTGCAGGGAGTTCTCAAGTAGCATTTGAATAATAAAATTATCCTTCATGGGTTCCTAAACCTAGAAGCACAAAAGATGAATATCCAAAGGGGTTGTGTGCTCCAAAGAGTGTGAAACATTTTACCTTATTTCCTGTTTATGGGCAATGATTTATGGAAGTTTGTGCAAATTCCTCATTTTTCATAATAATCATACAGATATGCGCAAATCACTGTTATGTTTGGTAAACTATGGAAGCAAACATTGTAGCCTTGAACACTCAGCCTTGTACATTGAAAGCAATTTTGTATCTTCTAGGTTTTGGACTTTCTCTTTGTATATCTAGCCGAAGTGATTCCTGCAATACTTATTGAGCATTATCAAAATGAATTAATGCTTTTTAGTTTTTCCTTTCATTTAAATATTAACTATTACCATTCCAACTTTTTCATTCAGTTAAAAAAATGGTGTTATACAACTGCACTGCAGGATTTGGATCTAAGCAAGTAGGGTTTATTGAGTCATCTTGTATAAGCAACTACAGGTTCAGAATTGTTTAATTTCAATGGCGCCCATCTCTACCAGTGGCTCAAAATACTATATATATCACTCTTGAAGCCACATAAATTTTCACTGTGTTCATTCTTCCTCATAGATTTATACATATTTCATCCATTTCTTAATGTCTCAATTCATCTGATTTTTAAAAACTTGAAAAATTCTTCTTTGGCAAACATCCATACAGAATGGATGCCTCGGGTATTATGTATGCCTTGGTTTTCCAGGTCAGTTTTGTCTTTGAGCCATCCTTAGAAACCCCAAAAACAAAACTGACCTGGAAAACCAAGGCATATACGAAATTCCCTGGATATCATGCCCGGTCACATACATTGGACAGACCAATAGAAGAATAAGTACCCGCCTAGATGAACACAAAAATGCAGTAAAAAAGCTGGAACACACCTCCTCACTAGTCCAACACATGAAAACCACAGGTCACAACATCAACTTCAATGGCACTAAAACCCTGGCCACTATAGAAAACCCCAGCCACAGAATCATCAGAGAAGCCATAGAGATTGAAAAAAGACCTGACAGCATGAATAGAAGAGATGATTCCAGCAGACTGTCAATCATTTGGAAGCCTGCACTCTCAAATAGAAAGATATCCATGCCACAAGCCAGGCAAACACCTGGGCAAAAACAGACTCCCTCTGATAGCTGCAACCCAAACACCCCCCCACCAGGCACCCAGGTGAAACCCAGCTTGCTAATGAATAGCAGCTTGCTCATGAAGAGCAGCCGTCCCTTCACACGGAGCCAAGCTGCACTGAAAGCCTCCAACACAAGAACAGAGTGTTGCCAGCCAATCAAAGCCACAAAACAGACAGAATAAACCAGAAACACCAATCAATCAAACTCCAAGTCCAATGAACACAGATCCAGGCTCCCAGCCAATCAGAATGGACCAGCCTCAAATTTGAAACCAGGAACTAACTCTATACAGAAGCCTGAGGATGGCAGATGAGATTCTGCTGAAACGTTGCTACAACTTTAACAACACTACTGTTAAGCCTGGGTTCCCCAACCAGAGTTAGATAGACAAGCTAAACAGAATGTGCAGCGTTAGTCAGATAGGCACACAGATAAATGAGTGAGCTAAGCTTGTATGTTTATTAACATACAGTAAAAATAACAGATACGCTTGTGCTATCAAGAATATAGTTTATTCCATTATAAGTTAATAGCATAGTCAAATAACAGTCCAATAGTCATGTATCATGTAGTCAGTCCATTCAGGGATATTCAGTTAGCAAAGTCCATGTAGAATATCCTATGTCAGTTCACTTACAAATCAGTCCTTTGTTGTCTCTCCCGTTCGAGCAATGCAGTTTAGATTCCAAGCAGTAATCAGGGATCATCAAAGCCAGAGAGAGCGAGCAAGCTGTAGTCTTGCTACTTTTATATTGTTTTCATAACTACTCCTTTAATTGCTATTTCACAGTTAAAGTTGCATACACTCTAACATACACTAACTATGATTCATAGTTATTATTTCACCTAAACCAGTTAGGGTAAACAATGTTATCCCTAACAACTACAATGACGTGGGATAATACCCGAGGGAAGCTAAACAGCACACATGTAAGTACCCGCGAAAGCTTATATATATATATATGCTGTTTAGCTTCCTTCGGGTATTATCCCACGTCATTGTAGTTCTGTTAAAGTTGTAGCAACGTTTCAGCAGAATCTCATCTGTCATCATCAGGCTTCTGTATGGATATGGGTCTTACACAAAAACAGAGTGTTGCCAGCCAATCAAAGCCACAAAACAGACAGAAGAAACCAGAAACACCAATCAATCAAACGCCAAGTCCAATGAACACAGGTCCAGGCTCCCAACCAATCAGAATGGACCAGCCTCAAATTTAAAACCAGGAGCTGTAAGACCCATATCCATACAGAAGCCTGATGATGGCAGATGAGATTCTGCTGAAACGTTGCTACAACTTTAACAGAACTACAATGACGTGGGATAATACTCGAAGGAAACTAAACAGCACACATGTAAGTACCCACGAAAGCCTAAGAAAACATATATAGATAGATAGATAGAGAGAGAGAGAGAGAGAGAGAGAGAGAGAACATCCTGCCCTCCAAATACCATCAATTTCAATAGATTGCTTTATTGTACTTGCCAAACATTCCAAAACAAAATTAAAAATTGAAGGAGATAAGGGAAAAATAATCCCATCTGTAATTATCTAAGCAGATGGGATAGATTTTTTTTTAATATATATTAAAGATACAAAATTTGAGGATCCATATTATATCGTGTTGAAACATCTGAACCTGTACCATTCCAAAGGCTTTATCCACCTTCTAATAAAATCACCATGTTCTTTTATTCTTATCAGAATAGACAGCTAATATTATTGGACGCCGTTTAATAAATCAGCACAATTTTTTTGTGCTGAAAGAATTACCAATGGCAATTCTGTACACTCTGAACTCTTCATGCCAAAGTAACAGTCAAAAAACTTAACATTCGTGTTGAACAAAGATAATGGAAATAACTCTCATAGTTTGGGGGCTGAAATGAAGAGATCCAACTATTGCATATAGCTCATTTGATGGGGATTTCCCCCCCCCCCCCCCTCCTTAAAAGACACATTTTTTTATCTCAATGTTGGATCCATTTTTTTTATAACTCTGTTTAAACAGCCCAGATCTAATATGTCCCTGGAGTCTTGCTTTTTATTGCACTGATTGTTCCGAATGTCTCTTGCAAAGTTAAAGTGAAATCCCTTCAATGGGCATATGAAATAACTGGATAATTTATTTTCATTTTTTAATTTCTGCTGAATCAGTATGTCTACATTTGCCATATATAGATGTGACTAAAACTGTATAAAATGCAAATTAATTTTATTATGGTCCCTATAAATTTCCCAGTGGATATCTTGGTATAGGTATTATATTACATTGTTTCAAACAAAAGCCAGCAATTTACCAAGTTTCCCCCACCCCCTACCCCGGTTCTCAGTATAGTTGCTTAATATTCTTTCATTATTCCATTTTCAGAGTATAATCTAGCTCCAGTTTCATATGATTCAATTCCAAAGAATGAGTTTTCTTCATATCTTTGTCTGAGTTTCTATAATGGAATTCTTCCATTTTCTCTCCGCAAGAGATGTAAGCTATTATTTAACTCATGAATTTCTTTGAACATATTCCAGTCTTCAGTTTTCTAATTGTTTATTAAATATATCAATAGTTATTAACAAATGCTTTGTTATTGATCAAAAACTGAGGCTGATCTAGCAATGACATATCGAAATACCATATCCCTCTAATTTGAATTTTCTTACCAACAACAAATAATAATCAACTGTAGCAAGACTAGACACTTTAATTGACCAGTATTACACTTTTCAACTAAATTACCTATAGATTGGGGCATTAAAATGTAATTTTCACTTAAGAATATTGGATTGTTAACGTTCTACAGTATTTCTGTTTATTTAAATACAATTAGATCACTGCTCATTTGTAATGTTTCTTTGTTTTGAATATTTTATGATGATCAATCACTGGATACAAAATTAGATTAAAATCCTCAACTCTCATTTTCTTGGAAAAATAGTTTTGCAAACAAAGTATAAAATATTTGGTTAATTTATTTCTCTTCCATACCCCTGCCCTAGGTAAACTAACTTTTGTTTGATGGGCTACCTTTCTATTGCAACTATAATTTTTTCCACCCTTAACTTTAAAATAGTTGACAGCACTTTCAAATAAGTCATAGAATTTACTCTAGTATGCAAAAGTTAACCAAAAAAATGTCAGGGTAAAGAAATAAACTCTTTATCCCCTACTTGGCAGTGAAATGAACTTAATTGCATTCTCTATACTTTTCTACAACTCTTGGAAGCAGATTTAAAATAATCATCACCACCCCCAAATATATTCCAGGATATTTGCCTTCCTGGTTAGTCTGCAGAACCTTGCCAGTCAAGATTTCAAAAAATATTCTTACCACCAGAGGTTTACACGATTCAGTTACTGAACTTTGCTGGCAATCAGTAAGTTATGTCTAAAAAAAATTCCTGTATTTCATTTCTTCATGGCTATCCCTAATTGTTGTATACAGATATTGTGTGTGCATTATGCATATAAGTTATAATCACATGCCAATTCTGCAGTTCTGACAAATTTTCACAAATCTGCTTTTTTCTGATTTGTGAAAAAATTGGCTGTGGTAAGCTTGTTTTCTTTTTTCATTTAGTGATTTCCTATATTTTTACAGCCTAGATATGGTTTTTCTAGAAGAGTATTCCTTAATGGTTTTTTTTTTCCTCTCGCAGGATCCTATCCCACTTTTAAAAAGTATGCAGGACCGCCTATGATAAACATCGATAAGTATAACCCATACAAAGCTTTTAGACCACACTTTTAAGAAACACTGCTCTGAAAAACGTGGTGGCAGTAAATTCTTTGTTATCTTTCTTCTCCATCAAATAGCTTCCCCATTAAATATATGATCAATCATTTCTGTGCATACCCAAATCGCTGAACAGTGCAGTTTTTCTATCATTATTGGTAGAAGGTGACTTAGCCATATCCTCATTCTTTGCCCTCCAGGCAACTACCACCCTGTTTTGATGATCAAAACCTCTACAAGACGGAGGAACTTCCCGTATTGCAATACTTGCATTTTTAGTCCTCATTACTTTTACAGGATCAGAGGACCCGGAAATTGAATTGGAAACCTCAAGAGCTTTCTAAAGTGAGACGAGAGCCAGATAGGAAGGTTATCACTGTCAGTTCCATATGCTTAATTAGAAACTGTGAAGATTATCATTTCCTCCAGTAGAGTGTCAAAGCTGCCTTTGGAATTGAAACTGATCACAAAACCCATATAGAAAATAGGGTTTGTGAACCATAACTAAAGTCTGTTTATCTGAGGCAACCACTGGAAAGAGAAAAGGGACAGCAAAACTGTCTGTGGCATTTCTCAAGCAGAATTCTGTAACGCATAATGGAATAATTAGCTATAAACCACTAGTGTCTGTGTAAAAGGTGTTACTCTGTCAAGGTGTATGCTGCCTTGGCCAGTGTCTTTTACTGGCAAAAATAATTAGCCCTCCTTTGCTTTGTGACTGTCTTTGCTATTTTTCTTTAAGATTTTACACTGTGAACTTAAAACATATATCTCTGATGCTTATATAGTGGAAGGGGTTAGGTTCTTTCATGCCCCCTTCCCTTCTTCAGTTCAAGTAAAGCTTAGAAGAAAGTGAAACTCTGTTGTTATCATGTATCTTGTAAAAATTATATGTGTGGCAGGAAGGGAGGTTCACCAAAATGTAAGGAAGTTCACAAAGACCATCATCCACATCCTTACTTCCAGGAATACCCTTATGTTGCCTAATTTCCTGCAGAAGTTTTTAGAAAATAAACAAGTAAATAAATGCAGTTAGTACTTTTTTTTAAATAGAAACTGGGAGTTGAGTGAGTATCGTGAAGAGTTAGGAAAAGTGGCAGGGATTTAATAGGATCTGCTAGCCTCCTGTAAAAGAGGCATTTTGGAACTGACCTTCTCTTGAAAGATTATGACTATATCTGAATATGGCAAGATATCTGAATCTCTAACAATTCAGTGATAGCAAAAGTGCTTTTTAAGCTTTATATAGAGGTTTTTTTTTCCCCTCTTAAAGAAATGACTTTCTGATGGCTTCAGAATGACATAAAGAATTTTTATTTTTGGAGAGTGGCAAAATTTTGTTTTAAGAAATTAGAAAAGCAATATTATTCCAAATGTCAAGGAATGTTTTTTTGGAAATATATAATCAATTTAGTTTGAATTTTTTTTTCTATTAATCAAAGGATGCAGCAATATGTGTTACTATAGCAATATTCTGTGATCTCTTATGGAATACCACCCTTGTTCATAATACGGTAACAAATTCATTGGTATGATTTATATTTATACTATTGATAACTATATAATATAGGAGGGTTTTTTCTTTTGTTCTCCTTCCTTAGTTTGTATTTCTAATTTGTATTTTTTTAAAGATTAGATTATTTTGTTACAAAGATGAAGATATGAAAAATGAAGAATCTTTATATTTTTTAAAATCATTTACACAGTCCAGGTGTTTACATGGTTTGACATACCTTGTCAGGAGTCACTTTATAAAGTTAGTGTTCTACATCATTTAGAAATTAAATCAGAATATTTATATTTCCTCTCTGTAAACAGTATACGTATTTGTACTTAGTGATCTTACTTTGTTGCTGATGTCGTGTAGGAAAAGTACTTACATTATAAGTCACAAAGTGGTTGATTGGCATTTGGAAAAACAATCCAGACTGATCCCTCTGGACATACTATTCACACATTTGGTGGAATTTCTAGACATCTTAAAGAATCAATGAACACCTGACTGTGCCTTCTCACTAGCCACCTACACTAAATAAAAATTGGGCTGCTGGGGCTGCTGGGGCATTGGGAGAACTGGGAAAAATGTACTTGGTGAAGAAAAGGAGCTAATATTAAGTACCATTCTTTATCTCTATGGGAAAAAAAGTCAAAGGCTGATTTGGTTGCAGCAGGTTCCAGCAAAGTTTAATGCTTCACCTACAGTAGAGGACTTCTAAGTTTCTTCTCCAAATCCAAAAACTTTAACCTTAGATTGTCTACTATTGACCTCACCCCTTTCCTAAAGAGGTCTGTAGGGGGGCATGCATAAGCACACCAATGTGCCTACCGTCCCTGTCATATTGTTTCTTTTGTTTTTTGTTATTTATTTTTCTTATATGTATCCATGTATTCATAACTATGTTTTTACTTATAACTATTATCTTGTAAGCAATTGTCAAAAATAAATATAAATAAATAAATAAAATAAGTTTGATCTGGAGATTCATATCATTTTAATTAAAACAAGAAGATACACCGATACTTCCTGACTGAAAACATCTTTAGAACGGATGCTTTTTAGATATAGTGGATTAATTTATCAATTTTATTTAGCCACTCTTGTTGGCTTGGAGCTGCAGAAACCAAAAGGAGTAACAAGAACTTTGCTGCTGCCATCTGCTCAGTGGTGGGATTCAATTTTTTTTTTTTTACTACCAGTACTGTGGGCGTGACTTGGTGGGCATGGCAGGGAAAGGATACAGTAAAATCTCCATTCCCTCCCCACTCCAGGGGGAAGGATACAGCAAAATCCCATTCCCTCCCCACCCCACTCACCTGCTTTCCAGCTCTGTTCTCTTATGCAGGGCAACAAAAGAAGACCCAGCCAATCAGCTGGGACTCGGGAGGCAGAGAATAGATGGGGGCAGGGCTAATCAGAGGTGGTATTCTGAACTACTCAAAATTTCCGCTACCGGTTCCCCGAACCACTCAAAAATTTTGGCTACTGCTATAGAACTGGCCAGAACCTGCTGAATACCACCTCTGCATCTCCTGGTTTTGAATGTACTCATTTATTTACCCAGTATATAATTATTTAAAACAATAACAGAGTTGGAAGGGAGCTTGGAGGTCTTCTAGTCCAATCCTCTGCTCAAGCAGGAAGTCCTACACCATTTCAGACATATGGTTGTCCCATATCTTCTTAAAACCTCCAGTGATGAAGCACCCACAACTTTGGAGGCAAATTGTTCCACTGATTCATTGTTCTGTCAGGAATGTTCTCTTAGTTCTAGGTTGGTCCTTGATTAGCTTCCCCTCCTTTGCTTCTTGTCCTGCCTTCAGGTACTTTGCAGAATAGGTTGACCCTTCACTCTTCTTTGTTGCAGCCCCTTAGATAATGGAACAGTGCGATCATGTTACCCCAGTGGATATTGTGTGCCCAAAACTAGAAGTAAATGCTGGAAACAAGCAAAAATGTCAAAATTTACAGACATGTGATCTTGAGATAGGTTGCAAGGACCCATAAAGGTGAGCCAGTTGTTAAGCACTCAAAAAGCAATTTTGAAACCATGGGTGGGGGTGCAGGTGTGATAACTTCAAAATTGGGTGATAAGTACCTTTTGTAGATCCTTCCTAACCTTAATAAGCAAATGGTCATAAGTCTACCTGTATAAAAGGATTATAATCCCTATTGCTAAAACTAAATAGGACTGATTTGTAAAACCACTTTTCCTAATCCAGTTCCTGTCAAATATGTTGAATTACAAGACTCATATAGTATATCCAAAGGACACCAAGTTGGAGAAAAATACATCTGAACATTTTTACATCTTTAGAAACACTTGTGATAGAAATATTAAGCATGTGAAAATTTTTCGTTGTTTTAAAATGTCTTAAATTGCCTCAAAGAAGAGGGAGTCAAATTATTCTCCAAAACACCTGAACAAAGTCAAGAAACAATGAATGGAAACTAATCATGGGGAAAAGCAATTGGCTGGCAAACCATACTCAACAAGTAGTCCTTCATGGGTCTAAATTTACATGGAGGAAAGTAAGCAGTGGGGTGCCACAAGATTCTGTCTTAGGCCCAGTTCTCTGCAATATCTTCATGAATGACTTAGATGAGGGAATAGAAGGGGAACTTACCAAATTTGCAGATGATATTAAACTGGCAGGAAGAGCTAACACCCAAGAAGATAGGCTCAAGATCCATCTGGATCTTGACATACAAGAACACTGGGCCGTATCTAACAAAATGAAATTCAATGTAGAGAAAAGTAAAGTCCTACACTTAGGTAAGAAAAACCAAAAGTACATATATAGACTGGGTGAAACCAGGCTCAATATCAGTAACTGTGAGAGGGATCTTGGAGTCTTAGTGAACAACCAGCTAAATACGAGCCAGCAGTGTGCAGCCAAAAAAGCTGATGTAATTCTAAATTGTATTAACAGAGGGATACAATCAAGATCAAGGGAAGTACTAATACCACTCTATGAAGCCTTAGTAAGATCACACCTAGAGTATTACATCCAGTTTTGTTCACCACATTATAAAAAAGATGTTGAGAAGCCAGAAAAAGTACAGGGAAGAGCAACCAGGTGGATTAGGGGACTGGAGGCTAAAACATACAACGAACAGTTGCAGAAACTGCGCTTGGCTAGTCTGTTAGGAATATAAGTCACCGAACAGGTATTTGGGTTAGAAATATATAAACCAGGATAAACATTTTAGTACTATGTCTTTAAGAGATTGCAAAAACTGCACTTGGGTGTGGTTTTTCAAATGGCCATAAGATGGAGCCAGAAACCTGGGTTGTTTTAGTCTGAAGGCCCGGTCGCACTGCACTTACGGATGCAAAGAGGATATAAAACATTAAAAAAAGTTTGCCATCCGTTGTAAAACACTATGCATCTGTTGTGTACTCATTGCATATGTGTTTCATACGCTCTATCCATCGAGCATCCATCCACTGCGATTTCATCCATGCAAGAAGTTTTGAGTTGCACAAAACTTTGTGAATGGATGAACTTTCCTCCATGTATGATGTAAATCCGCGACATACGAGCAACAAACGTTCTGTGTCTGTTTATCATCCGTTAAACGTCCACTGTATCCTCTGCACCCTCTGGGCATCCTCACAACTCACATCCGCTGCAGCTGAAAATGGAAAGAGGGAGGAAACAAAAGGTACACGGAACATCTACACAGCGTTAGTAGCATGGAAATAGAAAGGATGCGCAGTGAATGGTTTGCATCCGATATACATCCATACGGCATCCCCTTTCTTTCCTTTAGGCATACATGATGCATCCGCTTCATCCGCTATGAGTCCGCTTCGAAATTATCCCCCGGAACCCCTTTGGAGGTGTCATCTGCTTCCATCCGCTTTCATCCGCTAGGCTTCCTATGAACATCCGTTTAACATTCCCCGCTACATACTACCCACGTCCGTGCTTTTCCGTTCTTTTCTGTTCTGTTTATGTAAATTTTTGCCACTTTTTGGAGCGGATGACAACGGATGGAGCCACTCCCGAAATTTTGCTCGTCCGCTGTGTCTATGCATACGTTTTGTGTCCGTCGGCCAGTGGGACTGGGCCTTTCACACTCAGAAGAGAGTGTGAGTGTATCTTTGTTTCCTTCTGTTGGAAAGTATTGCCGATGCTCCATTTCTTCTAATTGACTAATATTACTGGATTTGGTGTAAGTCTGATACTGAACTGTTTTTTGACATTGGACTTTGATATTTGGATTTTCCCTGGATTGCAAAACTGACTGATTTACTTGTGAATGACTTTGGACTGTGTTTGGACTTTGCTTAAACCTTTCTGGAAGTAAAAACCAACATTTACTGCACAGTGTATCTGTGTGTTCTGTGTGTATTATTCCAACACTACTCTCTATATATCTCCCTGTATGCGCTCATTCTCCTAATGGGGAATTACCTCAACACTGGTTATGGGCTCAGGCCATACCAGGCTTAGATAGCTGAGAGTTAGTGTGAATGCACAGTACTGTATACAGACAGCTGTTTACTGTTAAATTGTGGGTTACTATCCTGGAAAAGATGGCACAAGTCACTTCAACATGTCTATCACTGATAACCCGGTTGGATGGAACAAACTATGTTTCCTGGTCTATGAAATGCAGTCTAAATCTGCGTAGAGAAGGTTTATGGAAGGTAGTTCAAGACCCACTCGATGTAAACGCTTGGGATCCAGAAAATGAGGATGATGCCAAGATTGCTGACTTTAAACAGAACAACAAACGAGCTCTTTGTATAATTGGACTAACACTGAGTGACCAGCAGCTAGTCCATATTCATGGAGAAGAGACTGCTTCTGGGTGTTGGGAGAATTTGAAGAGGATTTATGTTTGTGACAGTGTAGGTTCACACATACATCTTACACGTAAACTGTTTAGAGCACGTCTTCTGAAAGGTAGAGATATGTTAGCTCATTTAAATTTCATGAAAATAACTTTTCAAGAGCTACCTGAAAAAGAACTAATATTTTCAGAGCTGCATCAAGTTTACATCATTTTTTCCTCGTTGGATGAAAGTTATGATGATTATGTATCTTCTCTGGAAGTATTGCCCAGAGATAAACTGACATTGACTAACATTACTGGAAGGTTGCTAGAAGAAGCAAGAAGACAGCTAGATAGAGACCAACTGAGAAAGGAAAAACCACAAGAAGATAATTTATCTTCAACTGCCTATACTGTTAGGAAGTATTTTTCTTGTGGGACTAGAGGACATATAGCTAAATTCTGTAAGAAAAGAAAAGGACAGAATACTGGCAAACACCAGAAGGCTAAGAAGAATGTTAGTTTAGCTATGTCTAGCAATTCAACTGTAAACCATGATTTGTGAGTTGTTGATAGTGGAGCATCACAATGCATTACTAAAGATAGAAACAGGTTTGTAAAGATGTCCATGAGTAAACAACATGTTTCATTGGCAAATGGATGGAAGATGAAAGCATCAGGTGAAGGTACTGCATATTGTTCTTGTATAAATGAACATTTAACTATGTTATATGTACCTAAACTGAAATTTAATTTGCTATCAGTAAGGGCTTTAGTTAATCTTGGTTATGTAGTAACCTTTAGGGGAGATAACTGTATAATAGAGAAAGAGGGTAAAAGTGTTACTGCTACTTTAAAGAATGATTTATATGTGATACATGATGACCAGTGGAAGATGGCTAATTCAGTTTATAACGGTGTTAAGCCACATGATGAATGTATACATTTACTGCATAGATATCTAGGGCACATTAATTTCAAAATGCTCAAACAAACTGTTAAATTGGCAGAGGGAGTAAAACTGAAATCCTGTAGCAAGTATTTACATTGTAATGCTTGTAGTCAAGAAAAGAGTAAGGTTACTCAACAAACAGACTTAATGGTTTTAAGACCAAAGAACCTTTAGAGGTTATTTTTGCTGACATAATTGGTCCTAAGAAACCAAGCTTAGGAGGTGCCTGTTATATTTTGAGTATTATGGACCATTACTCACAATATGGTTTGTGCTATCTTATGAAGAACAAAACAGAAACATTCCAACATTTCTTTAACTGGCTAAGGTTTGCTGAGAGAAAAATGAAAAATAAAGTAATTACTTTAGTAACTGATAATGGGACTGAATTTGTTAACAAAAGATTCCAAAATATGTTAAAACTGGTTGGTGTTGAGCATAAACGTTCTGCACCTTACAGACCACAACATAACTCGTTTATAGAACAAAGAGGGCAAACATTACAAGCCATGGCTCGTACTATGTTATCTGATTCAGGTTTACCTGAAACACTGTGGGGTGAGGCCATAATGTGTAGTAACCATGTTTTAAACAATGTAGTAAACACAACAACTGGTGAATTGTCACTCGTTGGCATGGCAGAAAACCAAATTTAAGTTACCTAGACACATTTTGAGCTCCAACATGGGTGCATATTCCCTCACAAATAAGACTGAAAGGGCAATATAGAGCTAAGAAATTATTTTTTGTGGGTTATGAGGCCAAACATAAATCATTTAGATTTTGGGATCAAGGCACAGCTCATGTTTATTGTAGTGCTAGTGCAAAATTTCTTGAGCACGTTGGATAGGATAAACTGGAACAGGAATCCAGCAATGATGTTATTATTGACACCCAAATAGTCCCTAAAGATGATATCAGTAAACCCCAAATAGCCATTAAAGAGGAAGAACAGGAAGAAGTTGTAGAACAGACACAGGAGGAAGTAGAAGAACAGGTGTGGGTGACACAGGAAAGTCCACCAGTAAGCCCTGTATTACCAAGACATTCAACCCAAGTAACATGACTTCCTGATAGATATCAGGCTAGTGTTGTATGCCAAGTGAATACAGTTCCAAGTAAATATAGTGAACTAAAACTGTATCCTGCTAAGGATCAGACTGGTTGGCAGAAAGCAATGGATAAGGAACTGGAATCATTAAAAAGACTGGAGGTATATGAAAATGTTAAGTGACCAACAGGTAAACATGCCATAGGATGTAAATGGACATATAAACTGAATACAGGTATGGATGGGACTGTTACCCATAAAGCCAGGTTAGTAGCACAAGGATTTAAACAGACAGCAAATGACTATGATGAGGTGTTTGTACCTTGTCTGAAGGCTACTAGATTAAGGGCGGCATTAGTGTGGGCAGCTAAGGAGAAATATATTGTAAATCATTTGGATGTAGAGACAGCTTATCTGCATGCACCGTTGCAACACACTATATATTTAAAGAAACCTTTAGGTCTCAAAAATGATAATACTGATAAGACAACTGATTGCTGGAAATTGAAAAAGAGTCTTTATGGTTTGAAGCAATCTGGATATGAGTGGAACCAATATATAGTTAAAGAATTAACTAAGATAGGTTTTGTAGCTGGCATGGCTGATCCATGTTTGTTTAAAAAGGAAACTAATGATATAATTTCATTGTTGCTATTGTTTACTGATGACATAGTATTAATCACCAAAACTGAACAAGAAGCTACTGAGATAATTTCACTGTTGGAACAGAAATTTAAGATAAAACAATCAGGAGAAATCAAACAAAATCTTGGTTTAAAGATAGATAGAACTAGGGGAGGATACAAAATCTCACAGGCAGATAAAATTAACCAATTAGTAAAAAGTTACAAAATGGAATTTTGTAAGCCGGCTAAGACACCAATGAGCCAGGAGTTTAGCCATAGTGATGTTCAAAATCCTGTTTTTGATAAGAACGTTTGTCAGTCCTTGATTGGTAGTTTATCTTATCTAAGTAATTGGTCAAGGCCAGATATTGCATACAGTGTCAATCAATTAGCAAGATTTAATGCTGAGCCCACTGAAAGGCACTGGCAAGCTGCTAAATGTGTGTTAAGATATCTGAAACAAACAATGCATTATGCATTGTATTTGGAGCCAAAAGATGAATTGAATTTAACTGCACATGCTGATGCAAGTTTTGCTACAGACATAAATACACAAAAATCTACATCAGGTACTGCTGTATTATTGGGAAAAGCATTGATTGGATGGAAATCTATGAGACAGAAACATCTAAGTTGGTCAACAATGGAGGCTGAATTCTCATGTTTGTCTTTACTATGCACAGATTTAGTTTTGTATAAGCAATTATTAATTGATATGGTAATTGATGTAAAAGATTATATTGTTGTTTACGAAGATAACCAATCAGCAACACAGATGGCTTCAAATATAACTGTTAAAACAAGAACGAAACACACAAATTTAAGATATTTAAATGTGAGACAATGTATGCAAAGTAAAATGATTAAGCTGGAATACTGTATGTCAGAAAACAATATGGCAGATCATTTTACAAAGGCCCAAGGCTCTATAAAGCATAAGTCTAGCTGTGAAGATTATGGACTTAGAATGTAAGGTTGTATATGTTATCTTACCCAAAGGGGGAGAATGTTAGGAATATAAGTCACCTAATAGGTATTTGGGTTAGAAATATATAAACCAGGATAAACATTTTAGTACTATGTCTTTAAGAGATTGCAAAAACTGCAATTGGGTGTGGTTTTTCAAATGGCCATAAGATGGAGCCAGAAACCTGGTTTGTTTTAGTCTTAGTCTCAGAAGAGAGTGTGAGTGTATCTTTGTTTCCTTCTGTTGGAAAGTATTTCCATTTCTTCTAATTGACTGATATTACTGGATTTGATGCAAGTCTGATACTGAACTGTTTTTTGACACTGGACTTTGATATTTGGATTATCCCTGGATTGCAAAACTGACTGATTTACTTGTGAATGACTTTGGACTGTGTTTGGACTTTGCTTAAACCTTTCTGGAAGTAAAAAAACAACATTTACTGCACAGTGTACCTGTGTGCTCTGTGTGTATTATTCCAACACTACTCTCTGTGTGTCTCCCTGTATGCGCTCATTCTCCTAACGGGGAATTACCTCAACATAGTCTAGTAAAGAGAAGGACCAGGGGAGACCTGATAACAATCTTCCAATATTTGAGGGGCTGCCACAGGGAGGAAGGGGTCAAGCTATTTTCTAAAGTGCCTGTAGGCCATACAAGGAATAATGGATGGAAACTGAACAAGGAGAGATTTAATCTGGAAATAAGGAGAAACTTTCTGACAGTGAAAACATTCAACCAATGGGACAGCTTGCTCTTGGAAGTTGTGGGAGCTCCATCACTTGAGACCTTCAAGAAGAGATTGGACTCCCATCTGTCAGAAATGGTGTAGGATCTCCTGCTTGGGCAGGGGATTGGACTAGATGATCTATAACGTCCCTTCCAACTCTGATTATCTGATTATTATCTGTTTTCTGTTAAGCAACCTAGAACTAACAAAAAATTTCTTGGCAGTTGAAACAATTAACTGGTGGAACAACTTGCCTCTAGAGGTTGTGAATTCTCCAACACTAGAAGTTTTTAAGAAAAGAGTGGACAACCATTTTCTGAAATGGTATAAGATTTCCTGCCTGATTAGGGGGTTGGACTAGAACTCCAAGGTCCCTTATTCTGTTATTTTGGAATGGGTCTAAGTGATGGACAGAGGTAACAGTAGTGATGTCACTTCGGTGTTAACAAATGTTACACCATTACATTGCATTGCATGATTTAAATGTCAAAAAACTTATAAAATTCTTTAATGCCCAAAATGATATCTCAATAACTCTTTCTCTGTCTATAATAAATACAATTCAGTTTGGCTTGGTCGATCAGTAACCTATATTCCTTCTTTTAAAAAGAAAGGTCAGATGAAAGCATGAATTTTCAAACCAAGAATTTGCTTCGATTAAATACACCTTTAAAAATACTCCAGTCAGACTTCATTTTGCATTCTGCATTCTTTAATTTTTATGATATTCTATTTAGTCTCACATAAATTGAGTGCCAAATTTTAGACCACACTTTCATGAAAGTTTTTATGACCCTTGCTTCTCTCCCCTTACTAACAAATGACAAATAGCTTTTTTACTTTTTGAGTAAAATCCTCTAATCCTGACCTTCAATATTTTTGTTTGTTTGTCTCACAGTTATGAAAGTCAAAATAATATCCTTTCCTTTCAATGAATTATTTTGCTTATTAGCTGTGCAACTCCATACACGATGTCAGATGGAAACTTTATTACATTGTTAATTAATTTCCTATCCTAAACATAGTTCATTTAATAAAATTAAAATTTAAGTTTAACTTGGCCAGTATAAACGGCACCTGGTCTAATATTTGTTTGCATATGGGATATCTTGATTTTCATGATTTTTAACAATAATTTGATAGAAATATTCATGTTTCTCTCTGAAAAAAAGAGGATTCTATTATGTCTTATGTTTTCCTAACCTATTTTGGATGGCTTTATTCAATACCTGGTTACTAGGATTTATATTGAGCCTGTTCCATAAATTTTAAAATTGGCTTCAGTACAAATATTTAGTGTTTGTTTTTTTTTAACTGACCTGAGAATTGAGCTGTAAGAAATTTGGCTGCTGTCCATTTTAGGGATAATTTTGGATTAGCAAAACCAGGATGCTATTCTGTTTGGGAATTAGCAGGATAATTCCCAGGTGCACCTGGAGGACAACTAGTTGGGGAAGAACATCTATTCAGCTATTAATATACTCCTGTAATCATCGTGCTCCTGTTCCTTTCTTTCGTTCTTCGGAGTCTGGTTTTACTATAGTCAGTTGAAACAGTTTTTGTAGATGTAAGTAACTTTGGTAGGTTAAGTGCATTGCTTGAAATTATTTCCACAAGTTGGGATTCTTCTTATTGAGTTCATTGTAAAATTTGCCTCTGAGATTCCATCTTTTCATTAATAATACCATAAAGAGACTGAGAGGTGTCTTTGAAGAAAGATGTTTTTGCCACCACTGTGTCCTACAGGGTAAAACATATGTTATTTTTTCCTCACAGTTTAATTAAGCATAAGAATTCTTTTTATAGTACATTGTATGGTGCATTTTATTCCCATCAGATACATATGCAATTCTGTGATCAGTGATTTGATAGGACTCTGATGTAAGACTTATTGCAGTTTAGAGAGTTAAGTCTGACCTTCCTTTAATTCCTTAAAGGGTTATCCAGAAATTCCCCGATGAAAACTGCCTATTTGAGAAGTTTCTTGTGTAATAGGCAGAAAATAATGAAGTATTCATCTTGAACCTTACACTTTTGGGTCTGGTTGTTTGCACCTGACACAATCCTACTTTCAGACCCAATTTTAAACTAGGTATAATTATTCTGAGGATGGTGACTGTATAGAAGAGAATCTTGTAGAAACCTAAGCCACTGAGAATATGGTTTGGCCAAAAAGGAAATCTTACACAGATGAAACTTCAAAAAATTAGAATATCGTGCAAAAGTTCATTTATTTCAGGAATGCAACTTAAATGGTGAAACTAATATATGAGGTAGACTTATTACATGCAAAGCCAAATAGGTCAAGCCGTGATGTGTCATAATTGAGATGATTATGGTTTACAACTCATGAAGACCCCAAATCCACAATCTCAGAAAATTAGAATATTACATGCAATCAATAAAACAAGGATTGTACAGAGAACAAAATGGGACCTCTGAAACGTATAAGCATGCATATGTACTCAGTATTTGGTTTGGGCCCCTTTTGCAGCAATTATTGCCTCAGTGTGGCATGGCATGGAAGCTATCAGCCTGTGGCACTGCTGAGGTGTTATGGAAGACCAGGATGCTTCAATAGCGGCCTTCATCTCTTCTGCATTGTTTGGTCTCATGTCTCTCATCTTTCTCTTGGCAATGCCCCAAAGATTCTCTGTGGGGTTCAGGTCAGGTGAGTTTGCTGGCCAATCAAGCACAGTAATCCCACGGTCATTGAACCAGGTTTTGGTGCTTTTGGCAATGTGAGCAGGTGCCAAGTGCTGCTGGAGTCAGCATCCCCATAAAGCTCATCTGTGGAAGGAAGTTTGAAGTGCTCCAAACTCTCCCGGTAAAGGTTGCATTGACCCTGGACTTAATGAAGCACAGTGGACCAACACCAGCAGATGACATGGCTCCCCAAATCAGCGCAGACTGTGGAAACTTCACACTGGGCTTCAAGCATCTTGCAGTGTGTGCCTCTCCATTCTTCCTCCAGACTCTGGGATCTTGGTTTCCAAATGAGATGCAAAAGTTGCTCTCATCAGAAAAGAGGACTTTGGACCACTGAGCAACAGACCAGTTCTATTGTTCTTTAGCCCAGGAAAGATGCTCCTGACGTTTGTTGTTCAGGAGAGGCTTGACAAGAGGAACACAACATTTGAAGCCCATGTCCAGGATCTGTCTATGTGTGGCTCTTGATGCACTGACTCCAGCCTCAGTCCACTCCTTGTGAAAGTCCCCAACACTTTTGAATGGCCTTTTCTGACAATCCTATCCAGGCTGTGGTCATCCTTGCTGCTTGTACACCTTTTTCTTCCACACTTTTCCCTTCCATATAACTTTCTATTACTGTGCTTTAATACAGCACTTTGAGAACATCCAGCGTCTTTTGCAATTACCTTTTGAGGCGTGTCAATGATGGTTTTCTGCACAACTGTCAGGTCAGCAGTCTTTCCCATGATTGTGATTCCTACTGAACCAGACTGAGAGACCATTTAAAGGCCCAGGAACCCTTTGCAGGTGTTATGGCTTAATTAGCTGATTAGAGTGGGACACTTTGAGCCTAGAAGATTGCACCTTTTCACAATATTCTAATTTTCTGAGATTGTGGATTTGGGGTTTTCATGAACTGTAAGCCATAATCATCTCAATTATGACAAATCACAGCTTGAACTATGTTGCTTTGCATGTAATGAGTCTATCTCATGTATTAGGCCCACCTTTTAAGTTGCATTACCGAAATAAACAAACTTTTGCATGATATTCTAATTTTTCAAGTTTCAGCTTTATTCTTGTGAAGTGTGAAGAATGAAGATCCACTATCATACCCTTTTAATTTAGATTGTGAGCACATTAAAGTTAAAGGCTTGTTGGTAAGAATTAATGGATTTCCACTTTACCTTTTTCTTGTTGAAGAATTAGAACAAAATCTTTTGAGTGGAAAAAGTAATCACAACAAAAAAATGCTAGCTAAAACAATCTTTTCCCCTCTGAAACATCCTCCCTTTTACAAGGCATGTTGATCAGAAACCAATACTGTGAAGCACTGTGGAGTAGATGCAATATGCATTAGCAACTGAAGCTTATAAATTGATTTGGAACAGAAAAATCCAGACAGCTGCAATGTGCAGCAGTGAATTAAGTTTTGATATTATTCTGATCTTCTTCCAGATATTTTTTTCATACAGATTTCCCTTTTTACTTTAACATGAGCTATGTCCAAGTTACAGTGTTGACCCTGCATGTTATCTCTTATTATGTCACCTCTCTCCGTAACCCATACTCTAGTATGTGTGATTTCTTTTTGGAGATCAGAATTTCTTTGCTATTTTTCTTCATCTGATAGTTGATGTTTGGTTCCTTTTTACATTTTAATGATCCCTCAGGAACTGGTTTTTTTTTTTTTACTGTTTATAGTAATGAGTGGTAGTACCAGATTATTACTGTAGTGTTAAAAATATAAAAATAAACAGGAGTGATTTGTATTATTGATTTACTGTTGAGATCTAGCTGTGAATTCTGAGATTAACTGAATTACACATAAAAGCTTTTAAAAGGAGGAAGTGATTCCAAAGAAGTAACTTATTCACACTATGAAATGTAGAAACAATCAGGTCTATTGAATTAAATAAGAGTTTGGGTGAAACATACCAAAGATCAACCTAGTTCAGTTCTCATAGTAGTCAAATACTTATTGGATGTCCTCATGTAGTTTTGAAGGCATTGGACCTCTTCCTCTTATGTTCCCCAGCAATTTGTACTCAGGAATCTCCAGTCTCAAAAGTTGATTATAGTCATTACAACTAATAGTAATTAATAACCCTAGGAAAATTCCTGATAGAGTCTGCACAAAGTCCTTACTGTTATTTTCGAAGTTTCCTGTAGCTTTGTTCCCACTCATTTTTTAGATGTTGGACTGTGTTTTTTTCCCCTGTGATGTTCATTTGTCTAATTCCACCGCACCCAAATATTCAAAGGTCTCTCCTGTTCCAGGCTCAAACAATCCATTGTTCTCTGTTTTGCCTTCTCCAAAACTTCTGAAGCTACTTTTCTTCTTCTGTATGAATAAAACAGAGCCTTATAACTGTAAAGTCAACAAAATACCAGGCAAGTACAATTATGGTTTTAAAAGGTTGAGCCCATAATTAACAACCAAGCTTATGTAAAATAATTGATACATGGCAGGCAAAGGATTGCTGAAATTAAAATGAGTAAAAACTGAAAAAAGAAATGAATAGAAGGCAAATTAAAAAAGATTCTGGACATAAAATTGCATTGGTTCATTGTGAATGGACATAAGAAATCAGTGAAAAAGAGGGAATATCTCCAAATCAAGTTGCTTGAGATAAATAAAAAAATATATTGTTTCTAGGGACTAATATACTATTTACATCTTTATATTGTACTTTATACAATTATTGCAACTACAGTCACCTATGATCCTGCTTCCCACCTCCTCCCTGGATGTGCCATAAATCAGTTTTGCCAATTAATCACGTACAAGGGTTGGGTGTCATCCATTACGTTCTCCAATTAAAGTTTTTCAAGGGCAAAAGCTTCAATACTTAGCTACAATCTTTTTAAAGATAAAGTTGGAATGTGCTTCTAAGTTCATTTACCATATGCTTCTCGAGTCCTCCCCCCCCTTCTTTCTTATGCCAACTTGGAAACAAGTGTAGGAATATTTTACAAGTTGATATTTGGCTCCCCTCACTCCTTGAAAGCAACTTGTTACAAGTTGACAGGCAACTTCATAGGTGATTGGAAATGGCAATAATTATATTGTGGCTTTCCCAGCTACCATACAATATTCATCATGGATTCTTATCAACCCCCTCCTCCAAATTATCCTTCCAATAAAATTTTGCCCTGACTGCTTGACCCAACATCAGTCATTTGCTCTGCAAAATGTTTGTGTCATAACTAAAAAATAACTTATACCCAATTTTGGCGTAATTTACCCAGGATTGGGAAGTACTGTTTTAATTGGCTTAATATAATATTTTAAAGAATTTAGAGAGATCTAGGAAGTAGCTTGATTAATCATGAGTACCTCACATGAAGTAACTCTAAACAGCAAATGGTTTTAAGATAAAAAATATGTTGGGATAATCTTGAAGAATTAAACAGGTTTCTACTGAAAACTGGCATGCGTATCTCAATTAATTTGTGACCCATTGTTTAGAACAGTATTTGGGGAATTAAACAAGCATCATGGTTGAGAGTTAAAAGTTTATCACAATGAAAATCTGCAGATTGTATCTGCACAATGTATCTGCAGATTGGAAATAAATTCAACATGTTGTTAAAATATAAATGTTTGTAAATCTAGAGATCATGGACAACATCTTGAGGCAATAATTGTTCAGTCTAGGCTAGCCCATAGCTGGCTGCAGATAACAGTCCAAGAATCTCTTGTTGCTCCAAACTTTCCATTTTTTGAGTTTTTTGTCTGGCGCTGGTTTCCAGTGCTTGATGGATAAAGCAGACAATTCTTACCCTTAATATCTCCTTTATATTAAAAATAGAAGAAGCAAAAGATTCTAGTAATATGATGGCACTTATATTTATAACATTATCTGGTTGTTCTTTTAAATTGAAAAAGGGACTTCCTCAGTGACAAATATTACAAAGGCAATCCATCACTTTTCAGATTGTAATCAGTTCACAATTGACCCTAGTTGCATTCTTACAGTAATTATAGAAAAGTTTTAATTCCACAGCAAAATAAGACAGGAGAAATATAGAATGTCGAACAAATCTTAACTTTCATTGAGAAATTGTGTCCATTATCTGTTTAAAGGCCCTTAATTGACAATTGATTGTTTTTTACTCTGTTTTCAACATGTCAAGTTAGCTATGTTGTAATTACCAGATTTAAACTGCTAAACTTTTTCACGATTGCACTGACTCTTAATTTATGGAAACAAGGAAAGAAAACAGGTCATAAATTTGGAGCAGTTGCCACTTGTTTACCATGTATTTGTGTTGAGTTCATTTGAATGTCATTGAATTCATTACAATTGAATGTCATTTCTGTATTTTGATTGCTCTTCTGTTTACTTTTGTAATTTCTCCAGCTGATGACTTCACATTTTTCTCTTTTCCCCAAACCGCCAGCAGAAAAGTAACTCTGAATGTTGATAAATGCATCACATTTTGTTGGCAAAACATGTATCTCATAATAAATAACAAAGAGCAAAACATATATCTCATATTGAAGAATAATCATTTTCATCTTGGGGTTTCCAGCTGACAGACTTCTTGGCTCAGGAGTTTTTATTCTATTTATTGAAACCATGATTGTTTTTAAATTAGAGTTTAAGAATAGAGTGAGACAGCTTGTAGTTCCCTAGAATCATAATGCATTTGCCAGTTTAAGTCTCAATACTTCGTTTGCTCATCCCTAAAATACAATCAGTTATTTTCAGCAAAGTTCGAACAAAAGAGGCCTTTTTTTGGCAAATCAGTCTAGAACATTATGTTTGAAAAGTGACAAGAATTACCTTGGTCTGGGTTTTTGCAACCATTCAACATTGTTGGTTCTATGTATTGCCTGTTATTTTGAAGAAACCCATTTTGCATATTGATGCCAAGTTAAGAGATATGTGTCCTTCTCCCCCCCCCCCCAAAAAAAACCCCCAATGCTTATGTTGATGAAACAGATAGTCTTCATTTAATAATGGCTTGTTCAACAACTGTTCAAAATTATGATGGGGCTGAACAAATGATACTTATGACGAGTCGTTGAAATTCCAGGTATTCAAGTATCTCCACAATCCCATGGTTATGATCTGCATGCTTAGCAACTGGCTCACACTTATAACAGTTGCAGTGTCCTGTAGTCATGCGATCACCATTTGTAACTTTCCTTACTGGCTTTCCAATAGTAAAGTTGATGGGAAGCCAGTAGGGAAAGTTGTAGGTTGTTCCAGTATATAATTTGCAGTCTCCCTGCCTGACAGTAAAATTCACAGCCACAGGTTATGGTTGTCTCAAAGATGCTTTTTCAGGAGGCAACTGGACTTTCTTGTTTTTTCTTCGAAGATGTTTTGCTTCTCATCCAAGGAGCTTCTTCAGCTCTGCCTGGATGGTGGGGAATGGAAGGATTGATATACCTTTCAGATAGCTGGTCATTTGCATGCTTTTAGAGCAGGGATGTCAAACTTGATTTCATTCAGGGCCACATCAGGGTTGTGTTTGACCTCAGGGAACTGGGGTGGGTATGGTCAGGGTGGGCATGGTCAGCTCAACATCAAGTGCTAAGGCAGGACTTCCCTCAGACCCTCCCTCACTTTCATTATAATATTTTTCCTTCCTTCCTTCCTTTTCTTCTTTTTCCTCACCTCTTCATTCTCTTTTTTCCTTTTCTCCTCTTTCCTTATTTAGAATAGAATAGAATATTTTATTGGACAAGTGTGATTGGACACACAAGGAATTTGTCTTGGTATAAATACTCTCAGGATACATAAAAGAAAAGATACATTCGTCAGGAGTCGAGAATCATAAGGTACGACACTTAATGATAGTCATAGGGTACAATAAGGAATCGATCATACTAGGAAACAGTCAATATAAATCGTAATGATACAAGCATCAAAGTTACAGGCATACAATCACAAGTGGGAGGGGATGGGCGATAAGGAGTCATGAAAAGATTTTTTTCTTTCTTTCATGATCTCTTCCCATCTTTCCTTATTTTTCTTTGTCTTTCCTGTTTCCCTTTCTCCTTTTCTGTCCCTTCTTGCATCCTAAAATGCAAATGGGGAAACATTTCTCCTTTTGTTTTGTTTGTTTTGCTAGCCCTCTGCCAGCAAAAATGGACCCCTAGGCCCAATTTTCAGCCAGGAAGACCTTCTGCAACCCTCTGCCAGAGAAAATGGAGCTCAGGGTGGTGCACATGCTCCGAGTTCTGTTTTCTCTGACAGAGGTACTGCTGTTTCCATGAGTCAGATCTAACTTGCAGGCCTTGAGTTTGACACTCTGTTTTAGAGACACATTGAGGTCACTTGGAGGTTTATCTGTGTCCTCAGGGTTACCCGAGTAGTGCAGGGATGCAGATAACACAGACTCATCCCCAAAAGCCAGTCTTCAAAGAAAAAAAAAACAAGAAAGTCCAGTTGCCTTCTGAGAAAACACCTTTGGGATTACCTGACAGAACCCAACCCCTGGCCTCCTGTACATTGTACTTCATGGGCCACTCATGCATCCTAATCCATCTAGCAATAGTCACCCTATGGCCCTGCCATACTCACACCGCATCTCATGCACTGTCCCCCACCTGATACAGCCAGCTTCACTACAATCATGCTGTGCCATAAGGGCACCTGCACACCCTCCGCTCGACAAGAACAGCCACCCCTGCCTTGTTCACGCTGCATTGTACTTGCCCACCAGCCTGTTTGGAAACCTTCTGGGACTTGTTTAATGACCTTCAATCTTTATTTAACAATTTGCATGGGGATTGCTGTTGCTAAGTGACATAGTCCTATGTCATTGTACTTTACAACTTCATTGCTTAGCAGTGGAAATTCTGGTCCCAATTAATGTTGTTAACCGAGGACTATCTGATCTGGGAAAATGAAAATGGAGGAAAAAAGATAATAAATACCAGCTATATTAGTTGCTGAAGGAAACTGATTTCAGTGCCAAAGCTTATTTATGGAGTGATATACAATGAGAGTATAATACATTTAGATAAGGGCATTCCATATCAGTGTCTTTTTCCTGACACGACTGTATATATATATTTTTTGTAAGGAGAATAGAGAATGCAATTAAGGATCAGCTTCAGGATTCTGTGGACTCTCGTAAAATGACCATTTGTCTCACTCCTTTACCCAGCCAGCCATTCTAGTCAGAATCGCTTTTATGCAGGAACGAACAGAGTGGCAGCCTCATTTAGGGAAAGAAAAGAAGGGGAGTGGGGAGGGGCAGAGAAAGAGCCATTGTGATTGCAAGCCTCGCCTTAATGGGTATTCAATAGCATGTAAACACTGCTGGCATACATGCAAAACTGTATGCTTGTGGGCTCAGTACGCATAATCTGGAACAGGGCAGGCAGAGAGATCTTTGATCACTTAGACAAGTCTATGCATATACAGTTTATATGCATGGCAGGGTGTGTTTAAACAGACTAATAATGGATGAGATGAGCGGCAACCATCTTTGGTGGTGCACTTCCCACTCTGCTCTCTTGAGTGTTCTTGGGTTATTTTGTCTGAGTTGCGTCAGTAACATTCAGGCTAATCAGCTCGATAAGTTTGGCGATTTAAAACATTCTGAACCATTTTAATAGTTTCAACAAATGTTCTGAATTGATTTTTTTTTTATACTTATAAGATCATAAGATGTTAACATGTCCGCTTGTTTGCTTTCTTTTTGATCAGCCATTACTGCCTTATTTGCTGTGCCATTTATCCCCTGAGGGTCTCTTACTGTACAAAAAAAACTCTCTCGAGTTGATTAAATTTAGACCTGATGAAGCACTAAGATTTTCCTCAGGCAATGCTTCACTGCCTTGACCCTTGCAACTTAACTATTATTTTAAAGGCAAAAGTCCTCTAGGAGAGAAATATTTTTGTACTCAATATTGAGCCATGAAGGAAGGAAGCTTTTCAGGACTAGCTAGTCATGCTATAAATAAATATTTTGGCATTCCTTTTAAAACAGATACATTAAGGCCCTGTCACACTGCCCAACGGATGCAAAACGGATACAACGGATGAGCAAAATGTTCCATCTGTTGTTATCTGCACTCAAAAGGGGCAAAAATTTGCATAACTGGAGCGGATAACACGGACAGGGGGAGGACGCAGGGCAGATGGAAAGCGGATGCGGAACGGAAGCCTAGCGGATGGAAGCAGATGGGAGCGGATGGCACATCCGCAGGGCTTCTGAAGGGCCTCAGCAAAGCGGACGCAGAACGGATACAGCGGATGCAGAGCGGATGCAGAGCAGATGAAGCGGATGCACAGTGGAAGCCTAGCGGATGCACAGCATTAATTGAGCATGCGGGGAGGATGCATTGCGTCAACCCCGCGGATATAACAGAAGCAGCTCGGAAGGAGGTCGCCATTCAGAGGAAAGACCTGCTTCCAGACACATCGACTGCCTTGCCTGTCCTGCCTGCATGTCTGCTTGCATGTCTGCCTGCCTGCAAGCCTTGCTGCCAGCCTCCCTGCCAGCCTTGCTGCCAGCCTCCCTGCAAGCCTTGCTGCCAGCCTCCCTGCCAGCCTTGCTGTCTGCCTGCCTGCCAGCCTTGCTGCCAGCCTCCCTGTCTGCCTGCCTGCCAGCCTTGCTGCCTGCCTGCCTGCCAGCCTTGGTGCCTGCCTCCCTGCCAGCCTTCCTGCCAGCCTTGATGTTTGCCTCCCTGCCAGCCTCCCTGCCAGCCTTGGTGCCTGCCTGCAAGCCTGCCTGCCAGCCTTGCTGCCTGCCTGCCTGCCTTCCTGCCAGCCTTGGTGCCTGCCTCCCTGCAAGCCTTCCTGCCAGCCTCCCTGCCAGCCAGCAACCCCACAACCATGCTGAAGCACAGCAAGCCTCAGCCATCTGCTGCCAGCCCTTGCAAGAGGGACAGGGCTACCATCCCGCCCCCTGGCCCTCACTCTGGTTCTGCTGGGGCTTCTGCAGCACGGGCTCGCTCTTCTGGGGCTGGCGCTTCTGCTGCTTCTGCTTCTGGAGGAGCTGATGACAAGCACTCCAGCACCAGCCACCTCCACAGCACCTGCACCCTTCACCCCTGAGACTGAGCGACCAAGAGGAGTGCCAGAGACTCATTTTTGTTTCATAGCTTCTTGTTAGTAAAGTCTATTTTTGATTCATACACTTGCTTCGTTTCTTTTTTTTTAATAAAGTCTTGGTGGAAACTTTTAGAAATGGTTTAAGCCTTTGCATGCTTGTGGGATGGGTTAAGATAGCTGTGGGATGGGTTGAGATAGCTGTGGGATGGGTTAAGATAGCAGTGGGATGGGCAGGGATACCTTTGGGATGGATAATAGCTGTAGGATAGATAAACCTCCAATGCAAGCATCGTGGGACTGTATGGTCCACCCTCCCAGGTGCCACACCTATGGCCCTTTATTATCAATAACAATATAATCAATCATCCACACATGTCAACATAAACACAACTCTTTATTAAATGCCCTGTTCATTGTAGGGCCACTCAACATACATGGCCCAATCTCATCCGTGTGATGAGACAGGCTGAAGGAAGCATCCATTAAGCATCTATCATCCTGTCTTGCCACTCCACCGCTCCAGCTGGGGAGTTGCACAAGTGTTTCAGGAGGTTACGCTGCTTCTTCCCTTCACATGAGGCTCTGTTGGGGCCTTACACATCCTCAGTGTCTATCAGGTTTCACCCTTGCCTCCATTCCCCAGGCTCCATGTCCCCATTGCCTTGCTGGAGGTCCACGAGCCTGTTCTGCAACACTGGGTAGCGGGTGCGCATGAGATTGTGCAGGATGCAGCAAGCTTCCATGATCCTCCTCACGGTCTGTGGGTGATGCTGCATGGTGGTGAGAAGTACCTGGAACCTGTTGCCCAGGATGCCAAAGGCATTCTCCACCACCCGCCTTGCCCTGGACAGCCTGTAGTTGAAGATCCTCTCTGCACGGGTGAGGTATTTGGAGGTGTAGGGCTTCATGAGGTAGGTTGTGAGGGAGAAGGCGTCATCCCCCATGATGAAGTAGGGCACATCTTGTGTGTCATTGGGCAGTGGGTCTGGATCTGGAAAGCCCACGATGAGGTTGTGTTCCAGCTCCTCCTTGAGGTGACTGGCATTGTATACCTGGGCATCTGAAGGTGAGCCGCTGCCTGAAGCATCGATGTACATGAACTTGTAGTCAGCATCGACCATGGTGAAGAGGATGATGCTGAAGAAGCCCTTGTAGTTGAAATAAGTGGACCCTGACTTGGCTGGCGTTTTGCAGGCCACGTGCTTGCCATCTATGGCTCCAACGGTGTGTGGAAAGTTCCACCTCTGATACCACTGCTTTGCAACTTTCTTCCATCCTTCTTCAGTGGAGGGGCACTGGAGGAGCTCCTCCTTATATTCTTCGTTGATGGCCTGCACCACTTCTCTGACCACAATGCTGATGGTGTTGGGTGGCACCCTCCAGCCATACTGCATGCTCCTGTAGGTGGTCCCTGAGGCCAGGTGGCGCACAGTGAGTGCCACCTTGAGCCCAGGTTCCAAGCTGGGCCGGAAGTTGGTGTTTGCCTTGGTCAACCTGGGTGTCAGGCGCTGCACAAGTTCGTCAAACATGGCTGGAGGCATCCTCATGAAGTTCTGGAATGCCCAAGTGTCTTCACTTCTGAGCTCCACCATCAGCTTGTTGTACAGTCCATCCTCTGCTCTTCTGGCGAACCATCTTCATACCCAGACGCTTCTTGGCCGCCCCTTTTTCTTCCCGTAGTAGAGTTCACAGAGCCTGTAGATGGCTTCGCACTGTTGCAGAAGGATGGTGGCTGCCAAAAGGACTGTGTTACGATTCATGGTGGACATGACTGGATGCTGTGGAAGAGGAAGGGTCAGATGAAGGCTGCAGAGGTCCGCACCGCAGGGCTGCTGTTCTGAAAGTGAGATCCAGATGTGTTGCTCCCCCTTTTTACAGGCAGTATAGGTGTCCCTTTGCATCCTCTAAGTATCCTCTAGGCATCCTCTAGACATTCTTAATATCCGAAATAGGTCCCCTCTGCGAACATTTTTTCCGTTTTAAACGCTTTGTTTCTGTGCTGTATCCGTTCTGCATCCGTTCTGCGTCCGTTCCGCTTCCTCCCTGCGTCCGAGCGGATGCGAGTTGCGCGGATGCACAGCAGATGTCTAGCGGATATAGCGGATGCAGAACGGATGCGTAGCGGATGCGTAGCAGATACAGAACGGACGAATTGGATATATTTTCCGCGCAAAAGTTTTGAGCAGCTCAAAACTTTCTGAGCGGATGAAACGTCAATAAATGGATGCTGGACGGATAGAGAGGGAGCAAAACGGAGGCAGTGAATACATCGCGTTAACCAATGGATGGCAAGCTTTTTTGTCCGTTTTGCATCTTTGCATCTGTTGGTGCAGTGTGACAGGGGCTTTAAGTGCAACATATTTCTCAGTTACAGTGCGATTTTTCCTGGTGCAAAAATGATATTAGTTATGTGTGGATCTTTAATGAGTATTTAAAATATAGATTAAAATATATGTGTTTGATTTTTATATGAAGTTGTTATGTTATGTTCATATCTGGATATGCTAATTTCTTGATTACTTGTTATGGACAAAGTAATACAACTATAAGAAATAAATATGAATAAAATATTGAACTGAACCATAAAGAAATTAAGAAAGTCTTTTAGTAGTATTGTAGTAATAATACTTTAAAATATGTAAAATATATGCATTGTATTTGTAAAATAAATGTATTGTGTTGATATCATAACTTTTGCTTTTCCCTTTCAGCTTACTCTTCTAAATTAGATATTACGGCTATCACTTTCTATTTCATTTTTGAAAACTGTTTCAGATGACCACAGTCTAAAACTACTTTTATATTGGATAATAATATCTATATTTCTTGAGTAACAGGTGCATATGAGTATTCAGCCGCATCAAAAGCTATAAAGTTTTCCTGTGTTCTATTTTATCCCTGCTAACTGTAAACAATTGCCTTGGAAAGAATGTGCACATTTCCAATATTTAATTGGCTAGATTTATTTAGATCTAACAGAAGGTCAGTCAGTTACAGGTGAATGCTTTAATTACTACTGCAGAATTTATCCTGTGTTACAGGCTTCTATTTTTCCATTCTTCTCTTCCAATTTCTCTCTTACTTCAGACATTGCAAATTGAATCACCTGAACTCTTCAGAGCAGTGCTGATCTTCAGTTGCACAATGATGATGTAAAGCTGTTCAATACCACAGACAAAACTGCTACCCTTGAAAAAGATCTTGACTATGTATCAGAATAGTCAAACAAATGGCAACTTCAAATCTCAACAAATGAATGCTCTGTCTTACATATTGGCAAAAAAAAATCAGAAAATAAAATACAAGCTGAATAGTCAAGACCTTGTTGATGATCCAAGCTCTGTAAAGGACCTTGGAATACTCATCTCTAATGATCAAAGTGCTAGAGCCCACTGTAACTACATAGCCAAAAAGGCATTAAGAATTGTTAACCTAAACTTACGTAGCTTTGCCTCTGATAATATCACACTACTAACTAGAGCATACAAAACATTTGCTAGACCAATACTCGAATACGGCTCATCAGTCTGGAACCCACATTACGGATCTGATATTAGCACAGTTGAGAAAGTCCAGAAACATTTCACAAGAAGAGTTCTCCACTCCTCTACTTGTTGTAGAATACCTTACGCCACCAGACTTGAAATTCTAGACCTAGAAAACCTTGAATTATGCCGTCTTTGGTCTGATCTAAGTATGGCATATAAAATCATATATTGCAATGACTTACCTGTCAATGAATACTTCAGCTTCAACCATAACAACACAAGAGCACACAATAGATACAAACTCAAGGTTAACCGCACCAAACTTGATTGCAGGAAATACGACTTCAGCAACAGAGTGGTCAATGTCTGGAATACTCTACCTGACTCTGTGTTTTTTTCCCTAAACCCAAAAAACTTTAACCTTAGACTGTCTACTGTTGACCTCACCCCTTTTCTAAGAGGTCTGTAGGGGGCGTGCATAAGCGCACCAATGTGCCTACCGTCCCTGTCCTATCGTTTTATCTTTTATTTTTCTTATATGTACTCATTTCACGTATTCATAACTATGTATATACTTATACCTATTACCTTGTAAGTGATTGACAAATAAAATAAATAAAATAAATAAATTGTTTTCAATTCAGTGGGCGACATACATTCTACCATTGTGTTTCAGCCAGTTGTGTTTCAAATCAGGTTTACTCTGCCTCTGTTTAGTAGCAAGGTGATGATCACTTACAACTTCATTGCCTTTTCAGAGCTACTGCTATATATCAGGATTTTTCTGTTTGGGTTGTGAGCATAGCACTTTTTGAGTTGTGTTTTGTAATTAGACATAACCCCATCCCAGCCATTTTGCGAAGTATGGAGAACTTGGTAAAAGCTTATTATTCGCCATACCTTTTTTTGTTGTATCTGTCAAGTATATTACAACTTCTGTGTCTCTTTCTTTACAAGTGTTTGCAAAAAACTGTGAGATACTAGGCTTAGAGAAGCCTCAGGTCACTATAATTGTTTTCTGCCACACTCAACAGATAACTTCAGTAAGAAGCAGAACAATTTGATTGTGATGATTTAAGCAGAATTACTACATTGCCAAACTGCTGGATATTTGTAGATGAGAGATATGGAAGTGTGGTTAATTATTGGAATGTTGCCATTATTTGAACATGCTATCATTAACTGGGTAGCGCTGCCAATCATTGGCAAATAATAAATCAGAGGTATGGCTTATCAGGAAGGGAGATGATGTTATTATTCTGAATGTAAGTTTTGTCACAAAATGATTGCCACAGAGGTGTCGTTATTAATAAAGGAACTGTTGTGAGAGCTTGGCCATTCATTGAAAACTTTCTTTGTGTAAAAAGTAAGTTGGTTAAAGGATGGGCCTAACCCTGTGAATACTCCTTACTGCTCCAGTTTACCTTTTTTTTTAAATATAGGCAGCTGGGCACACTGTCAAAAGTATAAGGCTGTAGAGCTACCTAGCATTATGTATTCAAATGTCTATGGAGTCTGTGGAACATTATTTTAAATAAAGACGATGCTTGAGGCTGGGACTTGTTTAGCCATGTGTCTGCTTCAAGTTTTCAAAATTAAAAAGACAAAAAAGAATTGAAGGCAGATGGGGGAAGGAGTTTGGCAGGAACCAGTGGGGGAGTTGTATTTTACACAGGAACCTATTGGAGCAACACTGCTCCTTTGGCATTCTCTCCCCCACCCCACTCTTCTCCCTCCCTCCCAATTTCAAGCTGGATTAGTAATTCATTATTTATAATATTTATAGATAATAAGTAATGGCAACCTGCCGTGCTCCCCCAGCAGTGATGACTGTGCTATATTTGTCAACTTTCCCTTCCACTTCTGTGTAGGTTTATTACGTGGCATTGCTGGACATACTTCTGTATTTTCATGAAAGGAGTGGAAACACATATTTTTGACTATGTGCACAAATAAAATAACATTTACACTAGGCTGATCAGTTTTAGACTCACTTCACCAACATACTTTCATATGCAGTGTAAGGAAAAAAGGCCAATCCTGAAATTGGTCTATGGTGATCGTGATGGTCAAGAAAGGAGAAAGACTCATGCCAGCAACATTTGAAAAAAGGCCTGGCTTATAGGCATTTCAATGCCAGTGGAGGAAGTCATTGAACTAAGATAGGAGATTCCTGTTTTTTCCCCCCATCATCCTTTACCACATCTGCTCTTCCCTTGTGTTACAAAGTAACATGCATGTGCAAGAGTGCTTCAGCTTTCCCCTTGTGTGTTATTGTGTAATTATTATTTCTGTGTTTGTTTTCTGTTACTGGTTTATTATTATGCACAGCTCTTAAGTCCATATGCAGTATGGCATCATGTAAAGCTCCTGTGTAGAGGAGAGAGGGAAGCTTCAAATGGTGTGGTGAGCAGCATTCTGAACTGCTACCCAGTTGACTCTTTCATGGGGTGCTATATTAGGTTTGTTTCCATTGTTGTTGGTTTTCAAAAAAAAAAAGAAAAGTATCTTTCTTGACATACAGATGATAAGGTAGAAAAATTGTCCAGACTCTTTTTATAAGCCTTATTTCCAACTCCAAATTCCATTAGACAAGAAATTATAAAAAGCTGGACTAAGTTGGGCCATGGCTTGATCCAGCTGGACTGCATTATTTCAGCTGTTGTCTTCCTGTGTCCTGGGGATGGGGGGAGAGAAAGAAGAAACATGGATGCATGAATGCATGTAAAGGAGTATGGTTGTTTGAATATGTGAGTGTATCCAAGTATGAGAGAGACAGAAAGGGATGGAGAGAGAGAGAGAGAAATAGAAGTAGAAATATCTTTCTGAAATTTCTATTAGCCTATTGTATCTCAGTAATTCACTTAAAGAAGTAAAACTAAACAATTACTTTTTAAGCCCATGTCCCACTGCACCAACGGATGCAAAGAGGATGTAAAATGGACAAAAAAGCTTGCCATCCATTGGAAAACGCGATGCATCTGTTGTGTACTCACTGCGTACGTGTTTCATACGCTCTATCCATCAAACATCCGTCCACTGCTATTTCATCTGCTCAAAAAGTTTTGAGCTACACGAAACTTTTTGATCGGATGAACTTTCCGCCGCGTACAATCTACATCCGTGACGCATACGGGCAACAAACATTCTACGTCCGTTGTATCCGTTACACATCCACTGTATCCTCTCGGCATCCTCTGGGCATCCCCGCAACTCACATCCGCTGCAGCTGAAAGCGGAAAGAGGGAGGAAGCGAAAGGTACACGGAACATCCACACAGCATTAGTAGCACGGAAATAGAAAGAATGTAAGCGGATGCAGCTCGGATATAAAGCATTAAAACGGACAAAACGTTCATATATGGGGTGTATCTCAGATATTTAGGATGTTTGGAGTGTGCCTAGAGTATGTGGAAGGACACCTAGCGGAAAACCGATATTTCCTATAAAAAGGGGGAGGAAATCACCTGGATCTCACTATCAGTCCAGCAGCCGTGGTGTACAGACCTCTTCATTCTTGGTCTTGCTCTTCCACATCATCCATTGATCTCCACCACACACTCCTTATGGTAGCTGCCATCATTCAACACCAGAACCAAAACCTGTTCAGACTGTTTCACCTTTTCTATGCAAGGAGAAGAAGGAGACGTCCAAGAGCTGTGTGGGTCTGAAGATGGATCGGGAGAAGAGTGGAGTTTGGACTCTATGACAAGCTGATGGTGGAGCTGAGGAATGAAGACACTCGTGCATTCCAGCACTTCATGAGGATGCCATCAGCCATGTTTGATGAAATTGGGAGCGTCTGAGACCCAGGTTGACCAAGCCAAGCATCAACTTCCGTCCCAGCCTGGACCCTGGACTGAAGGTGGCACTGACTCTGCGCCACCTGGCCTTTGGAACCACGTACAGAAACATGGAGAGTGCCACACAACACCATCAGCAAAGTGGTCAGAGAAGTGGTGCAGGCCATCATCGAAAATACGGGGAGGAGCTCCTCCAGTGTCCCACCACTGAAGAAGGCTGGAGGAAAGTTGCAGAACAGTAGAATCAGAGGTGGAACTTTCCCCACACCGTTGGAGCCATAGACGAGAAGCACGTGGCCTGCAAAGCTCCACCCAACTCAGGGTCCAATTATTTCAACTACAAGGGCTTCTTCAGCATCATGCTCTTTGCCATGGTTGATGCTGACTACAAGTTCATGTACATCGATGCTTCAGGAAACGGGTCAGCTTCAGATAGCCAGGTGTACAACGCCGGTGACCTCAAGGATGGGCTGGAATGCAACCTCATCATGGGTTTTCCAGATCCAGACCCCCTACCCAATGACATATAAGATGTGCCCCACTTCATCGTGGGTGATGATACCTTCTCCCTCAGAACCTACCTCATGAAGCCCTACAGTTCCAGATACCTCACCCGTGAAGAGAGGATCTTCAACTACAGGCTGTCCAGGGCAAGACGGGTGGTGGAGAACACCCTTGGCATCCTGGCCAACAGGTTCCAGGTACTTGTCACCACCATGCAGCATCACCCAGGGACTGTGAGGAGCATCGTGGAAGCTTGATGCATCCTGCACAATCTCATGCCACCCGCTACCCAGTGTTACAGAACAGGCTTGTGGACCGTCAACAAGGCAATGGGGACATGGAGCCTGGTGAATGGAGGCAAGGACGAAACCTGATAGACACTGTGGATGTACAAGGCCCCAACAGAGCTTCACGTGAAGGGAAGAAGCAGCGCAACCTCCTGAAACACTGGTGCAACTCCCCAGCTGGAGCAGTGGAGTGGCAAGACAGGATGGTAGATGCTTAATGGATGCTTCCTTCAGCCTGTCTCATCACACTGATGAGATTGTGCCATGTATGTTGGGTGGGCCTACAATGAATAGGGCATCAATAAAGAGCTTTGTTTATTTTGAAATGTGTTGATCAATGAATAAATTGTTACTGATAATAAAGGGCCATATGTGTGGCAGCTGGGATGGTGGACCATACAGTCCCACTATGCTTGCACTGGAGGTTTATCTATCCCACTACTATCCTTATCTATCCCACAACTATCCTTATCTATCCCACAACTATCTTTATCTATCCCACAACTATCCTTATCTATCCCCACAACTATCCTTATATATCCCACAAATATGCAAAGGCTTAACCATTTTTTCAAAGTTTTCACCAACACTTTATTAAGTAAATAAAATGAACCAAGTGTGTGAAGCAAAGATAACCTTTATTAACAACTGTCTTAAGTAAACTGTATGACTTTATTAAAAAAGCAAAATGGACCAAGTAAAGTGTCTTTAAGCAAAGATAAGGAGAACAGGTAACAACTCAGTCTCTGGCACTATTCTCAGTCACTCTGAGGCGTGTTCATGGTCTCAGCTGTCGAGCGGCGAGGGACTGTGGAGATGGCTGTTGCTGGAGTGCTGGTCTGAGGCGCCATTAGGGTGCCTGGCCCCAAGAGGGGATGGTGTGTTCAGGAAGCTCTCCGAGAGCTGACTCAGTCCCGTGAGGTTGAGAGGCCCTTCCTCAAGGACCTGGGATGTCAGGCACAGGACTGAAGACAGATTTTATGTTGAGGGGCTTGGCTGTGGGGTGGAGGAAGGAGGAGTGTAGTGGGGCTGTCTGGTCTGCAGCTGGGTCAGGTGAGGCATCTGTGGCGTGCGGTGTACCTGGGCCTTGATGTACCTGAAGGGCTGCCTCTGCTGTGGGAAGTCCTGGTACTCGTAGCCTTGGTAGGTGAGGGGCTGTCGAAAGCCGTGGAAAGGCTGTGACATCGCCTGGGATGGAGGAGCAGACCTGGAGTGGGTCGGAGCAGGTTCAGCTGGGCCTGGAGGGTGGTGCAATAGTGCTGTGATTTTTTCCTTCATCACCTGGTACTGGGCCTCAGGCAGGTCCATGAGGGTGTGGCTCACGTACGTGATGAAGGGCTTGCGGTTAGAGGATGGCATATCACTGTGGACCAGCTGAGAGAGGAGATCTGTGCTGGTCTTGAAGGTGTCCCTGATCTCCAGCAAGACAGTGTGGCTCTGGCCCTCCAGTCTGCCTCTCTGCCTGCTTTCTGTGGAGGTGGAGCTGGGGGTGGGGGTGGGTTGGTCTCTGGCTGCTGCTTCTTCTTGCTCCATTTGAGACAGGGGATCCTCCACATCCTCTGGCATGGGGAGTGCAGCTTTCGGGGGGGGTCTCTGCCGTGGGGTCCTCCAAAGACACCTGCCTGGACACGGTAGCTGTCTCCTGGCTGGAAGAGGAGTGGCTCTATGTGGGCTGTCTGAGGTAGAGGGTTGACAGAGGGGCTGCTCCTCGGTGGCGGATCTCACCCTCCAGGAAGCTGCACTTGGCCATGACGTTCATCTGGTCAGTGAGCTTGACAGCAGCCTGGCCAGATTTCTTCAGGTGCAGCTTGCCATACCAGGTGTGCATGTGCTTCCACCATCCCAGGAGTACGTCTGAAGTGTAGCCCAGGCTCTCTGCCTTGTCTCTCCATGCTGCCTGCTTCCTCTTGGTGTCGTGATAGAGCCTGTGGCCTTTTCTCCACAGGAACTCGTTCTCCCTCAGCCATTCCAGCACCTCCTCTTCATGGTCCTCGGAAATGGAGTACTGTTTCCTCTCTCCCTTCTCCTTGCCTTGCCTCTTCATCCCTCTGGCAGGGCCTTCAGGGGCTTGAGCAGCAGGGCTTTGAGGGCCTTGGGGCTGGTCCACCACAGCAGCAGCAGCAGGAGAAGCACCAGCAGCACCAGCGGGAGAAGCTCCAGCAGCACCAGCGGGAGAAGCTCCAGCAGCAGCAGCAGCAGCAGAAGCACCAGCAGCTTCAGAGTCAGCGCCAGGGTGTGGGATGGTGATTCTGTCCTTCTTGCCAGGGCTGCCAAGAGTCGGCACAGGCTTCCTCTTCTTCCCTGAATGACGAACCATGGTGTTCTTTCAAGATGTCTCTGGCAGCAGGTCTTTCCTCTGAATGCTGACTGCTTTGCGAGCTGCATCCTTTTATATCCGCGGAGCTGACACAATTCATCCTCTCCGCATGCGCAGTGACCACTTTGCATCCTCCATGCATCCGCTATGCATCCTATAGGTGTCCATGATGCATCCGCATCATCCACTACGCATCCGTTCCTTCCGCTACGCGTCCGCTTCCCTGTTCTCCCCCGGAAGCCCTGCGGATGTGTCATCCGCTTCCATCCGCTAGGCTTCCTATGAACATCCACTTACCCTCGTCCGTTCCTTTCCGTTGTTTTCTGTTCTATTTATGCAAATTTGGGGCACTTTTGAGAGCGGATAACAACGGATGGAGCCACCCCCGAAATTTTGCTCATCTGCTGTGTCCTTTTTGCATACATTTTGTATCCATTGGCCAGTGTGACCTAGCCTTTAGGAATTTGCTTTATACTGAATCAGACTACTGGTCAGTTACACTATGAAAAGGAGAACAATTTGCTTGTGGTTTCCGTTTATGTTATATGTGGCTAGGAGGAATACATGCTAAGTGCCATCTCTTTTCGTTTTGCTTTTCCTTAAATTTTCAAGTTTGGGATTGTTTGACACTTGGCAAGCTGTGTCCATTGTACCTTTTATTACCAGACTCTTAAGTCTATTTTATGTTATTATCAAGAACCTCTTTATAGCACACATTACTTTGGGACAAGAGCACAGCCTTCACAGTGGGATTATATTATACAAAACCCTTAACATAATTTTGTCTCATTTGGGGTCTGTACCCCTTACAGCATTAAGCCCTCATTAAGGAAAAAAGAAAAGAAATAAGAAATGTGTTGTAGAATCAGATCATACAAGAAATACAGTTCAGACTTGTAAACATTTCAATCCCTGGTAAATATAAAAATCTTTATTATCATGTTTACATGAGCAATATATAAAATATATTACTCCAGTGCCTTCTGTCACCTATTGTGTGTTCCTCTTCTTTGAACCCTAGATGAGTTCCTTGGTTTCTAAACATCTTTAACCACATGCTGACAAATATTGCTCCCTTTCCTTGCCTTGTTTTTAGGAAACAGATTTTCAGACATTTTTTTCTTGCCTACTAATATCACTCCTTCAGTCTTCCCTGACCATATACCATATCTTTTGTGCATTTATCCAAACTGCCATTGCCAATGCCCTTTGAAGTCTCTCATTTATTCATTCATACCATCTCATCTCTTCTCCTTCTTTTCTGAAAATATGAGAGCATATCAATCATTTACTTACCACCTCATCACAACTGCTCTTTCTTTTGTGCTTTCCTCACTATTTCTCATGCAATGCACTATATTGGAAATCAGACAAAAGCATGCTGGATGAACATAGGCAAATCTGAACCTCATTTACCTGTCTAGGACATATGGCAGATCTTCCTGACACAAATAAATTGCTTTCTATCTATATGCATGTTTCCTAAAGCTTGGGAAGTTGTTAAAAGTGAACATAAAAAGATTTGAACTACCAAGGTTAATGCAATTTTAGGATGTGTGGACTTCCATATGCTGGTTGGGAATTCTGGGAGCTCAAATTCACACATATCAAAGTTGCTGAGACTGAGAAACATTGGTCTTGACTGAGGGTGGCAAACCCAAGGCCATGGGCTGGATCCGACCTGTGGGGTGCTTAGATCTGGCCTGTGGGACTCCCCTGGGAAGAGCGAAGGATTGGCCCACAATGCCCCTGCCAGCAAAAATGGAGCTTGGGAGGGCCCCGCATAACCCTCCCAAGTTCCATTTTCGCCAGCAGAGGGCTCAGGCCACCACAGGCCCCCCCAACATAAGTGATGTTAAGTTGGCCATGGCCACCCTGGCCACACCCACTCCCAATCCCCAAGGTCAAACACTACCCTACCCCTCAGTGAAACTGCGTTTGACATCCCTGGTCTAGACAGAAGGTGAAAACATTGCTTATTTGAGGCATTGTTATGTGCCTTAAATTCCACAAATCTTACCGTTTTTATTCTTATTTCATATTAAAATTAGCACATCAATCAGATTGCTTAGTTCTTTTGCATTACAATGACAATATGAAATAAGGCAGACTGACCACATTAAAGTAAATTGAATAGCAAGTAGCTATATCTTCAGATCTGTCCTTTGCCATTTATGAATAGCTAGTAGTTTTTTTAAAATTCAACCTTCACAAAGCTATTACATTTGTTATTATAGGTAAAATGATTAGTCTGCTATAAGGCCCTGTTTTTGAAGTAGTTTTCAGAGCCATTTTTCTTCATGAACAAAAGTTAAGTACACAGCTATTTTCAGAGATTCTTTGAAAAAGCACTGATTAAAATCAGCAAATGTGCTGAATGTTGAAATGGTGTCAAGGTGAGAGGATAGGAAAAGAAAAGGAGGAAAAAATCTGGTTGCCTCTCAGGAATTTTACATATCTTTCTTTCAAGTCCCAGAAGTCTAAACTGATAAAACCAGCCTGAAAGATAATTCTGGGTCAGATAAATACCTTGCGGTTAGAATCTGAGATTTCTTTCTTTTTTTTTTTTTGTAAAAAAATAAAAGATAAACAGGAAGAATGATTTAATTTTGCTGAACAAATCAGGTTATTGGTCACTTACCTTCTTTCTTTCTTTTTTTAAATGAACAATGTTGGTTCTATGCCATACAAAATAGAACATTATACAACATACAGCAGAAATTAGTTTGTATTGTAACAATATATAAGTCTCTTAGATGCTATCTAGAGAGAAACGTAGAAATGGGCTGCAGGTTAGACAGGTGACATTACCTTGTAAAAGAAATCAAGGAAAGTATCTTGTTAGATTTTAAGCTTAAATTTCTCTCAAAAGAGTGCCCAAGGATGATAGCAAATGTTTGACCTGATCTAAAATCAGGTACAATTTCCTGAGAAATTACCCAGAGTAGATATTGAAACCCTTCATTTACCGTTGATAATTGGGAACAGGAACTCTGTCTCTAAATGATGTATTGTAAGGCACATCACATGACCCCACCAACTTATGACTGCAGTTCTAGAAGTCCTAGTTGCTATCATTAGGCATGATTGTGCGGTTGAAATATGTGATCATGTGGTTGCAATTTGCAATTTTCTGCTGGCTTTCCCATTGACTTTGCTTGTTGGAAACGGACGGTGAATTTTGCAAATAGTGATGACATGATTACAGGATGCTGCAGTGTGATAATTGCAAGTCAGCCCCTGTGTACTTGAATCAGAATCATGTGACCAAAGGGATGCTGTAGTTGCTGCAGCTGTGAGGAGCTGTTGTAAGTACCCCTTGTTCGGCACTTTGTAACTTTGTACAGTTGAATGCCATCTTCAGTGTACATTATAACCAGGGGTGGGATTCAAATTTTTTAACAACTGGTTCTATGGGCGTAGCTTAGTTGGTAGGTGTGGCTTGGTGTTCATTTGACTGGGTGGACATGGCTTGGTGGTCATGTTACTGGTTGGGCATGGCCAACTCAACAACACTCACATCGAGGCACACATCTCCTCGCATGGCCTCTCGTGACTGTGGGGATGCTGCAACAGGCGTAAGTGTGAAAAAGGGTCATAAATCACTTTTTTCATTGCCATTGTAACTTTGAATGGTCAGTCCACACAAGCAAATTACCAGCAAAGAAAGGGAAAAAAACTCCAGAGAGGTTCCTGAGACAGGAAGTCTAGTCCTGCCAAGAATGTAATAAGGGTTAATGGAGAGGCAGTTTCTGTAAGCAACACCAGAATGTTGCCTTCCTTACAGGATTAGGCCAGTAATTTCTTCTAACAACTGGTTCTCCAAACTGCTTAGAATGTTAACAACCAGTTCTAGCAAATAGGTGTGAACTTGTAGAATCCCACCCCTGAATATAAACTATAAAAATAAAACACAAACACACATCCTTTGCATTCTATGCAATTTAATTGAAAACCCCAGATATTGCACTATACAATAGAATTCAACATAGTTACTGCTCTGGGATAGAAACTGTTTTTCAGCCTATTTGTCCTTGTTTTTATTATCCTGTACCATCTGCTAGATGGTAATAGTTCAAAAAAAGGGTGCCCAGAATGGGATGGATCTTTAAGAATGTTTTGAACTTTGTCAAGATAGTGGGAGCTGTGTTCTGTGGGGGAACCTGCTACACTGAGTGCCATTGTTCTCTATAATCTTGCTCTCTGCCCTTTCTCCTCATAGAAACAAATCATGGGTAGAGCTATATGAATATGTTCAACAGAATTCCATTTGTCTTCTGATGAGAAAATGTCTTGAAAATAAAGGGTGCTGTGGAAGGGAAATTGGAAAGGAAATGTCAAGAGGTCAGGTCTGTGCAATAAGCTGCAGACATTTCCCTGAACACAGTTCAGAGTTTTTGTCCCAACTAATTTTTTATATTATCTTAATTCAATAATTAATAATAAGAAGAAAATTGATAAATTGCAAAGCAAAGCATTATTATCAAGCCTTATCTTCATTGGAAAAAAAATCCCCTGAGCCCTATGTAGTTATATTTATTTTTAGAGAATAAAATGAATGGATAGCTGCAGCTCAGGATTTTTTTGGAAGCTGGCCTAGTTGCCCAGAAAAAGATTAAAGCAAGCCAGAGAAAGTGCTGCGTCTGTAAATTTTCTTGTGTGTTTTGTGAATGGCTGCATTTAATGTGGAAGCCATTTGTTTAATTGTCAACTCCTCCATGACACTTGTATGATAAGAATACCTCTCACATGCCTGAAACAGTGAACTATCCCTACATTATTTAATCTCTAATCATAAAAGTGCAGTTGGCATCTACAATTGCAAATCAGGAAAAAAGAAACATCAGTTCCAAGAGAATACAGTTAGTCCTTAATTTGCAATTTGTTGCTTAGCAACCATTCAAAGTTATAACGGATTTCTCAAAACCCAGTTTCAAAGTTCCAATGGCTGCCCCCCCCCCCCCCGCCAATCTGCATTGACGTAGTTGCATTTTGAGTGGTTGGCTACCAGCCTACATTTACGGCCATTTGCCGTAAATCCCAGGGTGGCATGAACACAATTAACAATTTTTTTTTGCTGAAAACATGGTTATTTCCAATTTCTAGCTAAAATGCCCAATGTTTTTCTAACAACCAACATGTTTGCTTAGAGATCATTGTGTTTGTTTGAGTGTTGCAAAAAAAGTTGTAAAATCGGGTGACATGGAGATCCACTTAATGACCATCATGACTTATAACCAAATTGTGGGTGCAATTACTGTCATAAATCAAGGATTACTTGTACTTATGTGATTAGCAACAGGTTGTTAAACTATTTGAAAGAGGTTGGATCAGAAAATGGAAAATGAAGAGAGTAAAAATCATTGTTAAGTATGTAAAGAACTATGGAAATAAGTTATAAGATTGACACACAATATTGATATTAGTGAATTGGAGCCTCTTAACTTTAGAACCACAATAATATTTTCCTAATGTAAGAAATACAGTATGTAAGCATTGTCTTGTTCCCTCTTCCTGTTCATTCACACACACACATTTTCTCTCATCAAACTGAAGCAGGAACCAGCAAAACCTTCCTTCCTTTGCAAATTGCTATCTGCATTGATGATATATAAAGATTATCCCAAAGTTCAGGGCAATGATATCTTGTTAGTATAATATAAAAATTTCCAGTGAAAGCTGTGATGGGGATATGACACATTTTTATAGCTGGTCCCTTTTTATAAGTGAGCCAATGCATTTATTTTTCAGAGAGAAAGAATTTTTTTTCAGAGTTCATTTAAATCCAGAAGTTTGGTTGAGGAAAGGGGTTGTGTAAATTGAGAAAATCAAGCTGGACAGTTTTTTATAGGACTGTGAAACTTGTCAGAAGTTTTAGGAATTGATCTGTTGGCTAAAATCACCTATGAACCTCTTTACGAGAGCTCTGCCTTCAAGTAATGGAATTATCTCAAAATTCTTTGAGTGGGAAAACATCCCCATGGAATCCCAGGTCTGCAAACTGCAAAGCAGGAGTTTTACAAATTGAGAAGAGCTGCAGTTGATTTTGAGGGCAGGAGAGAAAAGCTCTCAGTTATCCAAGGAGAACACAGACAGTTTTTAAAACAAAAGATTCTACCAGAGTCCCAAATATATATATATATATTTAAATCATATTTTCAAACCTCTATCATTAGTTGTTTTAAGGCTAAATAAAATGCATTTGAATATTTGGTTTCAAGAGAATGTGTTAAAATCAGAAGAGGGCAATTTGTAAATACTACAGTAATTGCTGCACATTATAGTTAAGGAACATTAGTAACTAGAATGTGGTAGGTCCATAACTTTGATAATTATATTAAGCTGTTCATAAAACGTTGGATTGAGTTTTAAATTGTAATTAAATACAGAGGGCCACTGGCTGTGGTGGTTTTGAATGATAATGTATGCAAATTAATGAAAAAGCTGACTGCTTCTAAAGTGTTTCAACTCTCACAAAATGACAAGATTTGTAGCTGCAAAGCCTCAACAGTTTTTCTGTCACCATGTTGATTTTCTCAGAGACAAAGAAATATTTAAGTGACTAGAGGTATCTACTATATGTATATCAGATTTTCTCACTGGAGGTATTAGAAGAATGCACATCCTTTGAACTCTATAAAACCAATAAAATCACAATAAGCTATTTTGCCTTTTAAAAATCAGGTTATAATAGTCCATTGCACAATTGTGAAAATGAAAGGAGTAGTCTAGCATTTTCAGGAGAATTACCTTAACCATTATACCCGACTGTCATATAGCAGGGGTCCCCAACCCCGTTCCGTGCACCGGCAGTGATCCGCAAGATGCCAGAAACCAGTCCACGTGAGCAAGCAAACCCCCTCTGCGGAATGTAGGCCTAACCCTAACCATGCTCCCTCTGGTCACAGAAAAACCTCTCCCCCCCCCCCTTTTCTTTTTAAACGACTTAGGGCTGAAGAGAACACTTCATTGAAACTATGTGATTGGACTGCAAGATAAATCAGTGTCTCCGATTATAGAAAAATCCCCAACTGATTTAATTAGCCTTTTAACAAAGGGTTTTCAAAATTTGCAGTTTTTTATTAAATTATGAATTGGTCCTTACTGTGTGTAATAATTGTATATAAAGATATCACAATGATTTGCTTTATGACTATAATAGTTCCAGTTGAGTTTAGTAAACAGATATTATAAAATAATGGCTTAAATCACCCAACGAATTTATTGCAATAGTTTCAAAAAGTATATCTTGAATAGATATACTTTTATTCATTATTTTAATGAAATTGAGTTTATGATTAAAAGTAGAACAGCAAGCACCAAGGATTTATTTGGTTTTGAAGAGGCAAGTTCGTAGAGATATGTATAGGCATATAAACATATAGACAAAAACACAGATGCAAGCAGAAACGAAAATTATATTCAGTTGTGTCTTGGATCACTGAGCTGCAAATAGTTTGTCATTTGAAGAAAGTTACATTCTGAAATTAAATTGAGGAATTCAGGTGTGATTAATCTCACTCAGTGGGATCTTCATGATGCATAAACACTTATTTTTCTTTCCTTTGATTGGCTTGGCTAAGATTGCAGCCTAAATATATTTTATAGGAAGTAAATTCTACTGAATTCATAGCAGCACTTAACTCTGTGTAGTCATGCATAGTATTACACTGAATTAACTAGCAATCTTGGAAATGAGCTCCTTTAACTATAACTGCATAACCTGCTTACATTGGATATTTGAGTCAGCCTCCCCCAAAAAACAAAATGTACCCCAAAGGTGTACTTTCGCAGAGGTGTCATCTCAGAGTTGAGTAAATTGTTACTTTGATTATTTTTTTAATTGTTCCTCAATATCAAGAATCATAGCATTGTTCTCTTTTGGTAACAATAAATACATGACCCACCTAGCTCTGCATTATAATGAATTTACTGCTAAAGCCCCTGTCACACTGCACCAACGGATGCAAAGAGGATGTAAAACGAACAAAAAAGCTTGCCATCCATTGGTTAACGCGATGTACTTACTGCCTCCGTTTTGCTTCCTCTCTATCCGTCCAGCATCTGTTTATTGACGTTTCATCCGCTCAGAAAGTTTTGAGCTGCTCAAAACTTTTGCGCGGAAAATGTATCCAATTTGTCCGTTCTGCATCCACTACGCATCCGCTACGCATCCGTTCTGCATCCATTACACATCCGCTATATCCGCTAGGCATCCGTTCCGCATCCACGCAACTCGCATCTGCTCGGACGCAGGGAGGAAGCGGAACGGACGCGGAACAGATGCAGAATGGATGCAGAATGGATGCAGCACATAAACAAAGCGTTTAAAACGGAAAGAACGTTCGCAGAGGGGACCTATCTCGGATATTAAGGATGTCTAGAGGATGTCTAGAGGATGCCTAGAGGATGCAAAGGGACACCTATACTGCCTATAAAAAGGGGAGCAACTCACCTGCATCTCACTTTCAGACCAGCAGCCTAGCTGTGCAGACCTCTGCAGCCTTCATCTGACTCTTCCTCTTCCACAGCATCCAGTCATGTCCACCGTGGATCGTAACACAGTCCTTTTGGCAGCCACCATCCTTCTGCAACAGTGCGAAGCCATCTACAGGCTCTGTGAACTCTACTACGGGAAGAAAAAGAGGCGGCCAAGAAGCGTCTGGGTCCAAAGATGGTAGAAGAAGAGCAGAGTATGGACTGTACAACAAGCTGATGGTGGAGCTCAGGAACGAAGACACTTGGACATTCCAGAACTTCATGAGGATGCCTCCAGCCATGTTTGACAAAGTTGTGCAGCAGCTGACACCCAGGTTGACCAAGGCAAACACCAACTTCCGGCCCAGCCTGGAAGCTGGGCTCAAGGTGGCACTCATTCTGCGCCACCTGGCCTCAGGGACCACCTACAGGAGCATGCAGTACGGATGGAGGGTGCCACACAAAACCATCAGCACTGTGGTCAGAGAAGTGGTGCAGGCCATCATTGAAGAATACCTGGAGGAGCTCCTCCAGTGCCCCTCCACTGAAGAAGGATGGAAGAAAGTTGCAGAGCAGTGGTATCAGAGGTGGAACTTCCCACACACTGTTGGAGCCATAGATGGCAAGCACGTGGCCTGCAAAGCACCACCCAAGTTGGGGTCCACTAATTTCAACTACAAGGGCTTCTTCAGCATCGTCCTCTTCGCCATGATCGATGCTGACTACAAGTTCATGTACATCGATGCTTCAGGCAGCGGCTCATGTTCAGATGTCCAGGTATATAATGCCAGTGACCTCAAGGAGGGGCTGGAACGCAACCTCATCATGGGCTTTCCAGATCCAGACCCCCTGCCCAACGACACGCAAGATGTGCCCTACTTCATTGTGGGGGATGACACCTTCTCCCTCAGAATCTACCTCATGAAGCCCTACACTTCCAGACTCCTTACCCGTGAAGAGAGGATCTTCAACTACAGGCTGTCCAGGGCAAGACGGGTGGTGGAGAACACCCTTGGCATCCTGGCCAACAGGTTCCAGGTACTTCTCACCACCATGCAGCATTGCCCAGAGACCGTGAGGAGGATCATGGAAGCTTGCTGCATCCTGCACAATCTCATGTGCACCCGCTACCCAGTCTTGCAGAACAGGCTCATGGACCTCCAGCAAGACAATGGGGACATGGAGCCTGGGGAATGGAGGCAAGGGTGAAACCTGATAGACACTGAGGATGTGCAAGGCCCCAACAGAGCCTCACGTGAAGGGAAGAAGCAGCACAACCTCCTGAGACACTGGTGCAACTCCCCAGCTGGAGCAGTGGAGTGGCAAGACAGGATGATAGATGATTAATGGGTGCTTCCTTCAGCCTGTCTCATCACACTGATGAGATTGGGTCATATATGTTGCGTGGTCCTACAATGATCAAGGCATTTAATAAAGAGTTGTGTTTGTGTTGACATGTGTGGATGATTATTACATTGTTATTGATAATAAAGGGCCATATGTATGGCACCTGGGAGGGTGGACCATACAGTCCCACTGTGCTTACACTGGAGGTTTATCTATCCCACTGCTATTATTCATCCCAAAGGTATCCCTGCCCATCCCACTGCTATCTTAACCCATCCCACAAGCATGCAAAGGCTTGAACCAATTCTAAAAGTTTCCACCAAGACTTTATTAAAAAAAAGAAATGAAGCAAGTGCGTGAATCAAAGATAAACTTTATTGAATAACAAGCTGTAAAAGGAAAAAGACCCAAGTCAAGTGTCCAAATAAAGTCCACACCCAGTCTCTGGCAGTCTTCACGGTCACTCGGAGGTGTGCCCAGTCTCAGGGGTGAAGGGTCCTGGTGCTGTGGAGGTGGTTGCTGCTGCAGTGCTGGTCTGAAGCCCCACTGGGGTGCCTGGCCCCGAGAGGACACTGGCCCCAAGAGTGACGGTGTGTTGAGAAAACTCTCGGATAGCTGGCTCAGACCCATGATGCTGAGAGGTCCTTCCTCCATGCCATGGGGTGTCAGCCCCAGTACTGATGAGAGATGTACTGAGGCCGGGCTTGGCTGTGGGGTGGAGGAAGGAGTAGTGTAGTGGGGCTGTCTGGTCTGCAGCTGTGTGAGGACTGGCGTGGGTGGCATCGCTGTTGTCGGTGGCATCATTGGCGTGGGTGGCATCGGTGGCATCACTGGAACCGGTGGCAATGGTGTCGCCCGATGACTCTGTGCCTGGACTGGGAAGGGCCGCTGCCTGTGCTGCTGGACCTCCTGGTAGCCGTAGCCCTGGTAGGTGAGGGGCTGTGGGAAGCCTTGGAATGGGAGGGACATCACCTGGGGTGGAGGAGCAGACCTGGACTGGGTGGGAGCAGGTTCCTCTGGATCTGGAGGGTTGTGAAGCAGCTCGGTGATCCAGTCCTTCACCACCTGGTACTGGGGTTCCGCCATGTCCGTGAGGGTCTGGTTGACATAGGTGAGGAAGGGCTTGCAGTTGGAGGATGAGGAGTCGGTGTGGACCAGCTGAGAAAGGAGATCTATACTGGTGCGGATGGTGTCCTTGATCTCCAGGAGGACAGTGTGGCTCTGCCCCTCCTGCTGTCTGGCTCTCTGCCTTTCTGTGGAGGTGGAGCTGGAGGGGGTGGATGCGGCTACGACTGTGGTGGGCTCAATGTCTCCTTTCTTCCACCGCACCAGGGAGTCCTCCACGCGCTCCACCACGGTTACAACACCTGTCCGCAGGTTCTCCACCATGGCACGCTCCACAGAAACCTGCCTGGAGACAGGGACTGACTCTCGGCCGGAAGAGGACTGGGTCTCAGCAGGCTGCCGGAGAGAGAGGGTTGTGAGAGGGGCTCCTGGTGCTCCTCGGTGGCAGATCTCACCCTCCAGGAAGCTGCACCTAGCCATGACGTAGGTCTCTCTGTCCGTCAGCTTAACCGTGGCCTGGCCAGATTTCCTCAGGTGCAGTTTCCCGTACCAGGTGTGCATATGTTTCCACAGCTGAGGAGCACCTCCGAAGTGTAACCCATACTCTCCGCCCTCTCTCTTCAAGCAGCCTGCTTCCTTTTGGTGTCCCTGTACAGCCGGTGTCCCTTCCGCCACAGATACTCATTCTCTCTCAGCCACTCCAGCACCTCATCCTCGTGTTCCTCCTCAATGAAGTATTGCCTCATCTCCCGTCCCTGCATACGCCTCTTCCTCCCTTTGCCAGGACCAGATGGGCCCTCATCAGAGGGGCTCCCAGGTGGTAGGGGCTGCTCCTCCACACCACCACCAGCAGCAGCACCAGCAGGATCATCATCATCATCATCATCATCATCATCATCATCATCATCACCAGCAGGATCATAATCAACATCAGCAGCAGCAGCAACAGCAGGATCATCATCATCAGCAGCAGCAGCAGGATCAGTAGCAGCAGCAGGACCAGGATCAGCAGCAGCAGCAGGACCAGGATCAGCAGCAGCAGAGTAAGCACCATCAGCGCCAGCAAGACCAGGAGCATGAGCAGGACCAGGAGCATGAGCAGGACCAGGAGCACGAGCAGGACGAGCAAGACAAGGAGCACGAGCAGCACGAGCAGTACGAGCAAGTCCAGGAGCACAAGCAGGACCAGCAGGACCAGGAGCAGCTTCAGCAGAGTACGCAGCAGCAGAAGCACTACCGCCAGGAGCAGCTTCAGCAAAAGCTCGAGCAGCAGAAGCCCCAGCAGAAGCAGAGTCAGGGACAGGGGGTGGGAGGGTGGCCCTGTCCCTCTTGGCAGGGATGGCGGCAGGTTGCTGAGGCTTTCGCTTCTTCCCCATGGTTGTGGGGTTGCTGGCTGGCAGGGAGGCTGGCAGGCACCAAGGCTGGCACCAAGGCTGGCAGGAAACCTGGCAGGAAGGCAAGCAGGCAGGCAGGCAGGCAGACTGGCTGGCAGGGAGGCTGGAAGGCAGGCAGAGAGCAAGGCTGGCAGGGAGGCTGGCCAGGAGGCTTGGAGGCAGGCTGGCAGCAAGGCTTGCAGGCAGGCATGCAGGCAGGGCACGCAAGGTCTCGATGTATCCGGCAGCAGGTCTTTCCTCCGAATGCTGGCCACGTGCGAGCTGATTCCCTTTATATCTGGAGGGCTTACGCAATCCATCCCCCCTGCATGTGCAGTTAACGCCAGGCATCCGTTAGGCTTCCGCTGTGCATCCGCTAGGCTTCCGTTCTGCATCCACTTCATCCGCTGTGCATCCGCTCTGCATCCACTGTATCTGTTCCGCGTCCGCTTTGCTGAGGCCCCCCGGAAGCCCTGTGGATGTGCCATCCGCTCCCATCCGCTTCCATCTGCTGGGCTTTCATTCCGCATCCACTTTCCATCCGCTCTGCGTCCTCCCCGCATCCGTGTTATCCGCTCCGGTTATGCAAATTTTTGCCCCTTTTGAGAGCGGATAACAACGGATGGAACATTTTGCTCGTCCGTTGTGTCCGTTTTGCATCCGTTGGACAGTGTGACAGGGCCTTAAACCTGGTAAGACCAATACTCAGTGCATATGCAGAGTTTTCCTACACAATTTAACTTTAACCCTAAAATTCTACTTTAAACATATGGAAATTTCCATTTTGGTTTTTAAAGAACTCTTAAGAAGTCAGTAGTTGATGAGCAAATAGATTTCTAATATAGAAGAACTGAATATCTAGAACTAAATGTTTAACAGTTTTTCTCGGTGATCAAATTCCAAACACCCTTAAGGAATAATAAGTCCTTAAGTGCCTTCCTAAAAAGCCAAGATTCTTAGAAGCAGAGTGTTCCTGGAATTGGAGAAGCCACTAAAACGATTTTTCATGTCCTGTACTCCTCTTCAAATAAAGGATAGTCTGGGACAAATCTTGCTGGCAAAAATGATTCTGTGAGTATCCAGAAACCAAACCATGTAGACTTTGAACGTAATCATAAGCATTTTGAATTGTACCTTTAATGAAAATAGTAACTACTTTAGTGTCCATAGCATTGGATAAATGCCTGTCTAAATCTATCTCCAGTTAACTGCAGGGTTGCCAGAGTTTGGACTTCTGGCTAAAACATTTATAAGCTAAAGAGAGTAGGACAAGAAATTCCTGATGATGATGTTATCTAGTCCGGTAACAAAACATTCAGAAATTAAAATGAAAGAAGCTTGGAGATCAAACCACTGCCAAAATTTAAAGGCAGCTTTAGGAAGAATATGTTGCAATAGTCTGGTTACAAGGGGAAGAGAGCATGGGTCACCTGTTGTCAGGACCATCAGCTGAAATGAGGGTGTCCTTGGTACCCTCTGAACTTGGTTGTTTTCTTGCAAATGAAAACATTTCATTTCATTGGGTAATGAAACATCTGCAAGAAAGCAACCAAGCTCAGAGGGCACCAAGGACCTCTTATTACAATCCTGAGCTACAAATATTCTCACTTATTGGTATCATCAGATGAAGCTGGACAAAAAGCATCCTGGCCACAGCTTCCCCTTGCTCCTCTAACATAAGCTGAGATTCCACCAGGATCCCAAAATGTGAACATGTTCTAAATTTAGAGGGTTTCTGATTATGTGGAAAGTCAGTATTGGAACCAGAATTGAGGCAGGTCATTTATTCACAAACAGTAGTGCCATCTTGCATAGATATAATTCATTAATTTCATCCATGTAGGCCCTCCAGACTCTAGGTCAAAACTTTTATTACTTCCCCAATTTGGCATGATAATATTCACTTGAGTCTAGTCAGCATATTGACAATACCTACCACAAACTGACAGACAACAATCACTGTTTAATTTACGCCAATGTATACTTCCAAGGCAGATTCTTTATCATATCTACATTTATATCCTAATTATGTCTTTTATTATACTTGATTAAATGCTTCTATTGTTCTTTCTCTCGTTTTTTCCCCCAAATATTCTGACCCTTTGTTGTTTTGCTATTTTAATTAGTATTTAATTTTTAAAACTTACATATTGAATCAAAAGATCCATTGCTGGCATTTTTTCTTAAAGAATAAGAAACACTGTTGGAAGATAAATGGCCTTTTCAAAACCTTATAATGATTTGCCATTTTGACAGTACTAACCTTTGGAATTGCATTAAAACAGGACAACCTGATTTCATTTTGGCCAACAATTGAAAAATCAATGTAAAATATACATGTTACATTTTTCTCTCTTTTTCTATTAGAAGTGAAAAACTAAGGACTGTGGATAACAGTATGATAATTACAAGCTCCTCCCTTATCTTGGAAAAAGGGCCAAAAAAGTTTTCTTTCATAATTCATCAAAATAAGACAATTTAGAAAAAGTAATTGATGTTCACAAAATACTGCTTAATTTATATGTATAAATGTGATTATTGCAATGGTGCTAATTCAAAGCAGACCTTTCAAACTGATCAGACATTCAAGAAATTTATTTCATGTATTGTATTACCTCCTTGAAGAGTTTACACAATGACTTATGTACAGGAATTTATGAACAATCTGTACAGATTATTTTCCCAGTGAAATTAATATGTTTATCAATCCAGCCATTAACAGAAATGTAAATTTCCATTATAATAGTTCCACAAGACACATTTTGTCCCTCCAAAAATGAAGGATTTCACAACCAAAACAGTGATTGTTAAAACAGTGATTGTTGTCTGTCAGTTTGTGGTGGGTATTGTCAATATGCTGACTACACTAAATATGCTGACACACTAAATTAAGTTCCTAGTCTTACAAACCCATTCTGCCCAAATTCTATTTCGATGGCAAGTGGTTTTTCAGAGCAAGACACCTATGAGCAGATTGTCTATCCTTTTGCTGTACACCTTTGACCACCATGCTTTCAGTGTCTTATTCTAATTTTCTGAGATCACAGTTTCTTTGCTGATATGAGGCAAGATCCATTGAACCCATTGTCCTTTTTTAATCACTAAGTAGCATCTTCACTGTCATCTTTGCAAGTCTTTGATTCTTCAATCTTGGCAAGCCTTTTTTGGCCTCATTGGCATCCCCATGGAGTTAGTTCAACATGTATTAAATGAATCTATTGAATTACAAGGAGCTCCATTAAATGCATATTAAGTTTGAACCAATCTAGGTCTAAGATTCAATGTGATCTTCCAAATAGACTGGAGAATGTAGAAGAGGAAGAGTTAACGGTAACTGGAGAAATCATCGCAAAATATTTTTTTTCAGCTGCTAAAGAGAAGACTATGTTTGGAAACATTAATATAGTAGTGGTTTATACTTGTCCTTGCACATTAATTGTTAAAAGGGCAAGTCAAATTTGTGGAATTTTAAAATATATAAAAAAATAAAAATACACTGGACTCTTAAAAAAAGAGAGTTCCAGTCTGTCCTATCATGTATGTATCTTTGTATACATATTTCCTGTATACATATACAGGAAAAAAACATTGTTCATTATGAAATCCTTATGCTAGACACAGCAAATTAAAAATTGTAGCCATACAGTATATTTGGAAATTGGATTGTAGCAACATTCTAAATTTGAATACAGGAAATGTCTGTTTAATATATTGAAACCATAGGAAATTCTACTTCTCAGCACTTAAATTAAAGTGCAGTTTATTTAACTTTCTGGGATGTTGCTTGTATGTTTGATTCTCAGCTGCACACATAAATCTCTACACCACTCTTTTTGTCTCTCCTCCTACATGACAGGAAATAGACTGTATGTTGGTTTAAGTTCAAAATCTCTTGATATAAGTTCTTTATATGTTTGTTGATTTCCCTTGGGCCACTTAATAGAAATTAACACAATCATAATTGTGCATTATATCCAAATATTTCACATGTATGCACATGACACCCAAGACAAAAATATTTTGTGAACCAAATATCCATTATGAAACAGTATTCTCTAATATCAATTTATATTTACATGCTGTGTTAATTTTTTGATTGGCTACAATAGGGCCTATTTTCAGACCTGAAGAACTATTTGATAAAAAGTGTCATGGAGAAATTTAACCATTTTTAAAATTATTGCCTGTTTTTATGAAGAATGATTCTTGCAATAAACACAAAGACGTCACTTTTACAGGCAGTTTTGTTGCTGACATCACTTGGCAACAAGGTGGAGGTTAATTATTTGATGGTATTTTCATTTCCCTTTCTTTTTCCTCTTCAGAGCTGCTCAGAAGTTGAATCTGTCATCCAAAAAGAAGAAGCACAGACCCTCTGCATCCTCCGCTTCTGAATCTCATCTATTTACCACCAAATTCAGCATGATCCTGCAGACCTCACCTCCACCTGCTCCACCTTGTTTATTAAGGGCAGTCAGCAAGGTGAAAGATACTCCAGGACTGGGCAAGGTACAGATTAAACTCTTATACTTTTATTAATCTGTTGCAGCAAATCAAAAGTTATGAGCCCAAAGAAACATCTCTTAAAGCTGTGTCAGTTGGCACTGACTGAAATTTTTACCATTACTGGTTTGTATTAACAAAGAGACAAGATGCAATAGCTTGCTTCTTTAATTCCCAAAGTAGCTTCAAAACAAGGAAAAGGTATGCCCTGCACATAAGATTTCCCCCTACAACTGTGCATTTATTCTTGCTCAGACAGTGTTGACAGTGAAGGCAAATCTTATGTGTCCCAAGATAATGATGCAGGATCGAATTTGGATCGGTCACCAGGATCAGAGATTTTACTCTTCCAAGCTTTCGGACTCATGTTGGAGCCCATCTTCAGGGAATTTCTTTCTACTGAAATACGTGCTTTGGGCTATTCTGTGAGTCGTGTTTAGGTGGTGCCTTCCTATTGGGTGATTGGTGTGTTGATGACTGGTGGCTGGCTGTTGTTTCCGTGTGATGGCAAGCCCTTGGCTTCTAAGTAGTATTTGTTAAACTGGTGGTAATTCAGCACTCCTGTTAACTGACAAGGGGCCTGTTTCCCAGGCTTCAATCATTTCCTTGGCTATCTTTGTACCTGCATGGCCAATTATCTTAGTTACTGCAAAATTAAATATATGTCATTGCTTGACTTTAAATGTTGACAATGCTGACTCTTTAATGCCTATTTCTTCAAAGGCATTTTTAATAAGTATAAATAAGCCTAACTTCAAAAAATGATCTTAAAAATGAACTCACTAAATCATATATTGCACAACAATATATTAAGTGTTAGATAAGAGATTAACATGTGTATTAAAAAGACTATTCCAGATTAATCAGTAGGTAAATATTCTCCTGTAACAGTATGGGTTGAATCCCTATTAATTTGATACATATTTGCAATAAAAAAGAGATTGTTTACGGTGTATTTCTATGCAGTTTTGCTCTGATTTGATTGGGCTTATTCCGAGGAAAATAGGTGCACGTTTTCAGCAATTATCAATGGTATAACATTAACATTTGAGAAAGGTAATTATTTATTATCTTTTTCTGTTTTGCATCCCTCTATATATATACAGATCAAGTACCAAAACCAACCGGAACTAGAAATGAATAGCTTCTTGTACATTCTTGGCAAACAGTAAAAATAGCAGAATGTCAATCCACTTTAGCAAATGTTTTTCATTCTTATTCTTATTCTTCTTTAATTTCATATACATAGCTCTCAAACCAAAGTTACATTGCTTTTTAATGGCATTAATGCCCGTCTCAAATGAACTGGAATTAAAATTCTTTAGTGCAATGAAACAAGAAAATTATGTGATGTAATTCTTATTCTTCAAGATTAATTCCCAATCAAAGAGGTGCAACATTGCGGAGAATTACATGGAGTAAGAGAGTTAGAAGACTCAGATAGCCTGATATCTCTTTGAATATATGTATCTAATCATGGAAATGATTTCATAGGACATTTTAGTGGTCTTATGACTAAATATGTTTGAGGAAGTCCAACAATTGCTTCTCATATGTGGAAAGATTTTGAACTAGTATTGATAAACAAAGTTATTATTTCAGAGATTAATATAATAATCAACACAATAATATAATAATTAATGCATTAGCTAATCCATGCTTGGTTTATTTTTATGTAGCAAACAGTTCTGGTATAACTATTTACTAGACGTTATATTAAGTAGACATTGTCTTTACTTCACTATAGTTATTCACTCACATTTCCACAAAACAATTATGAGACAATAAAATAATAAGCAGTTCCCACGTTTGCATTAAATGAACCTGCTCTTCACCTGTATCCAATCTTAGCCATGTTTTATTGATCTTGATTATAGACCTGGCATTTCAGAGCCTATGTTACTTACAAACAGTCCCACTTTGGCCTATAAGAGTCTTTCTTCTGCCTTTTACCAAAGCAGGCTACAATTATGCATAATTTAATTCAAGATCAAAGGGTGTGAAGGCAAGATCTGAAGTGTTTCCTGAAGTGACTTGAGCTTTTGGTATGGTCTAGTAATCTGCTTTATCAAAACTCCAAGTCATGCAAAGAGATATACTCACTTTTAAACAAATGTGAATCTAACTGTTCTTCAGACTAGCTCCAACTGGATCCTGGATGATCAGAAGAGTAAAGGGTTTGATGGACAAGATCTTAAGATCTAGAACTCAAATATTGACATACTTTATTCATATATATTTCTTAAAAATGTCTGAAATTCTACATTTGAATGTGGAATGATACAGATAATCAGAGTTGGAAGGGACCTTGTAGGCCATCTAGTCCAATTCTCTGCGGGAGACCCGACACCATTTCTGACAAATGATAGTCCAATCTCTTCTTGAAAGTCTCAACTGATGGTGCTCCCACAACTTCTGAGGGCCACCTGTTCCACTGGTTGATTGTTCTCACTGTCAGAAAGTTTCTCCTTATTTCCAGGTTAAATCTCTCCTTGTTCAATTTCCATCCATTACTCCTTGTCTGGCCAACAGGTGCTTTCGAAAATAGCTTGACCCCTTCCTCTCTGTGACACCCCCTCAAATATTGGAACACTGCTATCATGTCTTCCCTGGTCCTTCTCTTCAGATTAGCCAAGCCCAGTTCCTGTTTCTTCATATGTTTTAGTCTCCAGTCCCCTAATCCTCTTGGTTGCTCTTCTCTACTTTTTCTAGAGTCTTAACATCTTTTTTATAGTGTGATGACCAAAACTGGATGCAGTGCTCTAGGTGTGGTTTTACTAAGGATTTATAGAGTAGTATTAGTACTTTACTTGATCTTGATTGTATCTCCCCCCACCCACCCATTAGGATTGCACTAGCTTTTTTGGCTGTTGCTGCACATTGCTGGCTCATATTTAGCTGGTTATTCACTAAGACTCCAATATCCCTCTCACAGTTACTGCTATTAAGCTTGGTTTCACCCAGTTTATATATGCACTTCTGTTTTTTCTTGCCTAAGTGTAGGACTTTCTTTCTTCTGCCTTTTACCAAAGCAGGCTACAATTATGCATTGAATTTCATTTTGTTAGATATGGCCCAGTGTTCTAGTCTGTCAAGATCCATCTGGATCTTGCGCCTATCTTCTTGGGTGTTAGCTATTCCTGCCAGCTTAGTATCATCTGCAAATTTGGTAAGTTCCCCTTCTGTTCCCTCATTTAAATAGTTAATGAAGATATTGAAGAGTACTGGACCTAAGACAGAACCTTTTGGCACCCCACTGCTTACTTCCCTCCATGTAGACTTAAACCCATAAAGGACTACTCATTGAGTACTGTTTGTCAAGCCAGTTGCAAATCCATCTGGTGGCGATGCTATCTATCTCACTTTTTTCGAGCTTACCAAGAAGTAGGTTGTGGTCCACTTTGTCAAATGCTGAAATCTAAGTATATTATGTTTCCACCATAAGTAATTATTCTTATTCTGTATATTGATAGTTGAGGGTATAATTACCATGGAATGGGTGAATTGTGTCCTTTCTTTAAAAAAGAAAGAAGAATATACAGAAACTCCTAAGGGTGTGCAAAACATATCAGATTTGATATTCCCTATTTCATGATTCAGTATGCTTGCTTCTAAGTCTAAAAGAGCTGTTTTAATTTATGAGAAGCATTCTGTTTCTAACATTTTGAAAGTGTTCCAAGCTCAAATCATAGTATTTTGAACTCAACTGCTTTTCAGCTCAAAAGCAACATGAGTGAAGCGGTTTATTTTCCATCAGAAGCAGGGGGGAATTTTGAATTCAACATTTTGAATGTGAAGAAAGGGAATATTGTACACAAATCTAAAAGGCATTTTATGGTTGGCTTTGTTTAAGCTAAATCATATGCCTGCTCAGATAAGGATGAGCAAGGAGCAAGAATATTTCAAGAAATATGCAGTGTAGATGGCAGGATTGGATTATATATTTATTTATAAGATTTTATATTGCCTCAGGAGCAGATGACTTTAAGCACCTGGTTCAGATTTAACAATATGACTTTTCATCATGAGACCAATCTTGTGATTCTTTTCTGGACTTTGCTTTGGACTCTTTCTCACATTCTCCCTTAGGTACAAATGAAAGGTATTAACTTTAGTATTCAAAGGAAATAGTCTTTTTTGTATATCCCTATTCAGAATGACTGTTGTTTATATGTTTTTTTAAATCCTACCTCTGCATGCAATGAAAAAAAAAATCGATGAAAGTTCCATCACCTTTAACCTATTTTTCCTCACTTATTTTTGAAAGAGGGCAGGATATTGTTTTATGTTTATTTCTCCAAATTTCTAAACTAACACACCTTCTATAAATAATCTAAAATGACAGGAAAGGAAAAAGTCCTTTCTCCTAAGGACTAATCATATAACAATTTAAATGAACTCTGGCTAATATACTAATATACCAGTGATCCATTATAAATAGCATATATTACGGTTGTCTCAAAGAAATTTCAGTCAATTAATTACCAGAATCTTAGTTAATTACATTTTCATGCATATCTCCACAACCCTCATATTTCACATGACAACCAACTGTCTTCTCTTAGTTTTATTGTTATATATGATATACTTTAATGTTTGTTAATATTAATGTTTGGTCTAGTGTTTAAGACACCAGGCTAGAAAACCAGGAGACTGAGTGTTTGTCTTAGGCCATAGATTTTTTTTAGTATTCTGACTTTTTTTAAAAAAAATCCAGCTTCTGAAATATGTGCTGCCAATGTTCATCAAGAGAATATTAACAATAAAGCAAAAGAAAAAGTTATCTTGTCTGTTGAAAGTTCTGCACTGGGACCTAGAGTAAGTCAAAAGTTAATTGCTGTAGGACAAATGAGAGTTAAAACCATTATCCCTTGGAAACAATTTCTGAGAGGAAGAACAAAAACTGTTTCTCCTCCAAGTTACTATGGTTACAGAAATGGGAACAAGGAGAAATACCCCATGAGGCATTTTAAGAAGACATGTGTGTTCATCATTGTAGTCAAACAGATTGTTCTATAAATTAAATAGTTCCACATGAAATGAAGGCCAGGTGGCCTTTCGCCCTCAAGTTTAGCACTCCATTACAAAGATATTCTTCAGGAAACAGGTTTGATGGATTGGACTGAAATCTTTGCTGGACCAACTAGTAGTACATCTTGAGGGAGGGAAAGTTTTTATTGAAGAAGGAAGAGAAGCTTCTATCAGAAAGTCAAACCTGGAAAAACAACCATGGACTATCTAGAATCCTTGGCCAGATTTCCACAACCATACTTTCACATTGATTTTCTGTCTCTGAAAGAAAGGTATAAAGATTTGTGCCAGTGAGTACCTGGTATTTAAGCTAGGTGGTTGTTTCTGTTTACTTGCATTAGAATGAGGAATGTGCTTCTATAGCAATAGCTTTTAGACTTATTTACCATACCACAGTGTTTTACAGCACTTCCTGAACAGTGTACAATGTCAGCATTATTCATTAGTCAGTGTCTCTAAATATGATCCATGGAATCTGTTGTTAACAATTTGTTAAAACTTAATAGAGAGATCCATTGATTGGTATTCTCATGACCCAAAACCTTAAATCAAGAATAAAATTTATCTTTTTCTTTTTGTTTGGAGAAAAAAAACCATTGAAACATAGCAGTGAAGATGAATAGCAATTCCTTGGTTTGTTTAACTGCTTCTGGTAGGGGAAGACCATTCACATGGTGGTGTCTACCAGTATACTTGCTAGATTACAACAGGCCCAAAGTCAACAAAGTCTGATTTATTGTGATGGGTGAATTGGTCCTATGTGTTTCAATAAAGCCTTTCACATATTTCATTCTGAAGTCCATCTCATTTCAAGACTTAAATGTTTTGTTGTTTTATGTGTGTCTATGAACCCTTGCTCAATGGACAGAATGAAAAAGATGTTAGAAGTTTTGCTATAATAGTACTATAATAAGAGAGACTGATGATCTAATCTAATTTATTGATTCAGCTACAATGTTATGCAGTTTCTCTGTTTTTGAAATGCACCAACTTAGAAATAGGCGATACATTAAAGAAAATCTGAGGATATATTTATCCTATAGAGTTGGGGATGTATTTTTTTTATTCTTGTTAGTTTTAATTTTTAAAAAGGATCCTCAGATGTATCTCACAGTTTCATTTTAAGTGATATATAAAATGGTTAAGTTGATGCAGTTTTGTTTCCAAGTATGTATGTTTCATCCATGGAAAAATAAATTTAACATGAAAAGGTAGAAAAACCAGCACAATCAAGATGGTAATGACATCTATTAAGATAAAATATTAGAAATAGAAACTGATGACAATTCAAATTCTAAAAAAAGATTCATTAGACATTATTATACGTGGCAAAATATGTATGTTTTCCATATGTATGTTGTTCTCCTTTTTTGTTTGAAAATTAGTTTTTCTGAACTGTATGATTCCACTAGGGCCACAATGCAGAACACATATTTTTCTTGGTATTATGATAATATTCACATTTTTAACATCAATTTTTCACCTTTCTGCTTCTTCTGAACAGGCCAAAATGAAGAGAAACTGTATTCATTGGGGTTGCATAACTCCATCTGTATCAACAATGAAAATCACTGTTACTGTTATAATTGCTGTCAGATGAAATGACACTTTTCCACTTTATATTCCAAATATAATTTATAAGCAGGCCATGTAAGGCATAATACATTTTTACATTGTAGTAAAATTGCGGTTAAAAGTATTTCTCATTTTCTCCATTGCTTATTTTTTTTAACCTCTGTGGGTAGAAATATCTCACGAGTGGCAACAATTACTTGAAGAACAGTGTTGCCAGCAGGAAACTGTGAGGCAGAAATTATGGACTCAATTAGGGAGTAAGATCCAACCTTCCTATAATTACCTTCTTCTCTCTTCCCCAAACATGAAGCTGGTTGGAATTTTTATTCAAAGTAATTTATTTTCTTTGATTAATTACCATTGGCATAGCTAGAGGCCTCTCTGTGCTGTATGATATTTTACACAAGTGTTTAAAAAAAAACCACCCACCTCTTGTGGGGTAAATCTCTTAATTTCTGAAAGTTTAAAGACTTCCCTTAGCTAAGATAGGGCAGATTCTGTCTGCTTTGAAAGACTAAACATGCTTGTAAATTTTATCCCGTTCTGTAAACAAATAAAAAGTAGTTCATAAATAATTTCAGATTCTTAATATATCTTGAGCAAGGAACTGCCTACCTCCTTTGTGTCAGGAAGATACAAAAGTTTATTAGAAGAGACTAGCATGTTGGTCAAGTCCATCCAATTCCATAAAAAAGAAAGGAAAAAATTCTTTTCCGGTATTGAACATATCTGAAGCAAAGCATGTTATGATGGAAACAGGGAATAAAGCACTTTACTTTTCAAAATGTTAGATGAGGTTCACATTTCATTTCACAGTTGCCTCTTTTGTGCTGGCTGTGTCCTCATAATACTACCATGGTATGTTTGTGAATTCCGTTTGCTTTTGGTATTTACATTTGCCATTTAGTACTTACAGTGGATATAAATAACAAATGATAAATGCAGAAGAATGCACAGCTTTCTCCTTTGTTTCCCTAAGTAGAGGATACATTAAAATGCCTAGAAGTTATTCTTAAGTGAGATTTGTAATCTATTTTTGTGATATATCCTCACAAATACTATAAGTACTCTCACAAATAAATGTAACTATAAGACAAAATCATGCAAACTAGTTAGCTAGTGGCTGGTTGTATTAGCATACGAATACATAGTTAAACATTATAATAATTAATGTGCAAGTATTTTCTGAAGGTTTCCCATAGCTGTCCTAAAACTCTGCATTTCATCAGATTCTTTGAGGGCTTAAAATTGATGATATTTCAGTATTCTAAATAAATTTTGCTGGGAGATATAT
>BLBF01000018.1:15388722-15464900 GCA_015471245.1 Laticauda colubrina
CCTTCCTTCCTTCCTTCCTTCCTTCCTTCCTTCCTTCCTTCCTTCCTCCCTCCCTCCCTCCCTCCCTCCCTCCCTCCCTCCCTCCCTAACCCATCAAGTATGATCAGAAGATGGATAAGCAAGAACAAAACAACAATCTTTATTTGCAACCTTGTTTAAAAGACTTTAACTATTCTTCTAAAGGGGTTGTGCTGAAACATATATTTTCCTCATCCCTCCATATAGCTGAGAATATTAGAGAGAGAGAGATAATAGACAGACAGATTGATAGACATTTATTTTTGTTTTCTCACAAAGTCGCAACATCTATGTGGGAGGAGAACAGATAGTGGTTCTATCTTTATTTTCCTGTGAGGGTAAATGCAAGATGCCAATTAAAATATTGTGGGATAGTTCACCCTTATAAGAAGCTTTGTTTTCCAGCTGCATACCTGAGTGATTTGAGCACAATTTTATAAAATACTTTAAATTTACATTCTGAGTTTTTGTCTTTCTCCAAACCCTTTGCCATGCATGCACATAATTTAAACATTGGATTTTGCCTCTAAATTACTCTCATTTCTCTGGAGCATGCTGAGCTATGTCCTGGCACAAGATCTAACAGCGGCACGAAGGATGTGTGTGCTGTGTGGCCACACAGAAGGTGGAGGCATGCACACTGATTGATAACAGCATGTGCAGATGTGATAAACATAAAGAGGCCCAGGCTCCTTTTTGGGAAAGTTGACTCCCCCAGAGACTTGTACTTGATGTTCAGTGGGAATCATGAATCTTTTCAGATTTCTAGAAAGATTTATCATGAGGCCAATTCTGTGGCATGAGGCGGGGCAGAAATTCAACTCCACTAAGATCTTTTCCTGTCATAGAATATTAATAATGCAGTAGCAATAATGGAAATACAAATTAAAAATAACTAAATAAAGAAGGTGAACAACAGGTTTGAGACTTTGGAGATAACTTTAACTCAATAAGATAGGACAGCTAATATAGGGAGAAAACAGGATCTCCTTGTTAATTACTTTGTATTTAATTAAAAAAAACATGGTATCTACTGGATTATTATAAATGTGGGATGAGGCTTCTATTATATTGTACTAATACACAAATTTGGCATAGACAATTAGTTTCACCATTTTCTTTGTAATTTATTTTAAGTGTGCTGTCAACATTTCCAACTCATCCATCTCCAACCAGTGAAGGATAAAAAGATACTAAAGTTGCCTATCAGACAAAATTAGGCTCAGTAGTTTATATATTGTGTGGAATAATGCTTCCTCTTTAATGGAATGTAGTATTGTAGGGGGAAGTAAATGTTTCTGCTAGTATTATATCCCATATCAAGGCTTTCTAGGATCTTCCTAAAATTGGTTTTGGAAATCCACAATAATGTCTTATTTTTATTGTATTTAATCAATTCTGCTTGTTATCCGACAAAGCTACACATGTGCATATACAAACGCATAAAATATGTTAAGATTATGTAATCATTTTATGTTATCTGCATGAAAGGACAGTGGATCTGCCCACTGTTACGTGACATAGATTCCATCCTTCCACTCCATCCACACTAAGCATTGAATTCTGCAGTTGAGAAATCTGAATACTTAATTTTTCATAAACCAAAAGCAGGCACATTTCGATTTACATCACAGATTAGGACATGGGACTCCATGTGGAAAATTCATGAACAATTGTTGTCTCATTAGACAAATTGCATGTTTTAAATGTATGTAAATCCAACAGTTTTAGTAGTTTGGAAGGGGGATCCCTAGATTTATCTGTTCAGAGGCAGCAAAACATTTTGGACCAGAGCTAGATATAGCTGATACGGGAGTGTTTTCTTTACCACTACCTCCTGTTCCCTTTTATCCAATTATCTGGGGCAAAGATTTGTCTCCCTATTTGTAAACTGCTATGTACTCATGCAGTGATATCTATAAATACTAGCAATGCATCTGTTCATCTTTTAAATAGACAAGACACAGTTGTTTTAATGTCGTAACAATAGGGAAATATTCATTACAGTGATGATGGGTACACTATTGGAAGATCTGAAGGATCAGGTTGGGGCAGATCATCATGGAGAAAATCTATTTATGTGGTCCCTGAATCAGGATAGAAAAGATAAGCTACTCTGAAAAGCAGTCCTCAGCTAATGAACCAGTGATGGTGCAAAGAATCCTGAAGAATCATTGACTATTGCTGACTTCCTTCCTTATTGAAGAGAATCGTCAACTGGCAGATGGCCTGAATGTGTTCTACTGTAGGTTTGAGAGATCATTCCCTGCTACTTTCCCCATCTCAACATATCAACAGTAGCCAAATTTCCTGTCCCTATCTCCATCCCTCTGGGAACCACCATTTGTTGTGGTTTTAGAAAAAGTTATGTGAGGTCTATTTCAGAGACAAAAGATAAAAAAAATACCTTGCTTGAAAGCCTACATCAGAAAAAGATAAAACACAACTACCAGCCAATTGTAGCCCCCACCTCATTGTGGAGGAACAGGAGGTGAGGATCATTCTGAGAGCTATGGACTCTAGAAAGGCTGCTGGTCCTGATGGTATCTCTGGCCGAGTGCTTAAAGACTGTGCTGGAGTCTTTACCAGGATCTTCAATCAGTCTTTATCCCAGTCCACTATTTCATCTTGTTTGAAGTCTTCCACCATTGTTCCACTGCCAAAGAAGTTCCCTATCAATAACCTCAATGATTACAGACCAGTGGCACTCGTTCCTATCATCATGAAGTGCTTTGAGAAATTGGTCTGCCGGCACATCATTTCTGGTCTTCCGCATACATTTGATAAACACCAGTTTGCATACAGAAAAAATAGATCTACAGAGGACACTACAGCCATCACTCTTCACACTGCTCTGACTCATCTAGAACAGCAGGAGGGCTATGTGAGGATGCTTTTTGTGGATTTTAGTTCTGTGTTTAACACAATTCTTCCACATAGACTAGTGCCTAAATTTCTGGACCTTGGGCTTTCTAATTCAATCTGCCTTTGGATTATGAATTTCCTGTCTGGCCGCTCACAGAGGGTCAGATTAGGTAATCATACCTCTTCAGCCCTTATTCTTAACACTGGTACACCACAGGGTTGTGTATTGAGTCCCTTACTCTATACTCTATGTGCATGACTGCATTCCCACTCACATTAGTAATACTATTGCTAATTTTGCAGATGATACAACAGTGGTGGGACTTATCTCCGGGGGGGATGAGTCTGCCTACCAAGATGAGGTGGACAGTTGCTTTCATGGTGTGGAAACAACAACCTGGTCCTCAACACCAATAAGACCAAGGAGCTTATAGTGGATTATAGAAGGAACAGATCAGACATCCAGCCCTTGCTTATCAACGGAGACTGAGTGGAGCAAGTGGGCAGTTTTAAGTTTCTGGGTGTTACCCTAAAAGAGGACCTGACCTGGGGTGCCCACATTGCAGCCCTGGTCAAAAGGGCCCAGCAGAAATTATACTACCTGAGGCTTCTCAGAAAACAACAACTGAATGAGGAACTGCTGGTGACCTTCTATTGCTGCACCATAGAGAGCATTTTAACATACTGCACCTCTGTATGGTTTGCCAATTGCACAGTGGCAGATAGGAAAGCATTCCAGAGTGTTAATGTCATTACCCAGAGGATCATTGGTTGCCCTCTTCCCTCTTTGGAAGAGCTTTATAGCTCCCGCTGCCTTAAGAGAGTTCAAAACATTCTCAAAGATCCATCTCATCCTGGGCACCCTTTTTTTGAACTATTACCATCTGGCAGATGGTACAGAATAATAAAAACAAGGACAAATAGGCTGAAAAACAACATCTATCCCAGGGCAGTAGCTCTTTTTAATTCTGCTGTATAGTGCAGTGTTGGGGTGGTGTTGGGGGTTTCCGGTTCAATGTATGAAGAGTGAAGGATGTGTGTTTGTGTTTATTTTCATGGTCCTGGTCATGATGTTCACTGAAGATGGTGTGTGATTTCGTTGTACGAGGTGCAATGACAATAAAGTAAAGTAAACTAAACTATGCTAAACAACTGATTGCCATTTTCACCCAGATATTTAATGAATCACTGGAGATGTCCCTTCTTGCTTCAAACATCCTACCAGCATCCTGGTTCCTAAGAAACCCTCCATCAAGGAGCTGAATGACTACTGTCTGGTTGCTCTAACATCTGTAGTTATGAAGATCTTGAGAGATTAGTGCTACCCACCCGAAGTTATTTAGACTCCTTGCAGTTTGCCAATCGAGCAAATAGGTTGGCAGATGATACTGTCAGTATGGCACTGCATTACATCTGGCAATATCTTGAATGCCTGGGGATCTATGCGCAGGTCCTCTTTATAGACTTCAGTTCAGTACCAAAAATTAAACTGATTGAACATTTAACAAATTTAGCTCACTATGCCTGTCCATACTTGTTGGAAGATTGTTAGTTTTTTGGCAGATAGAAAGCAACAGGTGATGTTAAGGAAAATTACATCTGGTACCCAGGCAAATAACACAGGCACCCCTCAGGACTGTGTCTGCTCTTCTCTATATATACCAGTGACTGTATTTCTAAGAATCTCTCCATTAAAATACTGAAGTTTGCAGATGATACAGCGGTCATTGGCCTCATTCGAGGCGGTGATGAATCTGCATATAGACAAGAGGTTGAACAGCTGGCTTTATGGTAAAGAATCTGGAACTGAACATGCTTAAAACTGTAGAGATGAGTGTGGATTTTAGGAAGAACCCTCCTATTGTATCACCTCCTATCATATTGAACTGGTTTAGTAATTTGGCATAATATCAGCAATAGAGTCCTTTAGGTTTTTGCATTCTATAATTTCCTAGGACTTGAAATGGACACCTAACATTAGAATCATCATTAAAAGGCACAACAAAGAACATCCTTCCTGCATCAATTTAGAAAGTCCAGACTGTCCCAGGAGCTGTTGTTATAATTTTACAGAGGAGTTATTGAGTCTGACACTTGTACTTCTATAACTGTCTGGTTTGGTATAACAACTAAACAGAACAGGTACAAACTCCAGACAGGACTGCAGAAAGAACAATTGCACCAGGTTGCCTTCCATATATATTATGTAGGTGTACATATATATTATGTATGTAGAAGGAGGGCTGAGAAGATACATACACAACCACTCACATCCTGGACATAAACTGTTTCAACTCCTTCCCTCAGAGGATGCTATAAGTAAGGCATTGCATACCAAAACAAGTAGGCACAAGTTTTTTTCTTGTGCCATCACTCTGCTAAACATCTAATTCTCAAAGTGCTGTCTAATATCTGTGTATACTTAACCCATGTAGTATGTCTGTAGTAGATTATTATTTATCCTTCTTATTATCTTCTTTATTACCCCCCTCTTATGAGTGTGATGCAATGATGATGATGATGATGCTTTGCATGTACACTGAGAGCTCCTAAGACAAATTCCTTGTGCATTTCTAATCACACAAGGTCCGATAAAGCTATTCTATTCTATTCTATTCTATTCTATTCTATTCTATTCTATTCTATTCTATTCTATTCTATTCTGTTCTAGAGTCAACACTGACTTAATAGCACATAATCAAAATCAAATTGATGGAAATAGATTTCATTTTACAATTGGAGTTGGCTTAAAAAAACAACATGTACCAAGGGAAACCATAATCAAGTTTTTTCTCTCCTTTTTTTGTCACGGTACTTGCAAATTTAAAATTGGCCAGATCCTTATCACACAGCATTAAGTTGCTGACAAGAGGACAATTCATTGCATCCTTTTAATGTTCTAGTAACTTTGTAATCTGCCTAGAGATCTTGGATTTTTTTAATGAATTAGAAATGAATGAGAGAATGTTGTCTCAAAGTAGTCTTTGTTTTTGTAGCAATAGAGTGCTATTAAAAACTGAATGAATTAATTTAATTTGAATGTATCTATTATTGTATTAGTAGCGATTCTTATAAATTTTCTCCTCAAATTCATATAATTGTAAGTGGAACAATTTAACATGACTACAAGAATATGATAATTAACATGTTGTGGAAGCAGAGGGTTTAGATTGCCACAAATGTTTCCTTTGCCTTTGAGATAATATACAAATGCATCATTCTGAATTGTGTTAAAACCACAAGTCATGATACTATTCAAGTTTAAAGGAATGAATTGTAGTCATAGTAGTGTCTCCATGTGTGGTGTTTTCTTAGAAGGAATAATTGGTTGCGTTGACACTTTGCACTGAGCCATGATATGTGGTTTGCTAACCATGGTTTATGGCTTAAGTCTGGACCTTGATAAGCAAATTATGATTAAAAATTTTCCACACTGCAGTTTGTAAGACCAGAAATTCTGTTTCAAGCACAAAACTTATCTATGTTCACCAAGTCCTCAACAGGTTGTATTCCTTTGTGTATATACAGTATATTTGTTTTTATAGTTTTTGTTTTTTGCACTGGTACAAGTTGCTGACTTTGGCAGAGTAGCTAATTAACCAATGGAGATTAAAGGCCCGGTCCCACTGGCTGACGGATGCAAAATGTATGCATAAAGGACACAGCGGATGAGCAAAATTTCAGGGGGGCTCCATCCATTGTCATCCACTCCAAAAAGTGGCAAAAATTTGCATAAACAGAATGGAAAATAACGGACGTGGGTAGTATGTAGCGGGGATGTTAAACAGATGTTCATAGGAAGGCTAGTGGATGAAAGCGGATGGAAGCGGATGACACCTCCAAAGAGGTTCCGGGGTAGAATTTCGAAGTGGACACATAGCGGATGAAGCGGATGCATCACGTACGCCTAAAGGAAAGAAAGGGGATGCCACGCGGATGTATATCGGATGCGAAACGTTCACTGCGCATCCTTTCTATTTCCGTGCTAGCATGTACCTTTTGTTTCCTCCCTCTTTCCATTTTCAGTTGCAACGGATGTGAGTTGCGAGGATGCCCAGAGGATGCAGAGAGGATACAGTGGATGTTTAATGGATGATAAACAGACATAGAACGTTTGTTGCTTGTATGTCACGGATTTACATCGTACACGGCGGAAAGTTCATCTGTTCACAAAGTTTGTGCAGCTCAAAACTTCTTGAGCAGATGAAATCGCAGTGGATGGATGCTCGACAGATAGAGCGTATGAAACACGTATGCAATGAGTACACAATGGATGCATAACATTTTCCAATGAATGGCAAGCTTTTTTTAACGTTTTACATCCTCTTTGCATCAGTAAGTGCAGTGGGACAGGGCCTTAAGTAAGAATAAGAGGAGCCCAGGATATTTTACAAGTGAAAAATATAAACAACCTTGAATAATTCAGTTAAAACAAAACCAGCAATTCTTTAAAGCAATAAATACAAGCATTAAAACAGGAAACATATTTCAAAAATAAGAAATAATGTAATGAGCTATCTAAAAGAATTGTGGTCCTGAAATAAATTGTTATCTTGTAACATCCTTTACCTTCTTTCAAGTTTAGTTTTTGATCAGAGAAGTGTTATATATATATATCAGGGGGCGGAGGCCGTCAATGTTCTGCGATATCCGTGGCCTCCCGGACTTCTATATGCGTTTCCTCCACTCCCGGTAATACCCAGGTTGATCCAGAAGTTTTTGGAGGAACAAGAGGAATTGATATTGGTCACTTCTTACTGGCCCAGGCGAACATAATTCGCAGATTTACAGGACCTGTCGAGAGAACAACCTTGGAAAATTCCATTGTCGAAGGTTTCCCTTCCCCCAAGGGCCGATATTTCACCTGAACCCACAATGGCTCAGTCTAGCCGTATGGAGGTTGAGCAGAGCCGTTTAAAGCCCCATCAAATTTCAGAGGATGCTATTGCCATGATTAAAGCATCCAGATGGGCCTCAACAAATCGGCCACGTTGTCGGCTTTTTGTCGCTGGTGCCAGGGGTCTAAGATTGACCCAACTGCTCCATCAATAGGACAATTATTGGGTTTTTTTACAGGAGGGATTGACCAAGAGCCTATCTCCAAATACATTACATAGACAGGTGGCGGCCTTAGCCTCGGTGATAACCTGGGGTGACCTCCATTCCATAGCACCACCATCCACATGTCCGCAGTTTTCTCAAGGGTGCTGCAAACTTACAACCTCCTGTAATTCACCATGATCCCACCTGGGATCTCAACAAGGTGTTAACCGCTCTTACAATTGGTCCGTTCGAGCCTCTAAGAACCACTACTCTTAAATTCCTGACATATAAGGTGGTCTTCCTAATTGCAATCACATCAGCTAGAAGAATTTCTGAATTGGCGGCATTGTCAATGTGTAAGGATCTGTGCGTGTTTCAGGCGGACAGAGTGATTCTCCGTTTGGATCTATTGTTCGCTCCTAAAGTAAATTCAACCTTCCACAGAGCGCAGGAGTTGGTCCTTCCAAATTTCTGCCCAAAACCATCCCATAGGCTGGAACATCAATGGCATAGACTTGACGTGTGAAGGGCCTGACGCATCTGACGCGTATCAGGTAAGGACCAACGCCCTTTCTCCCATGAGCTGTTCAGAGCATCCAGAGATGGGACATACCAAAGCTTAGCCTGTCCTTAGGGAGGGACTCCGTCTGGATCGAAATCCACTCCTAAACTCTGTGGACCCTCTGCAGGACTCTTCTGCCAAATGAAGTGTCTGCTGAGGCATAGGCATCAATTTTATAATTTTTGACAAAGGGAGATGGTGAAGCCCAAGCTGCCACTCTGCAAATTTCGTCTATGGAGACCTGTGTGGCCCATGCTGCTGATGTTGCCGCGCTCTTGTTGAGTGGGCTTTAATACCCTTAGGAACTGAGATAGACTGGCATTCATAACTTTTAGCTATGGTGGCTCTCAACCATCTACCAATGGTCGTGGCCGACATCTTTTGTCCAAAATGGATGGGTTGATGGATAGGAATAGAGTCTCAGATTTTCCAAATGCCGCTGTGCGGCCTAGATAGATACTTAAAGCCCTTCGAACATCAAGTTGATGCCATTGATGCTCCAGTCTAGGAGATGGTTTCGGACAAAATTTTGGAAGGACCAGCTCCTGCGCTCTGTGGAAGGCTGAATTTACTTTAGGAGTGAACGATGGATCCAACTGGAGGATTACTCTGTCCACATGAAACACACACAGGTCCTTCTCATTGACAATGCCGCCCATTCGGAAATTCTCCTGGCTGATGTGATTGCAATTAAGAAGGCGACCTTATATGTCAGGAATTTAAGAGTAGTTGTTTTTAAAGGCTCGAACAGGCCAGTTGTAAGTGCGGTTAACACCTTGTTGAGATCCCAGGTGGGATAGCGGTGAATTACAGGAGGTCGAAAGTTTGCAGCACCCTAAGAAAGCTGCGGACATGTGGATGGTGCAATGGAATGGAGGTCACCCCAGGTTATCACCGAGGCTAAAGCCGCCACCTGTCTACATAAAGTATTTGGAGATAGACCCCTGGTCAACCCCTCCTGTAAAAAAGCCAATATTTGTCCTATTGATGGAACAATTGGGTTGATGTTAGACTCCTGGCACTAGCGGCAAAAAGCTGACCACGTGGCCTCATATATAGGATTTGTTTTGCTTGAATGGTGGCAATAGCATCCTCTGAAATCTGTTGAGCCCTTAAAAGGCTCCGCTCAACCTCCATACGGCTAGACTGAGCCATTGTGGGTTCAGGTGAAGTATCGGCCCTTGGGAGAGGGAAATCTTTGACAGTGGAATTTTCCAAGGTTGTTCTCTCCATAGGTTCTGTAAATCTGCAAACCACATTCGCCTGGGCCAGTAAGGGGCGACCAATTATCAATTCCGCTCGTTCCTCCAATAATTTCTGGATCAACCGGGGTATTACTGGGAGTGGAGGAAATGCATATAGAAGCCAGGAGGCCACTGACATTGCAGGGCATTGACAGCTTCCGCTCCCTTAGTTGGGTACCTTGAAATATACCGGGGCAATTGGGAATTGAGAGGAGAGGCAAATAGATCAATCACCGGTTGCCCAAACCTCTTCACTGCTTCCTGGAAAACAGACGGGTGTATGCGCCACTCTACCTGATCTATTGTGGCCCTTCTGGGCCAGTCTGCTTGTGTGCTTAATCCCCCTTCTATGTGTTCTGCCTTGAGCGAACACAGATTGGCCTCGGCCCATTTGAACAACTTGGCTGTCTCCAGCATCAGAAGTTTGGAATGAGTACCCCCCTGTCTGTTTACATGGGCCTTGGTTGTGATATTGTCTGTCAAGACCAGAATGTGGCGTGATTGGAAAAGGGGTAGAAAACTCCGTAAAGTCAGGTGAACTGCTCGCAGTTCCAACAGGTTGATGCTTTGTGTTTGTTCAGAAATAGACCAAATTCCTTGTTCAGTGTGGGATTGGAAGTGAGCTCCCCATCCTACCAGGCTGGCATTGGTTGTGATCATTACCCTGTGAGGTTCCTTGAAAGGGCATCCCCTGTTTATTATTTTTTTCCGACCACCAGCGGAGTGATCGGAGAACATTGTGTGGTACCTTTATCCGGACGTTGGAGATGGCTCTTCCGGATCACTGGAAAGGTAGCAGGAACCATTGCAGCTCTCTAGAATGGAATCGAGTCCAAGGCACAATGGAAATAGAAGAAATCAGTTTCCCTAACAATTTAGACAGCAATGCCAGGGAAACCCTCCTTACGACCCTGATCTCCTTGGCCAAAGACTGAATACTGTTTAACCTGTCCTGAGAGAGGAAAACCTTGCCCTCCACAGTATCTATCACTGCTCCCAAATGAACTAGCCTAGTTGAGTGGCTTTTATCCCAATTTATGGAAAAGCCATGACCCTAAAGGGTCTCCAAAGTAAACTTGATATCCAATTTTGTTTATTGTCTGGAAGATGACAAAATTAAAATATCATCAGATAACATTGTAAGGGGACAGATTTGATTCTGAGCGAGGCAGTCAACGCCGCGAGGACCTTGGTAAAAGTCCTAGGGGCTGAAGCCAAACCGAATGGCAGAGTGATATATTCATAGTGTCGATCACCACAACAAATCTATGATATCTGTAGTGGGCAGGTCTGATTAGTATTTGTAGATAAGCCTCTGTGAGGTCTATAGAGGTCATGATATCGTTCTCTCTGATGCTAAGCAGAATGGACTGGAGAATAGACATCTTAAATTTTCGATAAACCAATGATTTGTTCAAACGTTTGAGGTCCAGAATTGCCCTCCAGCCCCCTGAACTCTTTGGAACCACGAACAATAGAGAGAAATAGCCTTGACCCCACTGTTCAGATGGGACCTCTCTAATGGCCCGAATATGCAAAAGATGATTGATAGCCTCCTGCATCAACACCCTCTTAATGTGGTCCGAAGACCTAGGGATTCTAATGAAAAAGTTTGGGGGAGGATTGAAACTCCAGCGCCAAGCCAAACCGAATAGTATCCTTGACACACGCTTCAGAGGTGGAGCTGTCCCATTGATCGGCAAACAGTTTTAACTGCCTCCAATGGGAACTGCTGTCAAGGGCTCACTTGGGCCGATGAAAGAATCGGCCTCTAGTGCCTCTGGGGTTTCTATTATTTTGGCCTCCCCGCTGACCTCTATCAGGAGATTCCGGCCTATCTTGTCTAAAACTGGGCCTGTAGCCTGATATTCTGTGAGATCTGGGAATGTAGGGGCCCTGATAGTAGGGCCAAAAGTTACTCCTTCGAAAGGACTGAGGCGTTCTGTTTTCAGACCTACGAAAAAGAGGGGGAAGCACTTTTTTCTTGTTTCTATTTTCTATAAGGAGAGGCTCCAAGACACTGCCAAATAATTCATACCCCAATATTGGGGCTGATGCCAACTTGCATTTATGTTTGGTATCCACCTGCCGATGTCAGAGCCACAACAGTCTCTGTGCTGAAATGTGAGATGCTATGGCCCTAGATGAGAATTTGACTGCATTAAACGTGGCATTGGCGGAGAACTCTGTGGCAGCCATAATTTTAGCTATGTCCTGGTGAGCTCTGATGTTTTTTTTTTTTTTAATTTTATTAATTTTCTACAAACAGACATAACATACAAAACATTAAAAACATCTACTCTCATATATACTTCCGGTGTATCGGTTGGTTCATCAGTTTTGTGCATTCATTTTATAGTCTCAATTACAGTTATATTACATAACCACTCATATTGTCAATCCATATCCTAATATTACCAAAAATTAAAATAAAGTCTTTTTCTGACTATACTTTTAATCATTCATGCTTTGTGAGATAACAATACTTCAAACAGTTTATTCTATAACAAATCATATAGTCATAACAAATCAATCCTAAAAACCCTTCATAGATATAATACTAATGCTCTATTATTGTATTTTATCATCTAACCATTGATAAAAAAGATCCCAAATTTCATAAAATTGTTTATCTTCTTGGTGAGCTCTGATGTTTGATGCCGGCAGTAAATCCCTCAGGTGGGAGAGCCATCGGAGAGAGGAACATGTAAAAAAGAATGCCGTAATGGCCCAAGCGTCAGAAACGTACGTCCTACGGAAAGCTAACTGCCCTCTTTTCTTCCAGTCCCAGGGCTTCCTTGGCCTCGTTAGGGAAGGTGGAAGAAGAGGCCAGTGCCACAATGAGTTCATTCGCCTCGGGCGTTTTGAGAGAATTTGCAAACTCTGGAGTCAAGTTAAAATATCGCTTATCGTACCCTGTTGGGGCTGGGTATGATGCTGCTGATGCCCATTGATTTTGTACTAATTCAGCAAACATACGAGGGACAGGGATAGTTTCCGCCTCGTTAGTCGGTTGCAAGAATATTAGGTCCTGAGATTCGTCCTGAGACCCTGTTGGTAGTGGATGAGGGTCTGATGTGCCTAGTTTAGTGCTGTTTTTTGCTTTGAACAATAAAGATTTAAAGAGATGTGGACGAAAAAGGCCAGAAAAGGTCGGTCCATCTGAAGGATTGCCCCCCCCCGCATGGAAACCTCCTGGTCCTGAAAGTCCACCTCCTCCCGAAGGCCCTGGGCCGGTATGTTAGGAATATTGTGGAATACCTGCGATTGATGTTGTTGGGTATGCCCAAAGGAGCAGGTGGACAAGGATCCCGCATCCGAAGTGGTCGATAAGTGTCTGGTTTGGATGGATTGCTGAACTCCAGCCGCAATGCCCCTTTGAATCATCATCTCCATCCATTGCCTCATCTCGATGGGAATAAACTCATGTAAAACCTCCTCCTGTCTTAGGCCAGTGGCCGTAGGGGTGAAGGTTGCCTCAGGAATTGGCCGGCCAGTGCTCAATGGAGGAGATGTGCCTATGGGGGTTGTCTAGGAACAGCCTGTCTGGGCTGGGTAGATATGTCCAAGGGACCCATCAATGGGTTTGGGTTCTGATCAGTCATGGCCCTCTTGTCTGCCTCCCTGGCTTGTTTTTGTAACTGACTTTCCAATGCTAGGTGCCTTCTATGGGCATCTTTATCTGCTGCCTAGAGGTCTTTTTTGGGCCTCCAGGCATGTCACGGGGCTTACTTGGCTTGGAGCTGAAAGCAATGTCACATTCCATTTTGTATGATGGATTGTCTTGCTTCTGAATATCAATTTATTTTTTTAATTAATTTTTCTTTTTTTATTATTATGATTATTATTGATATTGAAATGATATCCCCTGCAGTTGAAAACAGAACTCTCCTCCAGGAAAGTAAGACTGTATATGGGCATACGAGATTAAATGGTGAACAGTATCTAAGGGTCCCCAGCAAGGGAAACCCCCAAGTGCTCCAAGTGATAGAAGGACTCCGGATCCCTGGTCCCCAGCAAGGGAAACCAGCTATAACAGGCTCTGATGTGACTCTTTGCCTATCAGAGACAAACACCCTGCAATATAACTGTCAATTGCAATTTCCGATTGAGTAAATGATCCAAAGAAAAATACAGAGAAATGCCTGTAAAATGGGTAGTTGTTTAGTTCCACGTTAGGCAGAGGAATAGCTAAACCCAGGGAAGGCACAATGGAACTTTAATATCTCAGTCCCCAGCACGGGAAACCAGCGAGAAATGGAGGCTGTGACAATTACTTTCTCGGTCCCCAGCAAGGGAAACCAGCGAGGAATGGAGGCTGAGGCAATTACTTTCTCGGTCCCCAGCAAGGGAAACAAACGAGAAATAGAGGCTGTGGAGATTAGGCGCAAAATTGAGGCAGGCGTTGAAAAGGGTGGGAAGCGGAATCACCGGCATTAAGCCTGAGTCGTCTGGAGAGCCGCTGTTGCTTTAATTGAGATTTAAAACGCTGCTGATAGAAGAAAAAACGACAAGGTCAGGAAGTCTCGGCTGTGAGTTTTCCGTTCCAATCGTAAGCAGACGATCGGAAAGGCAGATAAGGCTGTTTGCTGGAGAGAAAGCCTCAAGCTGCCTGCGGAGAGGCAGGCTCCGCTAATTTGTGAGGGAAAGTGATCAGAATGGAGATAAGGCTATTTTCTGAGGCAAAAGCCTCAGGCTGCCTTTAGATGGCAGGCTCTGCTAATTTAAGGGAAAGCTGTTGGTTTTTTACCTAGATAGAGGGGAAAGCCCGAATTAGTGAAAGGATTTAAAGATCTAACCTGAATTTGAGCAAAGCCATTCCAGTCAGGGAGTGAACAACCTCTTACCGTGAAGGCTGAGCTAAAACTGGGGAATGCTGAGGAGGAGTTCCGTGGGGAGGAGGAGCATCCCGGAGTTTTAAGCCCAGCCTTTCCAGAAGAGACTGAAGCACCTCCCATCTCTGGATGCTCTGAACAGCTCACAAGAGAAAGAGGCAAAAACAAGTTGAGGTATGTCCCCATAGTTTCTTTAGTTTCATAGTTTCACAATTATGCTGTCATTTTTTTTTAGTTCTTTGGAAAGAAAGAGAAAAAAATTACCTCCAACTGATTGACCCAGTCTTGGATCATGTGCTGTTAGCACCTATATTTGAATTCAGTAGACTGGAGGAAAGATCACTTTTTTCTATTGGCCTTGTGTGAACAGAGTTCTTGTTTTTCATTATCCTCCATCGTTGATACTTCAAAAGAGACTGAGTTGGTCAATGATCAATTCCAGAAGATGATTCTAGGGGATTCATATTTGATCCTTTAAAATTATATTTGGAGGGTCTACAAGGCTGTCTTCTTCTTACTTTTAAAACATTCACAAAAAATAAAATTCAGAATTGTGCATAATACTACATCTGAATACCAGTAAATTGAAGCTCAGTTAAAATAAATCAGAAGCACAATTTATGAATAGTTCACTTCCCAAGTTAACTAAGGATTGCATTCATCACAAGCCCTAATTTTGTACCCCTCAGGAGGATGAATGCATTAACGTTTCATAGATCTCATATGGTGTCACGGCATATTCTGTCATATTTGAGAAATTGGAAGGAACAAGAACTGTTCTTAAAGGTATCCTGGATTCTCAGATTAATAGATTGTCTTAAGGACATTTACACTGTATTGTTATTACTATTTGTAATATATGCAGCCTCATGATCATTATTATGCAACATATTCTTTTTCCTTTTGAATCTTGTAATATACAAAGTGTAAAAATAGAAATGGGTTACCACTAGCTGCATATTATTGTCTGCAAAAGGGCAAATAATAATGTCTTTCCTTACAGCTAGTATGCCTGCAGAACCCTATGTTTTTCAAGCACCTCTTAGGTGGAATTTAATGTGACTTAAGTCTATATATATTATTGAGTGGATATTTCAGTGAAAATTTGACAGGCAAATTCTTTGTATTTTGTTCAAAGAAAGAATTTGTCTGTGTAGTCCATTTTTTTGGCATGGATCCCCTCTTTAATGTGCCCTGGTGTGTGCTCTCTTGTACTCTCGGACACATACATTCCTATCCTACATCATTAAAATACACTAATCCATAACAGTCGGTATGATTAGATTAGCAGTTTGAATGGAACAGATTTCATATAGTTCCATTAATAAAACAGAAAAGTACACAAATAAAATGAAATAGTTTTATATTTTTTTAAAAAAAACTTATAGCAGTGGAATTAACTGGATACATTTACTTGTCAGCTTGCGGCAAAACTCATGTTATGCTAGAAACATTCAGTTTGTCTTTATAGTTCTCTCTTTTTAAAAAAAAAAGTCATGTTAAAAGGTCTGTGCTTTCAGATGGGAATGATTACTCTCTCTTTGTTGCCCTTGAAGACTTGATTCACAATGACAGTGTTTTTACTATTTCATAGTTAACAAATGCCAGAGTGTTGCTGTAAAGGACTTATATTTCAAGCTGAATACACACACAAACACACATTCCGAGTATATATACTGTTTGTATTTAAGGAACTTCAAGCCAGTGATAGGGGTAGGAATAACACCAACTACTCAAGGCTTTAACAGTTTGTTGCATTTCTTTTTGCTCTGAATAAGCTAGAATTACAGCGCTTTTATGAATGCTAGAAAATCAAATCATATTATTCCAATATCAAATATCATGAGGACAAGAGAAGAAACTCTTGTACATGGAATCTGTATTAAATTGACTAACAGTTGTAAGGAAAATTGCATTTTGGTTTTCTACTAAAGAGGTTAGCTTGGTTGTTACTTGCATATACAACTATACATAATTTGCCCTCCAAAAATGCTGAGGTAACTGACCATTGTAAATTATACAATAATTTATAATGCATTTTTTTGCTATTGTCCTAGATAGAGGCAAGAGAACATGCACCATACAAAGACAAAAAACAAAAAACAACCCACCTGAAACAGAAAACTAAATACTAGAAGGGTTTGGAAAATGCAGTAAAGCTCTGTCACCAAAAATGATAGCACGGCTTAGTCATTTATCACATGTAATTCCTACCTACAGAAAAGCTTTCCACTCATGATGTTTTTGAAAAAGGATATATCTTAGAAATGAGATGAAGATAAGTTATTAGTTCTTGGTGAGTTGTATGGAAAGCTATAGGTCCTAGGAAGATGTAACATTGTTTTATGTTCAGTTAATACTGGAATCTCAGGACCTTCTGAGACTGATTATTTTCATTATCAGTATTATCAATATATATTATTAATCACTACCCTGTTTCCTTTCTGCCATGAAATGAATAGAAAATACAAAAGTGTAAACTCTTTTTTCATTCTGTTTAAATCATTCTTAAGATAATCCTTATTTTTTTTAGTTCAGAGATATATTTTATGATGAACATTCAGAGGTGTCCATGGGTATAGGACAGGGCAAGAAGATGCAAATTCTTCTCCTTTTGTACATGTGTTGTGACGTTGCACACATATATGAAAAGGGCAAAGCTTGTGTTACGTTGTTGCAGTGTTGTTTCATCATTTTGATGAAATTGTTGGGTTCTACAATTTAAGTACAGCATATATAAATTTCTATCCTGCAGTATGGAAGAGAATAATCTCACTATCAGATATTCCCCTCTCCAACTAGGTTTCTTATCAGGGGCTAAGTTTATATTGTATGTATTCCATTGCCACTCTGCCTCCCACCCTTCCAAAATATAGAGCCTCTTTCCCCCCTTTTTTTGACATAATTTTTCAAAATGTAAATGCTTCTGTAGCACAGCATCATGAATTTATTAATTTAAATTGAACTGTGACATGGTTGATTTTTCTATCTTTACCTAAGTATGCAAGAATTATCAACAGTGCTTTTTTAAAAATAATAGCAATGAAAGTTGCCAAGGAGATGTATATTTGAAATTTTTCTATTAGTGTTCATCATCATTCCCTTTCTTCATATTTCATCCAATTATGTCAAGCAAGTTAAAGTAATTTGTTGGTTTCACTGATAGTCATTGAAAGATTTGCTTTCGGAATTGAGGTACAGATTTGGACTCCAAATTAAATCAGAATCTCAAAACCAATCAGCTATGAATTGGTCTGTTTTCTGGGACACTGGATTTGGGTCTGAACCAGTGGTGGTTGTTATGTATATGTAAATAACGTAGTTGGGTTGACAATATATAAGCTACAAATATATATGTTTGTAACTTTAAGGAAAAATACTGTAATGTATTATGCTGTGTTCTGGTTGGTTAATTATGCTACAAGTTGCCATAAGAGGGAGCTACAGATCATGGTTTAACTCTCTCTTTTTCACTGATGATCTCTCTTGATTGACTATGGACCAATACTGACTAACCCTGTTAATTTTGATATTCTGTTGATATCAAAGGTTATTTGTTGTATTATGGTTTGATATTTGTCTGCTCTAAAAGATGTGAAACCGGTAAGAATACTTTATAACTGGATATTTCTGGACTGTTAAAAATGTGTATGACATGGACTGTTTATTGGACTGTGCTATTTCTTCAAGTAAACATTAATACAACTTGTTCAACTCTGTGTGGCTGTATATTTATTCATAAGTGTTCTCATAAACTGTTTCCGTGTGCATATGCTTTTTATACAAGGATTACTCTGCACATATCCTAACAGTGGTATTCTACTGGTTCGGCCCAGTTCTGGTGAGCCGGTAGCAGCGATGAGCAGCGACCAGGATCGTGCAGGCTTGCAGGCGGTGAGTTGGAATGCCTCTGCACCTGCGCAAAGGGCGAGTTTGGCACACATGCGTGTATGCATGCAAAGTGTGTGCACACGCGCAAAGCGCGCCCACCAAGCCACTCCCACCAAATCGGTGGCAAAAATATTTGAATCCCACCACTGGTCTGAACTATATCTTGTCCCTGCATAATACTACTATTCACCCTGAAAGGTACAGGAAAATGTATGTCCTGCTAAGATTAAGTATTGTAAATATCAGAGCTGCAGGTAATTGGTGTTACTAGCCAAATGTAATGGAAGTTTTACTTCAACAATCTGAAAGGAGCAGTTTGATGTCTTTGCTCAGAGAGTTGGCTTATATTAAACAATGGAATGACGTATCTAACTGAGAAATCCTGTTGTTTAGTTGCATTTTGTACAATATGATCACTTGTAATTGCATGGGCTAGTGAGGAAAAGGCCATGTTAGTCATACGATCCATGATATATTTTGTGTCGAGGTTGCAACCATTGAACAAATCCTAAAATTGACATTTAGATCAACTGCTTTGAGATTTCATGTATCAGATGTAAATTAAAAAGGAATCTAAATCCCAGATGAACTACTAGGAAAGATTCCAAGTTTTTTATAATGGGAAATTGCTTTTACATAAATCATACTTTTTTTCCCCCTTGGCTAGATTTGTCTGGTCGGTTGCAATTACCCATAAATTTCAGAAGATGGTTTGCCTGTTGGTATGCATTATTTAAGAGGATTATTAAGTACATTTGCCTTACCATGCCAATGAATGATACTAAAAACTCCCTACTATTGTAAAATTGGAATCATATACCAGAGCATTTCTGGAATATTACTATAGTTTATAAAAGAAATGATTTATAGTTTAGTATCACTACATTATGAAAGAAATAAGCACTTTTTAAATTTTTATCAGATGAAGGCTATTTTCTTTATCTTAGGAGTTTCTCCTGCCTTCCTTACTTACACTTATCTGTTAACAATGTGGCTACTGAATGGAGAAGTAACTTAGACATCTTTCAACATACCATGCCTAAGAGAGAGCAGATCATCTATGCTGAGTCCCCTAGAGAGAGAGGAAGCAGAAACTTACTGTTGCTTTTTGTCCGTGCTACTATTGCTATTTCCATCCTACCTATTTTGCCTTTTTTTCCCCCAGAGGGCTGGTCCACTAATTTAATTTAATTCAAAAATTATCTGCAGAACTCTTTGGAATTAAAGCTGATTTTTTTTTTCATCATATATTTTACTTTGGTTTCATACCTTCCAGAGGTAAGCCTGAGACATTCCCCCCCCCTTAATTTTTGTAAACTGAGGAGTAGGATGTTACTTCTTAAGATATAGGAGGGTAAAAGACAATCAGCTTTTCTTGATGCAATATTATTAGATGGACAAGAAGGGGTTGCAGAAACATTGAGCAAAGTAAACATATAATAGTGTAATTTTGGGGTCCTTGGTGCTCTCTGAGCTTGGTTGTTTGCTTGCAGACATGTCATTACTCAGCTAGTTAACTTTATCAACATGTGTGGCGTTTGCTCTTTGTATATATACACTGGCTTGTATATATGCCGATGTTGGTGGGGGTTTTGTACTTTGTAATTTCTTAATTAGGGTATTGTTTTCTGCTTGATTGTTGTAATCTATTACAACTATACGACATCACCATAGCACACAAACCAACTAAAGCCCCCCAAAACATCCTAGTAAACCAAAAGATCAAAAAGATCTTTTGAAGAAAAAAAGAAGAATCATCTACCACCCACAATCTAAGAAATGTAACAGCTGCTATATAGGACAGACAGACAGACTAGCAGAGCACATCCATGATCACCAACTAGCAGTCAGAATATGTGATGAAAACTCCTTATTCTCACAACATATGGACATACCAACTGAAATTTCAACTAAGAAATGATAAGCATACTAGACCAAGCGAAATCCAAAAATGTGGCATTCAGACAAGTCATCCATCAATAGACCCATAGAGATAAAAGCTAAAAAGGAAATGGATTAGAACACATCTTCTCCAGCACCTAGATGAACATCAGACAAATAATCATGGTGATCATGGCCTACTTTTATTGCTCCAAAATGCAAGTACAAGTTACAAGCAGTTGTATTCTATTTGAATATTAGAAAAACTTCCTAGCAGTAAGAACAGAAAATTGTGAGTTCCCTTTACAATAGAATAACAGAGTTGGAAGGGACCTTGGGGGTCTTCTAGTCCTATGCCATGCTCAGTCAGGAAACCCTATACAATTTCAGACAAATGGCTATCCAATCTCTTCTTAAAAGCCTCCAGTGTTGGAGAATTCCCAACTTCTGGAGGCAAGTTGTTCCACTGGTTAATTGTTCTGTCAGGAAATTTCTTCTTCTCTCCTTCCATCCATTGCTTCTTGTCCTGCCCTCAGGTGCTTTGGAGAATAGCTTGACTCCTCCTCCTTTGTAGCAATCCCTGAGATATCAGAACATTGCTATCATGTCACCCCAGTCCTTTTTTTCATTACACTAGACATACCCAATTCCAGCAACTGTTCTTTATATGTTTTAGCCTCCAATCCCCTAATCATCTTTGTTGCTCTTCTCCGCACTATTTCTAGGGTCTCAACATCTTTTTTACATCATGGTGTGCAAAACTGAATGCAGTATTCCAAGTGTGGCCTTACCAAAGCATTATCAAGTGTTATTAACACTTCACATGATCTTGATTCTATCCCTCTATTTATGCAGCCTAGAACTTGTGTTGGCTTTTTTGGCAGCTGCAGCAAACTGCTGGCTCATATTTAAAGTATTGTCCACTAGGACTCCAAGTCCTCTCTCACAGTTACTACTATTGAGCAAGGTACTGCATATATTGTACCTGTGCATTTGATTTTTCTTGCCTAAATGTAGAACCTTTTTTTTTTTTTGAAAGTTATCATCCACTGAAATGGATGCATAGGAGATGGGAAATGCAGAACTCAATTTTTACTCAATGTGTAAAAATTCAGCCATCTGGTTCAAAATCATTAAACCCAAAGGTGGTCTAGATTCTAGAGCCGTGATGATGAACCTATGCCATGCGTGCTGGAAGTGACATGCAGAGCCATCTCTCTGGGCACACCAGCCATTGCCTATTAGTCTTCTGGGTTCTGGCACACCAGCTGGTTTTTACGTGCACGGGAGTGCTAGAATCTGGAAAAGCAACTCCCTGGAGTGCATGCGCATGCCAGCCAGCTGGTCTTCGTACCTGCATGCAAGTTAAGCCCCTGTCACACTGCATCAACGGATGGAAAGAGGATGTAAAACGGAGAAGAACACTTGCCATCTGTTGGTTAACGCGATTCTTCCGTTCTGTACTCACTGCCTCCATTTTGCTTCCTCTCTATCCGTCCAGCATCCGTCTATTGACATTTCATCCGCTCAAAAGGTTTTGAGCTGCTCAAAACTTTTGAGCGGAAAATGTATCCAACGCGTCCGTTCTGCATCCGCTAGGCATACGGGGGACATCTGTTCTGAATCTGTCAGCATCCGTTATGCGTCCGCTACATCCGCTAGGCATCCGCTGCGCATCCGCGCAACTCAAATCCACTCCAGAGGAAAACGGACACAGGGAGGAAGCAGAACGGACGCGGAACGGACGCGCAGCATTAGTAGCACGGACGGAGAAAGGATGAAAGCGGATGCAGCTCGCAAACAAAGCATTTAAAACGGAAAAACGTTCGCAGAGGGGACCTATCTCGGATATTAAGGATGTCTAGAGGATGCCTAGACGATGCAAAAGGACACATAGGAGAAAACCTATATTGCCTATAAAAAGTGGGAGCAACTCACCTGGATCTCACTTTCAGACCAGCAGCCCTGCTGTGCAGACCTCTGCAGCCTTCATCTGCATCTTGCTCTTCCATAGCATCCAGTCATGTCCACCTTGGATCGTAACAAACTCCTTTTGGTAGCCACCATCGTTCTGCAACAGTGCGAAGCCATCTACAGGCTCTGTGAACTCTACTACAGGAAGAAAAGGAGGCGGCCAAGAAGTGTCTGGGTCCGAAGATGGATCGGGAGAAGAGCAGAGTACGGACTGTACAACAAGCTGATGGTGGAGCTCAGGAATGAAGACCCTCATGCATTCCAGAACTTAATGAGGATGCCTCCATGTTTGACGAAGTTGTGCAGCGGCTGACACCCAGGTTGACAAAGCAGAGCACCAACTTCCACCCCAGCCTGGACCCTGGGCTCATTCTGTGGCACTCATTCTGCGCCACCTGGCCTCAGGGACCACCTACAGGAGCATGCAGTACGGCTGAAGGGTGCCACACAACACCATCAGCATTGTGGTCAGAGAAGTGGTGCAGGTCATCATCGAAGAATACCTGGAGGAGCTCCTCCAGTGCCCCTCCACTGAAGAAGGCTGGAAGAAAGTTGCAGAGCAGTGGTATCAGAGGTGGAACTTCCCACACACCATTGGAGCCATAGATGGCAAGCACGTGGCCTGCAAAGCACCAGCCAAGTTGGGCTCCACTTATTTCAACTACAAGGGCTTCTTCAGCATCGTCCTCTTCGCCATGGTCGATGCTGACTACAAGTTCATGTACATTGATGCTTCAGGCAACGGGTCATGTTGAGATATACAACGCCAGTCATCTCAAGGAGGGGCTGGAATGCAACCTCATCATGAGCTTCCCAGATCCAGACCCCCTGCCCAACGACATGCAAGATGTGCCCTACTTCATCGTGGGGGATGACGCCTTCTCCCTTAGAACCTACCTCATGAAGCCCTACACCTCCAGATGCCTCACCCGTGAAGAAAGGATCTTCAACTATAGGCTGTCCAGGGCAAGGCGGGTGGTGGAGAACGCCTTTGGCATCTTGGCCAACAGGTTCCAGGTACTTCTCACCACCATGCAGCATCGCCCAGAGACCATGAGGAGGATCGTGGAAGCTTGCTGCATCCTGCACAATCTCATGCGCACCCGCTACCCAGTCTTGCAGAACAGGCTCGTGGACCTCCAACAAGGCAATGGGGACATGGAGCCTGGGGAATGGAGGCAAGGGCAAAACCTGATAGACACTAAGGATGTGCAAGGCCCCAACTGAGCCTCACGTGAAGGGAAGAAGCAGCGCAACCTCCTGAAACACTGGTGCAACTCCCCAGCTGGAGCAGTTGAGTGGCAAGACAGGATGGTAGATGATTAATAGATGCTTCCTTCAGCCTGTCTCATCACACGGATGAGATTGGGACATGTATGTTGGTTGGGCCTACAATTAACAGGCCGTTTAATAAAGAGTTGTGTTTATGTTGACATGTGTGGATGAATGATTACATTATTATTGATAATAAAGGGCCAAAGGTGTGGCACCTGGGAGGGTGGACCATACAGTCCCACTATGCTTGCACTGGAGGTTTATCTATCCCCACAGCTATCTCAACCCATCCCACAGCTATCTCAACCCATCCCACAGCTATCTTAACCCATCCCACAGATATCCTAACCCATCCCACAGGTATCCCTGCCCATCCCAATGCTATCCTTACCCATCCCACAAGCATGCAAAGGCTTAAACCATTTCTAAAAGTTTCCACCAAGACTTTATTTAATAAAAAAATGAGGCAAGTGTGTAAGCAAAGATAATCTTTATTAATAACAAGCTGTAAAAGAAAAATGACCCAAGTCAAGTGTCCAAATAAAGTCTACAGGTAGCCACCCAGTCTCTGGCACTCTTCTCTGTCACTCAGAGGTATGCCCAGTCTCAGGGGTGAAGGGTCCAGGTGCTGTGGAGGTGGGTGCTGCTGGAGTGCTGGTCTGAAGCCCCACTGGGGTGCCTGGCCCCGAGAGGACAACAGGGGACGGTGTGTTGAGGAAGCTCTCAGACAGCTGGCTCAGCCCCGTGATGTTGAGAGCTCCTTCCTCCATTCCATGAGGTGTCAGTCCCAATACCGATGACAGATGTACTGAGGCCGGGCTTGACTTTGGGGTGGAGGAAGGAGCAGTGTAGTGGGGCTGTCTGGTCTGCAGCTGTGTGAGGACTGGCGTGGGTGGCATCGGTGGCGTGGGTGGCATCGGTGTCGTCTGTGGCATCAGTGGAACCGGTAGCAACGGTGACGTCCAATGAGCCTGTGCCTGGACTGGGAAGGGCCGCTGCCTGTGCTGCTGGACCTCCTGGTAGCCGTAGCTCTGGTAGGTGAGGGCCTGTGGAAAGCCTTGGAATGGAAGGGACATCACCTGGGGTGGAGGAGCAGACCTGGACTGGGTGGGAGCAGGTTCCTCTGGATCTGGAGGGTTGTGAAGCAGCTCGGTGATCCGGTCCTTCACCACCTGGTACTGGGATTCTGCCATGTCCGTGAGGGTCTGGTTGACATAGGCGAGGAAGGGCTTGCAGTTGGAGGATGATGAGTTGGTGTGGACCAGCTAAGAGAGGAGATCTATGCTGCTCCGGATGGTGTTCCTGATCTCCAGCAGGACAGTGTGGCTCTGCCCCTCCTGTCTGGCTCTCTGCCTTTCTGTGGAGGTGGAGCTGGGGGTGGATGCGGGTAGGACTGTGGTGGAAGTGCCGTCTCCTTTCTCCCACTGCGCCAGGGAGTCCTTCACACGCTCCACCACGGTTAAAACAACTGTCCGCGGGATGCTCCACAGAAACCTGCCTGGAGACAGGAGCTGACTCTCGGCCGGAAGAGTACTGGGTCTCAGCAGGCTGCCGGAGAGAGAGGGTTGTGAGAGGGGCTGCTCCTCAGTGGCGGATCTCACCCTCCAGGAAGCTGCACCTGGCTATGACGTAGGTCTCTCTGTCTGTCAGTTTGACCGTGGCCTGGCCAGATTTCTTGAGGTGCAGCTTCCCGTACCAGGTGTGCATATGTTTCCACCAGCCGAGGAGCACCTCCGAAGTGTAGCCCAGGCTCTCCACCTTCTCTCTCCAAGCAGCCTGCTTCCTTTTGGTGTCCCTTAAGAGCCTGTGTCCCTTCCACCACAGATACTCATTCTCTCTCAGCCACTCCAGCACCTCATCCTCGTGTTCCTCCTCAATGGAGTATTGCCTCCTCTCCTGTTCTCGCATATGCCTCTTCCTCCCTTTGGCAGGTCCAGATGGGCCCTCATCAGAGGGGCTTCCAGGTTGTAGGGGCTGCTCCTCCACACCACCACCAGCAGCAGCACCAGCAGGATCAGCACCAGCAGCAGCACCAGCAGCAGCAGCAGGATCATCATCATCATCATCACCAGCAGCAGCAGCAGCACCAGCAGGACCAGGATCAGCAGCAGCAGAGTAAGCACCAGAAGTGCCAGCAGCACCAGGAGCACGAGCAGGACCAGCAGGACAAGCAGGACCAGCGGGATGAGCAAGACCAGGAGCACGAGCAGGACCAGCAGGACCAGCAGTATGAGGAGCAGCTACAGCAGAGTAAGCACCAGCAGAAGCACCATTGCCAGAAGCAGCATCATCAGCTCTGCCAGAAGCAGCATCAGCAGAAGCACCACCGCCAGAAGCAGCATCAGCAGAGTAAGCACGAGCAGAAACACCACTGCCATAAGCAGCATCATCAGCTCCTCCAGAAGCAGAAGCAGCAGAAGCACCACCTCCAGAAGAGCGAGCCCATGCTACAGAAGCCCCAGCAGAAGCAGAGTGAGGGCCAGGGAGTGGGAGGGTGGCCCTGTCTCTCTTGCCAGGACTGGTAGCAGATGGCTGAGGCTTTCTCTTCTTCCCCATGATTGTGGGGTTGCTGGGTGGCAGCAAGGCAGGTAGGCAGGCAGACAGGCTGGCAGGAAGGCTTGTAGGAAGGCAGGCAGCAAGGCTGGCAGGCAGGCTGGAAGCAAGGCTGGCAGGCAGGCTGGCAGGGAGGCTGGCAGGATGGCAAGCAGCAAGGCTGGCAGGCAGGCATGCAGGGCAGGCATGCAGGGCAGGCTGGCAAGGCATTTGATGTGTCTGGAAGCAGGTCTTTCCTCTGAATGGTGACCTGCTTCCAAGCTGCTTCCCTTTATATCCGCGGGGCTGACGCAATGCATCCTCCCCGCATGCGCAGTGAATGCTGTGCATCCGCTAGGCATCCGCTAGGCTTCCACTCTGCATCCGCTTCATCCACTCGGCATCCGCTGTATCCGTTCCGCGTCCGCTTTGCTGCGGTCCCCCGGAAGCCTTGAGGATATGCCATCCGCTCCCATCCGCTTCCATCCGCTAGGCTTCCATTCCGCATCCATTTTCCATCCGCCCTGCGTCCTCCCCCCGTCCGTTCCTTTGCATTTTATCCGCTCTGGTTATGCAAATTTTTGCCCCTTTTGAGAGCGGATAACAACGGATGGAACATTTTTCTCGTCCGCTGTGTCCTTTTTACTAACGTTTTGCATCCGTCAGCCAGTGTGACAGGGCCTTTAGAAACTGGAAGACTAGATGGCCAGTGCGCATGTGCGCACCGAGAAGCTAAGCTTCCGGTTTCCTGTGCTCCCATGGGTTGGGGAGCTACTGTTCCGGTTTCCAGTGTGCATGTGTACTCCCGTTTTAGCACTCGGTGCCAAAAATGTTAGCCTCTACTGCTCTAGAGCTTTTCACAGTGTACTTCACAATCTCTTTCTACATCAAAGCTAGAAACAAATTCATCTCCACCACCACTGCCCCAGGGATTTATATGTTAGGGATTGAAATATTCCATGCTGTCTTCAACTTTTTTTTTTTTACTTTCTATTGAGACTTAATAGCTTTATATATAGCTATTATAAAATAGCTTTAATAGTTTATGGTTCAAAAAAGAATTGGCTGTTTGCTTTTTAAAAGTGTTTAATTTAGGTTTCCAGGGTACAGGAGGACCTTTCAGTTGTATGCCTGGGCATTAAAACAAACAAAAATTTGCTATTTTTTTGGCTTACAATTGTTTGCTCAATTGAGTTGTTAATCTCTGGTTTTGAGTTACCAGTATAAATGAAATTTGCAAACTGATTCAGCTCATGCTGCTAGGCTACATAGCGTTACAAAAGGTAATTATTTTGAAGCACACCTGGAAATCAAAATAACTGCCCAAGTTTTTTTTTAAAGCAGTTGAAAAACAAAATGCCATGATGGCTAACTTCTTTTTAACAAAGCTTTGATAATTGCCATCACATGCACTCTCCATCCATTCTTATTGTGTGTTTCAATTTGAAGAAAAACTAAGTACGAAAGACACGAGAACCTATTTACAGGATTCCACAAGGTTAGATTTAAAGTCTTTGTGGATAGTAGCTGCAGGGCATCAATCTGGATTCATAATAAATGTTTCTGACATTTTCCACAGTTAGAACTATGGAGGGCCTTTGTATTTATTCTTGTATGTCAGGGTGTGCATTATTGATCAGATGCCATTCATTAAAGGTTGCTACATGCTGGGGAAAAAAAAAAAACTATACTGACCCTGAGATATACTCTACAGAATTAATTTAGAAAGTTTTCATTAATTCGGCATTAAAGTTGCATAACAAAAACTTGAAGCTGTGTTGCCAGATCTTATCAAATATTTAGCAAAATATTTTTAAAAAACTATATTTGTTGTCAGTTCTTATGAAAGTATATTTAAAAAAAAATTGCTTGGATTAGAAATAATGTATGTAATGAATGCCAATAGGCCATGCTCTAACAAATAATTATCCATTTCATTCATAATAAAAAAGTAACATAGAATATCCTTTGTCTTGTTTGCAACACGGCTACATGAATGAGCCCATGAAGTGTCCAGGGGCTGAGCTTAATTAAAAAATAATTATATTTTTATATTTTCAGAAGTGGTAGTAAACAATACTGGAGGTGGTTGGAGAGATGAAATATATTGCTGAGTTTCATCAGGGTACTAGACTGCTTCAGTATTCAGGATTAAATATCAATATTTGTGTTTGACTATAGCCTCATTTAAAAATATTGTTGGAATCATAGAATTCTTTGGCCAAGTGTGATTGGACACACAAGGAATTTGTCTCAGTGCAAATGCTCTCAGTGTACATAAAAGAAAAGATACATTCATCAAGAGTCATAAGGTACAATAGTTAATAATAATTATAGGGTACAATAAGCAATCAAATCATACTAGGAAACAGTCAATATAGACCGTAAGAATACAAGCGACAAAGTTACAGTCATAGAGTCACAAGTGGGAGGGGATGGGCGATAAGGAGTGATGAGAAGATTAAAAGTAATAGTAGTGCAGATTTTGTAAATAGTTGAACAGTGTTGAGGGAATTATTTATTTAGCGGAGTGATGGCATTTGGGAAAAAACTGTCCTTGTGTCTAGTTGTTCTGGTGTGCAGTGCTCTATAACGTCGTTTTGAGGGAAGGAGTTGAAACAGTTTATGTCCGGGATGTGAGGGGTCGGTAAATATTTTCACAGCCCTCTTTTTGACTCATGCAGTATACAGGTCCTCTGTGCAAGGGAGGTTGGTAATAATTATCCTCTGAAGTTTGTGTCTGTCCTGTTGGGTTGCAGAACCAAACCAGACAGTTACAGAGGTGCAGATGATAGACTTAACATACAACATTATACAACAGAATTACCTTGTTGTAGTTAAACTTTCTTGTCTTTAACCTGATAATGCTACATTCCTGAAATTAAAGGGATAAAATTAAAAACTGTATAGAGAAGTTCCTGTTGGCCTAACAGTTATTCTGATAATTGTTTTATATAGAGAGTAAAACCTCGCCATTGTGTTTACTAATTGCAGTGTTTGTAAAATGGTGGTTATTGAAGATGTTGTAATATTACTGTATGTTACAGATAAAACCAAAGGTTCTAAAAAGTTTAAACTGTGCTATTCCTCCTTTGGAGACACAAATTAGTGCCTAATAAAGTTGGAAGCATATAGTATAAACCAAAGATCACTAGATAGTAATCTAGTTTTGCAGCTTGCAGATCCTAAGATTCTTAAACACTACAGAAGAACATACATGGGAATTCACACAAGATGCCAGCTAAGAGTGCCATTTTGCACCACCATCACCCCATCATCTTAGACACAAAGCTCCATGAAAGGAAAGCTGATTGTGAAAAAGGAAGATTAGAGCAGACCCAAAAGCTGTGAGACCAAACATGGGACCAACAGAATCATCTTTTCAAAGATCTTATAGAGAAAGGCTTTCTAGGTGGAAGGAATATTTAACTTTATGTCATCAGCTCACAATACTGCTATAGAGTTGGTAGCTGTGGAACCATTTAGTTCCATAAACTTTGGCAGTGTTGTTAAAGCTTCTTGGAGCTCTCTGGCAAATCACAGCAGTATGTGAAGTCTATGGAGCTGAACTGGATTTCACAGTTCTCTCATTCCACAGAATTCCACATTAATTTTCTGATTGTTTTCCTTAATTATGTTCTGTTCAGTACACATCTCTGGAGCTAGCAATTTTTAAAAGACAACACTATTTCACTATAATGGCAATAAATGGTAGACCTCTAGTGATCTCTTTACAAGGGTTTCTAACAAAGTCTATAAAGGAAAAGCAATCATTTAAAGGTTATTTTTAGTGTTTTTAAATTAAGCTGTTTTAATTCAGAAAGTTTTTGGGGGGAAATGGTTATTTTTGTGAAACAGGTAATCTCACCTGTTTTGAAAACAGTTCCCACTATAGGTACATGATAAATAGTAATGGGGTTCGACTTGAACATGATCTAGGAAACCTGAACCTCAAAGAAGAGATCAGTTAATTTACATAATGCTTTTCAGTTAAGAATATGGGTTGCTGGTGATGACAATATACTATATTTAAACTTCCATTATTTATTGCAACAGGTTCCAGTTTTTGGTTTTGTGTGCTCCAGGAAATGGATTCTCAAATAGCAGTTTACAAAAGATCTACATCTAGTCTCTGTAAAATCACAATTATGTAACCTAGGATAGATAATTTACTAATTTTAACATAGGGCATCTCTTCCAATCTATTTTATCTTTCTGTTTTCCTTCATTGATGATGGTTATTATTTTACTTTAGGACAGAAGAAGACTGATAATATGTGTTGAGGTAATTCCCATTAGGAGAATGAGTGCATACAGGGAGACGTATTTGAGAGAAGTGTTTGAATAATACATACACAGCACACAGATACACTGTGCAGCAAATGTAGGTTTTTACTTCCAGAAAAGTTTAAGCAAAGTTCAAAACAAGCAGTCCAAAGTCATTCACAGGTTAAGTCAGTCAGTTTTTAGTCCAGGGATAATCCAATAACAAAGTCCAGTGTCAAAAACAGTTTCGTAACAGACTTACATCAACGATCAGTAAGTCATTTAGGAACGACAACTCTCTCCAATAAAAGGAAAAAGAGACTCACTGAGACACACTCTCTTCTGAGACTAAGACTAAGACAACCCAGATTTCTGGCTCCATCTTATGGCCGTTTTAAGAAGCCACACCCAATTACACTTTTGCATTTTCTTAAAGATACAGTATTAAAATGTTTTTCCTGGTTTATATATTTCCAACCCAAATAGCTGTTAGGTAACTTACATTCCTAACAATATGTAAGTGATGCCATTCATATTTACCAATAAAAGTTATGTATTGCGGAAGTGGCTTATCTTTTTGATGTTGGAACGCCAAAGCTAATTAAGCCCCATAGGGTTGGTCTTCACTCCTCACTGTGATCATGAAAATCCTTTCTTGCCCCTTTTTTTTAAACCATAGAGCTCTATGATATTTGTGAGGTAAATACTCTCAAAGAAAAAAAATGATGTGAAATATGTGACTGTGTCGAAAATGTGAGTAGAACTGGATTATTCTGATCATTTGAGTTCATGCCAGACGATAGCTACACAAACATGATACTGATTAACTACTGTGCTTTTAACCCATTTATATCTCCTAGAGTCACTTCTGGAAGGTGGGTAGTCTTACCGCATGGTTTAAATACTGTAATAAATTGTTGAAATACAATGAATTAGAAAAATCCCTATATTAACTTTATGCCTTGTGCAGTTGTTGCATATTGTACAACAGTATTCTATGTTACAGGACAGACTTATTAGGGCTAAATTGATATTTACTAAATTTAAAAAAAGGAACTTATTATCTATCTTTTTTTGTGATACAATGATTTTGATACATATCCATGTTTTCTATACGTAGAGTGTTTCCTATACATAGAGTTAGATAGCTGACTGTGAAAACCTAAGGAAGATAATGGCTACATTTCTTATTTTCGTTGCACTGCTGTAAACAAAGAATCAGTGGGCGCTAAATCAACTGTTCTATTCCGCTCCTACTTTTGGAAAGTGAAAATGGATAGTTTTTGTTTGTCCTTCCTCCAAGCAAAACACTACCTGTTTTATGGCATCAGCGAAGCTGTCAAAGCCTGAAAAAAATGGTGGGAGTTTGTAAGAGACCATAAAAAAGGAAGGAAAAAGTAAAGAAGGCGTCATCCCAGTACAGTCAGCAGAAAAGATTCCCTGGACCCTTTTGATTTAGAGTTGCTGGTAGGCTTTTGGATTTCACTGTCTATGGAGATTCTCAGTCATCCAGGTCATGGTTGTCCCAAAGGTGCTTTTTCAAGAGGCAACTAGATTTTCTGGAAAAAAAAGTCTAGTTGCCTCTTGAAAAAGCACCTTTGGGACCTAATTAACTATATGATCATTAGTAAGTGACAGCCTTCTAGATAGATCAGGCAAAAACTATGACTAGATGAGCTAATTCTACTTTATTGTAAAGCTAATCTGAAACCAAAGTTTTCCTGCCATCTCTTTTACAGTGTGAGAAACTAGGGAGAATTCCTTCTGAGTTTCTTGCTTCATCCAATTTCATTCCAATATCCAGCTGTGGGCTGTGCTGTCTCTTATATTATTCTCTAGGCTGTGTTGCTTGGCCTGTCTCCCAAGGTCTTTCCCACATATTGTTACATTTAGTTTCAGTCAATTGGCTATGTACCGATTACAGATTACAGATAATCAGAGTTGAAAGGGACCTTGTAGGTCATCTAGTCCAACCCCCCACCCAAGCGGGAGACCCTACACCATTTCTGACAAATGGCAGTCCAATCTCTTCTTGAAAGTTTCAACTGATGACGCTCCCACAACATCCGAGGGCAAGTTGTTCCATTGGTTGATTGTTCTCACTGTCAGAAAGTTTCTCCTTGTTTCCAAGTTAAATCTCTCCTTGTTCAGTTTCCATCCATTATTCCTTGTCTGGCCTACAGGAGCTTTAAAAAATAGCTTGACCCCCTCCTCCCTGTGGTAGCCCCTCAAATATTGGAAGACCGCTATCATGTCTCCCGTGGTCCTTCTCTTTACTACACTAGCCCAGTTTCTGCAACAGTTCGTTGTAATTTTTAGCCTCTAGCCCCCTAATCATCCTGGTTGCTCTTCCCTGTACTATTTCTAGAGTCTCAACATCTTTTTTATAATGTGGTCACCAAAACTGGATTCAGTACTCTATGTGTGGTCTTACTAAGGCTTTATAGAGTGGTATTAGTACTTCCCTTGATCTTGACTGTATCCCTCTATTAATACAACTTCGGATTGCATTAGCTTTTTTGGTGGCTGCTGCACACTTCTGGCTCATATTTAGCTGGTTGTCCACTAAGACTCCAAGATCCCTCTCACAGTTACTGCAATCGAACCTGGTTTCACCCAGTCTGTATGTGTACTTTTGGTTTTTCTTACCTAAATGTAGGACTTTATTTTTCTCTACATTGAATTTTATTTTGTTAGATACGGCCCAGTGTTCTAGTCTGTCGAGATCCATCTGAATCTTGAGCCTTTCTTCTTGGGTGTTAGCTATTCCTGCCAGCTTAGTCTCATCTGCAAATTTGATAAGTTCCTCTTCTATTCCCTCATCTAAGTCGTTAATGAAGATATTGAAGAGTACTGGGCCTAAGACGGAACCTTGTGGCACCCCACATTACCTCACAAATGTGACTCTATGTGTCAGCTGACCAAATTTAAAAACCTTACCCCCAAAGATATAAGAAATAAACTAGCATACTATGGCATCTGAGAAAACCAACAACTTATCACTGGGTTCTTCTAACTATCTAACTTCTGTGAACACATCCTATGTCTATACTTTAGTACAGGTCCAAGAAGCTACTTACTTTGAAGCCACTCATGAAAGTTCACTTGACCTCATGAAGACATGTTGAATTTTTTTTAAAAGGAATTATATCAGATTCAACTCCTGCAACACTAAAATACCCTAGATAATGGCAAGAATTAAAAAAACCAAAAAGTTCATTCTTCTCACTGTCTTAGATGCGCTGGTTTAAATCTGGATAACTGCCAATCTTACTGTGAATTCACTTGATTGCATAATTTCAGACTCATGATAAAAGAAATATGCTTCCTTTTTTGTTTCTTATTTGCTGCTGCTAGATTAAAAAAAACCTTCTCTTGTGAGAAAATGACTATAAGTCCACAAGATGGATACACCTTTTATTATACTGTTCATTCTGCAACTGCTTACAGTAAGAAATGATGTGATTCCTTCTATTATTTCAAGCAGTGGCAATGAAGAATTACAAAGCCTACTCTTGATTAACCTCAAATAAGTCTGTTCCTGTAGTCAGCAATTGCCATTATGTTGATGGAGTGCTAATATAACTTGATAGTTCTGCTCTGCTTCTGTCTCCATGGACAGTGCCACTCTAACCAAACCCCTGGCTGGAAAAAACAAGTCCAATAAAAGGTGCCAGAATGACTGATGGGATTAGTGATTCATAAAAGACACCCTGCCCAAAGAGAAAGTTCCAGCTTTATGTGTTACACAAAGAGCTAAATAATTCAAACATGAAATCTTACAGTTTGGGTTTCAGTAGAGCTGCTTACTCTACTATAAAGGTCTTTGAGTAACCCATCGCACCTCTTAATTATTAATCAGTAGTAGTGAAAGAAAATGTATTTAAATTCCAACTTCGATAAATATTTCTCCTGGAACATAGTTATTCTTCAGGATTCGTGCATTTCTAAATCCTGTACTGCAGATACTGGGGGGCGGGGGGGAGAGAAATCTGTATTAGAGTAATTTTTCACTAAATGCACATAAATGTGAACAGATTTTGGTATAGACTTTTGTTTTCATCTTTATGAAACAAAGATGGTAAAAATGGGACATGCAAAAAACCAAACTTAATACATACAGTTCTTTCTAATTAGAGACATCTATTTCTTCTTCCTAAGATCTTTTCTGAGGAGGAAAAAAAGTCAAAGTGCCTTTGGCAACCAGCCAACACATTTATTATTTTGTGAGTTTTCACGGACCATGTAAAGTCCAAGGTCCCATGAAATAGTTTCATATGTATGTGCAGCTATTTGGGATGGTAAGAGGAAGAAAGCAAAAGGGCCTTGACAATAAGCATAATGATAATAAATTATTTTCTATACTGAGACAATAGCTAGAGGATAAAGAAAAGAAAAGCCATTCGGGAACTTCAGGCAGAACTTCAGTATCTAAGACTCCAGAAATACTTCGTCAGAGTACTGAATATTTATTCAGAGTTAATAGCAAAAATGATAAAATCATTTTTTCATAAAATCATAAAAATTACAAGAAAAGCCTTATGCAAGTTCCAGAGTCAGTGGAAAGTTTCCCAGTTGGTTATGGGGTTTTTGAAAAACTGTTCCAAATGGCTGCTAGAGTAACAGTGTTTTTTCCCTCTTCCATTCAGTAATGTCCGATTCTTGGAGACTTCCTAGTCAAGTCCCTGCAGTTTTTTGGCAATTTTTTTCAGAAGTGGTTTGTTATTTCCTTCTTCCAAGAAACTGACTGGCCCAAGATTAGCCAGCTAACCTCTTGCCAAGATCAACTAGTAGTTATCATTTCCCAATGTCTAGCACTATCTCTTAACTGCTATATCAAGCTATCTGTTACCCAAATGCAAAACTTAAAAATAAATCTGTAACTCAGTATTTTGTGTCAAGAAAAAAAGTATTGAAAATAATAGTTTCAGACCAAATGCCAATTATGGGAAACTAAAACTACATTATATATTTTCCAATATTTATAGCAATTTCAGTAGGACAAAGATTATTTTAATAATGCAGCCAGATAATGTCTACATAGTTTCTTAAGATTTTCCAGGAAGAAGATGCAGTATGTATAAAATTACATCTTAGATTGATTATAATAATATTCTCTGTTCAATATGATTTTATTCTTAGCTACTTTTTATTTATGGCACTTGGTAATTGCAGTCAATTAAGAATCACATCATGAATGGAAAAACATCATTCTTTGCTAATCATTAAATTTGGTCTCAAATTTAGCCAGTTTGATTGACAGGACAGGAAAGCAGGAAATCAGGAGACAGTGGACAGTCTATTCTAGTAGGAATAAAGCCAGCTGACTGTGACAATGCAGCAGTCACTTTCTCTCAGCCCTAGGAAAGAGGAAATGGTAAAGCACTTCTGAAAAACCTTGCCAAGAAAGCTTCAAGGACTTATTCAGGCAGTTGTTAAGAATCAGACATAATTGAATGAAATAAATATATATATGAGAGCAACAGAAAATTAAGACTGTTTCTGAGACTCAAAAGTGACCCTATCCAATCGGGAATATCTAAACAAGTAGCTATTGCTGGGTAAATGGGTGGGTTTTTTTTTTTTTTCCAAAAATGATTGGAAAGGTCTCTCAATCAGCAGTCTCCAACCTTTCTGGCATCAGGGACCATTTTCAGGAAAAAAAAATGTCTTTCACTAATGGGGGGGGGGAAGAAAGGGTGGTTTTGTATGAACCTAGATCTTGTGCATGCACAGATAAAACTCTCTCGCCTGCTGTTTGCATGGCCCGGTTCTTAATAGGCCACAAATCAGCACCCCTAATGGTTTTTTTCCTTTCCTTTTTTAAATTTATTGTTTTATCATAGAAAATAAAATACAAGCATAATGAAACAAATCAAAAACATACATTCAACCCTAACAATAACAAAAAATAGTGTACAAAAAAAGGAGAGAAAAAAATTCATAGATATATGAATTAATAATTGTGAAACTTATCAGACCCTGAACATAGAATTTTACAATATGCTTTGTTCTTTAAATTCAGAATAGGGTCTTTAATTTGACATCTTTTTGTTCTTATATCTGAATTGTTTTAAGAAATATTGACCGTATTCACATGGAGCAATAATAACATTCATTTAAGATTATATTCGCAGGATGAAATAGAAACCAACATGAAGTTTACATATCCCCTTCCTCTCTTTCTCTCTCTTGTTTCCTCTTCTCAGTAACTGGCAGGAGGTATACACAAGGCTTTAGTCCCCCTGTATCGTATTCCTGCCATGTTGTTTAAGAATTATGGTTTCAAATAAATACCAGTCAATTGCTAAACAAACAATACAGAATTCAAAATTTAAAACAAAAATAAGCCAGTCACCTTTATTTTAAAGTATCTTTCTAGATTTAATGGAAATAAAAAAATAAAGTGCTAAGGTAAAATTAATATGCTTTGACTTCTGCCTGTTTGGGAGAATATGAGTGTGTTAACTGCTGGAGCAGTCTTAGATATCAGGACCTTACTATAAATTATAATTATTGACATCTATGAACCATGCTATCCAGTTTTATAATAAAATAATTTTGAGAGCAAAAGACTAGTCTAAGTCTAAGACTAGCAAAAGAGAAGTGGGAAAAAACATTGTTTAATTTACCAAACTAAAATCTTTCTTCAGCATTTATAGCCTATATATATAAATTGTACAGAAATGTAAATCATATGTACATATTACTTACTGCAGTACAGTAATTTGAGAACCTTTTAAATATTATTAAAATTGAAGACTTTTTCATTCTGCTATGATGGCAGTGCCCATTCAGATTATTGAAAAATGGTTGTTCCGTTGCTACCTGTTATATTTCTTGCTTTGTTAATTTCATGTTAATTTAGAATTACAGCAGCACTGACATCTTCTTTTCAGTTTGGCCCATGGAAAGTAGTGTCCCTATATACACCTGTGACAAGGAAGTTGATAATCTTAAAGTAGAACCGCATCTCAATTGCTTAAAAGGTTTCAAGTCATTGATTCTGATATGCCACATTTATACAGAAAGCAGGATATTGAATTGGAATTGCCAGAATATTCATTTTAAATACTCATGAATTTTCATTATTTTTATAGCATTTAATGAAATACGTCATTGTTATGTTTTTAACAGGTGAAAGTCATGTTGCGCATTTGTTCTACTCTGGCCAGGGACTCTTCAGAATTCAGTTCCTTCTTAAAGGTTGATCCCCGCAAGAAACAAATTACTTTATATGACCCATTGTCTTCCGGAGGTCAGAATGCTTTCCAAAAAAGGAGCACTCAAGTCCCACCCAAGATGTTTGTATTTGATGCAGTTTTCCCTCAAGACGCATCCCAGGTATGCAGCAACTCTTACAAAGCCTGAAGCATCATTCCATCATAATTTTCAAGGTTGATTGTTTACAAGTATTGAATCAATGATGCATACAATTTTGTTTTAAAATGCATACTGAAATTTGAACTGTAAACAGTTCAAAATGTGTAACCTGTTTTATTCCAAAATAAATGGAAATATATTAAAAATATCAGTGTAAAATGAAAATGGAATCGTGAACTGACAGATAGTGACAGTAGTTAGCCAGTATTTTTGTATTAGCCTGTAAATTCATGTCTCTTCATTTCTGTTTGTATTCTTGAATTTTCTGAGGTACAAGTGCCAATATTTCATTCCATTAACATCAGCATCACAGAATTGTTTCCACAAAACTCCTCTTTAGCAACTCATCTCAACTATTGTCTTCCTGCTGATTGTTACCATGCCTCAAAATGCCTATTATCTTTAGGTCTCTGCAAAGAATTGTGTTGTACTATTATGATGATTTCCTACTCCTCCAAGCAACTTTGAGTAGGCATCTAGTTTGCCTCATTTTCCCTTTTAATGTTACATAATCAGGGGGTGGGATTCTACCGGTTCTGTCTGGGTCTGTAGAACCGGTAGCTCTGAAGAGTAGCAGACACAGAACCAGTTCTGTGTCTGCTGCTGTTTTGGCCCACCTGTCCACCCGGGCTCTTACCTGTCCTTTATTTCCTGCTTTTTCAACCTCAGCTGCTTTGCGTGGCAGCTGCAGTTGAAAAAGCAGAAAAATAGTGCTTTTTCAAATGCTGTGCACCTGCGTGCAGTGCTGCTCAGCTGTCCAGGAAGCACAGCTCATGAGGTTTCACACGCACATGCAGCAAATCACTGAACTGGTAGTTACACCGCTCGGATCCCACCCCTGTACATAATCCTATTAGCTATGTGATACCAAGAAGTAGGGACTGGTCATTTACAAAGAATATCATGAATGGGAGGTGATTTGATCCCTTATGTCCATGCTTCTAGTTCAGTATTCTAAACATTGCACCATACTCTTTCTGATGAGTGAGTGGAGTAGTGTATAGTAGAATGCCAATATTAAGATCATAATTATCCTTATTCTTGAGGAAATAAAGCAAGTCAAGCAACCACTGTTTTATGATTGATTTATTAGCCTCCATGAACAAGGTATTGTGATCTCACCCAGTGGCTCTCCACTTGCTCCAAGAAGATATATATATTTGTGTTCAGAAAATAATATATATGTATATATATATATATATATATATATATATATATATATATCTCCTTTATGACAGGCTGAAGTATGCGCAGGAACTGTAGCTGAAGTGATCCAGTCTGTGGTGAATGGTGCAGATGGATGTGTATTTTGCTTTGGACATGCTAAACTTGGTCAGTATATTTTTATTCAGGTAATATTACAACGTATCAAATGTATTTTGCATGATATACTTATCTATTTCTTTATCTGTCAATATACTTTCCTTCTAATTCTCTGAAATAGCAAATACATATGTGTATATTTGCCTCAGCATAGCTTTAGAGTAGAAGGTTGGTCAAAGGCCTGGAAGGATTCTGAATAAAGAAGAAACAGTTAATAATTGTAATGTTTAGAATAAAAGTAGTAGTTAGGCTTACATTCCCAGGATTACTAGCATTTTTGGACACTAATGTCTAGAAATATTTTGAGAAGTTCCTTGATTCAAGGTCATGTTTACAGTCGATTGGATGCTGTTGATAAGCTATTATTCATGAAAAGGAATCACATTTTACAATTTTAGCTGTATTTTATTCAATATAATGGGGGTCTGGGCCATAAAAATAAACTTGATAAAAATAAATTTGAATTAACAGTGTGAAATTTTGATATATTTTTTATAATTTTCTTAAGTATGTAAATATATACGTACATCAGTTATGTATACTGTTCAGCTTTGTTCAGGTATTTTCCCACATCATTGTAGTTGTGCTTTTAAAGTTGTAGCAGCATTTCGGCAGAATCTCATCTGCCATCATCAGGCTTCTTATTTGAACAAATACAACAAAACAAGCAAAACTGAACAGCATACATGTAAGTACTCGTGAAAACTTAAAAAAACATATATATGTATATATTTATTCTATTCTCTTCTCCTGTATTCCCAACAGGAAAATCATATACCATGATTGGAAAAGATGATTCCATGCAAAACCTTGGCATAATCCCTTGCGCCATCTCCTGGCTTTTCAAGCTGATTCATGAAAGAAAAGAGAAAACAGGAGCACGTTTCTCAGTCCGAATCTCTGCAGTAGAAGTGTGGGGAAAAGAAGAACACCTGAGAGATTTGCTGTCAGAGGTAGCAACAGGGAGCTTACAAGATGGTCAGTCACCAGGTGTCTACCTTAGTGAGGACCCCATTTGTGGCATGCAGGTGAATTTAAAACTCTTTTGTGACACACTTTAACCCATGGTGCCCTGTTTTATAAGGTTGGTTTTGAATCATAATAAATACGAAAACAGACATTTTTCTAACTTGGAAGTGTTTACTTTTAGGCTTACAAGGATCTTTATGACCTGCAGCTGCAGGCTATCCACTCTCCTAGCCTAAACATTTGTGCCTTTGGCATAACTTGACATTCAACAGGAACCTCTCTTTTCTGTAAAATGTTAAAGGATTCATATCAAACTAAATTTCAGTTCCTCCTGCAATAATTTCACAATATATTATAGCACATTAAAACATTTACAATATTGCACAAAAGCTGGAGACCAATAATATATGCCTATGTATAGAGATACAGTTTGTGGAAATAGCACAATTTAGAGTAATAGGATTAGTATTGTTGTAAGACATACTAATAGCTACTTATTAATTACTGCCATGTTATGAAAAGAAGCCAAGAATAATTCATACATTCTTTGAACAGGAACCCCCCAACTGATAGGCATGGGAGAGGGAAACTGATTCCTGATCAAATTGCAGAAGCCTTGTTGCCAGAAAAAGCCATATACTTCCTGTGTAAAAAAAAATCTCCTGTTTTGGCTTCTATTATATCTTATAGTCTAATAGTTTAAATTAATGAGAAGAGACAAAGAACTAGAAAGAGAAAAAAGTAGAATTCATGATTTTAAGGAAAACTGAAATTGATGTATACTTTGGACTTCAAAAATTGATACTTTTTAAAATAAATTCAGAGGATTTATATTAAAAAGCTAGAAATCAGTTAAGAAGCTGAAGGTTTATAATGATTCTTTACAAAGATAGTGAAAACACAACACAAACAATTCTAATGAGAAAAATAAAGATAGAGAAACATACAAGAACAACAAAGCAAGATCTAAAAGGGTACATAGTGGAAACAGAAAGAGGAAGAGGTGATCAATGAAAAATATGTGGCAACAGTAAGATACCATTAAAAAAAATCAGTTACTCAGGGAGATGTTAGGCCTGCCTTCAGTGCAAGAAAAATGAAATGAGCCTACTATTGGATTGGATTACTTGCCCTAATCCTGCATTAATTGGAGTTGGACATGATGACCTAAATAGCCTCACCCAACTCTATGATTCTAAATAGCCTCACCCAACTCTATGATGTGTGTGTGTGTGTGTAATATGAAGAAATAAAAACTATGTAGCTATTATTTTCAGCAATAGTAATATCTAACATGCCTTTGTATGTAAAATAACAGAGAGAGAGAGAATGAGAATGAGAATATTAATTATACATTGGGTCTAAATTTTAAATAAATAACCCTTGATCACAAAAATAACAGTTATTTCAATTGTGTTGATAGACTGCAAGTTCAGAAACAATCACATGTATCTACAATTTAGGATTGTAAATTTGAGGTGAATGTTGTCTTCCAGTATTTATCTTCACTGTACAGTAAATAATTCTTTACACAGTGAAAAATTCCAATTTTTTATATAAAATTTAAGAACCTAGTCATATCTATGAGCAATGGTTATCGGCATAAAACCATATACGTTATCAGAAACCGTTATATGTTAGTTATATGAATTGGAAACTAGAATATAGTAGAACTGGTAATTTTTCTTGGAACATTCTGTGAGGAATCCAATAACAGAAAAGAAAACCCTGTGAATCAGTTTGATTTTTAGATCATATAGACTGCTTAATCCATCATTATTATATCCAGTTTTGAAAGGAATTAAATAATAGTTAAATTGCCAACTGCTGTACATTTCCACAGGGATATTAGAAACTATTGGTAGTATTACTAAATCAAATTGTATTGATTTAGTATTGTTTCAATTTATGTATTTAAAACTTTCATATAGGTGCTCATCTTATGCAAATTTATGGGCAATTTCCAGTCAAGGATTTGGCCTGATAAATGCTGGTTATATGAGTAAACCTTTGGTATAGAATATGCATAATTATCAATAAAATACAATACCTCAGCAGCATACATTAACATTTGCTTGTTTGTTTACTTATTTAAATTTCTGTGCCACCCATCTCATTATGAAGTGATTGTGGGAGGCCAAAAACAGTGTAAAAATAATATGAAACTAGAACTTTAAAACAATTCAGCAGTAAGAATTAAAACATTAAAATTAAGCCAGATAAGATAAAAAGGATTAGTACAAAAAAACTAGGGTGGAAGTGGGATTTTCGCTTAATCTATTAACATCCTCCAAAGGGGGGAGGACACCTCAAGCCAGTTGATAAAGCCAGGTTTTCAGGCCCTTTCGGTGAATTATGGTGAAATCTACTCTTTCTATGGGATTGATATCTTAATTAGTTTGAACTAAAAAAGTAATAAAGAAATAGCTATTCTCCAAAGTAATTGGTAGAACAAAGTAGCTGAATCTACAATGCAGGGATTAGGACTGTGGATATGGGTATAATTAAGCATGGTGATAAATAGAAGCTTTAAAGAGCAAGGCTCAGTATCAGCCTAAATCAGGGATGTCAAACTCAAGGCCTGTGGGCCAGATGTGACCCATGGGGTGCTTAGTTCTGGCCTGCAGGGCTACCCTGGAAACAGCAAAAGACCAGCTTGTGGTGCCTCTGCCAATGAAAAGGAAAGGCCTCATGCACCTGTCTGAGCTCCAGGTAGCAGGAGGCCGTCACACTTGAAAACAGAGCCCATTTTCTCTGGCAGAGCACTCGGGCCATCACAGGCGTCCCTGACACAAGTGATATAGAGCTGATCACACCTAACCTTGGCCACCCTCACCCCAGCCTTCCGAGGTGAAACACAACCCTGATGCATCCCTCAATGAAATTGAGTTTGATACCCCTGGGCTAGTTGAAGAAAGGTATCTTGGCAACCAGAATCGATAATGCTAGATTCAGCATCAAATTTTGTATTTTTCCTCTTTGGAAGCATTTCAGCTGTAAATATTCTATAAAGCAGCATGTTCCCTAATCAGAGCAAAATTGTATTTTGACTTTGTTAACTGAAAATTACTTGTCAGTGTTGAATCTCAATAAAGTTTGTGTGTCTCTGGGTACCTTGCAGCTTCAAAACCAAAGTGAACTCCGAGCTCCCACTGCAGAAAAAGCTGCTTTTTTTCTTGATGCAGCAATTGCCTCCCGTCGAAGCAGTCAGCAAGATTGTCAGGAGGAAGAGCAGAAGAATTCACATATGCTCTTCACTTTGCACATCTATCAGTATCGAATGGAGAAGAGTGGCAAAGGGGGAAGTAAGTCTCAGTATTTTCCCACCCACACTTATGATTAGCCATTATTCAGATGTCTTTGAATTCATCTGATTCATACATATGCTACAAGTATATTCTATCACAGGGCATTTTTAATAGGGTGTGCATGTGATATGCTGATCAGACCTATTGTTATTTTTGGCCTAGCACACATACTGATGCTGTGATTCTAAGAATGGTTCAGAATGAAATGGGAGAATTTTGTGATTTACTGGAACTTCTAGAAATGATTGTATGTGTGTGTGTGTATGAATGTATATATATAACCAAGAAGAAAATTATAACCAGCCACATGAACAAAGAGATCCAACAGATGATCATACCAAGAAAAATATCTTCCAGATGCCCCAAACTATATGGCCTCCCAAAAATACACAAAGTAGGCACACCTCTCAGACTCATAGTCAGCTCCAGAGGAGCATCACTACAAAACCTAACTAAACACTTAGCAAAACAGCTACAGCCCCATGCTAAAACAGCAGCTTCACATATACAAAATTCATATCACTTCTTGGAAATGATCAAAGATCTACACGTGGAACAAGAAGATCTGCTTGAAAGTTTCAACGTGGTTTCACTATTCACTCAAGGCCCGATAAAAGAAACTCTTGAAATCATCAAAAATAAATACCATCCAGCTAAACACCTCATGGAACTAACAGAACACTGCTTAACCAACACATATTTCACATACAAAAGACAAAGATACAAGCAAATTGAAGGAGCCCCTATGGGATCACCACTGTCACCCGTCATTGCAAACCTGTTCATGGAAGAATTCGAATCCAGAGCCCTGGCTAATGCCACCTACAAACCCAAACTATGGTTAATATACACCGATGACACATTTGTGATTTGGCCCCATGGAAAAGAAAACCTAACAATTTCCAAACACTCCTAAACAGCACACACTCCAAAATCAAGTTCACCATGGAAACGGAAACAAAGAAACAACTACCATTCCTAGATGTACTAATCTACAAAAAAATAGATGGCACACTAGGACACACCATATACCAGAAGAAAACATACACCAACTGCTACCTCAACGCCCAATCCCACCACCACCCAGCACAGATAAACTCCGTGGCCAAAACACTAATTGCCAGAACCAAATGCCTTGCAGACAAGACACACATAAAGACTGAACTATGCACCCTGACTAAAGTACTGACAGCTAATGGCTTCCACAAAAGCAAAATCACCAGCTTGATCCACAAAAACACACTGAGACATAATAGAGACCTAGAAGATGAACAAACCTATGGAACAGCTGTCCTGCCCTACATAAGAGGTACTACACACAAAATCAGTAAGATACTACACAGACATCACATCAAGACTGCCTTCAAAACAGACAAAAAAATAGCAGCCATCCTTAGAAACCCCAAAGATAAAATTTACCTGGAAAACCAAGGCATATATGAAGTCCCCTGTGTATCATGCCTGGCCACGTACATTGGACAGACCAACAAAAAAATAAGTACCCGCCTGGATGAACACAAAAATGCAGTAAAAAAGCTGGAACACACTTCCTCACTAGTCCAACACATGAAAGCAACAGGTCATGGCATCTACTTCAATGGCACCAAAACCCCAGCCACTATAGAAAACCCCAGCCACAGAATCATCAGAGAAGCCATAGAGACTGAAAAAAGACCTGAAAGCATGAATAGAAGAGATGATTCCACCAGACTGTCAATTATTTGGAAGCCTGCACTCACAAACAAAAAAATCTCCACACCACAAGCCAGGCAAACACCTGGGCACAAACAGATCCCCCCTGATACCTCCAGCTCAAACACACCCCAACCAAGCACCCAGATGAAACCTAGCTTCCTAATAAATGATAGCCATCCATTTACTCGGAGCCAAGCTGCACAAAAAGCCTCCAATAGAGGAACACAATGTTACCAGCCAATCAAGACAAAAAAAGCCACAAAACAGACAAAAGATATTAGAAACACCAATCAAGCAGAACACAGCAACCTCCAAGACCAATAAACACAGACCAAGACTCCCAACCAATCAGGATGAAGAAAAAACCATTCTGGCACAGCAGCAGGCTAGCCCCAAATTTAAAACAGAAACAGCTGTGAAAGTCTGACGCACAGACGAACACAATACAGAAGCCATGATGGCAGATGAGATTCTGCCGAAACATTGCTACAACTTTAAAAGCACAACTATAATGACGTGGGAAAATACCCAAACAAAGCTGAATAATATATGTATGTATGTATGTATGTATGTATGTATGTATGTATGTATGTGTACGTATACGTATACGTATACGTATATGTATATGTATATGTATATGTATATGTATATGTATATGTATCTTTGGTTATTCGGGTTTTGGCAGGATCACAGCTCACCAGCTCAAATCCTCCAGCAACTAAGACTAACCTGAGTACAACCAAGCCCCCACCTGAACAGAACAACCCCCACCCAATCAGAACACAGCCAAGCCCCCACCCAATCAAGTCACACCCCCACTAGCAGTTCAAAGGAAGAAGCAGCTGCAAGCTCACATTACTCTGAGAAGCACAGAGCCGAAGAAACAAGCCTGAAGATGATGAATGAGACTTCATCGAAACGTCGCCTAGATACTTCCAATTTTACGCAGGAGAAAACCCGAATAACCAAAGATCCACATACAAATACCCGCAAAAACCTCAGAAAACATATATGTATATATGTAAAGATGATATAATTTTGCTCAATAAATCTTCAAACTTTATTCTTAAATACTGGAACCTAAATATGTTTAAGTATCAGAAACTGCCCTTTTCTCGACCATTCAGACTTCTATGTAAACTGTATTTTTGCCAGAGAAATCAACTAATTACATATTCAAACATGTGGAAACAGTCAGAAGAAGCATCCAAAGCAACCCCTTGAATCTAAAAATGGAACCAGCTGCTTAAATTAAGCAAAAAGGGGTCCTTTGGGTGGGTTTTTGCACATTCCAAAGTGCCTTTTCTAAAGTTCTAATTTGCATAGTCATTCATATATTTGGCTTATTCTTTTTCCTTGTCTGCTCAAGAGGTAGAGTATTAATTTTTTAATTTTAGCACTCTGTTTAAAAAAAAATGTACAGAATTCAATCAGATTCTGGGGGATAAGGTTATCATTTATGCCCAAATCAAGCTTTCAATGACAGGGCGTCATTTATTTTTGTCACTTTCTTTTCTTTTCTGACAGTGTCAGGAGGCCGTAGTCGCTTACATCTCATTGATCTGGGAAGCTGTGTTAAACCTCTCAGCAAAAACCGTGAAGGGGGTTCCGGGCTCTGCCTTTCATTGTCTGCATTGGGCAATGTCATTCTTGCCCTTGTCAATGGCAGCAAACACATTCCATACAAGTAAGTGAGTTTTCTTGGTCTCTCTTCCTGTTCTCTTTCTCTTATTTATCTGTGCAAAGGTAATGAATTGAATTGCAGGCTTGAAATAGTGTTGCATATGAAAGTTGCAGAGATAATAAAATAATATCATGAACCAAATACACATGTGTTAAATCCATGGGCATCCTTGATAGCTCCATACAAAGTTGTGCAACTTTTTCTTGGCCTGAAGGTGCATTTGGCTCCTAGGTCATGTGCACAAGAACTATCCTCGAAAAGTAGTGGGCTGGAGGAACAGGATAAGAATTTGTTTTAATTTGATTTAATTTTAATTTCAAATAGATTTGAAAATTTAATTAAAATAAATTTTAATTTAATTAAAATTAAATACAGTTAATATGTTTAGTCTGCAGTTATATATACAAAGGTTTTTCCTTTCTATCACATTAAAAGTTATAATTGGTAACAGCTTTTGTAAGTCTCTGAGAGCTGCATCAATTGTTTTCAAGGTCTGTACTTGATCCTGAGGCCTTAGATAATTGTTCATGATGTATCAATCTTCTTAACCAGCAGAGAAGATTCATTGCTGAATTATTTACATTATTAGCACACATTTATTCAGGATTATAAAATGGTCACTTGCTTGTAACGAATCCCTTTCAGAAGATGAAGTGTTGAATCATTTATAATTTGGAAGAGGATTCATTTTCTTCGTGTTTATGCCATTGCTTTCAGTATGAATATCATTGTTAGTGGCATACTTGAAGGAAAAAATATAAATGACAAACAGGTATGTGAAAAGCAGCAGAATATTTTTTGTTGCTCTTTCTTTGACTGGATGTATTTCATGTTTGTAGTTTGAAGTTTTTTTTTTTCATTTATTTAAAACCATTATATCCTACTGTTTGGCCTGAAAGTTCCCCAAATCAGATTTGAGTTTCTTTTTAATTTATATTTACATTAATAAAATCATACTAACAATATGTAAACAATTCTAAATAAATCCACCAACTGTAAAATGAATATTGAGACTATAAAGGCCAGATTAGATTTAGAAGCTACTTGAAGCACCTGGAGACTTCCTTGATGGGATTCCATAGTTAGAGGCCACCACTGAGAAACGTGTATCTCTAAAACCTGGCAACCTTGCTTTTTTTATGTGGCTTACAAATGAGCACAGTAGGACTTCATAAAATACAGGTAGATTCATGTTTTTTCCAAGGTTTTGGAAATATCAGTTCCTATAAAACATTGGTATTAGCTAACGCTAGCAGCTGCTTTTCTTGGCAGTGTATATTTAAAAAAGAAAAAAGAAAACCAAATAAGCTTTACATACACTATATTGGCAAGTGCCTGCAGTAGCGGTTTATAACAATTAAGCTACAATTCTTTTGGGTTCTTGCACACATGGAGATGCCAGTACATTTATTCATGTTTGCATCTATCTCTTGAGAAGTGACACAAAATTGTCTCTTTGTAAGCTGCAAACAGAATCTATTTGTAAAAGAAACATTTAGCCAGTTCAGATGATTTGCCAACCATCAAATAAAAACAGCCCCAAGGAGATAATTTATATAAGAATACACAGGGCTAAAGTGGAAGTGCCCAGTTTTGAAAAAATAAAAGGTCTGTAAATAGATTGTAAATTCTGTTTGTAGGATCGGTTCTGGACCGGAAGGGACACTAGATTGGATATAATAAATGCATTCTGGAACATAATAAATTATATCCAATTAGGGCAATGCTAATTTAACTGCCATTAAAAAAATGATAGGCAAAATTTAGATAGTGCAATATATAAGTCAGACATATATATGAGTCCTGCTTGTTGTATGGAACACAAAGTAAAGCAATAATCCAGACTCAAAAGGGAAGAAAAAAGTATTGTCTCATCTCAACCCTACTTCCCACACACATATTTAAGCTACACTTGTGGTAAACATTACTTTTTTAAATAATGAGAACCGTTTTATTTAACTTATTTAAATGTGCTTATTCTGTAGTAATTAAAAGCTATTGGACACATGTACTCCTGAAACCATTGAATGGAAACATGGATGTTCAGTCAAGCATCAGTTCTGAGTGGTAATTTACCATATATTTCTGCATACAAATAAGAAGAAAATAAGGAAACTTCAAACTAACTGTAAATTGCTGAGGGATTGGTTCTGCTTCTTGGTCACTATTTTTAAAAGATGGATGAATGGATGGACAGATAGTAATTCTAAATTTCCAACTTCAGCTGAAGTAATTTACGAGCATCCACATACTGTTATATCTATTACTTGGCCTATTAAACACCAAAACTCCAGGATCTTCCCAAGGATACATAAATGGACCCCAAAACAAGGTTCAGAAGATTCCTTAGAGAAATTAAGACTTTCCTTCATTTTTTCCTTTCTAAAGATTTTCTGGAAGTTAATGAAGGGTCTCAGTGGTATTTCTACTATTCTCAAGGTACTGTTTTCAATCTGTGACAGACTTGACAATTTGAAGAACACTGGAGATTCCAGTCTTCCTCTTCCCACCACACTGGGAGATCAGACACCAGCTATTTCACTATATTAGCTATCTTCATTAAAATATAAAAGGAAGATTTCAGTGGAGAATCAGTATACATTTTTATATTGCCAATTTTTTTCTTGAATAAGGAGCTCATTCTTTTCCATGGGCTGTAGAAACTCACAGTCTTATACAGCAGGTAACAGAATTATGGCCTGACATAATCTAATTTCACAGGACTTACTTAAGGCAATAATGAAAAAGTTTTATTAAAACGATTGCAGAAATTGTTACTGCTGCTTTATTTCTCTAAAAGCATTAAATTATCTATGTCTGATTTCTAAGATGAATGTGTCTCTTTGGCCCTCCAATGAAAACTCATTTGCACAAATTCCAGATACTCCTTTATAATGATCATTGTTCAAAAAAAAATGATGCTGGTTGCTAGGCAGCCGGGCTAATATTTCATCATATTGCAAAAGTAATCATTTTATACAGTATTTATGAATTCCTTACTAAATAATATCAGTTTAATTTACTTTAGGACATAAATCTTACAAAACATTATAGCCTTCTACACTATAACATCTAGGAATATAACTTAGCTTTGTGTGTGTGTTTGTGTGTGTGCGTTTTCTTATGTTTTCACGGGTATTTATATGTATGGTATTTAGGATTCTTCAGATATTTTCCCACTTCTTAATATTTGTGCTTTTATTATATTGACGTTTCGGCAGAATCTCATCTGCCATCCTCAGGCTTGTGTGTTGGGTTCTTTTTAATCGTGTGTGTCAAGCTTGCAACCTTTTTTTGTTTGAATTTGGTGCTGGCTTTCTGCTTTATTTATAAAAAAGCTGGAACACACTTCCTCACTAGTTCAACATATGAAAGCCACAGGTTACAGCATCAACTTCATTGGCACCAAAACCTTAGCTACTATAAAAAAACCCAGAGAAGCCATTAAAATTGATAAAAGACCTAATAGTATGAATAGAAGAGATGACTCCACCAGACTATCAATCATCTGGAAGCCTGCACTCACAAACAAAAAAAAAATCTCTATACCACAATCCAGGCAAGCACCTGAACACAAACTGAGCCTCCCTAATACCTCCAGCCCAAACATGCCCCAGCCAACTACCCAAATAAAACCTAGTTTCTTAATAAATAAGTACCGGCCATTCACAAGAAACCAAGCTGCACTGAGAAACCCCAATGTACAAAACGCAATGTTGCCAAATAATCAAGAACACAGCAACTCGAAGACCAATAAAAACAGGCTAGACTCCCAACTAATCAGGATGAGGAAAAAACCATTCAAATAAAGCAAAAAGCCAGCACCAAATTCAAACAAAAAATGGCTGCCAAGCCTGACACACACAATTAAAAAAAAACCCAACACACAAGCCTGAGGATGGCAGATGAGATTCTGATGAAACGTCGCTATAATAAAAGCACAAATATTAAGACATGGGAAAATACCCAAAGAAACCTAAATACCATACATATACAAACACACACACACACAAATCATAGTGGTAGATTTGTGAATTTATTGCACTATGAATGATAAAAATGCAGAAAATGTATGTTTGCAAAATACGAGCAGGTTTTTTTTCTTATTTATTTTGTATATCATTCTCTTCCACTGCAGTGACTACTTAGAGTGAAACTGTCATCCAGATAGCACCTGGTTTTGAAACCAAAGAGTAGGTGACAGTCATGGTCAGGGTTGCCTTTACACAGATTCATCTTGTGTGCCAGTTGCATCTATTCCTAGATCAGGAGGTTTGGCTCACTGTCGCTTTCCCCTTAGTCACTTCTTTTGGATTACTACAGCATAATGTACAAGGGGAAGTTTTAATTGGTCTCAAATGCACAATTTTGAATGCTCCAAAGTTTGCCCATGTAATATCACTACTGCATGAGCTACATTGACTTTCAGGTAACAATCTGAAATGCTGGTTATCATCTTTAAAGCCATAAATGACACAGGGCCAGTTTACTTGGGGGGACTATCTGCCTTGAAGGAGTTTTGCTAATTTCACCAAATCCAAAGGGGTGAGCAAATTCCAGGTCCCCACAACCTTGCAGAACCAAGGAGGCATGTATTTTTTGTCATAGTGTCTACTGTGTGAAACAGTCTCCTCCCTATGGTTTTGATGGCCTTTCAGAAGAGTGTTAAAACTTGACTTTCCCCCCAAGTGTTAGGCCCAGGGTGTGAGGGGAAACTCAAAATATGTGTCCTTTTTCTGGAATGCTATGGTTATTTATTTACTTTTCTTGTACTGTATGATTTAAGTTGCTTTTGGTTTTACATTGTTTTTGTACATACTGTTTGCTTCCCAAAGTTATGTATTTTACATGGACAGCTAAATAACTTTTCTAAAGAGCTAAGTAGAATTAGCATCCAATCGACCTAAATACATTTGTCAGCAGCATGATGAGTTAAATGTTCTTTGTTCCCATACAATGAGGTTTTCTGCTCCATCCTAAAATGTTCATTTAAAATTAGCATTTTGTTTACTAATGTGTCCTCTACTGTTGCATGACCATGGTCAACTACCAAACGGATTACTGTTATGAGCTGTCTATAGGGCTCCCTTGAAAACTTTTACAAGTTTAATCTGGTTCAGAATGTAATGGTAGGAGTAATTAATGGTAAACGTGGGCATGCCCAAGTTATATCTCCACTTTGCAAGCTTCATTGGCTTCCAGTGTGCTTCTGGGTACAAATCAGGGTGCTGGTTGTTACCTAAAAAACTCTTTATGGTTTGAAGCTTGATTATCTGTTGGGTCAACTCGCTTTGACTGCCACCTACTCCTTTGGAGAAAGTGAAACAGAATTGAACAAAGTTGAACAGAATTATTGAGCTTTAAATTTGTTAGCCACCCAGAGTCATCATTGCAAGAAAGACAATGATATAAATTGATTACAATTATTATTTTTTTGTTTCTTCCTCCTGGGGAAGGACAATACCTGAGAAAATTGGGGAAACTATCTGCCTATTAAAATTCCCTGTTTCTTACATGGTTGGATGGAACATTGTCAGGAATTCCTGCTGTTGTTTATCAGGGAGAACATAGAACAAAATATCACAGGGCTGGAAGGGGCTCAAAGATCTTCTAGTCCAACCCCCTCCGCAAGGCAAGAGACCTTCCCAGTTGTCCAGTGTATTTTTGAAAACCTCCATTGATATAGCACCTACAACTCCAGAAGCAAGCTGTTCTGTTAATTAATTGTTCTCACTGTCAGAAAATTTATCCTTACTTCTAAGTTGGATCTCTATTTAACAAGCTTCTACTCATTACTTCTTGCCTGTCCTCTGGTGCTTTGGAGAATAAGCCAGCCCCCTCTTCTCTATGACAGACCCTCAAGTAGTAGAAGACAGTTGTCATATTCCTCTTTAATCCTTCTTTTTGATAGGCTAGACATACGTAGCTCTCTCAAACATTCATCATACGATTTAGCCTCTAGGTCCTTTATTATCTTTGTTGATCTTCTGTGCGCACTTTCTGGGGTCTCAGCATCTTTTTTTTTGTATCATAGTGACCAGAACTGTAAACAGTATTCTGAGTGTGAGCTCACTAGCACAGTATAAAGCAGTATTACCATCTTTTTAAAATCTTGATGCTATTCCTATTGATTCAATCCAGGAGTACATCAGCAGATGAAATGGAAGAGGCTTCTCCCAGGTGAAGTCTGGAATAACAATGCTTTCCTCTTAGTTGCTGCTCAGCAGCAGCAAACCTTTCTTTCCACCCAATATAAATGCTTGCCATATAATGTTTATAGTGATTTTGTTTCCATAATATTGGAAAAAGAACTGATTGCATTCCTATGATAGTGAGATAAGATCAATAAAACATATTATCTCATGCATGAAATTCTCTATGTACCATATTTGCACTCTGTTAATTCATATTCATGTAGTTGCTCAAGCATATTTATAACAATCTTAATTGCTATTTTTCTCCTACTGACATTTTTTGGATGCAAATGAGTGTTATGTGTCTACCGTATGCACATATGGGAATAAAATACCAGCATTTTACTAATAAAAATGTGCAGTCCAGTCCTTTTGTTAAAAGAAATATAAGACAAAAATTCATTCTGCCTTACGATTCCCATTTAGCTAGGAACAGTTCCATTGACCTAGAAGGGTCTTACTTGTTTTTGGTGTGATTTAGCCTTGTTGATTTCAATAAGACCATTGGTACTTGCTGTTTTAGAGCAGTTTAGGCACATGATTTAGTAGGCATTGTGACACAAGAATAAAGAAAGACTTCAATTCATAATTAGATATATATGTAGTTAATGAATTATTAAAATATAATTGTGTACAGTTTCTGACTACTTTACACAGCTTTAAGAGGTAAAGATAGCTGACAATGTGCATGTGAACTACTAATCTGCCTAATTCCTCAAATATGACTTGATTGAAATTAATTCCAGTCAAATTTATAAATGAACTGAAATGTTCTCATGAGCATTGGTAATTTTTTTAAACAAAAAACAATATAATACATCTTTGTTCTTTCCAATGATTGCAACACTAACAATAACCGACCAAAAATAGATTTTCTCCTTCATGAAGGGCATGCTAGATTCCCCTTTGGAAGGCATAATCTGGCTGAAAATTTAACACAAAAAGACAATAATTAAATCTTTTTTGTAATTCAAGACTGGTAGCCATTACAAAAGGGTTCACAGTCTCTGACTGTTATGCCTCATCTCTAACTTTATGTCTTTTCTGGATTCTGTAAATACGGTTTTCTCACATCTGTAAGTAGCATTTACCTGTTTATATTCTCTGCATTCTTGTTTGAGAATCTTTAATTATAAATGAAATCCCAACAGAGTATAATAATTAATTTTGATGAACATTTTATGTATATGGAAGATCTGAACATCATTATTTTTTGAATGAAGTTGAAACATGATCCTGTGTGTAGTAACCCAAGTTAAGGGACTAAGGCAGGTACATGGTCTCTGCCAATCCTGGCCTGCTCTTCTATTTCTATTGATCACTTTCCTGGCAAAAAATAATATTTCTGAAGGAAATTCCTATTTTATATGTTTTCATAAATTGTTTGGATTAATTTGGGTGTGTTCCTTGTATAATTGTTTTATAATCCATTTGTTAGAGCATTTTGTCATGTTCTAAGCAAATCAAACCTATTAAAGTGGAAACATTTCCATTCCTTTAATTTGCCCCTGCTGAGACATTTATACCACTTGGGATGTTTTTGGTGATTAACAGTGCTATAACAAAGAATCTTAATTTGAAAGTTGGCAAAACTGCCTTTTATAATGCCTTTATATGAGTCTCTTATGTTACTATTAAATCAATCCATACATTTATCCTTCCCACTTGGAGTAATTTTGTGTGAATGCTACCTTCAGAGGAATAGGTATGAATGCCGATAGAATTAAAAGAGAAATAAAATTTTTCTGACATTTTTATTTCCAATGAAGACCTTTGTCCATGGATATGTAGTTATCCACTTCCTATAATCACAAGCAGTATTAATTTTTATAAACTATTAATTTTTACTTTAAAAGTCAGTTCTTCAAGATTGAAGAATCTAGGCTAAAATATAGACTCTATCCTATGAAGAATGCATTTTATCATAAATTATACTCCTTATTGACTATTGTTTCTTATCTTTTCTGGCATTTCAATTCCACTTGGTTTTCTGGTTTTTTTCCCCAATAGTAGTTAGCAAGAACTTTTTATCCAGAACACACATTGAGCACAGACAGACTTGTTGAGACATTTACATTCGAAAGGCTATGTATACAAAGTATAAATTAACTTTGCACCTAAATATTAACATGACATTAGCTACTAATTAGTATCATGCTGTATTTGCTACCTATATTTTTCAGAGAACTCTGGTTTATTGAAGTCCTTGCCCTTAAATACAGAGGACAAAATGAGTTCCTGTGAATGGAAGATTACACATAATCCCACCTTTATTATTGTTTATAAATAACTCAACATAGTGAACATACCCAATACTTCTTCCATCTCCTATTTTTCTCATAGAAACCCTGTGAGATGAACTGGGACACCCTAGGGTCACCCAGCTGGCTTTCATGGCTAGGACAGGACTAGAAATAACCACTCCTAGTTTTTAGCCTGATACTTTAACAAACTGGATGTTTGTTAAGGTTACTATTAAGGTGTATAGTTATAATGGAGCTGTTCATGCTTTGAAAATGATTTAAAGATCATTTATGCAGTACAGCTGAAGTTTACATGGATTTGAGATTTCTTTGACATGCTTATTTAGCTTGGATTGTTTTAGATATATTTCTGTGAATATCCTCTACTCTGGTACTACTCTTCTTGGTTCTGCTATGTTATTCACCTTTCAAATCTTGGCTATACAAGCAGCAGAGAAGAGAATCGGTGGCTGAAAGGTTCTTTCCCTTCTGAATTTCACATATCATGAATTTCATGAATGTACTTTGCCAGATCTCTCAAAAGCTCATATTGGCCAGGAGATGAAGACTAAGGGAGAGGACCTCTTCAGCTTTAATGAAGCCAACCCAGGCCAAGTCATGAAAAACAAATGAAAAGAGATGTTGAAAAGGTCAGCTGGAGAGCAGTGTGGCTTTCTAATTTAGAAGTAGATCCAGGAAAGAAAGAAAAAACTTTCCAAGAAAATGGTTGTTGGAGGGTGAGCGAGGGTATATTTATTTTCTTAACTAGTCAAGCTTAAGTTATAGTGTTTCATTGTGTCTACTTACTTCCAGCATAAACACAGCTCTTATAAAGGCAAATCTGAATCTCAACAATATGAAAAGTAGAACTGTAAATACAGCCAACTGCTTTTTATGTTGTATTTGTGATGATCGCATTGATTTTATGTTAGTCTTCCTCATATTTTCTTTCCCCAGTTTCAAACTTGTTATTCACAGATGTTCATTAATTATTACCTCAAGTAATTTATACACTGTTGCACTATTAATTTACACCTTAGCTTTCAGAGCAAGAACCAGAAATGTTCATTCCCAGACATTTCATTCATTAAGTGATACTTCAATGAAGCGAACAGTATGTTCTTTAATTTAGCCTGCTAAACTGCTAATACACTAAATATTTTAACTTCTCAGAGTAAGACATGGGAGAGATTACTGCCATAGTTGCTATTCCTTAAAACATTTTCTGAATATTAAAATCTCTGTGGTTAACATGTTTATACTACACATCACATTTACATAATAATGAATGCATTGGGTTACTGGGGTCATTCCTCACTGCAGGGACATGGGGCCTGTTTAGTAGTCACCGAACCGGTAATAACACCGGTTGAATCCCACTCCTGCAGGTAGGACATTGCAGTAGATAATTTTATGCACTACACTTAGATTGGACCAAAGGCAGCGTAGTTCTTGGTTGTCTAGGTCTAAAATTTCAAGTCTGGTGGCATAAGGTATTCTGCTACGAGTAGAGGAATGGAGAACGCTTCTTGTGAAATATTTCTGGACTTTCTTGTCTGTATTAATATCTGATATGTAATGCGGGTTCCAGACGAGCTGATGAGTACAGCTGATGAGCTGTATTCAAGAATTGGTCTAGCAAATGTTTTGTATGTTCTAATTAGTAGTGCGATATTACCAGAGAAAAAGCTACACAGGATTAGGTTAACAACTCTTAATGCCTTTTTGACAATATAGTTACAGTGAGCTCCAGCACTTAGATCATTAGAGATGAGTACTCCAAGGTCCTTGACATAGTGGTGGTCATCAACAAGGTCTTGACTATCCAGCTTGTATTTTATTTTCTGATTTATTTTGCCAATATGTAAGACAGAGCATTTGTTTGTTGAGATTTGAAGTTGCCACTTGTTTGACCATTCTGACACATAGTCGCGGTCTTTTTCAAGGGTAGCAGTATTGTCAGTGTTGAATAGCTTTACATCATCAGCGAAGAGAATGCGGTTGCTCTTGATATGATCACAGAGGTCATTTATGTAGAGTATAAAGAGAGTTGGTCCTAGAACACTGCCTTGGGGGACACAATTGTTGACAGTTACAGCGTTTGATAAGTTCTTGAAGAAATGGACAGGTCTTTTCTCTGTGAATTTAGACACCACTTTCATGATTTTTTAAGGTAGCCAGCGAGGTAATCTGTGGTTGAATCCATACTGGACTGCCAACCTTGTTGACAGAGGGAATTGTGCCTTCAGCCTTGAAGGAGGCAGTGGAGGGTTCCCTTCTCAAGAGACTAACCTTGGGCCAAAGGATTTTGGACAGGTATCATCATGCCTCCAACCTTCCCTTTTTTGGAAAGTTTGTTAAGAAAAGTGGTCAGACTGCAGTAACAGAGAACTTTAGACCCATTTCAGTTAAGTTTCAGATTCAGTCTTAAGATAGCCTTGCTCACACTTGTGGACCTATAGCAGAGCTAGGATAAAGATGGTACATTTATCCAGTGTTTCTTAATCTTCAGTGGTGGATGTCCATGCCTTCATGATGACCTTTCTTTCCTGTGACATCTGATGTAATCTTATGTCCTAGAGACATGATGACCCACTCTGGTCCAGTTTTATTTATCACATTTCCCAAGATTAGTATTAACTGGTTAACAGTATTAACCAGAAAAAGATTTATTCAGAAATATTGGGGTATTGAGGAAACAAATTTTCTTTTTGGAATTTGAACTACTTTGGGGGCGGAAATGTTTTTTTGTTTTTTGTTTGTAATAATGAGGTTCATCTTTTTAGCTTTGCCTTTGTCTTCACTGTAGCTAAAGACATAATAGGATTTCATCCTTGGGAAGTTAAAAGATGATTACTCTATAGCCATGTAAGTTCTTAATTAAGAATTAATTATATTTTTATCCCCGCTTTTTTCCTGAAGAACTTGGGATAACATATACAGTTCCCCTCATTTTAGTCTCACAATAACTGATGACAAATAGGCTGTGATCTAGAGACCAATTCAAGGTTACCCAATGAACTTCATGGTTCAATACAGTTTTGAATGAGGCTTTTGTTAGTATCGATCCATGACCAATTGTGTTGTTAAGCACTAGGAAGCAAGAATGGAAGGTATGACTTAATCTGCATATTATCTATAATAAGGAAAGGCTTATTGTTAACTTATTTTCTTACTGTTCAAAAGAACAATATATATGGACAAGCAGGTAGCTTTAATTCATCTTCAGATAGCATACAGATATTCCTCTCAGATATATAATTAAGTAGAAATCCAAGTCTTCTTTGTCTCATACTCTGTGTAAGTTTTGTGTGTGTCTATATGGAGACCAAATTTGCATGTTTTGTAATCTTCATTTGGAGGAAAGTCAGAATACAAATGCAGCATTATCATTATAGAGACTGGCAGTTATGTCACTGGCTGCACTAAGATAGCAGTCCTTGGGAACATTTTCCATTCAGGTGACCTAGGTAGGATGTGTGTCTTTATACACATACAATCATTTTTGCTACATGGTGAAATTTGTTCCTTTGATCATAAACCCTCTGAAAAATGATTAGTTTCTGCCAAAAGTACTTTCCGACTGTAACTGTAATATAAGGGACATATATCACATGGGAAAAATAAGTAAATCTGAACTATCAGAAAATGTTAGCAAAGGCATAATTTTTTACACTCTTCAATCAATCATTTAGTTATTGATTATATTTATTTTGTGTTCACTGGAGAGCTTGCTATCTTTCAGAATTAATTGGATACAAAGACAGAATGCATTTCTGAGACTGTAAGTACATAATTGAACTCTACAACAGTCCTTAAAAATCTATGTACCAGAATAATGCACTTGTTAAGACTTGTCAGTGGCGAGATGTAATTAGGTAGAAGTAATGAGTCCTCTGTTACTTACCTCTAAGTAAATATTTGTGGAATGATTTCCCTGATGTCACTCTCTGGTTGTCAAGGACCGGCACACCCAATGCACCCATACATCTGTCTAAAAAAAAAAAAAAATCCCAGAGAGTTTAACATGATTTAAATAATAGGATTAGCATAATAATTAAGATTTGTAATTAATGTGTTTTACTGACAAATTAGAGAATATCCAGTCCACAAAACTGTCTCTGAGCTTGGCTGATATTATGCTGTAAACTAAGAAATACAAAAAGTGCAGTAAGAAAAGGCAGACATTTTTTTTCCCTCAGTGATTCTACTACGACAAAAAAATTGTTATTGAAACATGAATCTTTAGTATGGGCACTGTGCATCACAGATAAAAGGTCTGAGACTCAAGAGGAATTCAGCACTGGCCTTGAAGAAGAAAGAAGTAAGAAAGGGGAAATGGTTGCTCACACACAGAAAGTGGGAAGCATGAGAAAAAGATTGTGTGGCTTAAGTATCATATCCTTAATTAGGGACAGTGAAAGTTTTCAAACCCCATTAATGTATCTTACAACAATAATCCAACATTCTTAGGATATTTCAGTGTCTGTTTCTTGATCTGACCTACCTCAAAACTCTTTGATGCCAAGTAAGGGTGGGATGTTTGTTCCTACTGTGCATGTTTGCAGATGAGTTCCTTCCCCCTCAGTTGCTTTTTACTTACTGCAGGAGCTACATGTAAGAGAATGCTATGTTACTATTTAGAACTAAGATAGGGGTAGCTTTTATGTTCTTTCTTTTATTTCCCTAAATGTTGCTTTTTTTTCCTCATTAACTTGTTTAAAATTCTACTGACAAAGCAGTTGGTGAGAATGTTGTAGATATGGGTTCCATTCTCAAATCATTTCTGTGATCTCCAAGACTTATTTTTGTAAACACTTTAAGTGTAGCTATTGCTCTTTGCCCAATATGTTTTAGAAAGACATATAAAATGATGAATTCATTCTGAAAATCTCATTAAGAAATCATGAGACTATCGGTTTTCATATCTCATGACTGTTTGGAAGAGGTCACTGTTAGCTAGGAGACTGCCTGATTCCCCATTGGGTCTCTTGCTTTCAGAATTAATTGCTCCAAATTTTTGATACCACTTTTGATAAGGTGGTACTCCTCAGAGTCCTCAGCAATCACCAAGAGAGGGCTTTCCTGCCTATACCTGGATGCTCACTATATACAAGAAATTGAAAGGAAACTGACATTGTAAGAAGCATTATTAGGGGAAGAAATGTTTTAACACTTTCATTGCCAACACCACCAACAATATTAGCTTCCTGTTCTACTCAGCCTTGTGATATGTGAAAAGACTAATGGGATGCCAACACCATCCCAGTACTCATTTTATACATCACAAGGCTGAGTACATAGTGTTTTAGCCCATACCTATTAGTTTAGTCTTTTAGCATGCAACAAGTGATTTCTTTCTGTTACAATATTTGGAGACACAATATTCTTGGTTCTGAAATTCATATACTAGAACCATTCGCCCGACAATCATAGACAAGACAGAACTTTACCATCTTTCAGAGACATCTCAGACTCCAATTTCTCATATATCTTATCTGCAATACAGTGGTAGTTAATACTGTTTTTTCTGCTCCTCGTGATGGCTTTGAAATCATTACCAACTGAATTGGAAATCATTTGACTGGGATAAATGTTGTAATACCATTCATCCTATCATTGCCCTATGTATCCCAATATTATGCATCTTTCATTTCTTGTGCAGATTTTCCTCTCACCATTTGAAGATCTATAGAAACAATATCTGCTGCAGCCAATGGGCTGACCATTTTTGTCTGTAGTTTTACAGAGAGCTCAGTTACATTAATTCAGCAACTCTAAATGTCCATACACATTTTGGCTTTTGATACTTTACCATTTGAAGCAACATCTTCTGGTTCCAAACATCACCAGTTGAGTTTGGAGGAACTTTCTTAGTCAGCCAGTCAATCTGGTTATGATGCCAGGATTTGGACTAGTCTTTAAGACTCACAGTGGAGAAACTGTTGCCCATAGCAAGATCTTTCAAAAATACCATCACTAGTTGCCAAAAATGTTTTCTAGATTGTTTTTTTTTTTTCTGATGAGGGGATAGATGGGAAACAGTCCTCACCAAGCTTGCAGGAATAACTAACACTCAAGAAGATGGGCTTAAGATACAGAAAGATCTTGAGAAACTTGAACGTTGGGCACTATCTAACAAAATAAAGTTCAATGGTGAAAAAAGTAAGGTTCTACATTTAGGCAAGAAAAACCAAATACACAGGCATACTATCAGCTGTACCTGGCTCAATAGTAGTAACTGAGAGGGATCTTAGAGTCCTAATGTACAATCACTTAAATATGAGCCAGCAGTATGCTGCAGCTGCCAAAAAATCCAATGCAGTCTGAGACTGCATGAACATAGTGGTAGACTCAAGATAATGTAAAATGTTAATATCACTCTATAATGAAGACTGCATTTGGAATACTGCATCCAGCATATTATAAAAAAGATCTTGAGTCTCTGGAACATATAAAGAACAGTTGCTGGAATTGGGTAGGTCTAATTTAATGCAAAGAAGGGCTAGAGATGGCATGATAGCAGTGTTCCAATATCTAAGGGACTTCCACAAAGAAGAGGGAGTTGCTCTGACCTCCAAGGCATCTGAAGGCAGGACAAGAAGCAATAAATGGAAACTAATCAAGGAGGGAAGCTACTTGAAATGAAGAAGAAATTTCCTGACAGAACAATTAATCAATGGAACAACTTCCCTCAAAAAGTGAATGTTCCAACACTAGAAGTTGTTAAGAAGAGATTGGACAACCATGTGTCTGAAAACGTACAGTTTCCTCTCTGAGCAGCAGGTTGGACTAGAAATCCTCCAGGGTCCATTCCAACTCTGTTATTCTGCATTATGTATCTTATATATGTACTTCCAGTGATAACACATGAAATCATTTGCAGAAATCTGCTTCTATGTTGGGTGTCATGGGATGCATGGGAAATTTAGATAAACTTGATTGGTATTCATTCAATATCTGTAATGTTTCACCCAACAACTTACTATTTGGTTACCTAAAGGATATGCTGGATCTCTGAAAAATAAAGAGGGACAAAATTCAGTGCAATAAGGCATCACTCTTAATAGTTGCTCTCCTGTTCTATATTGGAATTAATTGAGTGTATCTGAAACAATATCAGGTAGAGGAGATTTTATTTCACACTGAATGAGAAAAGAAGCCTGAGCACTCTCTTTGTTTATAGGTTTTAGTTTATTTATTGAAGACATTAGACTTCGATGGCAGACAGTTATGAATCACAGGACTGTTCTAGAAAGTATAAAACCATATATAAAAACTATAATTTTAAATTGACAATCTTGTCAATCCTAAAACTGATGGTATTACGTGTGCAAGATATAAAAAGGATGCCACCTTATATAAAAAACAGGCAGAATTATATTCTCAATATTATCTTTCTTGTAGTCAACTTTCCCACCCAACTTTCCTGGTAGGAGGAACTCTATCTGACAATTATAGAAGTGATTACTGATTTGTTATTGATTTGTCATCCATCACATCAATGTATATTTGATGGTTCACATGGTGTTTATAAACTTCCATGTTTCATTGTGGACCTTCCATTTGGTTCCTTTTTTTATACAATATTCTGGGACATGGGAATCTCTTACAATAGGTAAGTGGTTCTTGACCATAATCCTGAACAGTTGCACCTTTGAGATTTTGACCTTCTTATACTTGAACTATTTTTATCCTTCCCTTCTTCTGGGACCATGTCTGGAAAGGATATGTGCCATGCTGAACGAAAGGATGGTTCACTGGCAAATAACTTTTCATCTTCAGAAGTTGCACATAAAAGTACGATGGGGAAATACAGCTGGTTTAAAGGGCCTGTCACATAGGCCGACGGATGCAAAAAGTATGTAAAAAGGACACAGCGGACGAGAAAATGTTCCATCCGTTGTTATCCACTGTCAAAAGTGCCCCAAATTTGCATAAACAGAGCGGACAAAAACAGAAAGGAATGGACAGGGAGAGGACATACCCAGGATGTAAAGCGGATGCTCCACGGAAGCCTAGCGGATGGAAGCGGATGGAAGCGGATGGCACATCCGCAGGGCTTCCGGAGAAGCACAGTGAAGCGGACGCGCAGCGGAAGGAGTGGATGCAGAGCAGATGATGCGGATGCAAAGCGGACGCCTAGCGGATGCCTAGCTGATGCCTAGCGGATGCCTAGCAGATGCAAAGCGTTAACTGCGCATGCGGGGAGGATGCATTGCATCAGCCCCGCGGATATAAAAGGATGCAGCTCGCAAGCAGGTCACCATTCAGAGGAAAGACCTGCTGCCAGACACATCTCCAACCAACAACCATGGGGAAGAAGAGGAAGCCTGTGCCATCTTCTGCCAGCCCTGGCAAGAAGGACAGGGCCACCATCCCACCCCCTGGCGCTGACTCTGCTTCTGCTGGGGCTTCTGCTGCTCGGGCTGACTCTGCTGGTGCTTCTGCTGGTGCTGCTCCTGGTGCTTCTGCTGGTGCTTACTCTGCTGGTGCTGCTCCTGGTACTGGTGCTTCTGCTGCTGCTTACTCTGCTGGTGCTGCTCCTGGTGCTGGTGCTTCTGCTGGTGCTTACTCTGCTGGTGCTGCTTCTGGTGCTGGTGCTTCTGCTGCTGCTTACTCTGCTGGTGCTGCTCCTGGTGCTGGTGGTGCTCCTGGTCCTGCTCCCCGTGGCGGAGTGCGTGGAGGACCCCCTGACACAGTGGGAGTGAGGAGAGGGCGCTGACACCAGAGACCAACCCACACCCACACCCAGCTCCACCTCCACAGAAAGCAGGCAGAAAGGCAGACCGGAGGGGCAGAGTCACACTGTCCTGCTGGAGATCAGGGACACCATCAAAAGCAGCATAGATCTCCTCTCTCAGCTGGTACACACCGACATACCATCCTCAAACCGCAAGCCCTTCCTCACCTACGTCAACCAGACCCTAATGGACATGTCCGAATCACAGTACCAGGTGATAAAGGAGAGGATCACAGGTCTTCTGCACAACCCTCCAGGCCCAGCTGAACCTGCTCCGACCCAGTCCAGGTCTGCTCCTCCACCCCAGGTGATGTCACAGCCCTTCCAAGGCTTTCCACAGGCCCTCACCTTCCAAGGCTACAGGTACCAGGAGTTCCAGCAGCACAGGCAGCCCTTCCCAGTCCAGGCACAGGTACATCGTACCCCACCGATGCCACTCACACCACAGATGCCACCCACGCCACAGATTCCACCCACGCCTCACCTCGCTCAGCTGCAGACCAGACAGCCCCACTACACTCCTCCTTCCTCCACCCCACAGCCAAGCCCGGCCTCAGAACATCTGTCATCGGCCTCAGAGCATCTGTCATCGGTCTTGGGATTGACACCCCATGTCATGGAGGAAGGGGCTCTCAACATCAAAGGACTAAGCCAGCTCTCTGAGAGCTTCCTCCACACACCATCCCCTGTTGTCCTCTCAGGGCCAGGCACCCCAATGGCGCCTCAGACCAGCACTCCAGCAGCAGCCACCTCCACAGCACCTGGACCCTTCACCCCTGAGACTATGGGCATGCCTCAGAGTAACTGAGAAGAGTGCCAGAGACTGGGCTGCTACCTGTTGACTTTATCTTTGCTTGGGACACTTCACTTGGGTCATTTTGCTTTTACAGTTTGTTATTAATAAAGTTTATCTTTGCTTCACACACTTGATTCAGTTCTTTTAGTCAATAAAGTCTTGGTGGAAACTTTTAGAAATGGTTTAAGCCTTTGCATGCTTGTGGGATGGGTAAAGATAGCAGTGGGATGGGCAGAGATACCTGTGGAATGGATAATAGCTGTGGGATGGGCAGGGATACCTGTGGGATGGACAGGGATATCTGTGGGATGGGTAATAGCTGTGGGATGGGTAAGGATAGCAGTGGGATGGGCAGGGATACCTGTGGAATGGGTAATAGCTGTGGGATAGATAAACCTCCAGTGCAAGCATAGTGGGACTGTATGGTCCACCCTCCCAGGTGCCACACCTATGGCCCTTTATTATCAATAACAATTTAATCATTCATCAACACATTTCAACATAAACACAACTCTTTATGAAATGCTCTGTTCATTGTAGGGCCACTCAACATACATGGCACAATCTCATCAGTGTGATGAGACAGGCTCAAGGAAGCATCCATTAAGCATCTACCATCCTGTCTTGCCACTCCACTACTCCAGCTAGGGAGTTGCACCAGTGTTTCAGGAGGTTGCGCTGTTTCTTCCCTTCACGTGAAGCTCTGTTGGGGCCTTGCATATCCACAGTATATATCAGGTTTCGCCCTTGCCTCCATTCACCAGGCTCCATGTCCCCATTGCCTTGTTGGCGTTCCATGAGTCTGTTCTGCAATACTGGGTAGCGGGTGCGCATGAGATTGTGCAGGATGCAACAAGCTTCCATGATGTTCCTCACGGTCTGTGGGCAATGCTGCTTGGTGGTGAGAAGTTCCTGGAACCTGTTGGCCAGGATGCCAAAGGTGTTCTCCACCACATGCCTTGTCCTGGACAGCCTGTAGTTGAAGATCCTCTCTTCATGGGTGAGGCATCTGGAAGTGTAGGGCTTCATGAGGTAGGTTCTGAGGGAGAAGGCGTCATCTCCCACGATAAAGTAGGGCACATCTTGTGTGTCATTGGGCAGGGGTTCTGGATCTGAGAAGCCCATGATGAGGTTGCGTTCCAGCCCCTTCTTGAGGTGACTGGCATTGTATACCTGGGCATCTGAAGCTGACCCGTTGCCTGAAGCATCGATGTACATGAACTTGTAGTCAACATCGACCATGGCGAAGAGGATGATGCTGAAGAAACCCTTGTAGTTGTGATAAGTGGACCATGACTTGGCTGGAGTTTTGCAGGCCACGTGCTTCCCATCTATGGCTCCAACGGTGTGGGGGAAGTTCCACTTCTGATACCACTGCTCTGCAACTTTCTTCCGGCCTTCTTCAGTGGAGGGGCACTGGAGGAGCTCCTCCAGGTATTCTTCGATGATGGCCTGCACCACGTCTCTGACCACAATGCTGATGGTGTTGTGTGGCACCCTCCAGGCGTACTGCATGCTCCTGTATGTGGTCCCGGAGTCCAGGTGGCGCAGAGTCAGTGCCACCTTCAGCCCAGGGTCCAGCCTGGGCCGGAAGTTGGTGTTTGCCTTGGTCAACCTGGGTCTCAGCCACTCCAAAACTTCGTCAAACATGGCTGGTGGCATCCTCATTTAGTTCTGGAATGCACGAGTGTCTTCGTTCCTCAGCTCCACCATCAGCTTGTTATACAGTCCGTACTCGGCTCTTCTCACGATCCATCTTCGGACCCAGACACTTCTTGGACGCCTCCTTTTCTCTGCGTAGAACAGGTGAAAGAGCCTGTAGAGGGCTTCGCACTGTTGTAGAACAATGGCGGCTACCAAAAGGAGTGTGCGATGATCCATGGTGGAGATTACTGGATGCTGTGGAAGAGCAAGAGCAAGAGCAAGATGAAGGCTGAAGAGGTCTGCACACCAGGGCTGCTGGACTGAAAGTGAGATCCAGGTGATTTCTCCCCCTTTTTATAGGAAATATAGGTTTTCCTCTAGGTGTCCTTTTGCATCCTCTAGACATCCTGCAGACATCCTAAATATCTGAGATACGTCCCCTGTACGAACGTTTTTTCTGTTTTAATGCTTTGTATGCAAGCTGCATCCGCTTTCATCCTTTCTACGTCCGTGCTACTGATGCTGTGTGTCCGTTCTGCGTCCGTTTCGCTTCCTCCCTATGTCCGTTTTCCGCTGGAGCGGATGTGAGTTGCGCGGATGCGCAGCGGATGCCTAGCGGATATAGTGGATGCGTAACGGATGACGACAGACGTATAACGGATGTTCCCCGTATGTGTAGCAGATGTATAACAGAAGCGTTGGATACTTTATCCGCTCAAAAAATTTTGTGCAGCTCAAAACTTTTTGAGCGGATGAAATCACATTAGACGGATGCTGGACGGATAGAGAGTATGAAAAACGGATGCAGTGAGTACAGAATGGATGCATCGCGTTAACCAACGGATGCCAAGTGTTTCTCTCCATTTTACATCCTCTTTCCATCCGTTGGTGCTGTGTGACATGGGCTTTAGATTTTGTTTATGTCTCAATGATGACCTCCATGTTGGAAAGTCCCACTGGAGAGATTGATTAGCATCTATGGATTTTGATGATTCAAACTTACACATTGTAATCTGTCTCTGACAAAAGATGCATCATCACTTTATGCTACCATGGTCTTCTTGGAGTTAAAGAACAATGTGAAACTTTGCCTTTCGTAGTCTGGCTTCCAGCCAATATAGACAGATTCTTCTGCTAATGAGCAGAATCCAGAACAGGTGGCTAATCATACTGATAATGATAAGATGCCAAAAGACCTTGTCAAAATGCCAAGTATGAAGAGAAGGGTACAAGAAAAAATGAATGAAATATTTATGTGTGCCTTTGGAAAGAATTGCTTGCCAATTTCTAGAATTTTGAAGAATTATGGTGAGATCTACTTTAAACAATTGATTAACAATTGTTTTGCTTTGTTGGAAACATCTTTGCTTGAGTCTCCTGTAATCATATTCCTGGGATATCATGGCTTCTTTTATCTTGTATTTATCTGAGTTTTTTTGAATCTTTCACTTGACTTGGATAGTTATTCTATAATAATTATTCTATAGTTATTACAGCTTTGCTCCAGGTTTAGACCTTGTACTCTTGCACAAGATGGAATTTCTCCTATGACTGATACAGCTTCAAATTGTGGCTTGGCTGATCCAAGATTATGGTTTAGGACTCCCTGCATTTGTGTCAGTTCTGCAGTTTTTAAACTGTGTTTTCTTATCCCCTTTGCAATGTCATCTGTACACACAGACTCTTTATCCTGACACAAACAATAATCCATTAACATTTGACCAAGCACACTTTATCTGTATCTCAGCAAACCTTTGTGGCTGAGACAGCCCAAGGACAGTTTAAAGTGCTATGCTCCGGATGTGGTATTTTCCCTACTATACCAAGTAAACATATTATGTGCAGAAAACCTAGGTTGTACATTATAGTGGAAGCCTGAAACAACATGTTTATGTGCATCCAATTACTTATGCTAGTATCGTGTGGTACATGTGGAACCATGCTCTGACTACTGTTACCACATGGAATCAGCGTAGCACACAAGCCAATTAAAGCCCTTCAATGCATCCTAAGTAAGCCCAAAAGACTCAGCAGCTCCAGAAGAAAAACCAGGAGTCATCTACAATATGAAGCGTAAGGACTGCAGCAGCTACTATGTAAAGCAAGTTGGCAGACTTGCAGAACTCATCCGTGAATTCCAACTAGCAGTCAGAAAACATGATGAAAACTCTTAACTCCAAGATTAATATCAGACCAATAATCAAATAAACAAGATTCCAATCAGGGAACTGCCAAACAAGCCAACAATAAACAGACCAACCAAGACCACCCCCACCAACATTGACAGAGCAAGCCATTAGAATATAAACTGAGAATAAACCCCACCCCTTATTAGCGCTGATGATGTTACCTAATTTGAGCAATGAAAATTTCCAAGAAAATGATCAATCTCAGAGAACACCAAGGACCCCTCATTTCAACCCTGAGCTACAAACACTCTCCTTTATTGGAGAATACTATTCTCTTCAGCCTGGTCCTTGATCTCTGCGCACATTACAGTAACATAACCTCTGTGAGTGTGGAAGAATTAAAAAAAAACCTAGATTTGGATTAGCCAGAGGAAAATACTAGAATCAAAACATGAATCTGTTGCTATACAGAAATTTATTCGCTTGAAGTTAGAGTTGTTCGTTGGCTTGCTCATTAATCTGGCATCCATAAAACTTAGTCTGTAAACTGACTTATGTGATTATTTGATGAGGCACCAGCAACCGTGTTCCTCACTGGTTAATCGGAAAACAATAATCTCATTTTTTTCAGTAGCCATAAGGAACCTAACACTTGTATCGGGAAGAAGATGAATAATTTTGAGTAAAAGTAATTTTCTTGATTGCTCACTTATGTACTTAAAAATAAGCTATCACTAGAGATGTTTTCCTCCAGATACCAAATAATTTACTCTTCAGGTTCCTGGAGAGTTTGTTGTCATTGCATGATCTATTTGTCCTCATTGCAGTACCAAACCAAATATTTTGTAGAACAGTAGATCATTTTTTTAAGGTACCATACCATTTGAAATTGCAATTAGTATTAAACAAGTGTCAGGCACAAGAAATATCAGGGGTATGAGTATAATCACTAGAAGCTTGTTGCATCTTAATAGGGAACAATACAAGCAAGGAAGATTCTTCAGGTTAAGGAAATCTCACCTATTTTCATGACCTGCCCAATCATATTATTATGAAATGTTTTTGAAAGTTCTTGAATATGCATGAGATAATCATGAATATTTATCTTAATTTTGCTTGAGGAATTAACTCTAATATTCAAGTTGTAATGAACTCCATTAGGAGAGCATCAGGCAGGATTTATTAAACTCCTGAAGAATGATACTAGAAGAAGTGGTGGCACAGCATTGTCTTCTCTAATACTTATGGTTGCTATACAATTCTGTTGGATTTTCAGTGCATTGTCTTCTCAAATACTTATGTTATGGTTGCTATACAATCCTGTTGGATTTTCACTCTTCCAACAGCAACCATAACATAAGTATTAGAGAAGACAATACAGTCCTACCACACCTTCTAGTGTCATTCTTCACGACAGTTTAATAAATTCTGCCTGATGCTCTCCTGATGCAGTTTATTACAACTTGGATGTATACAAACAGAGATACTCTTGTATGTATTTTTGTAGAATGGATTTGTTGAGATAAACTACAGGAAGCAATTATGTACAATTGGGGCCATCAGGAATGTTTTGTTAATCCCATATTGATGTGAATTGATGTGGGCTAGCTCATTAAAAGATGATACAAAATCATACTGTAATTTTTTAGCACAATAATAAAAATATCAAGAAATAGAAAATATAGATGCTAGGCAAATGCATTACTTACTAAGCATAATATGCCTAAAACTTATTATTTGTAAAATAATAATTGCAACCTTGACTAAGTCATTTGCCAGGGTAGTCAGATAGGAAAGAGGAAAGATTTTGCTCTTAACTGGCTTCTCTTTACTTTTTATCATTTCTTTTTTACTTTGTCTTTATTCTTTTTCATTTATGTAAAATTGATCAGGGGGCTGTGGATAACTTTCTTAAATAATAAGTTTCAGTAGAGAAGGTATCAGTGCAGCAGTGAAACATTTCCTGTTTGCATTTCCAATGTCATCCTTGGAAAAAACTAGTTATCAAAGAAATGAATGAATTCCCTCTTTGGATTTTGGACAGTTACAGGAATGTTATATATCTATTTCTGTCTCACTTGAATATTCTCTATTTCATTGTTATCTGAAGCATAGTATGAGTATTTGACATGAACTTGGAATTAGATAAAATTTGTTTCTGTCATTTATAATTATCCATTTTCTCCTTTTAAAATCTCTCCAAAAATTGTGATGTCATCTAATTTTTAAAAGGGGAAATAATATTATATACCAATCTAATGCAATCTTGACCATTGGAAGGGTATATTGTTTAAGAGATGGATACTGTAAAATCTCAAGTCAGAGGTGGTATTTGCTGGTTCTCCAAACTACTCAAAATTTCCTCTACTGGTTCTCCAGAACTGGTCAGAACCTGCTGAATACCACCTCTGCTATGAGGTGTGAATTCTGCTTCATAGATTCATCTTATATGTGAACCAGATCACTCAGCACATCCCAGAAATCAATGTTATTCAAAGGGCTCTTCATTTTGATAATCAAAATAAAGAATAGAATCAAAACAGAGTTGAAGTTCTTACTCCACTAATGATATGGCTTTGCAATTTTTCATGTAAAAGATGCATGCCCAATGTTGCCAAATAAATGCCTACAAGTCATGATTTTGAGACATGGCATACATAACTTTGCTAAGTTTCTCCAAAAAATATTTTTGTATTCATGCCATTTCATGAATTTATCTCGGGCTTTGATTTTTTAAAATTGATTTTGCAATTTTTGAAAAAGTATCCTTTCCAATCCTAAATGCGATGCAACTATGTGCAACTGTAAGCTCTATGCACATAGTTTTGTGTGTGTGTGATCTCATTACTTTAGTAGCTTATACAGATCCCACTTGAAAAAGAAGTCATTAGTCATTGCTACTGGCAGACATGAGGAATCCAATCTTTTTTGTACTTGAATTGCTTGGGCACTTCTGTGATTCTAGCTGCCAAAGGAAGGCATCAGTGTTTGTTTGGGTATGCACTTAAAAACTTAAGATACTATGTCCATTTCAGTGTCCGATTCTTTATTTGGTAAGGACATAAAAGTCAGGGATGGGTTTCAAAAACTTCAGCAGTAAGTTCTCTACCTGGTTTCTGGGTGGGCATAGTCATGGTGGGCGTGGCCTGGACAGCCTCCTGTACCAGGGCAGGGGGGTGTTTTTTCCCTCCCTGGGCTCAGGAGGCTTTTTTTGAGCCTCCAGGAGGGCAAAAATGGGCTCCCCGGGCTCCGGAGGGTCTCTGGAAGCCAGAAACAGACCCATTTCTGGCCTTCCCAAACTTCCAGGAAAGTTTTTTCCTGGAAAAGTTTTTTCCAGGGAAAACTTCCGTTTTTCACCCTCCCTGGACCTCCGTGCATGCCCTGCACTTATCTGCATCCAAAACAGGCCACGTGGGAACTCCTGGGAGGGGTAGGACAGGGTGGGCAGGTCCAGCCAGGAGTGGAATTTGGGGATTCTCCAAATTGTGTAGAATCTTAGCTAGAGAATCTCCTGAACCCCCAGCAGTCCACCCCTGAATACAGTTGATTGTAGAATTGTAAAGATTTGATACCAACATGCAGCCTCAATCAGTTTTTCTTAACTGTAGAAACATTCAAATATAATTTTGACTTAGTTCCATTTCTAGCAAGCCTGATTTTAAAGATTTTTGATTTTTACTCTGCAGTTCGTGGTAAAGAAGGTTATTACAGAACAAGTTACTGCTTTTGCATAAGTATTTATTACTTGTATTAAAGAGGAAAGTGCTAAGAGACTGTACATTAATATCCTTCCTATTGTTATGAAGAGATTTCTGTGTGTTTTGTGATACAGAATTATGTAATAAGTATGTCATATTATAACATAACATATTTACATACCAAAAATAAATTCAACTAAGCATGTCTGTTGTTCAAGTGATTTGTTCAGAGAATAGAACAGAACAGAACAGAACAGAACAGAATAGAATAGAATAGAATAGAATAGAATAGAATACTTTATTGGCCAAGTGTGATTGGACACACAAGGAATTTGTCTTGGTGCAAATGTTCTTTAATCATTCAGTTCCTTGATGAAGGGCTTCTTTGGCACCGGGATGATGGTAGAACATTTGAAGCAGGAAGGAACATAGCACATTTCTAATGATCTATTGAAGATTCGGGTGAAGATGGCGGCCAATTGGTCAGCACAGACTTTGAAGCAAGAAGGAGTTATCTTATCTGGCCATGGTGCTTTTCCTGGAAAAGGTTGTTTTCAAAAGAGAGACACAGAGAAAGAAATTAAGAACTTTTTCTGTCGGCTCAACTAGAGGTTGTAGAATCACTGTGCTAAAGTAACAGTTACATTCTGCAAATTACAAAATATAGTTAAACTAGAAGGGTCTATTAAAATGCTAGGACATAATAATCCATTTACATTTAGTGGCAATTCTTATTTTAGGAATCCAATGAGAAATATCAAATAACCATTCAGAGTCTAAAAAGATCCCATAAAATCAAGGTAGTGTAATTTTATTAGGCACAATGGCTCACTGATTAAAGATGCTGAGCTTGTCAGCAGCAAAGCTGACCATTCGTGTATGAAACCTGAGGGCTGAACAATGGGGTGAGTTCCCATTACTTGCCCCAGCTCCTGCCCACCTAGCAGTTCAAAAACATGCAAATGCAAATAGGTTAATAGGTATCACTTTGGTGAGAAGATAACAGTGTTCCGTGTACCTCAGCAAATAGTAATGCTGATCACATTATCATATGTGTTTTCTGACAACAGTGATATCTTCTGGCAATGGTGGCTCCCTCAGAGGTGAGCTTTGCCCCCAAAAATCGAACATGACTGGACAGGAGAATCCTTTGCTTTTAATTGTAATCAGTTTAATTGTAATCAGTTTTAAGGGATATAAAAAAAGCCTATCCTTATTTTTCTGGACAGATGTTAACATTTATCAAAGCAAGTTGGGAAATCTTCAAAAAGAATTTTCAAGAAAATAAGAGATAAATAAGAATGTAATAAAATATTATGTCTCATGTATCCTGATTATGTGCCAATACACACTGCATTTACAGCAAGCTGACAAAGTAAACCCTAGGTTAAAGATCCTGGGCTGCACAGGATGCCATAATCATGCCTGTAATAAAACAGTTTGATGTCATGCTTGTGGCATACTCATTGAGGTGTGCCAAAACTTTTTACTAATAACTGTCCGTACCATTTTCAAGGAATGTTACATCTGACCTGAATAAAATTAAGGCTTGAGAAAACTTGCTTCTTCTCTTATCTTATTGAAAAATCATTATGTATGGACCTTGATTAACCAAAGCCTGGGTGGGTGATGGAGGTCAATATTTATTGATTCCTTTGGTTGTGATCACAGGATATGGAAGGTTCTTGGAATGTAAGAGTAGTAAATGATAAAACACCCCAAATAAAAGGGAAAAATAAATGTGTGTTTCTGCATCTTAAAAGAATGTAGAGAGTAAAGAAGATGACCTTGATGGAAAGACAGAAGACCTGCAATGTTTACCTCCTTGTTGCTTTGGTAATAGAACTTTTCTGTCTCCATCAAGGCTATTTCTTTAAGCCCATGTCACACTGGCCAACGGATGCAAAAAGGACACAGCGGATGAGCAAAATGTTCCATCTGTTGTTATCCGCTCTCAAAAGGGGCAAAAATTTGCATAACCAGAGCGGATAACACGGACGCGGGGAGGACGCAGGGCGGATGCAAAGCGGATGTGGAACGGAAGCCCAGCAGATGGAAGCAGATGGGAGCGGATGGCGCATCTGCAGGGCTTCTGGGGGGGCTCAGTGAAGCAGACGCGGAACGGATACAGCGGATGCAGAGTGGATGCCGAACGGATGAAGCGGATGCACAGCGGATGCACAGCAGAAGCCTGGCGTTAATTGCACATGCGGGGAGGATGCATTGCGTCAGCCCCGTGGATATAAGCAGCTCGGAAGCAGGTCGCCATTCAGAGGAAAGACCTGCTGCCGGACACATCGACTGCCTTGCTTGCCCTGCCTGCATGTCTGCCTGCCAGCCTTGCTGCCAGCCTTGGTTCATGTCTGCCTGCCAGCCTTGGTGCCTGCCTTGCTGCCAGCCTTGGTTCCTGCCAGCCTCCCTGCCAGCCAGCAACCCCACAACCATGCGGAAGCACAGCAAGCCTCAGCCATCTGCTGCCAGCCCTGGCAAGAGGGACAGGGCTACCATCCCGCCCCCTGGCCCTCACTCTGGTTCTGCTGGGGCTTCTGCAGCACGGGCTCGCGCTTCTGGGGCTGGGGCTTCTGCTGCTTCTGCTTCTGGAGGACCTGATGACAAGCACTCCAGCACCAGCCACCTCCACAGCACCTGGACCCTTCACCCCTGAGACTGAGCGACCAAGAGGAGTGCCAGAGACTCATTTTTGTCTTATAGCTTGTTGTTAATAAAGTCTGTTTATGATTCACACACTTGCTTCATTTCTTTTTTTAAATAAAGTCTTGCTGGAAACTTTTAGAAATGGTTTAAGCCTTTGCATGCTTGTGGGATGGGTTAAGATAGCTGTGGGATGGGCAGGGATACCTGTGGGATGGGCAGGGATACCTTTGGGATGGGTTAGGATAGCAGTGGGATAGGTAAACCTCCAGTGCAAGCATAGTGGGACTGTATGGTCCACCCTCCCAAGTGCCACACCTACGGCCCTTTATTATCAATAATAATGTAATAATTATCCACACATGTCAACATAAACACAACTTTTTATTAAACGCCCTGTTCATTGTAGGCCAACCCAACAAACATGGCACAATCTCATCCGTGTGATGAGACAGGCTGAAGGAAGCATTCATTAAGCATTTACCATTCTGTCTTGCCACTCCACTGCTCCAGCTGAGGAATTGCACTAGTGTTTCAGGAGGTTACGCTGCTTCTTCGCCTCACATGAGGCTCTGTTGGGGCCTTGCACATCCTGAGTGTCGATCAGGTTTTGCCCTTGCCTCCATTCCCCAGCCTCCATGTCCCCATTGCCTTGTTGACGGTCCACAAGCCTGTTCTGCAAGACTGGGTAGCGGGTGCGCGTGAGATTGTGCAGGATGCAGCAAGCTTCCACGATCCTCCTCATGGTCTCTGGGCTATGCTGCATGTTGGTGAGAAGTACCTGGAACCTGTTGGCCAGGATGCCAAAGGCGTTCTCCACCACCCGCCTTGCCCTGAACAGCCTGTAGTTGAAGATCCTCTCTTCACGGGTGAGGTATTTGGAGGTGTAGGGCTTCATGAGGTAGGTTGTGAGGGAGAAGGCGTCATCCCCCACGATGAAGTAGGGCACATCTTGTGTGTCATTGGGCAGCGGGTCTGGATCTGGGAAGCCCACCATGAGGTTGCATTCCAGCCCCTCCTTGAGGTGACTGGCGTTGTATACCTGGACATCTGAAGATGAGCCGTTGCCTGAAGCATCGATGTACATGAACTTGTAGTCAGCATCGACCATGGCGAAGAGGATGATGCTGAAGAAGCCCTTGTAGTTGTGATAAGTGGACCCTGACTTGGCTGGCGCTTTGCAGGCCACGTGCTTTCCATCTATGGCTCCAACGGTGTGTGGGAAGTTCCACTTCTGATACCACTGCTCTGCAACTTTCTTCCATCCTTCTTCAGTGGAGGGGCACTGGAGGAGCTCCTCCTTGTATTCTTCAATGATGGCCTGCACCACT
>BLBF01000018.1:15465300-15480480 GCA_015471245.1 Laticauda colubrina
CTGAAGAAGCCCTTGTAGTTGTGATAAGTGGACCCTGACTTGGCTGGCGCTTTGCAGGCCACGTGCTTTCCATCTATGGCTCCAACGGTGTGTGGGAAGTTCCACTTCTGATACCACTGCTCTGCAACTTTCTTCCATCCTTCTTCAGTGGAGGGGCACTGGAGGAGCTCCTCCTTGTATTCTTCGATGATGGCCTGCACCACTTCTCTGACCACAAAGCTGATGGTGCTGGGTGGCACCCTCCAGCCGTACTGCATGCTCCTGTAGGTGGTCCCTGAGGCCAGGTGGCGCAGAGTGAATGCCACCTTGAGCCCAGGTTCCAGGCTGGGCGGGAAGTTGGTGTTTGTCTTGATCAACCTGGGTGTCAGGCGCTGCACAACTTCGTCAAACATGGCTGGAGGCATCCTCATGAAGTTCTGGAACGCCCAAGTGTCTTCGCTCCTGAGCTCCACCATCAGCTTGTTGTACAGTCCCTCCTCTGCTCTTCTGGCGAACCATCTTTGGACCCAGACTTTTTTTGGGTGGCTCTTTTTCTTCTCGCAGTAGAGTTCACAGAGCCTGCAGATGGCTTCGCACTGTTGCAGAAGGATGGTGGCTGCCGAAAGGACTTTGTCACAATCCACGGTGGACATGACTGGATGCTGTGGAAGAGGAGGAGCCAGACGAAGGCTGCAGAGGTCTGCACCGCTGGGCTGCTGTTCTGAAAGTGAGATGCAGGCGAGTTGCTCCCCCTTTTTATAGGCAATATAGGTTTTCCTCTAGGCATCCTCTAGACATCCTTAATATCCGAGATAGGTCCCCTCTGCGAACGGTTTTTCCGCTTTAAACGCTTTGTTTCCGTTCTGCATCCGCTAGGCATCCGTTCTGCATCCGTTCCTCGTCCGTTCCGCTTCCTCCCTTCATCCGGGGGGATGCGAGTTGCGCGGATGCACAGTGGATGCCTTGCGGATATAGCGGATGCGTAGCGGATGCGTAGCGGTTGCAGAACGGACAAACTGGATACATTTTCCGCGCAAAAGTTTTAAGCAGCCCAAAACTTTCGGAGCGGATGAAACGTCAATAAACGGATGCTGGACAGATAGAGAGGAAGCCAAACGGAGGCAGTGAGTACATCGCGTTTTCGAACGGATGGCAAGGTTTTTTGTCCGTTTTACATCCTCTTTGCATCCATTGGTTCAGTGTGACATGGGCTTTACTGTCTGCAGAAAAATAGCTTTGAATGGAAATTGATATAATTTTATGGACAGAATTTGTAGGCTTCACATGAAGAAAATGAAGCTGTTTTTTTTTTTTTTTATGGTAGCCATTCCAATAGACTTTGAATAGAATTCATAGTTAACACAATTTAAAATATCGACAAAACAAGGTACCCTGGACTAAAAAACAGCCACAATAAAACATAGCAACTTCCCTCCTCTATATTAACCCCAGACCTGAGAACAAAGCCAGGTTTTATGGGATTTTCAGAACCCCAATGGAGTAGGCATCATCCTTATCTCAGGGGGAAAGATGCCATTCAGAGACGGGTTTTGACCGAGAAGGCAATGTTTAATAGAAGGAATGTACCAGGTAGCAGAAATAATGGGAGACAGTTGTTCCTTCAGATAACTGGAACTTATGCCATTAAGGGCCTTAAAAGCAACAACTAGCACCTTGAACTGCACACGGAAGCCAACTAGTAGCCAATGCAGTTCACATAGCTTTGACACATGGGCACATTAGGAAGTACCCATTACTGCTCACACTGCTGCATTTTGAACCAGCTCTAGCTTCCAGATAGTCTTTAAGGATAGCTCCACCTACTACTCCACATTGCAGTAGTCCAGTCATGAAATGACCAGGAAATAAATGGCAGTCTGAAATGAAAGAACTAACATGTATAATAAAAAATATAAAATAATATATTCTAAGTTGTTGTAAGTATGACATTAGGGGTTCATGGGTTGGTAACAGTTCCATGCAAAAAGTTATAATAGAAGAACCAGATAATTTTTTGGGGGGAAATGTGCCACATTCTGAATAAAGCCAATCTGGAAGAGAGGGGAGAAAAATTATTGTGACATTCAGAGATTTAAGAATGAATGAGAATGATGACTGTTTAGTGCATCTCTGCCGGAAGAGAATGTACAGGTCCTGTATGAAAAAGTATTAAAATATAAATTAATCTCTGGATAGAATGAATGAAATCAAAATGTGGAGATTGTTTAGAAGGGAATGAAAATAATTACAAAGAGCCATAGATGTGTGTGGAGCAAATACTAATAGGAAGAATGAAAAAGCATGCATGGAGAAATAACAAAGAGACTGTAGATAAGCAAAAATCTATGCAAGGGAATGATTCCTACCAAAGTGAGGATAAGAGAAAGATACTGTGTTTTGAAGAAATAGTAAAGAATGGTTACAATTAAAGAAGCAAAATAGTTTGGTGGAAATAACAACTTTTGAGTGTGAGTAAAGATCATTAAACAAGGATACTCCATCAGAGTGAAGAGAACTAAAAATGAAAGTGTTTTTATTATTTGAATTAAAGGCTTGGATTTTAGAGATCTGTATAGGAATGATGGGTCAGTCAGATAGTAAAAATGAAACAAAGGTTGCAGATATTAGGGTCCAAGGAAAAAAATGATGAAAAGGATATAAAAATGGAGGGATGGTAAAGGTACAGGAATTAATATAAGAAAGAAAAGTAAAATGACTGAGAAGAAAGGAAGATTAATAACATTGTAGTTCTATGGATTTGATGACATTCTCAAAAAATAGAATGGGGAGTTTAAAGACCAAAAAGTCAATGTATGAAGCAGTAAAGCAAGGATGGTTTACAAGTATAAAAAAACAGCTGAGAAGTGTAATTAATAGTCTTGATGCAAACTAGATTTAGTAAGTTCTCCTCTTTTCTTACGTCCTGCCTTTAATTTCTTTGGCTTACTATTTCTTAAGTCCTTTCTGCGCTCTACATTATGTTGCTTAGGGAATAGTGTGATGAGTATCTGCTATTTACAGTATATCTGGGATATTATCCTTCAAGTAGTTAATTATGTCATGACAGGACAGTCTGTTTTCTAAGTTTCAGTCACTAATGCAAGAATGATATATTCAAGATTCCCTTTAATGTTTTTGTTTTAGTTAAAAACCATTAGTTTAACAGTTCCTGGACACCACGGGAATTTTTTAAAAAATATACCTTCCAATTTCCCTGAGGACATACTAAATGCAGCATATTTTCTCTTAAACATTTGTTTCTTTCATTTGACTAAAACAAAAATTGATTATGAAATTTATGACTAACAAAAGATATATGGTTGGTTTAATATGACATCACACAGGTATATCACGGACACAGTTCTGTGTCAGGGTGCCTTTGGGAATTATAATTCTACATGAAAGACTTATAATTATAATTCTACATGAAAGACATAATAGATGGTTAAGAGGAAAATGGAACTTTCTCCCTTGAAGAACTGACATAATATATTCCCATGTTCTGGTTTTATAGTTTCCTCATTAGTTTGTTTGCTTTGTAATTAATCCTTCATGTTTAGTTTAGGATAAATTTATTAACAGATATGTTTAGATAAAATAATTTCTGCTTATAAATTGTAAAATATATTTCATGTTAAGCACTTTTATGATAAAGTTACATAAGGACATTAGAAAATAAATGCAATGTGTTTACAGGGATCAGATTAACTAAAAACCTGATTTTGTGGTGTTAACATTCTCCATTTTTATTGCCTTGTCCTGTTCTACTGATTTGGTCTCATGAAATGTAAAGCAAAGAAAGATAGAGAAGCACTTTTCTCATCAGTAAGATTCTGACTTTTTTTTTTCTCCAGATTGTCATTTTGGGTTAGATTTGGCCTAAAGAGCTTTTTCTCTGTAGATACTATAGATAGAATTAATTTTTTTCTTTAACCTAAGCTGTACAGGCAATTTTTCCCACCTAAACATTAATCTATTAAGAATTGTTTTTCTATTTTAACTATAGATAGTCCTCAACTTACAACCAGTTACTTAGTGACCAAATTTATGACCAACTTGAAACAGGGACAACTGCTTCAAAGTTCCAGTGGTTGGCTCCCTCCACAGTCCCATCCCAAACTTTGGATGTGCAACAACACAGCCACATATTTACAGCCATTTCAAGCATCCTTGAAATGGATTATTGACCACGTTTTACAATGTTTGCCAAAAATCAGCACTTACTCCCAATTTTCAGCAAAACTGTGCCCATAGCAAACCACTGTTTTGTTTAGTAAACACCACATCCACTTTATGACCGCTGTGTTCTTCACTTAATGACTGCTGTAAAAATGTTGATAAAATTGAATTAGTTTTATTATCATTCCCACATACAGCCATAATAGATAGGTTCCGTTATGGTTATATGTCAAGGATTACTTGTATATGATATCCAAATAATATCTTGTGAACAGAGCCTCTGAAATATTGATTTCTCTCAAATTTAGCAAAATGACTCTTGTTATAGCAGCAGAACTCTAGTACTGTGCTAAGTTTCCCAAACTCAAATAATTTTGATTTAGAATGTGCTATTTCACATTCAGAACAAACTTTTTAGTTCACTTTGGATAGGTTTCAAATTTGTAATAGCTCTGCTTCAAGATCAAAACACTTGTTTGAGAGAGGTGAAACGCACTGCAAAAGGTGAAAATAATTAAATAATGCAGTTTTTTAAAATCTAGAAACAGGGCATTTTGCATTTGCAGTGCCTTGAATTCAAAAAGTATAGATATGCCTGTAAAGCATTGAGCATCCAATTGATGTGACATTTATAAAATCTTTCTTGTCTTAATAACTTAACAGGGCTTTTTATGGCATTCCCAATTAATCTTCTCTCTATAATAGTGCTTAATTCCTGCAAATAATTATGAAATAATGGATTGCAAACCCCATTCAAATAATTTTAGCCAAAAGGTCTTATTTCTTGTTCCTTCATTGTTTTATTTCTTGTTCTTTCATCTTGTTACTCATTCTTCTCGCTTCATTATGTTTATCTTTTAATTAAAAAGTCTTGTTAAGCATTTGTCCTGCATACAGAACACAATTAATGTTCAAAATTAAGCATGTAATAACAAAATGAAAAACCCAAAGTTAATGTAAATATCTGCTTAAATTTTGCAGTGGATTATAATTCCCATCATATGCTGTGACTTATTAATTTTGGCTTTAGGTGGTTAAAAATACCATAATGCACCATCAGGTGATGTTACTTTAGGGGGATCTGGAATTTAATCTATCTTTGCTTATTGTGAAATACTTAGAACATTGTGTCAAGGATTAGGCACAGAGGCATTTGACACTCAAATTACATAAATGACACATAACAAATATAAACAAAACTGAATCTCCTTACAAGATCTATGGAAAACCATTGTACTGCCAATATGTTGCATTGAATTTTATTATTTTACTAGACAACGCATGACCCACTGGGTGATCCTTTCAGAGATATTTCCTTACCTAAGTAGAGAACAGAATGCCATGAGTGGCCAAAAAAACAGTGGGAGAGGGAGCAACTTCCCCATTGACTTGCTTGTGGGAAGCTGGCAGGCAGCATCATAAATCATAAATCACATGACTGCAGTTGACCATGACAACACTGGAGTGGCGACAAGTTTGCTAATTCAACTGGTCTGAAGATCCTTGAAATTTCAGTTACGAACATCTGATGAAGCAAGGCAAGCTAGCACCTGCATTTTTCTTGCTCTGTACAGATTGTAGGAGCATTTCAACTCAAAAGGCAGCTGGAAAAGTGATCCAGACTGCCAAAATTCTCTCTGGAAGAAAGATAAGGAGGCAATTCACCCTTAGCTGCCTGATTCTGCCTCTTTTGTTGGGTCTTTCATTATCAGGTAGGTTTTGCCAGATGTTAACCAACCTTCAATTTCACCTCCTTGCAGTATGTCTAAAGAGATTCTCAGTCATCCAAGTCATGGTTGTCCAGTTGCCTCTTGAAAAAGCATCTTTGGGACTCCTTGCAGTATGTTGTTAAACTATTTGTCAGTGAGTGGGTAAAAACTAGCTAGATGTTGTAATCTAAAGCCATGGAATTAATCTTCACCCAGTGCTGATCAATTCTTGCTCAACCTTTTCTCCACCATTTCTGCTGTTATTACAAGTTATTTCAGCTTCCTTTTTTTATTCTTACCATCCTCCTTTATCCAAGCTGCCTTCTTGTTGTGTTTCTTCGGGTTGTCCCATAGTCATACCCAGAACTTCACTGTTTCTTCTTTATCAAGTATTGACTGCTTCACTGAAATCTGTCTGTTGATGGATTGGTAGAAATGGTTCGGATTCAACTGAATTTAGAGAATAGTGTCGATAGTGTTAAGCTTTAATGGAGGCAACTGTATTACGTTGTGTTTGTGCTGTTCTAGATGGTCACTTCTTTTTCACTTTGAGGGCTTATTCTTTCTGAGGAGATGGTGCCAGGTTTAGGAATGCAGTTAATCAACAATTAACAAAACAATCACAATCTGTCTCCCTGTCTCTGTGTGTGTGTGTGTGTGTGTGTGTGTATCACACACACATACAAACACACAAACTTCTTTACTTCGACAGACTTAATTACTTCTAGCAAGGTTTCAATTTCTTTGCCATGGATAGAACTTTGCAGTTTTTCCAATTCTGTGAATATTTTATTTTGTATAAATTTCACTAGTATATAGATGTTCTGTATTTACACAGAGAGATATACATTCAGACAAAATGTTTATATTTATTCACTACATGACATAATTATCCTGAATTACCCTATGTTGGTCATTTATTATGCCAGCCTCGAGGGGATATTACATTGTCATGGAATAATCACATACCTACATAGTTTTTAGAAAAGCCATCGGATTGTTGCTCACCAGGAGATAATGAAATGCATTTTGTTATGCATATATTTTAATTTTAGTTTTCATCCCTTTCTTTTTTGGAGGGTAGAATATGTACAGTAATGAAAAATATGGGAAGGAAGTGGAAAAAACAATGAAAAGTTTTGCAATTGGAATAAAATACAAAAGATAGACGAAATAATATTCCATTAGCAGGGGGAAAGCCTTATTCTTTACATTGGATTTCTTTTAGACCACCCCCTTGCAAAGTTTGTTTTTTAAGAGCCACAGTGGTACAATTGTTATAATGCAGTAATGGGGGCTAATTCTGCAGTTCGGCAGTTTGAATCTTACCTGCTCAGCCTTCTATCCTTCTGAGGTCAGTAAAATGAGGGCCCAGAGTATGGGCAATAGAGTATGCACTCTGTATACCATTTAGAGAGGGCTATAAAGCACTGTGAAGCAGTATATAAGTCTAAGTGTTATTGCTATTAAATGCCTTGATAGTTCTGAATACTTGACATTTCATATACTGATGTTACAGTCAAAGAAGTACATCTAAATGAAGGAAAGAACTGAAAAGAAGATTTTTCAGCAAGGTGATAAATTTGTGCTTGATTAAGATGGCTGTATATGCATGGGCATGAGACAGGTCCAAAAGAGGAAACAAGTTTGCATAAAATTTGTGAATACTAAATGTTAGAAACATAGATGTACTATAATGATTGCTATTCCTGAGTGGACAAAATTAGATTAGAATATATAATCATCACAAGAAAATCTCTTAATAGATGGCAGACATGAGAGATAGCTGTTTGCTCTGTGTTAAGGCCCGGTCCCACTGGCCGACGGACGCAAAACGTATGCATAAAGGACACAGCAGACGAGCAAAATTTTGGGGGTGGCTCCATCCGTTGTCATCCACTCCAAAAAGTGGCAAAAACTTGCATAAACAGAATGGAAAAGAACAGAAAAGAACGGACGTGGGTAGAATGTAGCGGGAATGTTAAACAGATGTTCATAGGAAGCCTAGCGGATGGAAGCAGATGACACCTCCAAAGGGGTTCCGGGGGAGAATTTCAAAACGGACGCATAGCGGATGAACCGAATGCATCACGTACGCCTAAAGGAAAGAAAGCGGATGCCGCGCAGATGTATCTCGGATGCAAACCGTTCACTGCGCATCCTTTCTATTTCCGTGCTACTAACACTATGTAGACGTTTTGTGTACCTTTTGTTTCCTCCCTCTTTCCGTTTTCAGCTGCAGCGGATGTGAGTTGCGAGGATGCCCAGAAGATGCAGAGAGGATACAGTGGATGTTTAACGGATGATAAACAGACATAGAACGTTTGTTGCTCATATGTCAGGATTTACATCGTACACAGTGGAAAGTTCATCTGTTCACAAAATTTTGTGCAGCTCAAAGCTTCTTGCGCGGGTGAAATCACAGTGGATGGATGCTTGATGGACAGAGCGTATGACACACATATGCAATGAGTACACAACCGATGCATAAAGTTTTCCAATGGATGGCAAGCTTTTTTTAACGTTTTATATCCTCTTTGCATCCGTAAGTGCAGTGGGACAAGGCCTTAAGGTGCTGTTGAGTGCCAATTTTAAAGGCTTGGTTTCTTTGGAAGGTTATGTTGGACTGGATTTAATTTGGAGAAGTCTTCAAATAGGGAACTGTTGGGTATGAAATATACATGGTCATTCTTGTTTGGATTATAACATTACAGTCAAACCTCAAGGAGCAAAAAATTCCTGGTGTTAAAAGAAAAGGAATCCTCTTGTGTTTGTGCACACATTTCTAAACCTTAAACAATGCCAGGAAGGAAGCTATGTATGTCAGCCATTTAGAAATGAGAGAATGCATGAAAACTCAGGGCAATAAAACAGAAGAAAAGCAATAAGAAAATGCAATAATAAGTATAAGTCTTGTCTATCAGCAGTCTGAAATGCTTCTAGTCTACATGCAAATTTATTACTTCAATAAGAATTGGATCGAAAAACTGGAATACTTAAATAACATCAGGATAATTGAAATGAATCAGTAGATAGGCAGTTCAGATTACTAGGACTATTCACTATATATTTTTCTTGCTGTTTTTTTTTTTCTATTTCCAATAAAGCGGCTCCAAACTTAGAATAAAGGAGAAAGTAGTATAGGGTATTTATTTCATTTTAAATCACTGTATTATATCAAGCAGATAAACTTTAGGAAAGATAGACAGTAGGTCCAATCTATTCCTCATTTATGAGAAAGATAAGCTTCCTCCCCTTTGCATGGAAAGAGGGTGAGGAAAAAAACACTCTGATTTGCCTATATAGATTTCTCATTTGAAAGTACAGTATTCATTGAAGTTGTGTTCCTACTTTAATCTTTCCCCACCATATTTATTTTATTTTTCCCCATAAACCTGACTAATCAGAGTTCAAAACATTGCTATAGAGTTATTGCACACCAGAACAATTAGACACAAGGACCCTTTTCCCCTGAATGCCATCACTCAACACTGTTCAACTATTTACAAAGTCTGCTCTACTATTACTATCCCCTCTCACTTGACTGTAACTTTGTCGTTTATATCCTTATGATTTATATTGACTGTTTCCTAGTGTGATTTGATTGCTTATTGTACCCTATGACTATTATTAAGTGTTCTACCTTATGATTCATGACTCTTGATGAATATATCTTTTCTTTTATACACACTGAGAACATTTGCACCAGGACAAATTCCTTGTGTGTCCAATCACACTTGGCCAATAAAGAATTCTATTCTATTCTATTCTATTCTATTCTATTCTATTCTATTCTATTCCATTCCATTCCATTCCATTCCATTCCATTCCATTCCATTCTATTCTGAGAGATTTCTTTCCTATAATTAAAATTGTCTGGGGTCCTGAAATCAGAAGAGTGACAATTGTCCAACTCTCTTGGAAACACAAAAATGATGTGTAGTAAGAGCAGTCAGTTCAAGTTACAGGGAGTAATTGGTTGAATAATCAAGACCGTTATTATATGGGAAGAAGGATCAGGTGATCACAGGGCTGGGGATATTGATTAGGCACTGTCTCTTAATTTACTAAGAAGATTGTGCCTGTTCAGTTCCTTTCAACCAACTAACCAAAGATTGTCTCCCAACTTCAGTGAAAATATAGCTGTGTCTATGATAGAAATAAACTTAATATGGTGATTGTAATATCTTTCAGGGTTTACAGATTAAACCCTTTCTTTGAATAAATATTTATTACAAATAAAAGGAGAAATTAAATCTACCCCAAATATGAACCAGCTAGAAATGTCAGACTGAAATTTGATCTTAACCAATCTTGAATGGTGTGGACAAGAGCTGGTTTGAAGATACTCCTAAACATAGTAACTTCGCTTCAGTGCTGCTGATTGCATTAACCAAGCAGAATGTTCCATACCGATCTAGATTTGAAAATCCACACTAGACACTTGAGCAGATTAAAATGGGCTTATTTTAGGAATTGCCAGTATTATCTATAAAGGAAGCCAACAATTCCTCATCTCTCTACCCATAAGAAGCTTACTCAGCTGTCCGCCCTCAAAATTTGTTCTGCCATTAAACATTTTGCGAGTATTGTGTGTTCATATACATGCATATCCACATATAAAATATGCAGGGCATCATTGTGATATGGTTCTATTCCACAGTTGTTTAGATTTGCCACAAGCAGATGTATCTGACAGCATACAACCCAAATATTCTATCAGGCTGGAAGATCTGAGTCAGTGAACAATTAATTGATAATAAAAGATGTCTGGAGCAAATGTATTGATTGCTAAGTTCATCCACAAAGTCACTAGTCAGTCACTGACAAAGTAAACATCCAAGTCAGAGACTTCCGATGGCATTTTTAGGAATAGCATTATTATATAAGATGATCGTAAGAAAAGAAAACTGATGAGACATTAAACCAACCTCTTCCAAATGTTTATACCATGTTACTTACATATATCTTTAAAATACCATTGTAGACTATATTTTCAGCAAATCATGTCCTTTATAAAAATTAACCAAATGTTTTTATTTTCCTTAATGTAATAAAATGCAACTTGCTTTATTCTGAAGGAATATTGCTGTTATATTTAGATTGTAAATTGTGAAATTAAAAAATCCAATGAACTAAATTTATTAATTACAACCTGAAAAGTCAGAAAAGCAGTTATATGTGGCTAGTGGTTTTGCTCATTGATGTAAAAATAATAATAAAGGCAGTTGTATGAGACTGGTGCCATTTATTCATTGATTAAAACAAACACTCTATCATTAGTATATCTTATAGAAAAGTACAGAATTGGTAGAAAAATGGGTCTGAATATAAAATACAAAGTGTTAATAAATTGTGTAATTAGCAACATTTCCCTTTGCTTGCTTCTTCTTGGAAGCCAGATTTAGATAGGATAAGAGGGTATCAAATAACTGTAGCCTCTAGTAAAGTAGAAGGAATCGCCAAGATAAAGCTAGAGAAGAATGAATTAGCTTGAGTAGAGGTAGTATAGCTAAAAATAAAATCATTTGTTCTTTATGAAGGCAGTTTGATTAATTTGTTACATTCCAGCACCCAGGATGGATTTCCGTGTAATGCAAAGAGGGTCTAGGAATGAAGCACATCCATCATGTGCAGTCTAGAGAGAGTACACTGCTTTTCTGATGATGGCTCCATATTCCCTGGAGACTTAAATGTAATCTGTTGTTGCCCTTTTGCTCTGACATTTGATGTTTTACTTTAAGGGAAGTGTGAGCAAATAAAAGGCTAGATATTGATTTCTGCACTGAAGTTAATAATTTCCACACATGTAATGCTCGAATGGTGCTTACTGTTATACAGAATATGATATTACAATATTTCTTGATGAACAAAGAATATCTAAGTCAGTGTGACAAACTTTTTGCGTCTCTCAGTTCAGAGTTAAGTCAGGTCAGCAGCAAAATGAGTACAGTTGCTTTTTTATGAACTTAACAGACTTTTGTTTACATCACAGATTATCATGTACTGTAGTAGGACGCCTAATTATATCCATAGGAAGCTGCAAATGGATTAAATAAGCACAGCGTACTGAACACATCTGCAAAAATTCCAAATTTTGTAATAAATACTTAGTTTAAACAGATAACTGATAAACAGATAATCAGAGTTGGAAGGGACCTTGTAAGTCATCTAGTCCAACCCCCATCCAAGCATGCTGAGAAAGTGACTTATCAATTTATCCATTAAACTAACAATATGGTTTGTTGTATTAATATCTTGTCTTCTCTCTCTCTCTCTCTCTCTCTCTCTCTCTCTCTCTCTCTCTCTCTCTCTCTCCCTCCCTCCCTCCCTCCCTCCCTATCTCTCTCTCTCTCTCTCTCCAGATGGCCTGTGAACTGAAGGTCATTTTACATTAACTGGATATATACCTGTAAATGTATAACTTGCACAAATTTGAAATAAATTTTTCAGAATTGGATTTATATGGACTTGACAAAGGGAAGCTAGATATTATATGGAAGTTTTGAATGTGCTTATAATTTCTCTGCCCCCGCCCCCCTTTTAGGCAAGTTTTCAATGAAGGATAAACAAACAATATCAAATCCCCCCCTCCTTTTTCCTTGATTTATGATGAATACTTTTACTATATTTAAGTGAACTGTTGTTCCTGCTTGGAAATTAAAACTTGGTCCTAGCTTGAGAGCACATAAAATCCCTCCCTCTCTTTCTGCTTAGTGTTAAGCTGCTATATATTTAATTTTGTGTTGTTATAATTGTTTCATTTTTGGCCATCTAGAGTCACTGATTGGATGGATGGATGGAGTTTGGCTGCAATTGGTAGCACAGGCCTTCATTCAACTTCTTTCAGAAAAAGGTTTCGTGTGAGGCATTCTTTTCCCATCTGCAAAAGACTCTGTAGTATAGTGTTATGATTTCTCACCCTTCTCCTTTCTTCGGTAGACTTAGATGACTCCACTTTTTCATTGAAAAACAAGTATTGTTAAAAAGCAGCAAACTTACGTACTAGGCAAATCAGCAACCAAGAACAGTCTTAATTATTATGTTTGTAACTGGCCAGTCCTAATCTTTTTTTTAATGTGGATATGTCATGCTGTCTAAGTATATATCAGCACTCAAGTCAGTTATCGGCCTCTGAGCTCTGCATTAGTAAACCAGTTCTTTCTTGCCCTCATCTTGTTCTTCCTTTCCTTAGGAAAACTGCTGCTTTTCTGGAACTGCTTTTTAGAAACAACAGATGAACTAGTGGAGCTGTAAAAATCAAGTTTATGAAATAGTATATTCCATATAGATATACTTCTTAATAAATACAATTATTTAGCAAGTGTTTTAAAGTACGCAGTTTAATTCTCCTACCTGGTTTCTTCTGCCAGTTGGAGTAGCTAAACAAAACAAAGTTAGAAACCCCATTCCTGCATTTGAATTGTGACAGAGTTAGTCAGGGAATATGGGTTGCTAAACAAACCACAGACTTTCCTGATTATTTAGTCACTGTCATGGACAGAAGAGCTGGCGCGACTGATCATTGTTTACTACCTCATTAAATGCACTTGAGAGATTATCATTATGTGCAAACTGGCCAACCAAGCACTTGAGAGATTAAAACCAACAACTTAAATGATACCTAAAGGACAAAAGGCAATTCAGAGCAGTGTCTGCAGCCTTGCTGTAATATATTTCCACAACTTCCCAGGCATTTAATAGACTTCATATGACATATTTAGAATCAAGGCTGCAGGTACTTAAAAGTTATTCAGTGCAAAAGCATATAAATACATCCTTTAAATAAAGGTTTAATGTGGTGAAAGGACTTTTTAAAATAAGAATGTTAACTATAAAAAGGAGAAATACTGGGAAGCTTTCATTCCATTTTTCCCAGGAAGTTATTAAATTTATTGAGACAAGACTACTCCAACTAACACTTCCCACAAGAATATAATTGCATCCGAGTATCATAAACAATAATAAAGAATTGTCTGGTTCTATAACAATAGAATAATAGAGTAGACTTTAGGAATATGTTTTTAATGTAACACTTTTGTCATCGTTTTAAAGATTTACATTTTATATGTACTGTAAATTTATACATTGCCCTACTTGTCATGGAAAGAACAGGGCAGTTTTCATTGGAGAGTGCATGATATAGAGTCCACCACTATGAAGACGCACCTCTGGTCTTTCACTGCTTTAATCCCACTTTTAGTGAGGAGTTTGAGAAACCCCATTTGGAGGAACTTGCAGGGTGTGTTGATTACACAGATGCCAAACCATGAAGATTATACCAGCACTTTGAGTTTGACCAAGAAGTCTTTTTAATCAGTGCTATAGCCTCAGTATAGGTGTAGCTGAACCTATTTTTTTTAATCAGAAGTTAGACCACTGTGTTTTAAAATATTTTATGCTTTTGCTTGCAATCATTTCTTCAAGCAACCTTTTTCAAACCTACTATTAGCATAACTTCACACACTCTTACATAGTTCTTTTCTCTTTCTTTCATACAAATTCCATTATATATTTCCTTGCATTCACTTCATACTGTTTAATGTTATCTTTCAGTATTTTTACATTTAGGATTTGTTCTTTTCCCTCTTTTCCTTCTGTTTTCTTTCTGAAACCTTCTTTGTCTTCCCCATCCATTTCTTCTCCCCAAATCTACTTTTAACAGTATAGGTAGTCCTCATTTAGCAACCACAGTTGGGACTGGCAAAGCAATCACTATCTCAGTGGTTAAGCAAAGTGGTCATTAAGTGTAACTGTAACTTTGCTTACTTCAGTCTTACTTCAGTTTTCTTTAGCTTTATAGACCTGCAAAAGTTGTAAATGTGAGGACTAGTCTCAAAGCTACTTTTTTTTATCACTGTTGTAATTGCAGACAACCACTAAACAGTCAACAAGTTGCTAAACTAGGACTATCTGTACCAAATAAGTATTTCACCCAAATTCAGAACCTCACATCACTCCTTTGCTCCCTTATTTCCATAAACAAATCAATCATGCTTTTAAAATTATACTTTCCATATAAACATGCTTTAAATTTATTAGGTGAAATTTATTAGGTGAAATTATATACAACAACACTGAAAGGTTAGTATAGATTCCAAATACGCGTAATAATATTTTCAAAGAGGGAAAACGGGGGAAAGTTCTGGATATTACAAACAAAACAATTCTAAAAAGGTTAAGTAAGTTCCTTGAAAGTATTTTCCTTGATTAAAAAACAAAACAAAAACCATCCAACCCAAATTCACATGCCATTGCTTTGAATGAGCTGTAGATTTTATAATTCATTTAGTTGACACCCATAATTGAAAAA
>BLBF01000018.1:15480880-15561181 GCA_015471245.1 Laticauda colubrina
CTTCCTTCCTTCCTTCCTTCCTTCCTTCCTTCCTTCCTTCCTTCCTTTATTTCATTCATTCTTTTCTTGCTTTTCTTGCTTGCTTAATTTTTGACAGCTCACATTTCCACATAGGAATAAATCAATAGCATTCTGATTTACCCAGGTTCTCCATTGCCAAAGCAATTGTTATTCAGTACCATTTCCAGGTCTAATTACCATCACAGAGTGTACAAGAAAAAAGGTGGCAGGACATTAGAATTTTAAAACTGAGCCCATTTAGTTTACACGAAATGTGGCAGAAACATAAACAGCAGAAACCAATCTCATCTTCATTCATCAAAAATAAATCAGCAGAGATGAAGCCTTCTTCTTCCTTTGTGTTTTATCCTTTTTGGTGCAGTAGAATTTTTCCCTTGAAATTCTGCTTTTCCACAAGTCAGTTTCCTCTACCGAAGGCAGTAGCAGGAAAATATACAAAAAGGGAAGTTCTTTTCACCATCATCTTTACCATCTTGTTCAACTGCACATGGAGTACACTAGAATTGTTAGGAACCATGCTAATTAGCATTCCATTAAAAGGGTGAAATCCTGCTAAAACCTGGGGTCTGGTTCTGAGTGCTAGTGAAACATCGCTCACTAATGCAGCCTTAATTATTTTTATTTTGCAGAGACAGCAAGCTGACCATGTTGCTCCGAGAGTCCCTTGGGAACATGAACTGCCGTACCACCATGATAGCTCACATTTCAGCAGCTGCAGGAAACTATGCTGAAACCCTTTCTACTATCCAGATTGCATCCAGGGTTTTAAGAATGAAGAAAAAGAAAACTAAGGTAAGGGTACTCTTTGGTTGTCATTCATTGGAAAAAGCAAAGCAGCCCAAGATAGTAAATAAATGGAAGGCTACCTCTACGGAAATCGATATTCATGGTCTTTGAGTGCATGGCAGTACATTTAAGAGTGTGTGTGGAAAGGAGGGGGGAGTCATATGTTTTGTACTTAGTGAATTATGCAGTGCTTTTAACAGCCACATACATGGTAGAGAACTTCTGTTCTTTGCTTAGAATATTATTAGTACAGAGAGCTGCTTGAAATTCAGTTTTCTTTCTCATAATTCATATTAATAGCCTGTGGATTATAAATCAATTTTTTGAGATCAATGAACAGATTCCACAATTATTGCTACCCAACAGACTGTTCACAGAAAGAAACCTGTGCAAAACAATAGGTTGTTGTGTGTGACATCAATGTTAATTTCCCTGTAATTTTCTCCATTACTTTTTCAAGTATAAGCTTGTCAGGGCATTTTATGCCAATATTATCAGTTTGTGTGAATTAAGCTCAATTTCTGAACTGAACTCTGTGTAATCTTCTGAAGAAATAAAACATTTTCAAGATGAAGATATTTACTGAGAAGTTGCGGCTATAATGTTTATTGAGTGCAACATTAGTTCTCAATGCTACTTTTAAAAAGTTGTTTTAGCAAATTAGAGCGGCGCTGAAGTGACACAAGAAAAACACAGAAAGATATCACAGCCTGAATGTTCAAAGCTGTTTTCAATGGGGGCTCTGGGCTTGGTATTTTTAAAATATTTAAACAGATGTATTAACATTTGTTGTATGCTGCACAGAGTCACTTTCCAATGGGCAGCTATTTGACTGATACATAAATGAATATATAAAATACCTTTTACATTGTTTTCCACTGAAAATTGGGAAACCCATACTTTTTATTTATATGCTATGGTTTACAGTTTCACAATAAGAAAGAAGATAGCATGGCAGGTGAAGAACTTTTGGATATTGTTTCAGTTAATATTTTCTAGTATCTTTAGTGGAAATAACAACTTCCAAATATTTCTGAGCTAGCAAATAGGGTTTCCGTTATTTATTTTAGATTTCCCCCCCACCCTCCCCACAGAACTATTTGAGCTCAGAGACACTCTTAAGTTCTCCCTGCACGTACTCTAGGTTTGATATCTTTTCACAGATTTTTAATCTTGTTCAACTCTGGGGACTGTGAAGGCCATTCCAAAATGGTTATCTTTCTTTTCTGCAAGTATGTTATGGCTGATTTTGCAAAAGTTGGAGTCAGATCATTGTCCTGTTGAAACATCCAACTTCTTTTCAGATTCAATTTCTTCAGTGACCGAGAGACATCTAGAGTGTGTTGATATTAAATTGAATCCATTCTTTCTTTCACACACAATATTTCCTGTGTCATTGGCTCCTACACAACCATAAACTATAACAGACTATCCCCATGTAATTAGTAATGTGTTATTTCCTTCAAAATGCTCTGCTTTTTCTTCAAATGGGTCTTCTGTTATTGTACCCTAAACAGTTCAGGTTTGCTTTATTGATCCAACCATTTTGTTCTTTAAATTCTTTAGCTCAGAATTGAATGGGGTTGGCTGGCATCTAAGTCAAGTAAGCAAATAAATGATTATTTTCATAATTATGGTTAGAGAAAAAAATTACCTTCTGGAAACTCTCCCATGCAGTTTATTGTTGTTTAAGAAATGCTATATTGTGGATCTGTGTACAAATACAGACGCAGTGCCAGGTAAACTTTTCAAGAGGTAAATTGCACCTCAGACTATTTTCAGATCTGACCAGTTTGGGGCCAATTCTAGCAGATATTTTTCTTGTCTTCCTGATCTTGCCTTAATTTCAACAGTTCCAACATTTCCTATCAGTGTTTCTGTTACAAGTGCTAGCTGGAAGCACTTAAGAGGGTTTTTTTTTTTTTTTTTGTAAGAGTGAATTATCTTCATTTTCAAATGTTCTGGTAGCCCTTGGGGATTATGTGATTGTTGAAAGTGAGCAAAACAAAATCCATAACTTAAGAGTAGAAAGGTCAAGATATTTTTCTCTGCTAAAGGAAGCATCTTCACCTGGCTAATTATAGGCATAATAAATCAATCAGTATTTTAAGTCTTATATGAAATCCAGTCAAAGCTCTCTATTGGAGAAGCAGATAGTGTGCAAGATTTGAAAGCATTAGAGAACAACAAGATCAGCTGCTATCATCTTTCAGCATTATCAGAACTTTCCCAAGTTATGCGCTTAAGCAACAGGGTCAAAAGTATGACTCATTAAGTCATCTAGTAAGTGTAATTTTGGGTTTTTTTTAATTAGGCTGTACAATGTTTGACTCTGTAATATCATTCCATTGAGGGACAATGAGTGGCTGAAAATACATCTTTAGATTGACTTCTGAGAATCATGTTGCTTCTCTGTGCATCTGATAATGCTAATGTGTGCAAATGTTATAATGAATGTGTAGAATTCACTAAAGAATTAGAATGTTTGAAATCAATTAGTATTCCTTTCACATCAAAATTATTTTTTACTCATGATGATGCTATCCTAAATAGCAGTATAGTCTGTGTGTGTGTGTGTTTTCAAGCATGTGTGTGCATGTATGCAGGTGGACCTGCTTAAAATGCCCAAGCAATCTGTGCAGTTGTATGCTGTAAGGATTTGACCATTTTTTCCATGACATCAGACAGCATGACTGTTGTGGAGATAGTCCCTAATACACTTTGACAAATTTCTGCACTTTTTCCCATTCAAGTACCCTCCACATGTATTGGGTCCAGAACTGCCAAAATTCCCATTGAGCATTATAGGTGAATATTTTATAATAGAGAGCATCAGACTGGGAAAGACTTATCCTGAATGAGACACAATGGCGTTCCAAATATTAGAAGACATATCACTGCTTATTTGAGTGCATTGGTTCTGGAAAACATTTTTTGGACTTCTAACTTTTCATCTCTCTCTTCTGATTTCTAGTACACATCAAGCTCTTCTGGAGGAGAAAGCTCTTGTGAAGAAGGGAGGATGAGGAGACCAACCCAACTTAGACCTTTCCATTCACGGAATGTTGTTGATCCAGACTTCCCGATTCTTCATTTGTCCAGTGACCCAGATTATTCTTCCAGCAGTGAACAATCATGTGACACTGTCATTTATGTTGGCCCTAATGGAACAGCTCTTTCTGATAAGGAGTTGACTGACAATGAAGGCCCCCCTGATTTTGTCCCTATAGTTCCTGCTCTTCAGAAAACTAAAAATGAAGTCAAGTTGGAAGAAATGAACGAGACAGCCCCTGAAAGAGATTGCTTGAAGTGCAATACATTTGCAGAACTCCAAGAGAGGTTAGACTGCATTGATGGCAGTGAAGAGACAGACAGATTTCTTTTCGAAGAAGTACCAGTTCAGTTTAACTCAGACCCTGTGACTAAATGCCCTTTATTAGTCCAAGAGGCAGAGCATCATAGTCCATCAGAGCCAAGCAGGGAAGATGATTTGGTGGTCTGCCAGGAACCTAATAACGATGCCAAGGAAAATTTAAATGCTGCAGTTAGCAAAATCCAGGGAGGTCACTCCCCTGTTCACAATAGGATGCTTAATGAGATTTCCACTCCTCAGATCCATTGGAATGTTACAGGCAGTCCTAGGAGTCAGTTTAACAGTTGTCAACAACCTCACTGCACAGACCTGCAAAGCAGTCGAGAAAGCCTTAATAGCTGTGGCTTCATTGAAAGCAAGCCACGGCCAATGGGATCACCACGGCTTGGAATTGCAAGCCTTTCAAAGGCCTCTGATTACAAACCACCAGCTTCTCCTTCTCAGAGGTGCAAAGTTTACACTCAGAAAGGGGTATTGCCCAACCCGGCACCTCCACCATCATCGTTAAGCAAAGATTCGGGTATGGTATCCAGTGAATCTCTGATGCAGTCGGAGATCCGCACCCCTCCCATTGGAATGAGTCCTCAACTTTTGAAAAAGTCACTTTCTTCTGGCAACATTGATTACAGGGAGATGATTGACAATGTAGGGCAGCAACAAGAATCTCTTTCTCCAGAGTCAAAGCAGGAGATTTTGAGCACAACTATGGTCACAGTGCAGCAGCCATTAGAACTTAATGGGGAAGATGAGCTGGTATTTACCCTAGTTGAAGAGCTGACCATTAGTGGAGTTTTGGAAAATGGGCGGCCAACAAGTGTCATCAGTTTTAACAGTGACTGTTCGGTACAAGCATTGGCTTCCGGCTCTAGACCAGTTAGCATTATCAGCAGTATTAGTGAAGATCTTGAGTGCTACTCCAGCACAGCTCCTATTTCTGAAGTAAGCATTACCCAGTTCCTGCCTCTTCCAAAAATGAGACCGGTGGACAAAACCGAAGAAGCTGAAAGTAGACGTTCCTCTATCAGCTCATGGCTGAGTGAAATGAGTACTGGGAGTGATGGTGAACAGTCATGCCACAGTTTCATAGCACAGGCATGCTATGGTCATGGAGAAGCAATGGCAGAAGCTCCTCCTTCTGAACTTGCAAAAGCAATTCAGAATAATGGTGCAGTTTGCATCAATGACAAGCAAAATCGTTGTACTGAAAATATGTTTGTGTTGCCAGAAGGGGTTGACAGAAATATTAATAAATTATCTCCCATCAGAAGCTGTAAAATATCAGCCATGGAAAAGACTACTGTCACAATATCAAACACTACAAGTGTAAGCAGTTGCGAAGAATTCATTCCAATGAAGACTAACATTACAGTATTCCCATGTATTGCTGTTAATTCTTTTAAAACCCAAGAAAGAAGTGAGACTATATCAGCAGTATCAGCAGCAGCCAGAACTCCGTATCCTCATGAGGGAAAAGAATCCAATGCAAGGAAAGACCTAAAATTCGATGATCCTTGGCTAAAGAGGGAAGAAAGTATAAAAAATGAACACAGTCTCAAGGCTGAAACAGTACCTGGGCAAAATAAGAAACAAAATTCTGCTGACAGGTTCAGTAGCAGCAGCGGAGAGAATTCAAGTTCACCAGGAACTGAAAACCCAAGGAGGATTGTAGATGAATGTGAAGTGGATTCTGCAACCCACAGTCCCCTTCATTCTACAGAGAATTTGAAAAATGGTAGAGGATTCCAGAAGACCAATAAGTTGGAGGAATTGGATGTGGTGTCCTATCATTACATAGAGGAGAGTGGTGGAATGAGCTCTTCCGTGTCATCCCAGACATCGAAAGCCAGCTTGGAAAGAAAGGTAGCTTCTCCCAAGCATGGTGTTCTTACCCGCCCCAAAGGAACACCACCATTACCTCCTGTGAGGAAATCTAGCCTTGACCAGAAGAATAGAGCCAGTCCACAGCACAGTGCTTGTAGCAGTAGTACCAGCAGTCCTTCCAACCACCCACCCTCTTTTTTGGCTAGCTTTTCTGATGAACTGAGTGGGAAACAAAAGGGTTCCAGTATGGAGAGTGGAAACAACAGCAGTAGTAAATTATTTAGTGCAAAACTGGAACAGTTGGCTAGCAGAACCAATTCTCTTGGAAGATCTAATGGAAGTCATTACGAATGCCTGTCCTTGGAAAGGGCAGAAAGCCTATCCTCTGTCAGCTCCAAGATGAACACTGGGAAAGACACTACCATGCCCCGAGCCAGCAGAAGCCTCAACCGCAATGCAATGTCTTCCCCAACAAACTCGGGCTTTTCCCAGTCTGCAGGAGCTTCACCAAAAGCCAGTCAGTCAAAGATCTCTGCTGTGAGCAAGCTCCTTTTGGCAAGTCCAAAGGCTCGAAGTTTGGCTGCCTCCACTACCAAAACCCTTAGCTTTTCAACCAAGTCCCTTCCTCAGTCAGTGGGACAGAGTTCAAGTTTGCCTCCAAATGGAAAAAACATGTCGTGGTCAACTCAGTCTCTTAGCAGGAACCGAGGCTCTGGTCTTTCTTCTAAATTGCCCCTCAGAGCTGTTAATGGGAGGATTTCAGAACTGCTGCAAGGAAACGCTGGCACCCGAGGAATGCAGCTGTGCAGGAACTCAGACACAGATGAACGCAGCAGCACTCATGGGGACAAGAAGCCACCTGTTCACCTGCTTCCTTCACCATACAGCAAGATCACACCTCCTAGGAAGCCTCATCGCTGCAGCAGTGGCCACGGAAGTGATAACAGCAGTGTCCTGAGTGGGGAGCTTCCTCCAGCCATGGGGAAAACAGCTCTGTTCTACCACAGTGGAGGAAGCAGTGGATATGAAAGCATGATCAGAGACAGTGAAGCCACAGGAAGTACTTCTTCCGCACAAGACTCTATGAGTGAGAACAGTAGCTCCATCAGCAGCAGGTGCCGAAGTCTTAAAACCCCCAAAAAACGTTCAAATACAGGTATGTCCCCAGTGGGTGTCTTGAGAAAAGCTCTCCAAATGGCAAGTTGAGCTTCCAAGTCAGTTAGACTTGTGCCACATGGCAAGGATAGCATTCAGCAATGGGGGAAAATAGTAATTAATTCTGCCTGATGGTGGTAGTGCACAGTGTCAGAATATGAGTATGTAGATCCTGTATATAGAGAGTTCTATTATATAGAACTCTGATGCTGCATCCTGACACTTTGGAATTGAGGCAGCCAGGAAATGCAGTATCTTTTCTTGAAATTAAGTCACAAATTAATCAGGAGATTTTATATGGCCGCTTGCCTCACACTCTAGGTAGCATACAAAGATTTTAAAATCCCAGCAATTAAAAACAATAACCCATGATGCCCTGAGGTAAGTCATACATTTCAGTCCTAAAATCGCATCCATAACAGTCTTGCCTAACTGGCCTTAATGCTTAGAAAACAGGCAGTTCTTTAGTGCTTACAAATTGTGTGTGTGTGTGGGGGTATATATATAGAGATAGATAGATAGATAGATAGATAGATAGATAGATAGAGAGAGAGAGAGAGAGAGAGAGAGAGAGAGAGAGAGAGAGAGAGAGAGAGAGAACAAAAAGAAATATTAACATATATACTAATAACAACAATGACAGTGTAACAGAATAGTTTTGTCTAAATTTCTCTTTATATTAGCTTATTTAGAGCTTACAAAATGCTTATAGGCCACCCAGATTTTGAACCACCCAGATCAGGACCACCCAGGTCTTTGGGTGGATACATTTCAGCAAGGCAAGGGTCTCTTCTGAGGGGGAAAATGGAATTTCCTACTTGGAAGAGATTCAGTGTGGTAAATTGAGGAAGACCCAAAACATTGTCTACTAAAACAATTGTTGCCAACCTTGTTCCTTTCAGGTATGCTGAGACAACAGTTCTGATCATTTCTAATCATAGAGCTGACTAGGAATTATGGGATTGTTATTGTAACCTATTTCAAGTTCAAGAATCTTTCAAAGTATGCTAGACTTTCAGTAAATGAAATTCAAATGTAATGTCATAGTGACCAAAGAAAATAGGGTGGTTGTTTTTGAACGATAACAAAATGAAAGATCTGTATACTTTTATGTTTAATGGTGACTTTTATATGTGACTGACAGGTCAAACATGTTAATAAACTGTCAAGCTCTCAAGAAATATTCACCTGGGTTTCTACAAAGATCTTTATTGCTAGTAGAGAAATGCAGCTGTATGTTAAAAGCCTATCAGAGGGATGCTTCCATGCAACATATTTCTAGTGTAGTTAAAGGAGAGTTACTCTGAGTTTCTTCTGCTTCCTCTTCCCTGGAATCAAGAATCTTCTACAATGGCCCCTGGTTTTTCCCTTAACTGTCTTGCCTCCTCTGATTTCCAAAGACATTCCATCACATAAACCCCATATATCCTTTTTGTTCATTGTACAATTTCTAAGAGCAGCCTAAGACTCAGTTTTCCCCTCACCATCTGCCCGTACATTATGATGATGATTCAGACTGGTCTTTCATTCTTAATAAAAGAAGGGCAAAGAAGAAGTAAATGTTTTTAGTTTGGCTGTTGAGTGAAGAAATGTAACCAATTCTTTCGTCTCTAAATAACTTTAATTTTCTTCTTGGCAAGGTATTCCAGAAGTGGTTTGCCATTACCTTCTTTCTCGGGTTGACAGAAAGTGACTGGCCCAAGGTCACCCAACAGCCTTTGTGATCTAAGGCAGAACTAGAATTCATGGTTCCCTGGTTTTTAGCCTAATGCCTTAATCCTTACACCAAACTGATTCATAAAACATTGAATTATTCCCAGAGAAATCAAATCACATCCAGCAATGATCCATTGGTCAATTTCTGCCAGATTTGAATTCTGCTTGAATGAATTGATGAAACTGTGTAAATCTTGATCTACCAAATCCTATTTCTAAGGGCAATACATCAATCAACAAAGAGACAAACTTAAAAGTAAACTGGATTAGTATTTCATATATCATGATTAACATGGTCTGATGCTAAGTTCTACTCCCCCTCTCCACTTGAAAAGAAATCTGTTCCAAGTGCAAAACGCAAGCAGAGGAGAAGAATTTCAGTTTTAGTTTTACAGCAGCCACCAGCTTTAGTACAGAACAGTTGAGCTAAGCCATGCCCAGGCTTGTTGTCTCTTTGCTCACACAGTTTCACTTTCCAAACAGCCCACAACTCTCCCACACGCTGACAGGATGCTAGCCAGATGACTAATGGATGCTGGTAGGCAGAGGCAGAATGTTCCATTCCTCCCCCCCCCCAAAAAAAAAAAAAAAAAAACCTAAGCCCGACCACATAGTTTTGTAGTGAAGCACAGGTGTCAAGCTAGTTCAGAATATGGAAGGGGAATGAGAAATATGTCCTTTCCCCCTTCAGCAGGAGGAAAATTGTCTATATTGACTCTCAGCTGTACCACCTTCCTCCAGAAAATGGTTTTCAAGGCACCTTTGATGAGAGAGATATAAAATGCATATCCCCTATTGGCACCATTTGTAATTGCTTCCTAGTAGGAAAAAGTGAGGTGAGGTGCATCAGCCTGGGTAGTCTCTCATGCTACAATTGCATTTATGATCTGCAAAAAACTGCCATTCAACAAGGAAAGTTTACTACATTAGCAAATGAAGATGCATAGTATAATGTAGAGTAATTGTACTCTTGTGGAAGGAGTCATGGAGGAGGGTAAAATTAATGCTACCAGCTTACTAGTTTCCTATGATGCTAGAAGATAGCAATCTAGAATGTAAATGAATATGTTCCTGAACAAAAAGTAGGCTGAATAGAAAATGCAGTTCCATATTTCTACCAATAATTCCACTGATAAAAGAAAAAAGGTTAGCCATCCCATGTTGATGCCACAATCCTTTGTTCTCCTCGTTCTCAGATTCTCAACCAAAACCAAGGCACTTGATATCAACCTATAGTGACATTGGATATATATCTCTTGCTTGGCATAGACCAATTACATGTGTGTGCTTACGGAGTAAGTTCCTCTGTCAGCAATGTTCAGAAGGGCATAATAAGCATTTGTCAAAAATGGTTTAGGTCTAGCAAATCTTGGCATAATGCAGGAATTTAGATGGCTTGACCCTTGAGGTCCCTTGCATCAGACTCTTTGGGAATTGCTTGGCCTGTTACCCTGATAGAGTTTTCATCTATTGATCTTCAGCATAATGTGTAAAGTTCATCTTGATTGAATTGTGCAAAGAAAGCAGCGTGCAGTGGGCGAGCAAGATTAAACCTGAATCTTGAGTTAGAAGGTAGTTGTTTGGACCAGTCCTTTGAATTCTCTGTACTGTTTCTAATTTACAGACAGCAAGTTGTATTTAATTGTTAATGCATTAAATGCTTTTTAAAAAATCAGGACAAAGGCTCCTTCCCCCTCCCTGAAACTGGCTTGTGAATTGATATGATCTATTGCTTCCCAGCATATTTTCTTTGTATTTTTCCCCTACAGTAAAAAAGCGTAGATGGTGAAAGCACATTCTTTTTTATGTCAATAGATTTATGAGATAATAAAAACAAAAAATGACTACAGAACTGACCAAGATTGAGCTGAGCTGCAAGGGAGGCCTCTATTTACACTGAATTTGGATGAAAAGTGTAGTGCTTTTTAGTTTTTCCCCTTTTCAAGAGTGATCTCCTTCCTTGATTTGTATCAAGTTATAAAAAGAGGTGATTTTTTTTTTTAAATCAGGAAGCACAGCATTTTCAGTTGGATACTATTTTAACCTGTGCTATCGAGAGTACTGGAACTTACCTGATTTCCTGTCATGAATACTCATTGCCATAATGAATATGATGTGGTTAATATGTTCATTTCAGGTCAGGTGGCCTTGTCTGGTTTATTTATAATATTATTAACAGAAATGCTAGCCGTCAGGCATGATCAATATGAATCGACATCAGTTCCCACTAAAAAAGGCCACAAAGACTTTTAAGCAAATCACTAACATTGTTAAATTTCCCCATTACTTTTTGAAGCTCTATCAGTTTGTGAAAACAATTACTCTTGCTTCACTGCCTCCTCAAAATTTTCTTTCTTTGTAAGTAAATTACTCAATACCTGAGATCCTTTGAGATGGAAAAGTGATCTCTAGGGCCTAAATGATGATTACCTACAATACTTGGGAGATCTTTGTAATATTGAGAATAGCTACGTACTCAGTCTGACTTTGGAAAATCAAACTATCTAAGTGAACTGTGAGCATTCGGGGGGGGGGGGGGGGCGGGAGATGATAATGAAAGACAGAAGTGATTTCACACTGCTCCTTTAAAACACTGGAGGAAATGTGGTCAAACTATAGTATTATTGCAGCAGTGCAAAACTGAAATGTTATATAATGCTTTTAGTTACTTTTTTTTTTTAGACATTGTGGGAAGTGAATTATTATGATTGTGTTAAACCATCTATAGCAGGGGTCCAAACACTGGGCCCCTTGCCCGGTACCGGTCCATGGATCATTTTGTACCGGGCCGCAAAGAATGAATAATCATGATTAAAATATGTATAAAAATATGTTTTTAGTGAAGAAATAGTAAAGAAGCCCTTTACTATTGGGGAAGAATTGATTTTGCCGATCCTTGAAAAAGTGTTTCTGCGTAAAACTGGTCCCTGGTGCAAAAAACGTTGAGGACTACTGATCTATAGGTTTCTCTGCTTCTGCACAAAATGTGTCTGCTGATCAAAGAGTTATAAGTGGTGGTGGGGGGAGGAATCTGTTTTCCTGATCTTAGAGGCAAATTGCAGAAAATATTGGAGAAGAAAGCAAAGCAGCCACTTTACCAGAAGAAAGGAATATGGTAGTAAGGAGCAATGACTAGCTGCAAAGTAACCAGCATAGCACAGAGGGGGAATCAGTCTTTTGATGTTATATTGCTACATTTCAACACATACATCTCCCAAAGTTCTTTCTTGAATCTAAACTGATATAAACATAAGCCTTTTTTCAAAAAGTGCACTTGATTATTATGCATATCCTGTTTTCAGTTATGCCATTGTTAGACATAAACTTTGGGTGAAAAAAGTGGTAAAATCATAATTGAAGCAGACCTGCAATTAAGGCATCATTCAAACTCTTAAACAATCTTCACAAATGCTTTGGGTTTTTCCAACACATTATTTATTGGGTTCCAATTCCTATCCCTCAAGATATTTCCAACCCTTTGCAAGCTCCTGAGCATGCAGTAAATATAATTAGAAACAGCTTTCAAAAGCTATGCAGAAATTTCATTATTTCTTCCCTCTCATAAATACTCTCTTCTTTTTATCAATCATATCCATTTTACAGGCAGATCAAATAACTTGGTTTGTCTGACTAATGTGAGGTGGAAGCAGATAAAAAACCACCATAAGATTCGTTGATCCAAGGAAAACAAGGTTTTATTCACGTGTCTGCAGAGACGGGTTCCCTGAGGCATTGAAGGAACACAGAGCAAAATTCAGGCAGCATTTTTATACCCTAGCTGTCCGCCCCCTCGTATGAGGGCTTGGCTCACATTCTTTCTGTTTTCAAATTGACACATATATTTCAAAGGTTCATACAAGCTCCCTATCTAGCAAAAGCAGTTACACGGTTTCTGACATCGCAGCACTTTATTACAATTCCCCATTGTTCTAGCCTTATCTTATTTTTTTTCTCTTGTGCACAAACTGGAACACTTTCTTATTTAGCAGAGCTACTGAATTTGAGACACACTTCCTTATTTAATTCAATGGGTCATCCAACATGACTTCGGTTCTGCTCACAATCCCCCCTTTTTCTTTTTCCACTCTTGTCTCAAACTCAGATAGCAGATCCTCTGCTTCTTTTAGAGTGATTTCTCTCTGATACATCATTAGAGGTTCTGCTTCCTGCTTCTTCTCAAATCTTGAACCCAAGGATTTCCCTATCTTCCTACACATTGTTATTGCAACAGGGAGACACTGAACACAACAACACAACAATACACAGCATATAATAATCAATATAATTCCCATTATGGTAGATCTAAACCAAGTGGAACTGGGAAGCCAAGACCATACTGCTCCCCACAGGTCTGGCAATGAGGAGTCACCTTTTTGTGATAATGGATTAGAGCGAATATGTTCTTCCATTACTTTTACTGTCTTTGTAATATTGGGTTGGAAATCATGGATGTATACACAGCAATGTGAATGAATCAGAGCACACACATACCCTTTTGTAGCTAATACAATGTCTAAAGCATACCTATTTTGTAGAGCAACCTGTCTTACTTCAGAAAGCTCGGTGTTGATCATTTTAATATTCTTTATTGTATCATTGAATATTGTTACCGTGAAGTTATTTAGAATATGTATATCTCGGTAGTTCATGGCTATTCCCAATGGTGTTATTATACCACGGGAGATTTGGGTCCAGAGTCTCCGAGTAAGGCCAGATTCTGAGTCTCTTTTATTACATATCCAGCCTTGGGGAAGGCCATCAAGTTTATATCACATACCCGATTGTACATGTGCCACTCCAGTTCACCTGTTCTTCCTGACATGTGCATGCATAACCAGCAATTGGTGATGTTCAAGGAATGTGAGACCTTCTTGAGATCCTTTATGAACACATTGTCATCCCACAAGTCTGTTCCCAAGTCACCCGCAGGTCCAACATATTGTGAACTTCTTTGATGTATTAATGTAAATATAGTTGCAACAAATAGTCCTCTCCAGAGTTCAGCCGACATCTCCATGGTAGTTTCTGCTGGCTATTTCTTCAAAGTTACCTTTAGCGGGTGACAGTCCACTGGGATTGCCTTCCAAGGTTTCTCAGGTTCCGGTGCTTTCTTGACTCTGCTGTAATGCGTCCAGCCTCCTTCCCGAGTACGGACTGCAGATTCAGTCGTCAGTAGCACCTGGTACGGACCTTCCCAGCTAGGTTGCAGTTTTTCACTCCTCCAAGTCTTTATCAGGACCCAGTCTCCAGCCTCGTGTGGGTGTTGGCTACCAGCCAAAGGTGGTTGTTGCACCAACAGTCCCTGTTTGTGAAGAGAAAGCAAAGACCGAGACAGTGCCAGCAAATATTTCCGAAGGAACAAGTCCCTGAACTCTAGTATGGGATTGCCTAATTTGGCCAAATAGGGTCTCCCCATCAGCATTTCAATATTCCCCTCATGACAATGGGTGACACCACCTTGACTCCCTCCGACGTCTTCCATCCCTCTGGGGTTTTGACACATCCCTCTTTCTCCAATTCCAACTTTTCCTTTTTCTCTGGCTCCCATTCCTCCTTCTCATCCTTCTTTTCCAGTATTGGTATAGATACCATTACCAACTCTATCTCCCCTGCAGCTTCCTTCGCCCATTTGTCTGCCCATCGGTTTCCCACAACCTCCGGTGTGTTCCCCTTCTGATGTGCGTTCACATGGACAATTGATACTCGGCTGGGGAGTTGCAATGCCTCTCAGGCTTGTTCTACTAACTGCACTTGCTCTATTTGCTTCCCATCTGCCTTGATATACCCTCTTTCTTTCCAGATTTTCCCAAACGTGTGCACCACCCCCCATGCATACTTGGAATCAGTCCAAATCGTTACTTCCATCCCCTTAGCCAATTCCAAGGCTCTGGTCAGGGCAAGCAATTCACATTTCTGGGCTGACCAAGCAGCTGGGAGTGACCCTTTCTCTATTACCTCACCTTCCCCAGTTACTATTGCAAACCCAGATTTTCGCTTTCCATTTTCCATCCTGCTAGATCCATTTATAAACCACTTCTCTCCCTTCTCCAATGGAGTTTCTTCCAAGTCCTCTCTAACCTTCGTAATGAGATCCACTTGCAATAGACAATCATGGTCTTCCGGTTCCCACGCCTGCCTTCTTCCCTCCAAGAATTCTGCTGGATTTAGATTCTTGTCTGTTCCTATTACCACATCAGGACTGGTTCTCAAAATGGTTTCATACTTCACTATCCTCCCTTCGGTCATCCAAGTTGTAGCCAGCTGGCTCAACACTGAGTTGACCTGATGAGGCGAATGCACCACCAAAACTCCCCCAAAGGTTAACTTTTTGCTCTCCACCACAAACATCGCTGTTGCTGCCACAGCCTGAACACAAACTGGCCATCCTTTCACAACTGGCTCCAAACGGAAGGCTACCGGCTGGTACTGCCCCCCCTCTTTTGGGCAAGGACTCCAACTGCTGTTCCCTGAGCAACCGCCACATACAAATGAAACGGTAATTTCAGGTTTGGCAAGACTAAAACTGGAGCAGTTGACAAAGCCTTCTTCAGCTCTTCCCACCTTTCACTATCTCCCTCCTCCCATTCTATGTGCTCTCTCTTTCCAGACAACTTTCTATGCAAAAACTGTGCCAACACTGTGAATTGGTCTACCCAGATTCTACAATACCCCAATAATCCCAATGCTTTCCACACCTCTGTCTTGTTCCTGGGAGGAGCCAAGGTCATGATCCCCTTCACCCTTTCAGGGTCCAAGGACTTAACCCCCTGCTGAATGTAATGTCTCAAATATTTCACCTTTTTTTTTCCTACTAACCCCTTCACCTCCTGCCCACACATCTGATGATATCTTCTCCTCATCTTCCGTTGTTAACATACACATGCGAACTTCCTTCCTTCTATCCCACAATTCTATTCCAAAAACATCCAACAAGTCTCTTCCTAGCAAGTTCACCCCTGAATCCGTAATATACAATATTTCGGTTTCAGTAACCACATCATTCAATTCCAATCTCACCTCTTCCAAAATCTTGACCTCTTGGGATTTCCCACTCACCCCAACCACCTTTAAAGTCTGCTTTGACCTGCATGCTCCCTCTACTGGATCGCATACAGATGTCCGGCTTGCACTGATGTCGATCAGGGACAGCCGTTCCTGATGGTCAGGACCCACTAACACATTTACCAATGGCTCCCCGCGGGTCCCTCTTGGGGAGCCAGAACTTCCCTAATCGTATCGGGCATAGCTTCGTTCCTCTGGGGTTTTGGGACATTCATGCGCAAAATGTCCCTCTTTCCCGCATCTGAAGCAAGTTCTACTCTGGGATGGCCGTTGGAATCGACCGCCTCGATTGCCCCCTGGACCTCCTTGCCTAACTGGGGGTCTCCACTCCCTGCTGGGAGATCTTTCATCTCTCCACCTTGGCCTCAGATCTGACATCTGGGTCTCCCTGTTTTTCCTAACTTCATTCTTGGCTGCCGTTTACATGGCAGCTACCATCATCTGAGACTTCTGTTTGGTTTTAACTGAGTCTCAGTTCACAAAAACTTGTTGGGCTGCTCTCATCAAATCTGTCATGCCCAAATCAGTCCATCCCTCTGTCTTCTGGATCTTTTTCTGGATATCTGGCCATGCTTTGGTGACGAATTGCATCTTCAGGAGAGTCTCGAAGGCAGGGGTTTCTGGCTCCACTCCGGAGTACTTGGTTAACCCTTCACGGAGCTGAGTACAGAAATCCCCCGGGGTCTCATCCTTTCCTTGTGTTATTTCAAATGCTTTGGTCAAGTTTTTCCCTTGAGGGATGGCCAATTTAATTTCTTCAATGATCATGTGTTTCTTATCTCTCATGTGCTCCCTATGAGCGTTATTATTGATGTTCCAATTTGGATCGGCTATGGGAAACTTTGTGTCTGCAGCCACTGCTCCCTGTTGCCCTGCATGTCTCCTATCCCAGGCAGCCATTGCTGCCCTCCTAATGAGGTTCCTCTCTTCGGGAGTGAAAAGGTGTCCAAGAATATACATCAGTTCTTGGTATGTGTATTCATTGGGCCCCAGAAACAATTCCAACTGTTCCACCACTTCATGAGCATTCTCATGGAGTTTCGGAAGGGTCTTTTTCAGATCCCGTAACTCAGCAGATTTTATGGGGACAGCCACGAAAACGGTGACTGGATTCCCCTGTGCATTCATGCCATTTGGGACTTCTCTGACTGGGAAGGCCGACACGGGATTGGCCGACCTTCCTCCTAGAGGCAAATTCTCTAGGTCCTTGTTTAATTGAGCCAGTTCCCTTCTGAGTCCTGGATATGCAGGTGGAGGTGGAGCCTGGGCAACTGGAGCCGGCAGGGGCGGTGGTGCCAGGACTGCCAGAGCCGATGCCGGTGGACTCCCCATCCAGTCCTCAGTTTCGCTTTCTTCCACCTTGCTGACAAACTGTCCTACTTCTGTTTCTGGTGGAACTGGACCTTCAAAGTGAACATGATACCATACCTCCACATAGGGTATTTGCTCCTTCATCCGGTGTTTCACTATATACTCTTTCAACTGAGTTATCCAGTACGTGCTGGTATTCCCTTCGGGATCCCAGTGGTAAGGAAACTCAGGGTCTACTAGGGGATACTTCAGCCACCTATTTTGGTATAGGTAGATCATTTTCTTTTTCTCTAGACTCTGAGTGTAAGTCCTCAGATGGGGCAACAACCATTGTTGTGGTAGTTGACCCAATGGGGAGTCAGTCGGAATCAGCCTTCTCGGGGTCTTTTCTATCTCAATACCCGTTCCCTCTTGGAACGTCTCACACTTGCTTTGTCCCTTTCCCATTCTCCACGCTACCCACCAACAATCTCCCAGAGATTCCCAACTTAGGGATTTACACTGTCCTCCAGCAGTCGCTGGATTCCCAGAGTTTAAGGACAGTATATCCCTTCTTCTATCCCGAAAGGCAACAAACTCACCTGATACACCCCTGGTCTCCCGGAGACGAAAGGATGTGGGCGTCTCCACTTCAGGTGATCAATGACACTCCCAGAGCGTCAGGCCAGCTTCTCTCTCTCTTGTTTCCAAGGATCGTCTGCTGAGTGCAGTTACCCCGGGATCCAACTGAGACAAGGAAGGGGCCCCTCTACAATGGGAGGCGGTGGCGCCACACTTACCCAGTCCCTTTTCTCCAGTTGAAATTCCGTCAGGGCCCACATTGAGCGCCAAATTGTGAGGTGGAAGCAGATAAAAAACCACCATAAGATTCGTTGATCCAAGGAAAACAAGGTTTTATTCAAGTGTCTGCAGAGACGGGTTCCCTGAGGCATTGAAGGAACACAGAGCAAAATTCAGGCAGCATTTTTATACCCTAACTGTCTGCCCCCTCGTACGAGGGCTTGGCTCACATTCTTTCTGTTTTCAAATTCACACATATATTTCAAAGGTTCATATAAGCTCCCTATCTAGCAAAAGCAGTTACATGGTTTCTGACATCGCAGCACTTTATTACAATTCCCCATTGTTCTAGCCTTATCTTGTTTTTTTTCTCTTGTGCACAAACTGGAACACTTTCTTATTTAGCAGATCTACTGAGTTTGAGACACACTTCCTTATTTAATTCAGTGGGTCATCCAACATGACTTCGGTTCTGCTCACACTAATGATTTATTATTGATGATAAAACTAATTTAGTACAAGACAGTTCAGAAAAGAGGTGTGCTTGGTATTTTGAGACATGGTTCTTTGTGTCCAGTCCAGAAAACAGCTTATTGCAGAAAGAGAAAGTATACCATCGAGTATACTGCCTGCTTGTTGGTTGGTTGATTGGTTGGTTGTTTTATTGTGGTTATTAGCCAGTGAAATTGAGAAACTCAAAATTGATCAGAACTAGATTTGCTCAACATCATTGCTACAGAAGCTTAAAAAAGTTTATGTGGATATCTGCTTTCAGAGAGAATCCAATTCTTGAGTTTTCCAGGTTGGAGTATCATGGTTAAACATGATCCCTTTTGTTGTTGTTTTTAACAGATCTTAACAAAAACTGTGTTCATAGACTGATTCATGCTTAAATGGGCTCTGAAATGTAGGAGAGGGTACAGGAATGCAATTAATTTACACTAACCAGCCCGTCTGTTTTCCAGCCACATTTTCTCTTTGAGCAAAACTTTAACTTTCCTGCACTGCACAGGAACTTTCCTTACACTGCATCAGAGGGGAACCTTCAGGCCTTCTATACCTTCAGAGAAGGCCTTAAAAAAATCTGGACCAAAAAATATAAGTATTAAATTATTATATATGTTTTGTTCGGAAAACACACGAGGTAGACCGGGTTCCAACAACAAATACTTTATTCTTTAACTAGTCAGTAAATAGGAACACTTGGCTGAAGCCGAGGCCAGCCTTTTATACAGGCTGGCTTGCCTGCTTGTAGCCAATGGCAGTTGCTTAAATTTGCCGCCTTTCAGTAGCTCTTTGGGTTGGTTCCTAGTGAACCAATCCAATCCTTAGTTATTTGACCAATCAGGTTTTCAGATTTGGAGTCACCCACTTTACATATAGAACACCCCTCCCCTCTTAGTTCAGTCCTACAAGGTGACGTAGTCTCGCAGGTAGGTGGGGCTTTTCCGGACTCGACTTGACTTGCGCGGTTCATTCTTAGTGAAGACTTCGACCGGTTCGGATGGGGCTGCTGTGTCGTCTGTTCTTCTCCCTGGAACCGTCTGGAAGGGTGAGTCAGCCATTTTACCGCCGCCTGAGTTTCTTAGGCTGGCAGTTTTGCCGCTCCCTCCCGTTTCCTCCGGGCAGGTCGAGCTGGCCTGGTTGGCCCCTTCCGATGGGCTCTTCATGCAAGTCTCTCCAAACAGTGAGTCTTTTATTTGCTCTTTTTGTTCATGTGTTTCATTGGTTTTATTTTTTAACGGTTCTTTATTTAATTCTTGCGATTCCCCCCCACCTTAGTTGGCAATTCATTGGTTTTTTCGACGAATGGTTGTATGTCTGTGGTTCTTTCTATATTTCGGGATCGAAGCTGGTCTATGTGCCGCTTCCATTCCTTGCCATCATCTACTGTTAACCGGTAGGATTTGGGGCCTGTTATTTGGGTAATTTGTCCTGGTAGCCATGCTGGGTCCCCAGTGAAGTTTTTGGCGTAGACTAAATCGCCAATTCCAAATTTTCTAAACCGTGTAGAGGAGTCAGGGGGGGTTTCTGGCGTGAATTCTGGGTGCAGTCTATCAAGGTGTGACCTTAGTTTTCTCCCCATAAGTAGCTCTGCTGGGGACTTGTTGGTTGTGGTACTGGGTGTTATGTGCTGGAGTGTGAGCAATCGGTTAATTTTTTGCTGTACATCTCCAGTGTCCATTTTTTCTAACCCTTCCTTTGTAAATCAGACCATTCTCTCTGCCCTACCGTTTGCAGCCGGATGGGCCGGCGCGGTTAGGGCATGTCTAATACCTAGGGAGGCTAGGTATTGTTCAAAGTGTAGGCTGGTTAGTTGTGGTCCATTATCGGACATGAGGACGTCCGGAATGCCATGGGTGGCAAAAAGGGTGTCCAGTTGTTTTATTACTAATTCAGTTGTTGTTGATGGCATAATTTTTACTTCTAACCAGTTAGAATAGGCATCCACAACAATCAGAAAGGTATGTCCCTTAGTTGGACCAGTGAAATCGATGTGGATTCGTGACCAGGGGCCCCGTGGAATTTCCCAATCTCTAATGGGTGCTTTGGGTGGGGATGGTCTAATTGTTTGACATTTGTTACATGAGGTTACCCAGTATTCTATGTCCCTATCAATACCCAGCCACCAGACATAACTTCTAGCAAGGCTTTTCATTTTTACAATCCCCGGGTGACCTTCGTGTAGCATACTAAGTACCCTAGGTTGTAGTTTGTTAGGAATAACCACCCAATCACCCCACAGTAAACAACCTTTTTGAATAGAAAGTTCGGTTTGTCTGGTCCGGAAAGGTTTAAAGTTTTCAGTTTTTTGATTTTCCGGCCAGCCTTTACCTACCCAGTTAAGAACACGGGCAGTCAAAGAGTCTTTTGCGGTGGCTGTGGCGACATCATATGCTGATATGGGTAGATCGGGGCAAGTCTCTATTTGTAGTGCTGTCATCGCTGGTGCCGGGTCTTCTTCATTCGCTTGCAAGGGTGCTCTGCTTAAAGCGTCCGCGTGTGAAATCTGTTTCCCCGGTTGGTGTGTCAGAGTGTATGAGTAGGCTGCTAGGAACTCTGACCATCTCGTCATTCTTGGGGAGAGGATATTTGGTGTAGGTTTGTTTCCCACCAAAATTCCCATTAGCGGTTTGTGGTCTGTTATAATTTGAAAAGTCCGCCCGTATAGGTACTCGTGGAAATGTTTCACTCCTGCGACAATTGCTAGTGCCTCTCTGTCCAATTGGCTGTAATTCCGCTCGGTTTTAGATAAAGCCCTCGAATAATATGCGACGGGCGCTTCTCTGCCATCCGGTAGTTGGTGGCTTAGGATGGCACCTACTCCGAATGGGGAGGCATCGCAGGTCACTCTTAAGGGCAGTGTATTGCTAAATTGAATGAGAACGTTTGAGGATGTTAGCAAGCTTTTAATTTTTTGGAAGGCTTGCTTTTCTCTGTAACCCCAAGTCCAAATTGCTTTTTTGTCTAAAAGACAGTGCAATGGTTCTGCTATAGTGGCCTTATTTGGCAGGAATACATTATAGAAGTTAATTAGTCCTAAAAAGGCTTGTAATTCGGTCTTGTTTTTTGGTTCTGGTGCGTTTTTAATCGCTTTAATCTTTTTGTCTGTAGGGTGTATACCCTCTCCGTCTATTAAATAGCCCAGGAATTCGACGCTATTCTCAATTAGGCAACACTTTTCTCTTTTTACTTTGAGGCCAGATTCCCTGAACTTAGTTAATATTTCTTTGAGTCTGTTTTTTAATTGGGTTTCATCTTTGGCTGAGATCAGGACGTCGTCGAAATATGGTACGACTCCATGTATGCCATTTAGGAGGCGTTCCATTAGACTCTGGAAGACACCTGGGGCCACACTCACTCCAAATTGGAGTCGGTGACATTTGAATGCGCCCTTATGTGTGACTATAGTCTGTACTTCAGCAGTTTCTGGGTCCACTGGGAGCTGTTGATAGGTTTGTGCTAAGTCAAGTTTAGCAAAAACTTTTCCTTTTCCCAGGGAGTGGAGCAAATGCTGGACTACAGGCACCAGGTATTCGCTTGGTTGTAATGCGTGGTTCAGGGTAGCCTTATAGTCACCACAGATTCTAACGGACCCGTCGGGTTTGACCGGTGTGACTATAGGTGTTTCCCACTTGGCATGGTCCATAGGTTCTAACACCCCTTGGGCTATTAATTTGTCCAGCTGTTCCTCTATTTTTGCCTTTAGTGCAAAAGGAACTCACCTGGCTTTTATTCTTCGTGGGGCTCTTTGGGGGTTTAGACTGAAAGAAATGGGATTTCCCCGATACTTGCCAAGTGAGCCGTCAAAAACGTCCTGGAATTCTTGAATGAGGTCGTCTTCCCAGCCGGTTGTAGTCACTCGATCGATCCCGGTCATCCCGATGCCCAATGACGCGAACCATTCGATGCCCAGGAGGCTTGGTCTGTCTTGGTCGACTATGATCAGCGGTAGCACCTTGACATGTTGTTTGTAGGCGACTCGGAATTGTCCCATGCCGACTACAGGGATTTGGTTTCCCTGATAGTCCTTGAGAGTTAAGTGCTGCTTCTTTAATTCTTTGGGTTTGATACCTGGGACTAGCTGTCTTATTGTGTCCCACGATACCATGGAGAGGAAGGACCCCGAGTCCACTTCCATCTTGCAGTGTTTTCCTTCGATTTTTACAATGACTTTAATTTTCTTCCCGCTTTCCGTCTGAGCGCTCTTTATAATGACAGTTTGGTGTGTATTGGCTCGCTTCTCTTGTTGCTACTTTCTCTCAGCTCGTTTAGGCTCAGCTCGTGTTGGGGAATTTCTGTGTCTCATTGGGCTGTAGCATTTTTTGTTCCTGCAGACTTTCTCGATGTGCCCTCATTTCTTGCAATACCGGCAGATGGCATCGAGAAATCTGCATTCGGCTCGGGGATGGTTTCCTCCGCAGCTAGCGCACTCCCACCAATTCCTTCTTTCGCGCTCTTTTCTGTTTGTGAGCAAACGGTGGACTTCGTCGTCTTCTTCGCTCGATTCAATTGTTTCGCCCGACTCTTCGTAGTGGGTTGTGGTGGCAGGCTGCTTTCTGTCTTTGGTTGGTGTTTCTTCGCTGTGTGTGTTTCATCTTTTTCATGGCTACGGCCGATTTTTTCGCGGCTTCAGCGGCTGTGGCTTCCGCGATGGCTTCGGTTACGGTGATGTTGGGCTTGTTGAGTAATTTACTCTGTGTGGTCGAGTCTCTCAGACCCAACACCACGCGATCCCTCATTGCTTCGTCAATGTTCAAAAAATCACACTCAGCCCCTAGTTGTCTAAGGGCAGCAAAGAAATCGGCGACGGTCTCACCCTCTCTCTGGTCTCTGCGGTAAAATTCGTGTCGCTTTATTAAGTTTGACACCATCAGAGCGTAGTGTGCTTTGAGGATTCTTTGCAATTCTGGCCACGTTAGTTGTTTAACATCTCGGGGTTTCGCAAGGGGCTTTGCCATCTTGAATACCGTTGGCCCACAGTGAGTCAGGAACACAGCTCTCTTGCGTTGCTCTGAAATGTCTTCCATTTCATTGCTCTCCAAATACATTTGGAAGCGATCTGCATAGGAATCCCAATCCTCTTCGTTGGGATTGAAGGGTGTGGGCGGTGCGTTGTTTCCAGGCATCTTGGTTGTCATCTGGACTTCTTATCACCGCGTGCAGGTTTTTTCATTTGGGACGATCCCATCCTCGTCACCAGTGTTTTGTTCGGAAAACACATGAGGTAGACCGGGTTCCAACAACAAATACTTTATTCTTTAACTAGTCAGTAAATAGGAACACTTGGCTGAAGCCGAAGCCAGCCTTTTATACAGGCTGGCTTGCCTGCTTGTAGCCAATGGCAGTTGCTTAAATTTGCCGCCTTTCAGCAGCTCTTTGGGTTGGTTCCTAGTGAACCAATCCAATCCTTAGTTATTTGACCAATCAGGTTTGCAGATTTGGAGTCACCCACTTTACATATAGAACAATATATAATCTATCTAATTTAATTTAATACAATACATTTAATACATTTTCTCTAATCTATGTTCTAAAGTTAAGTTTACTGTCAAGTTCACATCAGCAATGAAAGGGTTACCGTCCTGAAACATATTATCCAATCAGAATTGTCCGTCTCTATCAAAGCCCGGTTAGCTGGCTCATTAATTGGTTAGGACTTCATGAATCCAGGGGAAGGCCAAGCTATGTGTTTTGGTTTGGAGAGTGATGGGAAAACTGACCAATCACGGTTTGATTTTAAGTGGGCGGGACAAAAACAAAAGATCATAGGCCTTCGTGAAGTCCTACCAGCAGCTGCACAGTGAAATTCTGGACAACATTCTCACTCAGCTGAGGAACAAGTTCAAGGATCATGAAAAACTGATGTGCCTTGCCCTTCTGGACCCTAAGAAGTTTGCCTCATACAGAGAAAACTTCCCCAGCTCTGCGTTTCAGAGTGAGGGCTGAGGTGAAGGCCCAGCTGTAGTGTTCACGGTTCGCCACTGCACTGCATGATGTGACAACTAAGACAACTACACTGCATGATCTGACACACTTAGTCCATATAGCATACTGGGCAGGGGAGAATGGGAATAATCTGTTCAACTAAGCACATTTAGCCATTTAAACATACCTCAAAAATCTAAGCAGGGTTGTGTATGTAGTCTATGAATGGGAAAATCCAAGGCTGATGACTAGACTGGAAAGTTGCCAACTATGGTTTGAGGAAAGATGGTATTCTCTCATCTCCCAAAGCTCTAAACCCATCAACTATTGCGTACAGTCTCCTCACAAGGAGCAACTGACTGGAGCAGTTGTGGGCACTCTCAAGTTCTTTCCTTATCCAAAGAGGAATTACAAAGAACTGATTTACTCCCCAGCTCTATTTGTAATGGCTTAAAATTTTCATCAGTTTGCTCTCTGAAAACCAGGTTTATTAGTTAGTTATTTAAGAGGAGATACCTTTTAAAAAAAAACAAGGCTGTAAGTTTTCCCCTTTGTTCTTTTTTTAATGGCTTATTTCACAGCTTTGTGATTTTGGATGACAGAAAAGCAATAATATAATATGTTCAAAAATTCAAGTATCCATAGCATAGGAAGTATTTTCTCTTCTGAGATTTTCAGAACTGAATCTGTAAAATTTCTAACCTAGAATTAATAAGTTGCGATCCAAAAGATATATAGGTAGTAAGTTAATATGTTATGCAGAATATTAAGTTCCCAAGTCCTTGACAGATGATGCAAAAATACAAATGTTTAACTAATGAAGTGTGTAATTTCCTCTCAGCTCCCCCCAAAAATATATGAATCTCTCCTATTTAAGATGAATCAGAAAGCAAAAGAATGATGATTGGCTTTGCACTGGACAACATGTGTTATTTGGTTTTTAAACCAAGATCCTCTTGAACCAAACAGCATAGGCATAATTGTTTTTTAGTTTCTTCATCACAACTGATGACAATGGCAATTGAGGTGGTAATTCATAATACAGGGGGGTAGGTTTACATTTCTAGTGAAATTCATAGTATAGAAGGCCATGATATATCTGGTGCTTCGGGACCTTTTTAGACTTGAAAGCTGAACAGGATGTAAAGATGGTAAATGAGCTTCGAACACGTGTGCTGAGAGGGTAGGATGTTGTCTCCCCACTCTCCCTCCCTGCCTCCCCACCTCTCTCTCTCCTATGAATCCTTTTTACAAACTTAACTACCATGTTTTCAAATACAATCATGTTTTAACAGAGGAAGTAACAATGGAGTAATGTGCTGGAAAGTTCCATGGGACATAAAATGGTTGAGTTGGCCAGTGCTTGACCACTTAAAAAACAAAATCTGATGACTTGGCTTGCTTGTATTTAATTAAAAGAATATAATTTTGATTGGTGTGTCAAAATTGCTTCATCTTTTGGAAGACAAAAAAAAAAAAAGAATAGTATTAATTCATTAAAAGGAAAAACATTTAGCATGTTTGTACCAATCATCAGCTCAAACTAATTTCTGGATACATAAACATCAGGCAGCTGGCAGAGCAATCACGAGTTGAAATCCAGCTTCACTGAAGTGAAATGTTTGAGGAACAGAATACACCACTGGGAGGTTGGAGTACTGGGCACTGCCTGCTGTTACCACGGCCTTCTCTGGGATTTCTCCCAAATTATTTGTCAATCTGCCATGTTCAGTGAGGAGCTGCCTCCTGACAGTAGAGCTCATTTACAGGCCTTAAAATTAATGAATGGAGGCAGAGCAATTGCAAGAGATGCGCCTGGCTGAACGGACTAACTGGCACAAATAAAAAATTGTCCTTGGCAAATCAATTGAAATGAAAATGTTGATTACTGCTTTGATGATTCTTTGGGTTTTACTCAGAATTCAACTCAATGAAAGGACCAATGTTATTACTCAGTCGCAAACCATATATTTTTGCTAAGCTAAGTACTTCCATAATAAAGGAATGGTATGTATTAATACCAGGGGGTGGGATGCCACCGGTTCAGCCCGATTCTATAGAACCAGTAGCTCTGAAGAGCAGCAGACATCGAACCGATTCGGAATAGGGCTGTTCTGTTTGGCCTACACGCCTACCCGGGCTCCTGGCTGTCCTTCATTTCCTGCTTTTTCAACCTCAGCTGCTTTGTGCGGCACAGCTGAGGTTGAAAAAGCAGGAAAGAAGAAGATTTTCAAACACTGCATTCCTGCACACAGCACTTGTCAGCTGTCCGGGTAGCATAGCTGAGGTTTTTTTGGAAATGGTCTACACACGAGCGCAAAACAAACTCTCACCAGGGATGGGATTCTACTTGCTGGAGAACTGGAAAATCGTGCTACTGGTTGGCCCCGCCACGCCCACTCCTTACCTGGCATGCACGCCATCAAACTTGCCTGCTAAGTTGCTATTTTTCCTTTTTCTCCTCCCAACCATCAGCTGTTCTGTTGTGCCAGGAGATTTAAATCAACTAGAAAGCAGGAAATCATTGGATTTCTTGCTTTCTAGCAAATGTGAAAACAGAGCTGAGCCTGAAGACTCAGGTAGCAGATGGCAGAAACAGAGATCTTGAAGTGAATCTCTGATTCTGTGAGCAAGTCAATCTCCCTATCTGCTTTGCCTGATTTTGGGTAAAAATTGCTCTTTTTTTAAAATAAAAAATTCAATATTTACATAGATATTTATAATATGTACATACAAGCCATGTCTAGCCAGTCACATGACCACCAAGCCACACCCACAAATTAGGCCACACCCACAGAACCGGTTAAGAAATTTGAATCCCACTGATTAATACATCTTTGATTCATCAAAAAAGATAGCCATCCTTATTCAAATCCATGTTTATTTTCTATTACTTCTTTATTATTGTATCCATTATATATTGCTGCATTGGCTGAACCATAGACTCTAGTTGTCAGCCATATCATTTCAGGTTCAAGACAGTGGTCATCCTTTTCATATTGGTACTTCAATAACTCATGAAGTCACAGGAGAAAAACTGGAATAAAGTTCCAACATTATTTGAAGGCAGCAGCTCTGTCCTATCAGAGTTGATGTTATGCCATCTGCATGCAGTTTCTTGAAGATGGCAAGAAACGTAGAGTGTTTCTGACAACAGTGTGACATCTGGTTGCCCCCGTCTTCTTCTGGGATATATTTAAAGAGTTCTTGGGGAGGATTGTCTTTCCAACAAGTTTGGGATTCCCTAGTGTTCTCCTATTCAAGTGTTGACTCTTGCCCCTTGCTTAAACTTTCCAAGATAAGCCATCCACTTATCCAGAGGATAAATGTATCATTTATCTGCTGGACATTTAGGAATTTAAAATCCCTATTCAAAGTAAAAATATATTGACATTTTGAAACAAATATTCAACTATTCAGTTATACAACTCTAAAAATTTCAAAGCTGCTACACTCTTTGTAGAATTATGTACAGGATGGGTAAAAAATACAAGAGTTAGGAATAACTTGAACTTTCTGCTTTTCATTACATGTCATTTTGTCCCAAGAGAAAAATACGTATTTCTGAATTCTTTTAATTTTTTAATATTGAAATACAAACATTAGATTAGCTATACAGTATTTCTAAATGGTGTGGAAAAACTCAAATTGTAAAACTTCTACACCAGTGTGATTTAACTCGGTTCCTCTTCTCTTTTTACTACATGATATTTAATCCATATAACAGGCCTCTAGTTATGGTCCTACAGCTGCATTGCAACAATCACATTATTTATTGTTACATTTCTTTCCTGGCTAGACTTTGACCAAAAGAGATCACCTAAAGGAATTACTTGATCCTCTCAGAACCAGGTGGTAGAAATTATAGTCAATCAAGTTAGGCCACTAAATGAAATTTCCTCATGGGCAATTTGGCCTTTGGAGCTATATAACTTTGGAAGCTGAAAACAAACAGACCTCTTTTTATATTGTTAGAGTCGCAGTAGGAGAACTGTCTGGTATGGCTCATATTATCTTATGAATAGACACACTGATGCATGAGAACCTACTCAAATCTGGCATTGCATATATCAATACATTACAGCCTTTGCAAACCATACCATCTCACTTTATATATTCTTCAGAATCATTTGATGTAGTAAAGGTAGTGTAGTTTTATCCCAGTTGAGCGTCTTTATATGTAAGTGCTCAACTAGATACTTCTTGAATTATGCAGAAAATCTATTTTTGTATTATTGTTAATTTCTGTGAACTCTTATTCTGAATTACTGTGGAGTACTAATATTAATGATCCATCTTAAGTAAAACAGATAAACTGAGAGTTTTGTCTACTTAGAAGTACACCCTACTGAGTTTAAAAGGGCTTAGTTGCTTTTAATCCTTTCTAAGCAGGGGAACACTAAAGCAGCAGATTTTCCTTAAATCTCACTGTATTCATAGTGTCTAACTAATCAGCTTGTTAACCACTGCTTACTTAAAATGGATTGAGTTTCAGATCACTATCTCTGTAAGAAGTAGGGAATTGTTACTCATTGCTTTCAGCAACATTATAAATATTTGCAAATGTGGTTCAAAAGGTGGAACCCAAATATATGTACAGAGGATTCTGATCAGCAGAGTTCACAAAGGTAAATGACTGGCTTTGAAGAAAATAGAACAGAGTTAGTTTTATTATAGCTGTTAAAATTCTGAAATGGATGAACGATGAAGCAGAATAACAGGCTACATCTCCTTCCTCTACTTAACTATCTTTCTATCTATTGTTCTTTTCTGGAAAAAAACATTTATTTTGTTTTAGTTTGAGCCGTTCTTCAATTTGTATTGTAGGAGAAAATGCACGTAACTCATCTCCACAAAAAGCAAATGACCTTGACCAAGAACAAGGTGTTTTTGCCCAAAATCTCTCTTATCATTTACCTGCTGTTTCCCCAAATATTCTTCCAAATTGTCCATCGTGTGATATGAGCCTCAGGACATACATGCAGGGATAACGAATGGATTTAGTCAATTGATTTCAAATAGGTTTTTTTTCCAAATTTCTATGATAAATTGCCAGTGCTTGGTAGAAATTCATGCTTAAATTAAGTGAGCATATTTCTGAAACTCAGCTAAATTATTTGGAATGAAAAATAATCTCTGCGCTTACAGTGTTCTCTTTTTCACTGGTACAAGAGTAACTTTTAACAATCAGTGGATATAATTTAAAGTCTGGTTCAGAGTCTCCTGGCCAAATTATCTTAATCTCTCTTCAGACTGTGACTGCAATAGCCTTTGGCTAGAGATAAAAGGCATCTATAATTTTTTTTCTCTCTTTCACTATGTTAAGCGGAGAAGCAAATATAGTTCCTATGTCACTTGCCCTAAGACAAGGAGACTAACTTCTCTCCTTCCTTTTCTTTTTTCTGTTGCCTACAGTATTGGAGATTAGACTTTTCTCAATTCATGCTGTACCTGAAACTTTTTGTGTCATAATTCCCTTGTCAAAACAGCAATGTACTATTTTTTTTCCTTTGATGAGCTGCTGGTATGATCTACAAACTGGAGGGCTAAATTATAGCCATAACTTCACTGGTTTTCAAAAACTATTCAAGAAAGCATTATACCTGCCCTTGAATTTTATTTTGTCATGCTCTGTCCAAACTCAAATTCATTTGTGTTCTTTATCTGAGAAACCCTGATTTCTGTGTGAAGCATGATAGGCTTCCCCAAAAAATCAGTTTCAAATATGGGGGAATCATTACTCCATGCACAGTAATCTTTGAAGATATTCAGATTCCAGTTGTATTAGAGGCACTAACTCATCCATCAGCATGAGTGGATCAAACCTTCTTAAAGTTGATCATTGTTAGATTTTTATTTGGTTTTTGCTCGAGTTATGAATTGGTCAAATACAGGATATTACTAATTTTCCCCATGTTTTTATTTTTTTTTTCTCCATTTATTCGCCTTATTGACAAGAATAAATGTGAACATTAGAGTATGTATTATTTTATTGAGATTGTTACTTTCAACTTTCCCATTTTTTAAAGTATATTTGGCACCAAAAGGTTTAGTGAGGACTATTAGATAAATCATTTAAATCTCTAACATGGGAGAAGATTTACACTGTAATCCTGTACATGCTTATATTCTGTGTATTTGGAATTCTTCTCTGAACAATGTTAAATAGTTCCTGTAAGAATTTTAGTAATCATAATTAACATTTGAAAGACACCAGATTGAGGAATGATTGAAGACTGCAATGTTAAGCACAATAGCACAGATACTCTTACTGTTTCCCATAAGGTTGAATTATAATAGATTTTTGAACAATTATTTCACATGTATTGGAAACCTATGGATCTTTTAAAGAAATAATTGATGCTCTATACTCATTGATGCAGATAGATATGCTGCTCAAAATGCAATATCGCTTCGACATAGTGTTCAGATTCTTTAACTAAAAAGTCATCTTTTTTGACTCAAGCATTTTTCTTAGTGGCTTCATATACACATCCATGTAGGTGTTTTTTGAGAGAAAGAAAAAAGTAGTTTCCACTGCTTTCTCTGGGATAGTTTTCATGTTGCGACTTTAATCTTTATTTGTGGTATTTCTTGATAGTTCTGCCATCAAGTCACCAAGTCTGGTCCTGCTACTTTTTTTCAAGCTCAAACAAGGCTGACCAGCTGCTGATTAGAAGTTTTTTTAAAAAAAATACTTGATTCTGAAATATTCTTTTTTCATGTTTAGCTGTTAAATTATATATGAATGGTTGAAAACTAAAAGGAGTAGAATGGAAAAACGCAAAGCATATGTTTACAGTTGCAAAAAAAAATATTGCAATGTTGGAAGGAAACTTGGTTTCTGCCAATTATACAATAGTCAGAAGAAGTCACTTTTCTAAATCTGAGTAGCAAGTATTTTACTAAGAGTCCATCTGGGGGACTGCTTAGAAAATTGGGCTATGTATGTTTCCATTGCCCAGATTTTTAAGTTCACTTAAATTTGAATGACTTTATTTTATAACATTATGTGAATATATATGTAAGATGAGCTTGGTTTAATAAATAAAAGCTATATGATTTTGTAACTTTTGATTTTTTTTTCTCTTGCATAAAATAAACAGGAGATAAAAAGCCACCACTTTCCTGAGCCTCAGGATATTTCAAAGGAATGTAGAGATTGAATGAAATGGAGTCTAATTTTATCTGTAGTGTTATGAAATGAACAATGATCTTACAAACAAAAGTTATCTGCAATGCTTCCTTCCTCTCAATCAGCCTTTAAATGAAGGCTCTATATGAGCTTTTGCATGCCTTTGTTGTCATACTACAGCACTCTGTAAGAGACAAATGTCATGTTACAATGATTATATGAAAATGCCTGTAGATTTGGCATGTTATATTGAATTATTGGTCGAAATGTATATAATATAACAGTATTAGGAGGTTTGTCCATTGACAACAACACTTTACAACTTAACATTGTTTAGGTTCTCAGAGACGGAGACTCATTCCAGCTTTGTCACTTGACACTACATCTCCTATAAGGAAGCCTACCAGCCCAGCCATCCGTTGGGTAGATGGACCCCTGCGAAGTGCCCAGAGAGGGATGGGAGAGCCCTTTGAAATCAAAGTCTATGAAATTGATGATGTGGAACGGCTCCAGAGAAGGCGCATAGGGGATAACAATGTGAGACCATTCTAATATTTTTTTTAGCAAGCACAGATATTGGTTTTATATTACTATATATTTATTTGTAGATGCTTTCAGCAAAAATTGAAAATCACTATTTAAAATACATCCAGTGAAGTAGGCATGATCCTAAATTCAAATAGAACCCACAAATTCAATAAAAACAATTCCTAAAAGAGATCTGGGAATTCTGCTAAGAATGATATTATCTTGCCATACACGAAGCTTTGTGGAAGACGTGTTGATATTTATTTATATGTATGTAACCTTTACAGTCAAATCCAGTCAGAAAAGAACAAAGATCCCTCTTACAAGAAACATTTTTAAAAAATAAAAAAATAAATCATGGTATGCTGCAAGAAATAACGACTGTTGACTTTGCCTCAATAACTATACAGGTAGCCCTCAACTTAACGATCATGATTTGAACTGGAACTTCTATCACTAAGGGATGTGATTGTTATATTTATGACTTTTTTTGCTGAATAGTTAAGTGAATCCAGCTTCCTCCATTGATTTTGCTTGTTGCAAAGGTGATAAATGGCAAAGACAAAATCCCAGAACACTGCAACCATTTTAAATACATGCCGGTTGCCAAGAGCCCAAATTTTAATCATGCGGCCATGGGGATGTTGCAGTGTGAACCAGTCAAAAGTTACTTTTTTCAGGGCCATCATAACTTTGAAGAGTTGTTAAATGAATGGTCATAAGTCAAGGACTACCTGTACTCACACCCTCATTTGATCCATAAGTCCATGCTCACGTCTATAAACACAAAGAAACAGTGTCCACAGAATCAGATTTATATTCATCAGAATAAGAATGACGGGTACATGGAGTTGCTGTAATCAATAAAAGTCTTGCTAAGGAAGAATGCATTGTGTCTGTTGAAGGAAACCCTGATTCAAAAGCTTTCGGTATACCATCCCTTTTAGGACTATATATATATGTCCCTGAAGAATGCCAACTAGGTAATGTAAATTGAAGGACAAGGGTTTTGTTTTCCATTTCTTAAAACCAAAGATTGCATTGCACCTATAAAATTTCAAAATCTATAGCTGTTGGTATAGTGACAAATCCATAGTCCTGATCACTTGTCAAAGATAATGAATGGCCATTATTTATGGTGAGTAGTCCAGAAAGACCATTTTTTGCTCTAGTGACTCACTCCTAGTTTCAGATCCATTCAAATTTAAAGGAAATTGAGTGTTTTCCCCAGTAATTTTCTCTTATAAATGCCCTTTCCAAGGAACTATGAGAGCGAGAAGTATACATTTCATCTGAACTTCTGCTTTCACTCTTAGAATTACAACCTTGATAATGAGCCATCTTCTTTGCGGAAATGTAATTGCTTTAGGATGTGGAATAAAAATGAGAATAAAATATTTTTTTAAAAAAAATTCCATTTGGAAGAAAATTTATATTTATTGTGGTATCAGCTATAATAAAATTATTCACCAACCCTTAAATATCCAAGGTTTATTTATGTAACATTATTTAATTTATTTTTGTTTCTGATTCCTACCAAATGAGAAATAATTGTACTGGAGAAATGTTTTTATTTCATCTTTACCCTTTCCTTTTTTTTCTTCTTATATGTCTTACTGGGTAGGAGGTGATTTGCTACAATGCTAAGCTAAAAATCTTGGAGCATCGGCAGCAGCGAATTGCAGAGGTCAAGGCCAAGTACGAGTGGTTAATGAGAGAGCTGGAAGTGACCAAACAGTATCTGATGCTGGATCCCAATAAATGGCTCAATGAATGTAAGGTTTTATGCCTCTTCAGTTAATTCATTGCCAAGAAATTTTCCTGGAATTTCAGTTTAGCCATTTCTCTTTTTAAAGCAAGTAAAATTTCAATCTTGAAATTATATTTGACCTCAAGCAGGTTTGGATTGTCTGTGATTCTATTACGGTTCCCACATAATTTCCATTAAACTGTGACATTGGAAGCAAGTGGGCGTATTTGTTCAAAAGCTGAATCAGAGAAGTGAGAAATATTGCCATCACCAGATTAATGCATAAGCGTTTCAGTCCACAGCTTCTGAAAATGAGGTTTCTTTTCCTCTTCTGCCCTCAGTTCACTCAGACATAGAAGTTGCATAATCCGTCTGCTATTAAATAATACTATAAGGCAAATTTGACCATTGCTCAAAAAGTCTTATCAATCCGAAATTAATCGTGATTCTTCATATATAGTCAGGAAAGAATAGAAATCATAGAATTGGAAATGGCCACTTCAGCTTTTGAATCCAACCCCTTGCTTAGCATAGGAAATGGAATGTTAACTTTCTTGACAGATAAGTATCTTACCTCAACATAAATGTAACTATGAAAGCGAAGTCTGGGACCTTTCCAAGTAACTGGTTCACTCTAAGCTGTTTTTATTTGTTAGGGTTTTTAAAACAACAACATTGAGTTGGAATCTGCCTTCCACTAACCTAAAACCGTTTATTTATGTTCTGCATTCTGGCAGAAGTGTGCCATTATACTGAGCATTTTCAATCTTCATAGAACTTCATTTCTAGTCCCGTTATCCTTCCGTCTTTTTCAGAAGTTTTTCCAGTTTTTCCTTATTTCTCCTGAATTGTAATAACTAGAATTGGGCATGGTACTTCAAGTAGGATGAATTAAAGCAAAATAAAGGGGAACATTTTCAATTTAACAATTTATGATCCCCATAGATCATAGGATGATAGCCCCCTCTCCCCCCATCCTCCATTGTCTCTCAAATCTATGTTCATTGTGTCAACAACATTATCTAATCAATCCTAAAATTATATTTGGATTTTTTATATCCAGAACTCACCATTAATTAATATTCAGTTCGAAGTGGTGATGATGATGTTGATGATTTTGGCATCACCCAACTACCAGCCTCTGAATCCTTCACAATATAACAAATAAAGCAAAGTTGCATAGCAAACATAACAATATAGCAAAGCAGGATAACAATAAAATACAATAGCAAAATACAAATAAATGCACAAGATGGAAATCCAGCCACTCATGAGAAAATCATATTCAGAATCCATCCACAAGGCACTCCAGTCACTTTCCAGAATGCCAACAGGATAGAAACTACCCTGATCTTATAGGTACCTCATTTCAAAGGACATGCTTCAGAAGGAAAAGGCATGTTTCCTGGGTCCCAAAATAGGACACTTTTTAATAAAAGAGACCTGGAGCATGTCAACAGTGTTGACCCACATTAACAAGGCAAAAGCAATATGAAGTAGGCGATCCCTCAAATTACTCATTCCTATGCCACATAGGGCTTTACAGGAAATAATCAGGACTGTGAATCATATCTGGAATTATACCTGCAACCAAATGTAGCTCAGTCCCTGCACTATGGACCATTGAAAGCTTTCAAGTGATTTTCAAGTGTAGCTCCATGTGCTCCATTACAATGGTTGAGTTGGAAGATGACTAGGGCATGAGTAACTGTCTGCAGTCATCCAAACAGCACTTATTTATTGTTTAGCTTTCCATTTGCCTCTTCATCCATTAATTCAATTGTTGCCAAGTAGGGAGCTCAGAACTTAACTTTGTGGCACCTCATTTAATTCTTCACTCTGGTTTAATAAACAATCATTCATGAGCAATGAGCAATCTAGCTATTTTGTGAACAACAGAAAGCAGTGCTGTGTCTGCTGCCTTATGCTTCCAGGTAAAATGTTACATACAGATTTAATACAGTATATAAATACCGTACAGATCAGTATAAAACATAAATATAATAACTATTGTTTTGAATGTATTGCTTCTTTGAATCTTATACACATTTTGCCTTTGGCTACAAATGTCACTTTCTATTTTTTAATCTTCCACAACTTTCCTACCCCATAAGCTGAGGTTAACGGATTTGATAGCCTTCTTCAGCCTGTTTTCTTTCACATGTATTCAATTTCAAGTGCCATCTAGAGAAAACCAGGTTAGAGATGAGTGACTGAAAACATCTGGTGATAGGAATGCTAATGCATGAAAGCTCATTCTAAGTAAACAATCTAAAAAAGCCATATTTTTTTGTTGAGATGGAATGATTTTATTTTACCAGGTACAGTATAGCTGTTTGCAACCCAGCCAGTGAAAATTGGAAAAATGAGTGGATAATTCAATGGCTTGCAAAATTGCCTTATGCAAACAGTAACATGAATTTTGGTATTTTTTATATCTTTTTAATAGTAGCACTGAATAAAATCTTGTACTCATGAATGTTGAGTACATTCATTGCATGTTGAATGTTGCATATCCATATATGAATATGAATCATTCAAATTACAAATTAGACCTTGCATTTTCCCCTCTGACAGTAATTGGGTTAGTCTTGTTTCTCCACCAGTTTTTATTTCCTTTCTTACAGTTGACCTGGAACATGTTTTTGACTTGGATTCCCTGGAGTACTTGGAGACTCTTGAATGTGTGACTGAGCGGTTAGAGAATCGTGTCAATTATTGCAAGGCCCACCTCATGATGATCACCTGCTTTGACATCTCTTCCAGACGTCGATGAAGAATTAACCTCAAGAATCTTTTGGACTGCTGCCAGACACACCTTTCCTTCTTTTTGAACTTATATCCCAAAGACCCAGAATGAGGATGAAGGTTGGTGTCATGTTTTGACTATGTGCGAGAAGATGGATTTTTTTAAAATGATGCTGAATATATGTTGGAAAGCAAAGATGCTGAAAATAAGGATGTGGATTCTTCAAGCCTGAAAGAGCACTTTGAGAAATCTTGAGGACATATTTGTACATAGGAACCGCTACAGAAGTGATTTACCCCCATCCTCCAGCCCATCAATAACTGAAGGGGAAAGAAGAAGCAGAGATAGGGAGCTGCTGAGAGCCTCAGTATAGTAAAAATACATGTCTGAAGTGCCTTGCAAATCTTTATTATCCAAACATTTATGTTCATACTTCTTGTACAGATGGTGCTAGTCAACAAAAAGAAAAAGACAAAAAAATCAAATAGCATTTTTTGAAATGTATTTACAGCCTGTTATTTTCACTTGGTGTTTTATTCTATTTCTGACTTGCTGTTTCTACGTAATTTGTGTTTGTAGAGATATTTCTTATCCAATACAGCATATAAATAAATGTTAACCGTCTTTTGTTGTTCAAGAGCAGAGTAAGATCACTCAAAGAAAAAAAGAAGTTAAAACTTCTGGATTAATCCCACAGATGTATGATGTAATGGAAGTATCCCAGCTCTTAGTAAAAACAAAAATTATAATACAAAAATACAATAGGGTATCACATAGTTTTATAATTGTTCTCCTTTGAGGCACTGAAATAAATATATTGTTATGTGTTTTCAGTCAACACTTCTATTTTGTTACTATTTAATTGAATATACTAACTTTTCCTAGCGTTACAATCATAGAGTCATCAGAATGGGAGGGCCTAGGGAGGGTCACATTGTAAAAGTATTCCCTCAAGTTCAAGTTGACATAACTTGTGAATCCACTCATCTTTATGAGCAAAAGAATTTAATTGGAAAATCTGTTGAGCCAGTTCAGAAACCTTTGCATGCTTACAAGTATTATCATTATCTCCTAATGTTTTTCCCTAACTCTACAGATACCTAATTTGTTCGCAATTAGGGATGGTCCCAGTAACAGAACAATTTTTCTGAAAAGGTAAAAAAAACCTTGTAAAGTTGTTACTCAAAGGAATTCTTATAATTCTAGATTTTGTCTCGAATCAGATAAAAATACTGGAAACTACAAGCATTCATAACCTTTCCATAGAAAGACTAAAACTATTTCCATTAGAATTAAAATTACTGATTCTGTGCTACCAATCCCCATAATTCTCCCTATCCGTGTGCTGATCTTTGCTTATCCATAAAACAGAAATGATAAATTGGTTGATGTTATTTATCCAGCTGAGCCAGAATACAAAAATATTCAAAAGAGCATTGTGAACAATAAAATACAGAATGAAAGTGGATAGAATTATCTAGTTAACTCACAAACCTCTTGTTTTAATTTGATTTAATTGTTATCCCCAAGTCGATTAATTTGCTTTGGGACTCAGACTTTTTACATTGTTTTTATTAAGGTTAAAGATCATCTGACTGATAGAAAGTATTAGAAAAATACTTTATTTTATGCTATATGCATAAATGGATCAAAATATGTACATGAAAGGTTAATTAAGAATGAATTAAAAATCAAGAATGAACGTACTTGGTCAACAATGTAGGTTATGTAGCATACATAAATTGCCACAATACAATAGAGCAGGGGTCTCCAACCTTGGCAACTACGACTTGTGGATTTCAACTCCCAGAATTCCTCAGCCAGCATAAGTTGAGGACTACCAAAAATTCTTTTTTCTGCCTTGCTTTTTTGTCTTTTTTCATTACTTTCCTATTTACCTATCAATTTTCTTTACTTTCTTTTGTTTTTTTAAGTGCATATTGTTTTACAAAATAAAAACTTCTTTAATTAATCCAAAAAAGAAAAAGGAATTGGAAGAAGAGCAGCAAGTCCACTAGGTAAATTAATCATAGCTGCGTGCAATGTCATTTTCACAGCATTATTTGCATATATACCTCCTTCCAGCTCTGCCCAATGAACAAATTTCCACAAGTAGAGCTCTGATTCTTTGAGCATTGCATGCACCGATTAATCTGAAATAATATTGCCTTACTTGATCACAAAATCCTGTTATAAAATGTTAAAATCCTCTCACTGACCCTACTGGGAATAGCAAAGAGCTGCATAGAATGTCTTCAGGAGGCCAGTCCAGAGAAACTGTTGATTTTTTATAATTTGCTCTGGACTTCACTGTCTGCATTTTTTGTTTTAATTTCTGTTTATGGGGGAATAACAAGAACATTGTTTCTATGACATATCATGACAATGTATTTGAATAGAAGCCTATACGATTTAAATAAACCTCAGTATGATTAACCAAGTTCATTATTAAATTAATAAGTAAAAGATCATCCTTTTTGGGGACTTCTTGTTATAGTAAGGAAAATACATTGACAGATGTGACTTTTCTAGCCATTGCTGTCTACTTGCATTTCTACTTGACTACTACTACTGAAAGTGACTGTTGTTCACTTTTCTACTCAAATTTCTCATACAAGATTTCAGTTATCCATATTCTCCTGATATAGAAGAAGAACACGTTAGTCCCTAACTTGATGGTAAAAGTGTGATAAACATCTAGTTAAATTTGTGCTGAATCTAGGCTTAGAGTTTGAATAGCTCCTTCATTGGTTATCAGTTACAATTTTGGAAAATAATGGAAAAAACATATATAGTGCCTGCTCATGTTTTCAGATAATTGAATTATTTTTCTTTGAAATCTGCTCTCTTGCCTTTTTTTTTGCATTTTTTTCAAGTTTCTTTAAAGTTTCAGAAAAATAAATAAAAGCAGATGGGTTGTTAGTACAACATGAAACAAAACAACGGCAAGGCTACTCAGCATTTAGAGTAGTTTAAGTTTGGTCATCATTTAGTATGGAAGTTTCTGATACATTCACACCATCTGAGTGTGATTTCATGAATTAGGAACTACAAAAGTGACTTGACTATACATCCACACGAATCTTACAGCAAAACTAAACTAATGCAAGAGATGTACAGTTTGGATGCTTTTAAAAAATGCTATAACTCTTCATCTCTTCAATCTATTTTTGGGCTGTGATGTTGGGAGAGGCAGAACTTAATTCTTCCAAATCTGAATTGTTTTCCCTATGACCTATTTTCTCCTGGAGGCAAAATTCAGCTGCTCCTAAGTGACAGTTTGATGAGGAAGAGTAAAAATACTGATCCACATGAGGCTCAGAAACAACAGTATATATTAGCACACTTTTTCTTACTTGCTGTGAATTCTAGCCAGTTTTTCAATTTTCCTGAATTGTATTTCCAAGCTGTATCATGGGAAAACAGATATGATACTGTACCTAATAACGTGTGTGTGTATATGTGTCTGTGTGGTCAAAAATAACAAAGTGTATTGATGTGTTTCAGTTGGCACAGTTATTCACAAACATTAGAACTTAACTAACAAAGCTCATCACAAACCCTATCAATAAAACCTTTTATCTGAATAAACTGCTTATTTATGTTGCATTTTATAGAAACTATAGTTAAAAACATGTTTGCTTCAGATTATAAAGTCAAGCTAGTATATTTTTTTCATGTCATCATTCAAAAAAGTACCATCCATAAGTTGATGACAAAATAATTTGAATATCGCTGTTAACTTTCATTCCAGGCCTCCAGTTTTAATGGATGGCATGTACATAAACTTTTTGGGATCAAAATAAAACATGAATCAGAGGTTTTTATAATTCACCTTCTTATCTCCTGCCCCACTATTATCCTATATGAAGATAACACTATAACATCACAGATGCCTTGCCATTAATATGTGAAAGCACAATGCTTTCATTGCGTGTATTATTTTTGATGAAACATGGATATATATAACTGGCATCTAAAATGGCATGTGTTGCCTTTATTATTGCCCAAGCCAAAATGTAAACCATTAGTGAAATAGATGAGATAGCAATTCATTACCACACATAAAGTCTCAACTTATGTTAGCTGTTTATTTCACATGGCATTCTATAATCCAAAAAAATTCTGACTGGTTTTTGGCTCATACAAGGATGTCTGAATATTAATTGGTCCATCTTACTGAGTAACCAAATTCCATGTTCAACATCTGCTTAACATTTATGAAATTCCTATTCTTGTATGTGATTATTTTATCAGATAATCATACTCTCAATAGTTTGATCATTCTAAACTAGTTTCAGATTCCCCCCCCCCGCCCCCAATACAAAGCAATTGTCTCAAACCAAAGAAGCCACTGTTGTAGGTTTCTCAAAGGATGTTGCTTTCCAGAGTCAATATTATTGGGAAATAATTCATTTGCATATATTGTGCAACATCTGTTGGAAATTATATTCAAATTTAGTTTTCAGTTTGATCAAAGTCCGATATAGTGCAAAAAATGGTTGAGTTGGACTCTAAAAGCAATGATGGATCAGAGCAAGATCTATGCAGTTTACTATGTTTACAGTGGCACCAAAAGAACATGAAGGAAATAGTCATTAATAGGGGTGATAATGTAGAAGTATGAAAACTAACCATTGATAAGTTTGTCCTCCAAGAATTTATCCAACCATCTAGGTTCACCAGCACTAAATTCCAGAATTGAAGGACACACAACACGAAGTAATAATACCTTAGTCCTAAAGGTGTTTTTTTTTAAAAAAAAAATACAATATTTTTAGATGAAACGCTAAGTGATACTCATTTAAATTAACCTTTCAAGTTTCCTTAAGGGAAGATAAATGTATTCTATAAAACTTTGAGTGGTCCTACTCATAGAGCATTTATTATAAAACGATGGTAATAAAAATGGTGCTTAAAAGCAGTTTCAGCAATATCTATATTACATATACTCTCTATATGGACTTAGTTACCTTATATATTGTATAATATATGTGTGAATGGATATATGAATAAAACAATTATTTGGAGATTTTGTGCATATATAGATACTACTTTTTCTACATTTTAATTAATCCCCAATTTTCTCTGCTGAAACTGCTATCTGACATCCATCATCTGACATTATGAAGGACATAATTTATTTGTAAACTCAGGATGTTCTTGCTTTATAGACTTGCTTGTATTTTATAATTTATTTACCCATCATGATTGGAAATGCTTATCTAAGTACTATGCATTAATGTGTACTTTTGCTGAGTCCATTGTGTTCTGTCTGTGGAAATGTTCTTTTTCATAGTGAGTGATACAATAAAGTCACGTAAGGTTGGAAAGTGTCCTTTGCCTTGGGCAAAATGCTTCTACTGAGTCAGTCATGAAAAGCTCCACTACAAGGCAGACACACGATTCAAAATTGTCCTAAAACAATTCAGCTTTATTTGACCAGAAAGAAACACTGGAAGTTGTAGGACAAGAGTGGAAAAGAAACAAAAAAAGACATTGTCTACAAGCATATTGATGGAATATGTCAAGCCTTTTACCGTTAAAATGTAAAGTTTACAGTTTGCTGACTTGTAAAGGCTCTTACCTTTTGTGGTATATGAGGTGTGAAATATACTGTCATGTTTAAAAGGTATAAATGTATAGTGGCATTAAATGTTTACTTTTATGTTACCCATCCTAATTTCCATCAAATCTTGACTTCAGTGGAAAAATTCTTTTTTTTTTTTTTACGAATTTCTGGGGTAAAATTTTGTCAGCATAAGCTACAATGTTGTTTTGTTGATAAAATGTGAGAAAGCACAAGGCATGTGAGAAAGCACAAACTTCACCAATATGATTTCACCAGAAGAGTAAATGATTTCATGGGCCAATAAGATGAAATCACTGGGTATTTAAAGGGCTTACTAGAAGGTTTACTAGAAAGCTTGCTAATACCAGTGGGAGTGTTCTAATAAAATGATGGGCACATATTTACAATTTACCTTCTAATCTGCCAAGCTCATTGGCACAATCAATGTTTAATAAATGTTGATTGTGATGCTTAACCAGAACGCAGATACAGCACATTTATTATTTTATTTTATCTCTGAACTGTAGACACTGAGTGTCCATTTTCTGTAGCTTGTTCTTAAAATGAATCATTGTCTGAATTCATAATTTACTTTAGTGGAATTATAGACATGAACTATTGATATGTTTCTGTTTCTTTCATTCCTTACAAAGCATATACCATTGAGTGATAAAATATTCTCGGTTTAATTTCAGAGGGGCAGAGTCAGCCTTTACCTTTCCCCAATAATCTCTGAAGATTCTGTTTTCCAAAATCTCTACAATCTCAGAATGGTCAAGCAATGCATAGAAAGTGGAGCAAAAGGAACATAGAAAAGCAAAATGTGAACATGTCAAGAATAAATAAAACAACTACCAATGAATAGCAACTAAGCAGTCCACTCTTAACCACCTCACAGTCTGGAATGTAATCAATTATTCTGAAAACATTGCCAGACTTAAAGTTGGGGGTGAGGGAGATATCTCTAATATGGAAATTGTTGGCAGGAAGACATTGCTTCTGGCCTTAACCAAGAAGGATCAGATGAAACCAAGATCTCAATGTCTCCTCAACTAGGTCCTTAAGTACTAAAAAATACTGCTTTGCTAGCAGAAATCTTCGCCAAATTTCAAAGGCAGACCTAAACTGAGACAACAATAATATACACATAGACTGGAGGTGATCTAGATAAGTATTACAATAGCTGCATCATGGAAATGATCTTTTCTAGAATATGATTTTTGAGTTAATAAAAGGCCCTGTTAGCTACACCTATTATTTGGGATATAGGACAACTCCTAAATTGCACTTTTAATCAGTAGAGCATCCAATGCAGCTTAGTCCAGAGCAGAATCATTGTCTACAGATGGTTGATCTCCCTCCAAAAAGAACTTTTGTAGTTTATTACTACAAGCTGTTCATAACTGAATCAAGGTGATATTTAAGTTGACCTAAGTTTCCCCCAGACTTGGTGGAAATACAACTCATTGTTTTTCTGATAATGGAAAAGGCAATGCAAAATTCCTGCCTTTAAAGTAGAGAAAAAGTATCAGAAATCTGCAGGGAAATGATGACACATTAATCTTTTGACTGCTCGCACAGTGATTGTGCATTATGCTGTATTATGATTTAGAATGCTTTGTGAAATAGACCACAGACTTGTGATTACCTCAGCAGTTTTCATGACATCAATTGCCACTAAAGAGCTGCCAATCCCCACCCTGATGAAAAACACAGCAGTAAGTGATGGAGTCAGTTCAAACATTGTCAACATCAGGCAATTTAATAGGCAACCAGTCCTGAATTTGTTTCTTGGCTTGAGTCAGTAGGAGAGGAAACAAGACGGGCAAAATTAAGATGGGTAAGGATCTAGGCAAAAATGATAAAATATATTTTGTCCTGCAATATGACAAACTAAATACTTGCCTTAATTAGGTTATTTTATTTTCTATTCATTACTAATCCAAATAAATCTTCAGAATTTTCCTCATTGTATTTCTTTAATCCACTTCAAAATGGACAAGGTATTAAGAAATTCATCTAGTTACCTACTAACTTCCTTTTTAAGTGCTGTTCATTTTATTCTAATATGCTCAGCACCTTCATCACCACAGCGTGCTAGAGATTGAATCTGAAAGTAAAATGTTTTAATCCAGTCTATTAGAACCCAATACTGAAATTCCTTGAGCTGCTCTTATTACTACAAGAATCTAATTATTTCCGTGAGAGAAGTAAAAAATGCAGATGTGCCTTTAAAGAAATACATAGTATATTTTGATTACCATGGCGACTAAAAATATTTTGAAATGCTAAAGGATCAAGGTGATTAGTGAAAGAATAAAATAAAAAATGGTCATAATAAAGTAAAATAAAATAAAAACTTGGTGATAACAGTGGTAGTCACTTTACTTCAATTTTCCCCTATCAGGTTCCCAGCATCCTGGATAGTAGTGAGGTGAATTTCAGGCCAACACACCTATCAATGGCCTCCAGAGTTGTAGTACAGCTGCTACCTCTCATCAGCCAAAATAACATATTTTGTAAATTACATTCCCAGCAAAAGGGCATGGAGAATTACCACAGTGTTTGCTGTTTTTGTCATGTTTTCAAGGTTAAACACAAGCACAACCCTGCCTTGTGGTAAATTATTGTTTTTACTTCTGAAAGGAAGGACTGAATTTGGTCCCAGATTTGTCATTCAAAGATGAAACAGCTTTAAAAATTCTCGGGGATGTTGGTTAAATAATATTTGAAAATAAGGATCATGGTGGCAGTTATCAGAAGGCAGCCTACCCTTGTAATCCTTTGTGTTTTTGATGGTTTTGGTTAATGAACTTTAAACAAAGAGCCCATAAAACTCAGTTGCTAATCCCAGCCATTCAAACCAACACTATGATTATCATGCAGGAAAATATAAGATAGCAGAAGTTGGATGGATATGATTTAAAGCTGGGTTTAAGAAACATAATTGGTCAAAAATGAAATTAAAATCTAGCCCATGAAGCAAGACAATTTATATGAGCTAAATTATCTTTTTAAGAAATTCATATCCTTCAAACTGAAATGTTTATATAATTTCTTTCATTCCTTGGAGGAATCATAAGTCTGAATCCAAAAAGGATTCAGAAAGCAGATGCTTTAATAGTTCATTTCCATTTCTGCTGACCTAAAACAGCATCCATATAACTCTACTGTTTTCATTTGTTGATTTTGCCAGAGAAGATTGTATATGAAGACCATGGCAAGGAGCTTTGAAAAAAAAATTATCTCTGTCTGCCTGACACTGTATTGCTACAGAAAAGTTTAGAAAAATCCATCATGTTTCTTATCTCAGATCTTTATTTCAGCTTCTCCATTTTTCAGGTGCACTTCTTCAATTGAGGCACTGCTAATCTTTTTTTAATGTTCATTTTAATATTTTGGATTTTTTTCAGTCCACTTCCTCCCGTTCTATTTTCCTGATATTTTAAACTTTAGTCCACCAAATCAAAAAACAAAGCACAACTCTAGAGTAGAAAAACAAAACAGGCAATGTTTACTTCCAGAATCTGCAAAAGTAAGTAGTTTTGGGCAGGTCAAAAAAAGATGTCAGCCACAACTGATTAAATGAAGCTCACCCCACTTCACATGAATAAAGGCTCAGTGTTTGATTGCTCAGTCATAGCAGTCATCTTGACTTTTAACATACACACACACACCAGATAGCCAAAACAAGTTGAAAAGAGCATGGTGACATGTGTCATCACCAAATTCAAGATGGTTGCTCACTAACAATATTTTCCTGAACAGTATCCCACCATACACAGCACTTTGGGTTTTCTATATTTATGTCAATTATGATATTTTAAAAATGCAGTAACCATAATTACACATGGTAGAAAATGAGCTATTGTTATTTTTTGGAGCTTAAAGAGAAAAAAAATCTTGTTATGGAAGCTTGATCTCCTTCTAACAGGTCAAATCACCAAGAATAAAGTTGCCATCCTCAAACTGCTTAACGTATTGTTAGGCCAAGAGAAGGTGTGGTAGCATCTCTAATAGTTTTCCAGTGTATCAGAAACCCAAAATGAATGTTTCTTGTGCTTTTAGCGGTTATTATTTGTAAAGGTTAATAGAGTTGCAAACTGTTTTCAAAAGGAATGGGAAGGTGCTGTCAGTCATGGTACAATCAATTTAGGTAGGAAATACTATAGAGGCATTAGGAGGATTCTCTCCCCCACCCCACCCCCGATAATCTGCACAGTTATTTTCTGAGAGACTCAAACATTGAAATAAGGCTACATTTTATCAGGGTCCAATATTACAGATACAACGGCCATTGTTTTTAATGCATATTAAAAAAAAGTCTATCAGAACTTGAGGCATCATCTCCATCATGGAAAAAGCAAGTTGTCCCAGTGTTGTTAAGACATACCTGAAGGTGCCCTGTTGAGGACTTAAGAGTGTAGGATGAACCATCTAGGAGTAGGTATCTTGAGTTGTGCATCACAGTTCCAATTGCTGGGTTGCTCAAAGGATCAATACCAGTGGTGAGATTCCAAAAAATTTTATTACTGGTTCTGTGGTCATGGCTTTCTTGCTGGGTGGTTATGGCTTGGTGGTCATGTAACTGGGTAGTCATGGCTTGGTGGTCATATGACTGGGTGGTCATGGCCAACTCAATGTCACTCATGTCAAGGTGTGCCTCACCTAGCCCATCTCCTCACAGCCATTTCTTGTCACACCCTGCCTCAATGTATCTATAGTTCTCTAAAAATATTTTTTTGACTTTATTATGTACATACTATAGATGTACTTTCATGAACCACTGAAACGAGGAAATGGCTCACATGCTTTGTCCAGGAGTTTGATGCAACAGGCTTTTAAGGGGCTGCCAGAAAGAAGGGGGGGGGGGAATGTATTTTCCAAAGCACCATACCAAAGAACTCCTGAGCTTCCTTTATCCTTTCTTATGGTTGCTACTGAGGAACACAATGTTGGACTCTAGTATGATTTTTTTTAGAATCAATTTAAGAATTGTGCTTTCCCAAGAAATATTCCTTTATTAATTCCTCTCCCGTGCTGTCAAATACAGCAATATCATTTATTCGCAGCATTTTCTAAGAATGTTCTCATTAAATATTGCTTTAAATCCATTTTGGGGCAACAATACATTTAACCCTTCCTCTATCATATTAAATGTATTTCTTTTTAAAAGAATGCAATTAATTTTTCTTAAAGTGCATATCGCCATATGGACTGTGGAAGAAGATGAATGAGTCTGAGAAAAGTTGTCATGATTTTGCTATAACAAAGACTAAAAAAGGAAAGCTTGTCAGAATGAATTGTCAATTTATAATAAGTTTACAACTGTGTAGATTCCATAGGATGAAAAATAAATGCTTTAATTAAAGCAATCAAAATGTTACAAAATAGCCTGCTTTGCAGACATATTACCCTGTATTTTATACAAGCCACTAAGTCAGCACTGACCCTTAGGAATGATACATTTTCTCCAGAATAATCTCTCCCCAGTCTTACTCCCTTAGATTGTCTAGACATGTATCCATCCCAGTGTAACAGAGTTCATCCACATCATTGCAAGTTGTCTTCTAATGTATTAATAACACTCAGAGTGCTAGCCCACTTATTCATCAGAAACTATAATCTTGGTCCTATCTCTTTGGACAATTTTCATCCTGTTTCCATTAATTTTTAGAGAAGTTTGTTCAGTAACAGATTACACGGTGTCCGCAGAGAACTTTGGAAGAAGTAGATTATCTGAACTTTTTCAAATTAGATTTCAGTGTGGAGCTGAAATGGTTGTGGATGACCCCTGGCAGGCTTGGATACAGATAATACATTCATCCTTGCCTTTCTTGATATTCAGTAGCTTTTGTTATCATTGAAACTTCTGTACCAGCTTCAGGATTTCAGGAGGCAATCTTGTACTGAAATTCATTCCAATCAGTGTTGATAGGAAGAGAAACAACCATCATATGACCAAGTGCAACAATAAATGGGAAAGATCTTGGGAGACAGAAGAAGACATACTGCCAGATAAAAAATGGCATAGCCTGCATGTTAGGAATATAAGTTACCTAACAGGTATTTAGGTTAGAAATATATAAACCAGGATAGACATTTTAATACTGTCTCTTTAAGGGAATGCAAGAGCATGCAATTGAGTGTGGTTTCTCAAACTGCCATAAGATGGAGCCAGAAACCTGTTTTGTCTTAGTCTGAGTCTCAGAAGAGAGTGTGAGTGTATCTTTATTTCCTTCTGTTAGAAAATATTGCAATTCCTCCATTTTTCCTAATTGACTGATATTACTGTATTTAATGTAAGTTTGATCCTTAACTGTTTTTGACACTGGAATTTGATAGATTATCCCTGGATTGCAAGACTGACTGATTTACTTGTGAATGACTTTGGACTGTGTTGGACTTTGCTTAAACCTTTCTGGAAGTAAAAACCTACATTTACTGTACAGTGTATCTGTGTGCTATGTGTGTATTATTCCAACACTACTCTCTATACGTCTCCCTGTATGCATTCATTCTCCTAACGGGGAATTTCTTCAACACTGCAGCTGCATTACAGAGAAAGATTCAGAAGGCACCCTTCCTAACTTACACTCAGTAAAAGAGATAGGTGATTTGTACTATCAGACTTGCAAAATTCTGCTAAAGGAGCCTTACAGTAAAGTAGCATTAGCTGATCTGGTTATCTTTTCTGTCTGGCCTGCTAAGAAATGCTGACACCAAGCCAGAAAATCTTTTTAGGTGAAGTTATTGCTGACAAGCCATATCAGAGCCTTGCTATCATTTTCCAACCTTGCAACAAATCAATTTTTCTGACTTTTGACTCCCTTGATTTTCACTGATATTAACCTGACATGAATGTGAAAGAAACTATCAGATGAAATACAAAATGGTGTGTCTATAAAACTTCTGTGTGATCAGTTTTTTTTTTTTTTATAGAACTGACATACTATTCAGTGAAGTCTGTGAACAAGACATAATTTGACAACCTTCTGGTCTTATATTCAAATTATAGTTATGCCATTATTGTTTCCATTAAACATTACTTTATATAGTTGTGTGTGATTTTTTTCTCTATTTTTGCTTACTATACATTGCCTGCAATCTAATAATACAGGACCAAAATCCTGTAAAACAAACAAGCCAAAAGGTCTGGCATCAGATTGTTATCAAATAACCTTAAATCCATTCTCCCCGAATTAAATAATGCAATTTTAATGCATGTGTTCCCTTGGAGGATGCATCATAAGGTGAAACATAAGGTGATCATAAGGTGATGCATCATAAGGTGAAACAAACATAATTTTCATTCATTACAATAGTACAGGATGTTGCCTCAATCAGTGCCAAACCAAGTTGGGGGCAGAAATGCAGTCTGTTCTCTTTTGCTCTTCAGACAGTGCTGGGCACAACCAGCATGTATACATGGCTACTACCAAATAATGCGTGTATGTGTGTGTCTCTGTATGTGTGCGTGTGTGTAAAGACAGATATCTGATAGCTAGACATATAGATGATAGGTAGGTAAGTAGTTACATAGACGACAAACAGACAGATGAGAGATATAGGTAAAAATCAACCAAATCTCAATAGTGTTATTTGAAAAACTAAGAATGCCCTTCTCCCTAAATACTGTAGCTATTGGAACATCAAATACATTAATTGTGGCTGGCCTGAGGGTACATATTAACCAGGAGAGTATTTTGGGTATAAATAGCTTTTTTCCACATATGAAATTCACATAAAGAATTGTGAGTCCATTCTTCATTCTTTTTAATTTTCTCTAAATAGACTAACTGCAATTTACATAGTCTTTGAAAAATCTTTCAATATTTTCCATCTCTCTGGATCTTAAAACTGGAATAAGTCCTTTGCCTCTCCTTCAATTGATTCACTCTCATTTGTTTAACTCTCACTGAATTATGAACCCCTCCCCCCTTTTTTTTATTTACCCTGCACTTCTAATGGGGGAAAAGCACAGGGCACATCTATTCTGCAGCTCTACAGCACTTACTGTCCATAAATTAATCTGCCCAACAAATAATTCTCAAATAAAAATAAATGCCCTTTCCATTTACTGCTGCTGCTGAGAAAAGCACAAAAAACATAATCAATGGAAAGTAATACAAAAGGTGTGAAGCTTGCATGACCTCCATATAAGAAACAAGCAAACAGCCTATGAAAGCCAGACCTGTAGTTCAGCCCATGTTATTAAATCAAAACCAATGGGAGGGGATGATGTCTAATTTAATGTATTCCATTTCAGACATTGCACTAGGAGAGGCTTATTAAAATGAGCAGCATGATAACTTTTTCAGACTAAAAATCGCCCACCTCTGTTAAAATCCTATATCACCATATTTATCTGTGTATCTGATCAACTGCAGTTTACAAAGGATTATGCTTTTTAATCAAATTGATTAGTCTGAAAAGATGCTACTAGATTCCTTCTGATTTTTATGTTTTGTGGATTAGCAGTTATCTTCAAGGAAAGTTCTGAACTGCATGAGGAAGCCCAGCATTTCACAAATGCAAGGCAACATCCCAACAGATCTGTCTCCTTCTCCCCATGCCGATTTCTAGAAGTGTGGAAAGTAAGATCAGTTTCATGGAGATATGTGGGAATCACATATTACCAGGGCAAAGAGGCTGAACAATTTTTAAGTCAAGAATGATTTAACACTTGGAAACAGCTCAGGCAGATGCCTTCCTAATTCACTGTAATATAAGGAGGAGGCATAGCACAATCAAGTCTGCAAGATTGTATTGTTATATAACCAATTTCATAAAACTAATTTTAGCCCTTCTCTGGAGTTGATTTCTTGGAGTGGTCTACATAGTTAAGGAATTTAAGAAGACTGCACTGTATGTATGTAAAGGTAGGAAGATTATCTCCACAAAATGTTCTTCTCTTCTAACAGATAATCAGAGTTGGAAGGGATCTTGTAGGTCATCTAGTCCAACCCACCACCCAAGCGGGAAACCCTACACCATTTCTGACAAATGGCAGTCCAATCTCTTCTTGAAAGTCTCATGTGATGACGCTCCCACAACTTCCAAGGGCAAGCTGTTCCGTTGGTTGATTGTTCTGTCAGAAAGTTTCTCGTTTCCAGGTTAAATCTCTCCTTGTTCAGTTTCCATCCATTATTTCTTGGACTCTTCAGAAAATGGATTCACCCCTTCCTCTCTGTGGCAGCCTCTCAAATATTGAAAGACTGCTATCATGTCTCCTCTGGTCCTTCTCTTTACTAGACTAGCCAAGCCCTGTTCCTGTAACCATCCTTCATATGTTTTAGTCTCCAGTCCCCTGATCATCCTGGTTGCTCTTCTCTGTACTTTTTCTGGAGTCTCAACATCTTTTTTATAATGTGGTGAACAATACTGGATGCAGTACTCTAGGTGTGGTCTTACTAAGGCTTTATAGAGTGGTATTAGTACCCCCTTTGATCTTCTCTCTGAACCTCTCCAAAGGATGTACATCAACTGCATAGAATAATCTTCAACTTATGATGCAATTATGACCACAATTTCCATTGTTAAGTAAAGTTGTTGTTAAGTGAGTTGTGCATGATTTTATGATTTTTTACTACAGTTGTTAAGTAAATCATGCAGTCATTAAGCAAATCTTAATGACTTGCTTGTTGGAAGCCAACTGGGAAGGTCACAAACAATGATCGCAAAGATATTGCAATTATTGTAATAAATACATGCTGGTTGCAAATGCCCAAATTTTGATCATTTGATTGTGCAAACACTATGATGGACTGGTTCTAGGTCACTTTCTTTTGTGCCATTGTGAGTTTGGTCGCTAAATGAATGGTTTTAAGTCGAAGACTAAATGTACATGCAATTATTGGCATGTCAAGTGTGGTCATACACAACACAGTCTGGGTTTTTCTCCTCATTATGTTTATTATGCTAAAAAGAAATATGCTTATGACGGGGTGGCTGACAACCCAATCTTCTATTGCACTCTGTTCCACAGCCAGAAGAGCTGTGCATATCTCAGGCCAGGGATGTGCATGAAACTTTCTTTGCTGTATCTCACTCAAAAGTTCAGAAGAGATTACACTCCAGTATTGGCATTTGTGAGTAGCCATTCTAAATTATGTCCAGAGTGCTCATTTCCCCTGAAATGTATTTTCATTGTATTGTCATAAATGCTTTCAAATTACTGATTAAATGGACATGACATTTAAGAATTACAAATTAAGGCCCCCAAAATTTCACTCTTGTCACAAAGTTGTAATCCTTCCAAGAGTTGATTTTGAACAGCCCGATACTTGAGTGAAAATCTTGAGCCATCTTGCTAAGCAACATCAATGCTAACAATCTCTACAGAGTTTCTGGCAAGAAGTTTCCCTGGTGCTCCTGAAAATGCCAGGAAATTGAACCTAGGACCTCCCACACGTAAAGCATGTCTTTGACTAATGAGCTACAGCTTTCTTTTCAGAGGACTGAAGCTTAAGTGAGCAGATTTTGTCAGGCAGGTTTGAAGTGTACATTTTAAGTGAGAAAATTGATGGAGGAAGGAAGGGGGGAGGGGAATAAAGTACATAGCAATGTTCTTGTTTAAAGCAAGCAATGATCTGCCTTCAGAACATGCATTTTACACTGCAGTTTACAGGATGTATTTCACATTCTTCCAAATCTAAGATTCAGTTTCTAGTCATGTACAATGTCAAGTTCAGTCACAGGATTGTTCAATACAAGAAACTCTGTTATAAGAATATCTGCTCTCCTGGAGATTTGCTTCAAGTCAAATCTAGAAAGAACATTGCTCAGAATGGGAATCATGTAGATATTTTCTCCTATCTGGTAAGAACTAGCCTATTTTTCACCAAATAAATGCATATAAATGCATCTTATTGGACAAGATGGACAAAATTGGACAAGAATGCAAGACTGAGAACTTAGTGTTGGAAAGACAAATTCACTACACAATTATAGGTATATTTATTCAGAAATAAGAGCTTCCCCTTTTAATGGGATGTCTTCAGTAGGAAACATACAGAGAGCTGCAATTGTTGGCTGATTGACATTCTGAGAACTTTTGTATCTGGGGGCATAACATTACTGCAGTATTACTAGATGGGAAGAATGCGAATTATTTGGGAATAAATTGATTCTGTTGATCTGTCTCCCTCCCTCTCTCCTCCTTCTCTGATGCTGATCCATCACTCAGGGCAGAATCACTCAGAACAGCTAACAAATGACACTGCTAGAAGTTTGCATCTCAATTGTATCTGCACTTTCCACAATTAATAATCTAACAATGTGTGCTACGCAGCAAATATACAAGGATTATGGAATGCAAGGAAACTGATTTCTAGTCCTGCCTTAGGCATGAATGCCAGCTGGGTGACTTTGGTCTGGGTCACTCTCTCTCAACCTCCTAACAGGGTTGTTGTTGTGGGAAAACAGGAGAAGGAAATATTAGGTATGTTCATCATCTTGAGTTATTTATTAAAAAATCAATAAAAGTGGGGTAAAAAGAAATCTAAAATAAACAAAACAAATCACTGCATACCTGGAAATGACAACACTTCAAAGAAGAGGGAGCAATTTAGTATAGGATAAAAGAACACTGATGAAACTAAATTCAAATACCTGCAATGTATTTGGATGTATGAGTCTTAATTTATACCCATCTAATAATGCACTTAATACAAATGAGCATTTTCTATACTTTCAATTATAATCAAATTGTAGCTTAGGGGTATTCCTGGTGCCTTTTCAAACCACTTCTCAGTAGGAAGCAGTTGACTGTTGAAAAATTTCATTTGGAGAATTAGCAAAAGTAATAATGTGCAGATTACATAACAAAACAACCAGACTACTTTTCTTGCAGTATTGAAATCAAAGGAAATAATCTACTCAATACATATGACGATTTTACTGCCATATGTTTGGTTGAAGAAGATAGTTGTTTTCTTCGGAGTCTCCTTTTTGTTGTCCTTCTGCGAGATTGTGTCTTGCACATCATCTTCATTTTAATAACATGCCAGCCTCCCATTCTTCTTTAAGTATCATCAGGTCCTGCGTGAGGCTGTGCTCTGTCCCATGAGTCACTTTCATAAGATCGTAAGTCTAAAATGTAGAAGAAAAACATTTTGTTATGCTTGATGGTATGCCTCTAAATATCTCCATCTGGAATATTTTATTTCTACAAAACAACTTTTGCAACTTTGCTAGCTATTGATTGTTACTTCAGCTTGCCTCTTCATATACTCCATAACAATGCAACCTCTTTTCTGCCAGTTTATCCAGATTGCTATGGAATTTGCTGCTCTGAATGCTAGTTTTCTTGGCCTCTATACATTTTAAAATGACATGTGAGTTGGGATACGTTTAGGTTAAGCATGTGCACCTTTCAAGGTAATTCAGCTTCGTAGTTTTAGAGCAGCATTATGGAACTGGCCTTGCTGTGTTTTCCTCCATGATCTGAAAAAGGTGTCAGTTAGCGTTGAGATCTGTAGAACGAACAGTGCCAAATAATGAAAGAACTTAACCATGAGCTATCCTGAGCAAATTAATAGGATACTCAAAAAACACACTGCTTCTCTCTCCAAGAATATAAAACTCATTAGGTAATTGATAAGGAAGTGCAAGTAAAAGCCCAGAACATTCATTTATGTCTAATTTGCATTTGGATTGAACAGGATACTGAACATCAGAGACACATGTAGTGGTATGCAAATGTGCCTCTCTTCTGCTCAGTCATGATGAAAGGAGAAAGCAAAATCCGTCATGCTAATGGGCTCCAAAGCAAAGGCCAGGATATTGAGGAAATTGTTTCGGTTCCTACTTTATCCTTCAATTACATGAAGGCTTCTTAGGATGCGTAGGAAGGCCATGCTCATGTTATTCATATCACACATACAGTAAATAACGCATGGGGCAAGCTGGAAGGAACCAGATCTAATGGAATCTATTTGAAAAGGGATTGTTGAGGTAATTCCCCGTTAGGAGAATGAGCAAATACAGGGAGACATATAGAGAGTAGTGTTGGAATAATACACACACAGTACACAGATACACTGTACAGTAAATGTAGGTTTTTACTTCCAGAAAGGTTTAAGCAAAGTCCAAAATAGGCAGTCCAAAAGTCATTCACAGGTTAATCAGTCAGTTTTTCAATCCAGGGATATTCCAGTAACAAAGTCCAGTGTCAAAAACAGTTAAGTATCAGACTTACATTAAATCCAGAAATATCAGTCAATTAGGAAAAATGGAGCAACGGCAATGCTTTCCAACAGAAGGAAATAAAGATACACTCTCTTCTCTTCTGAGACTCAGACTAAAACTAAAAACAATCCAGGTTTCTGGCTCCATCTTATGGCCATTTGAGAAACCACACCCATTTGCATGCTCTTGCATTCCCTTAAAAAGGCAGTATTAAAATGTCTATCCTGGTTTATATATTTCAAACCCAAATACCTTTTAGGAGACTCATATTCCTAACAGGGATGCTTGTCATTCTGAGGCAGATACATCTGGGTTATGTCCCTTTGTAGCAGGGAACTAATATTGGGGCAATATACACACTTTGGGGGTAAGAGCTTAATGTCTCAGTGGAAGACTTACTGCATTCTTACAGCTTTCCAATCATTTCACGTAGTCTTGGAATATTGTGTGATATAAAATTATTGGAGTCTAAATGTCTTCCTGATTTCCTCAATTTTTCTGTACACTTTGCAGAGGGTTGGGGTTTTTTAGGATCTTATTAGTTGCAAAACATAAAATCTGCCCTTTGTCCATTTTGGATAACCAAACTAATCTTTTGAAGTTTGAAAAATTATAATTAAAATATCTTTCAGCTGTAAGGAGTCTTTGGAGGTTTAGTGTATGATTTATGAAGAACAGTAATTACACCAAGATAAAAAGTAATTTAATTTCCAGAAGGTGTGCTAGGAAGCTATTTTTCTATTTACAGGCAAAACTAGACTGCAACATTGACATGGATGGATATGGTGGCGCAGTGATTAGAATGCAGTACTGCAGGCTACTTCTGCTGACTCCGTCTGCCTACAATTTGGCAGTTCAAATCTCACCAGAATCGAGGTTGACTCAACTTTCCATCCTTCCAAGGTTGGTAAAATGAGGACTGAAATTGTTGGGGCCAATATGCTGACTCTGTAAACTGCTTAGAGAGGTCTGTAGATCGCTATAAAGCGGTATAGGTCTATATAGGTCTAAGTGCTATTGCTACCTTCCAGGGATGCAATGAAGTAATCACTCAGTAATACCATATGAGACTTAGAATTCAACGACTCTATTAAATGAAGCTACTAGATGTCAAAATCAATTAAATGCGAAAGAAATAAGAGTTATGAAATAACACAAAATTAACCAAAAATTATTTTTTAATTATAACACTTTATCACAGATATTTACACCTCTAAATTAGCTTTCAAGAATATTATTATTGTTAGCATGATTACTACTATTATTCTGAATCAATCTGCTGAAGCATGAAGGCATCTTCACTGAAGATTATGGATTGTAATTTGTCATGCTGATCAATATAGGTTATGCCACCATAGATGCCACTAAATGGGCATTTATGCCCAAGGTAGCATTGGAATTTCAATCTCGCAATTAGTGGTCTAACATCTTAACCCCTAAACTACTTTGGCAATTACTTCAAAAAACCCTTTACATCTGCATGCATGTGTGTGTGCACATATATACATGTAAGAAGTGTATGGCTTAATGCTGCAAATTCTTAAATGATTATTTGTAATAGGATATAAACAGAGGTGGTATGTAGCAGGTTCTGACCAGTTCTGGAGAACCGGTAGTGAAAATTTTGAGTAGTTTAGAGAACTGGCAAATACCACCTCTGACTGGAGATTTTACAGTATCCTTCCCCTGCCACACCCACTAAGCCACACCCACAGAACCAGTAGTAAAAAAAAATTGAATCCCACCACTGGGTGTAAAACACACCATCTTAAGCTCAGTGAGAAAAAGGCCGGAAGCCTAACAAATAGGACAGGAGCATAAAAATAATTTGATAACAATTGGTGTTCAATCTCAGATAAAGCATTGTAATGGTTTAGTTGAATTTTAGAAACTTTTTTTTACATCCTTAAACAAAAAACTGGAACTTAAACTACAATGTGTGAAACTTAACAAAGAATCAGTTGGGGAATTACATAAGGCAGCTGTCACAAAGCTGTGTAACTCGAGCAAATATATTTTATATATACAGTGACATTTCCAGAAGGTCTTGTACATTTTATAAATCTATCACAAATTTAGAAGAAACTCCAAATAAGGAGCAGCCAGCTGAGACAGGTTCAGGTCAGCATGCAATGAATGAACTTATATATATAGGACACTATTCACGTGCAATCAACTTGTTTTATGCGACATAACTAAAATCTTATTACTTTCTCTCCCCAAATATGTTTTAAAGTTTAAACAAACTAATATATTTAATTACCTATAGTAGTAACTTATTTTTCCACAGGAAGTTATTTTGTTTAAGTACTTTTACAGATTTGGTTTCAGAATGCTACTGAGTGGAATAAACTATTAACAAAATAATCATTACTGGAAAACATGTACTGCTTTCAGAAACAAGTTAGTTACTAATATATTTCCTTTCAATAATGATGAGCAGATTATGTATATAAAATGTATTGCTATTCTGAACTGGCTTACAAATAATTCATATAAAGAAACTTCCTCCAATCAGATCTTTTAATAATACACATTCCTTGCAGTGGTCAGCTCTGAATTAAAGGTGCTCACGACTTAATGCACCCCGATGTTGATTGTCCTCTTTATTATTTTCATTAGCATTCCATCCCAAATATTTCAGGTGAATTTCAGAATTCTTACTACTTCATGATCAAAGGAAGCATTTCCATTACTATTTACCTTACCTTTGCCGTTCAGTGAGATGCAGAACATGATCAATATTTAAAAAGGAGAAGCAGATTATGGTACTGAAACAGTCTCTTGTTCATCCAACTTAATAGCTATTTGCCATTCAAGGTTTCGGCTGATTAATGTCACCCCATCAGATACTGAACAGTAATTACCAACCACCACTATTAAAGTAAGTCTCCTGGAAACTGTAAGCAACTCACTTTGTAGCCATTGCCTCAGGGGCTGGTGTAGATGTAAAAAAGTGGGAGAGTGCTTGCTGACTGACATGTGGAAAGTGAGGTGAGCAGGGAGGTTGTAGAAATGCAGTCAAGGAGAAACAATTAGGAGGAAAGAGAATGTAGAACTAGTGAGCAAAACTGACCTGTTTCAGAGTTTCAAGGGCCTGAGAGGACATGTCCTGGTGGCACTGCAACTTGGCCACTCTCATCATCTGGATAGCCCTCAAAGGATGGAAGCCGGGATAATAAAACCTGAAAGAAGGACAGGAAGAAAATTACATCCATTTGTCAGTTCTCACCTTAACTGTTCCTGCCTCAGTGGAGAGCCATTTGAGTAGGACTACAAAGCCACTGTGGATTTTAATGAGTATTAGGGGAAATTAGTCAGTGTCAAGGAGGGTGAAATACTGAGGGATTGTTAACAAATTATTATTTTTAGTCTTGGAACAGTTCTTATGTTATCCTGTTAGAAAGTGACAAGGGTAGGATTCCCCACCTTCCTGAGACAATGTAAAAGCCAATAAAGAAGCATTCAGTCTTATGATCATGGGGGCAATGCCATTTTCACTGGTATTTTTTTCTGTGTAGGACCTGAACTTTCATATTCCCAAAAGCTGCCTGAGCTTTAATCTTGTGAGTTATTTGGGACATATACTTCCTAACATGTGATTCATAAAATATGCATATGTAAATGATTAGGGGAAGTTCATTTGCCCTATGGAAGCCAGCCTTTCCTATCCTGGCATCTTCCAGACACAATTTCTGGGAATTATGGCAATGGCCTTGACTGGGTGATATGTACCAGGCAGGAAAGATGCTTTTGGTCAAAGATGGGAATAATGTTTGTGGTGAAAGATGCACTTTTCTTAAAATCAATTAATTCCCTGGCTGAAACGTGTAGAGAATTTAGCTGCAATGGATGATATCCATGGACTGGGTAGAACTGAAATGTTTAGCCAATTTGGGGGTGATGTGGTGGAAATTAAAGGAAAAAACTCTTCATTCTTAAGGTGAAGGCATTGATTTTACCCCTTCAAAAAAAGACCATGCACACAAAGAAACACGTACAGGAAATAATTAATCACAGCTTGCCCACTCCTAGTTGGAAACCATGAGGCCCAAGAAACCTGTTGTAGCAGAAGAGATGGATGTGGGCTATAAAGTCTCTTTTCTTTCCTCAAATATAAATCCAATAACTGGATTCCAGAAAGTAATACATTTTCAGCCTTCTACAATATACATAGTAGGAATACAATAAAACCAGTGGTGCTATTAGGATTCCTGAATACTGTTGGAAACATGATGACTATTCCTACAAATAAATTCCTACACATAATAGTCATGTCCAATGTGCCTTTTTAATCATTATTTTCTAGGAGAAACAGATGTTTTAGGCAGATTAAATTATTCTGAATAAGCAGGCAAAGCAAAGCATGGCTTGCCAACTTTTTCAGAGGTGAGAAACATGCATACAAATAATTTAAAATCAAGCTTAATGTCATCTTTCCCAAAATGGCCTTCTCCTTGTTTAGATTCTGCCAAACCCCCATTCAAATATCTTGTCCTCATAAATGTTGCTATTCCCCTGCCTCAGAGAAACAAGAATGGCTGACAACCTGGGCCATTGAGCATAAAGCCACTTGAACTTAACAGCAACTGATGTCTGGAAAGTCAAGAAGATGGCTTTCTGAGCTCTTTCACCAACAGTGCTGACTGGCCTTTTGCCAGGTTGCCCAGCCATTCTCTCCAGCAGGAAATTGATCCTACAGGGTCCTTCCACATCAGTTCCATTGAGACTTCTTTAAAAAATGCATCCAACTCCTAAGGTACTTAAGAGTCTGCAAAGATTTAGGATTAAGGTAAATGATACCAGAGGAAGTAGTAACTAATTAAGCAATGTCAGGTTGATAACTAAAGCCATTCATAGGCATAATTTAAAAACAGGAAATTCAAGAGGTGAAGGTAAAGGAAGCAAGCATGAAATGGAGTGTACAGAGAACATAAATATTTACAAAGCTGTTTTATTGGGCTGATTTATGTACTTATTCCATGCATGGGCTTAGTGGCTTTTCATTAGCTTTAAATCTGACATCTAAAATAGGTGCCTGGTATTACTTTCTGTAACAATGTTTCTAAAATCATTTGAAGATTCTTTGCATGGGACATATGGTAACAATTTCTTTGTCTTCTCTGGGAAGAGAAATGAGAAGGAATGTCCAGACAGCTGGGTTCCACTGAATTTCAAAAAGAAGATAGCATGGGGACAGTTCAATTTGTTCATGACATACTTAAGTTCAGCTCTCAAAACACTAGAATCTTAAGGCTATCTCAGAAAAGTAAAAAGAGGCTGACATACATAGTTAAAAGATTAAGCTTTCAAATATATTTCAGATATATACTGGTTTCCAGTCAAGTCAAGGTATCTAATAGAATGAAGGAATATAGTGCTATTACCAGTTTAACTGGTTCTCACACTAAGGCCATGATGGCAAACCTATGGCATGTGTGCCGGAAGTGGCATGCAGAGCCACTTCTGCTGGCATGTGAGATGTCACCTGTAAGAGCCCCACCCCTGGAAGAGCCTTGCATGTGCACGTGCCACCCACCCACCAGCTAATTGTCAGGTATCTGGGATGCATGCATGGGGGGCACAGGAAACATGTGCGCATGTGCAGAGATGCGTGGGGTGCACAGAGGATCATGTATGCATGTGCAGAGATTCATGCCACATGGGGGGCAATCTTGCATGCGCAGGGGGCGTGGGGGAGGGACAACACACATTGCCTTCTGGTTGCTGGCATACGAGCACGCAGGGAGCCAAAAAAGGTTAGCCATCACTGCTCTAAGAGAAAGTACCACGAGTAGCACATCACTGGCCACAATTCTCATTCCAGTTCATGTTTAACAACATATAGTCATAAACAAGAAGAACTATAATGAAACGATGAATCTCATGTCAGCAGTTAAGAATATATTGTATTTAAGAATATAATTATTGACAATTGAAACTGACTAAGAATTAGTCAAATTTAAGGGACAACAGAAAAGGAGTTCACTGTAAAACATGTACAGGTAGTCCTCAAATTATGACCATGCATTAACAATTGTTCAATGTTACAAAAGTGGTGGAAAAAGTGATATATGACCAGTCCTCACACCTACAACTGTTGCAGCCTCCTCATGATCACATATGGTAATCAAAATTTGGGCATTTGAGAACCAGAATGAATTTATGATGGCTGCAGCGTCCTGGGGTCATTTGATCACTATTTATAACCTTCTCAGAGGGCTTCTGATAAACAAAATGTCATTTAAACACAGTCATTTAATGACTGTGTGGTTTGTTTAACAATTGTGGCAAAAAAGGTGATAAAATCAGGCATATCCATCTCAATGACTACATTGCTTAGTGACAGAAGTTCCAGTTCCAGCTGTGGTAGTTAAGTCAAGGACTACCTGTAATGGAATGAGGGATGGTCCCCTGTTTTCAATTCTGCAGTATTCTCGCCTTGAAACATCCATGCAAACTGCATCAAGTCTTTTTAAGGGAAGTATTTACAGACACTGCTTTACATGCAGAAGTTACCACACATGCTGACCACTTACAACCATTGCAGAGCACCCCCAGAGTTGCACCCCACTCAAGCCTCCTCTGCCAATTGACAGAGCAAGAATTCAGAACTCTTTCAGAAGGCCAGAAGAGTGGGGCCTGTCTCACGCTGGAAGTAAGATGTCCCAATGGGTGGAAGCAACAACGGAGAAGACTTTCTTCCTGGATCCCATCAGTGAGAAGTCTTTAACTGATATGATCCAGAACATACCCTCCTGAGTGGCAATCTAATGGAAGAAGCACTTCATCTGGTTCCTCTGATAAGATCTGTCTGGTATGACTGAATCTCTGGCATAACTCTCATCTTCCTCAGGGTACAAAAGCTCCACTGCCATGTCAAAGTATTGGAGATGAGGAGGTGGAGAGCAGGAGGAGGAAGAGCAGGAGGAGGAGGATTTCAGTAGAATTTGAAGTAATTCTGGTATCACTACAGCAACTATTGTAAATATCAGGATAATAACAGTATTTTGGTATAGCCAACAGAACATTTTGTACTGCTACATTTATATCTATGTACTCTGTGCAAATTTAAAATAAACTCAGGTCTGGAATAGGAAATAGACTAACATAAAATAAAAGGAGCAAACTGGAAAGAAAGCAATTCAAAGGAAGATGTACTTTAGCAACAATGTAACAATAACCTTGACATTCATTATGTTCTCTGACAGCAAATCAATGCTGGTTGTTACTATAAGTAGCACACACTCAACTCTGTTACATGCCTTCAAAGTGCAATTATTAGACTAACATGAGGAACAGAGATGGCAAAATCTTCAAAGAGTGTATAATCTTGGAACAACATTCCTATCTTTCCTTATTTTCCCCCCCAATGTGTGAGTGACACATTTAAATATACACAGTGTCAAATGCTAAAACACTTTTGGAACATCAAGGGATTGTTTGGCCTTAAAAACTACCCAAAAAGACAGGATGTGAAGAAAATTATCTGGGATCTATCCAATTTAAATTACCATGACTGAAGTTTGGGAAAATGTTCCTAAATTCTGAACAGTAAAAAAGAATTACACATTCTTGCCATAGTATCCAAAACATAGGTTCAGTCATTTTAAATAGTGAATTGGAATCCAGCAACAGAAATGCAAAACACCGAAAACATTATTGTACTATTTTTAATGCTGGAATTCACTTAATCTCTTAGGGACATTAGTATCATATTTACAATTTATTTTTTCATGGTAAGACAAATGGATTCTTTTTAAAACAATATTATTTCTAAAGCCCATGTCACACTGCCCAACGGATGCAAAAAGGACACAGCGGACGAGCAAAATGTTCCATCCGTTGTTATCCGCTCTCAAAAGGGGCAAAAATTTGCATAACCGGAGCGGATAACACGGACGCGGGGAGGACGCAGGGCGGATGCAAAGCGGATGCGGAATGGAAGCCCAGTGGATGGAAGCGGATGGGAGCGGATGGCGCAACCGCAGGGCTTCCGGGGGGCCTCAGCGAAGCAGACGCGGAACGGATACAGCGGATGCAGAACGGACGTCAAACGGATGAAGCGGATGCACAGCGGATGCACAGCGGATGCACAGCAGATGCACAGTGGAAGCCTAATGGATGCCTGGCGTTAATTGCGCATGCGGGGAGGATGCATTGCGTCAGCCCCGCAGATATAATGGAAGCAGCTTGGAAGCAGGTCGCCATTCAGAGGAAAGACCTGCTGCCAGACACATCGACTGCCTTGCCTGCCCTGCCTGCATGTCTGCCTGCCAGCCTTGCTGCCAGCCTTGCTACCAGCCTGCCAGCCTTCCTGCCAGCCTTGCTGCCAGCCAGCCTTGCTGCCAGCCAGCCTGCCTGCCAGCCTTGCTGCCTGCCTTCCTGCCAGCCTTGGTGCCTGCCTGCCTGCAAGCCTTCCTGCCAGCCTTGGTTCATGTCTGCCTGCCAGCCTTGGTGCCTGCCTGCCTGCCTCCCTGCCAGCCTTGGTGCCTGCCTGACTGCCAGCCTTCCTGCCAGCCTTGGTTCATGTCTGCCTGCCAGCCTTGGTGCCTGCCTGCCAGCCTTCCTGCCAGCCTTGGTGCCTGCCTGCCTGCCAGCCTTCCTGCCAACCTTGGTGCCTGCCTGCCAGCCTTCCTGCCAGCCTTGGTGCCTGCCTCCCTGCCAGCCTTCCTGCCAGCCTTGGTTCCTGCCAGCCTCCCTGCCAGCCAGCAACCCCACAACCATGTGGAAGCACAGCAAGCCTCAGCCATCTGCTGCCAGCCCTGGCAAGAGGGACAAGGCTACCATCCCACCCCCTGGCCCTCACTCTGGTTCTGCTGGGGCTTCTGCAGCACGGGCTCACTCTTCTGGGGCTGGCGCTTCTACTGCTTCTGCTTCTGGAGGAGCTGATGACAAGCACTCCAGCACCAGCCACCTCCACAGCACCTGGACCCTTCACCCCTGAGACTGAGCGACCAAGAGGAGTGCCAGAGACTCATTTTTGTCTTATAGCTTGTTGTTAACAAAGTCTATTTTTGATTCACACACTTGCTTCATTTCTTATTTTTAATAAAGTCTTGCTGGAAACTTTTAGAAATGGTTTAAGCCTTTGCATGCTTGTGGGATGGGTTAAGATAGCAGTGGGGTGGGCAGGGATACCTGTGGAATGAGCAGGGATACCTTTGGGATGGGTAATAGCTGTGGGATAGATAAACCTCCAGTGCAAGCATAGTGGGACTGTATGGTCCACCCTCCCAGGTGCCACACCTATGGCCCTTTATTATCAATAATAATGTAATAATTATCCACACATGTCAACATAAACACAACTCTTTATTAAACGCCCTGTTCATTGTAGCCCAACCAAACATACATGGCCCAATCTCATCGGTGTGATGAGACAGGATGAAGGAAGAATCCATTAAGTATCTACCATCCTGTCTTGCCACTCTACTGCTCCAGCTGGGGAGTTGCACCATTGTCTCAGGAGGTTGCGCTGCTTCTTCCCTTCATGTGAAGCTCTATTGGGGCCTTGCACATCCTCAGTGTCTATCAGGTTTCGCCCTTGCCTCCATTCCCCAGCCTCCATGTCCCCATTGCCTTGTTGGAGGTCCATGAGCCTGTTCTGCAACACTGGGTAGCGGGTGCACATGAGATTGTGCAGGATGCAGCAAGCTTCCATGATCCTCCTCATGGTCTCTGGGCAATGCTGCATGGTGGTGAGAAGTACCTGGAACCTGTTGGCCAGGATTCCAAAGGCGTTCTCCACCACCCGCCTTGCCCTGGACAGCCTGTAGTTGAAGATCCTCTGTTCACGGGTGAGGAGTCTGGAGGTGTAGTGCTTCATGAGGTAGGTTGTGAGGGAGAAGGCGTCATCCCCCACGATGAAGTAGGGCACATCTTGTGTGTCGTTGGGCTGGGGTTCTGGATCTGGGAAGCCCACCATGAGGTTGCGTTCCAGCTCCTCCTTGAGGTGACTGGTGTTGTATACCTGGGCATCTGAAGATGAGCCGTTGCCTGAAGCATCGATGTACATGAACTTGTAGTCAGCATCGACCATGGAGAAGAGGATGATGCTGAAGAAGCCCTTGGAGTTGAAATAAGTGGACCCCAACTTGGCTGGAGATTTGCAGGCCATGTGCTTGCCATCGATGGCTCCAACGGTGTGGGGGAAGTTCCACCTCTGATACCACTGCTCTGCAACTTTCTTCCATCCTTCTTCAGTGGAGGGGCACTGGAGGAGCTCCTCCTTGTATTCTTCGATGATGGCCTGCACCACTTCTCTGACCACAATGCTGATGGTGTTGGATGGCACCCTCCAGCCGTACTGCATGCTCCTGTAGGAGGTCCCTGAGGCCAGGTGGCGCAGAGTCAGTGCCACCTTGAGCCCAGGTTCCAGGCTGGGCCGGAAGCTGGTGTTTGCCTTGGTCAACCTGGGTGTCAGGCGCTGCACAACTTTGTCAAACATGGCTGGAGGCATCCTCATGAAGTTCTGGAACGCCCGTGTGTCTTCGTTCCTGAGCTCCACCATCAGCTTGTTGTACAGTCTGTCCTCTGCTCTTCTGGCGAACCATCTTCGGATTCAGACTCTTTTTGGGTGGCTCTTTTTCTTCTCGCAGTAGAGTTCACAGAGCCTGCAGATGGCTTCGCACTGTTGCAGAACGATGGTGGCTGCCGAAAGGACTTTGTTATAATCCACGGTGGACATGACTGGATGCTGTGGAAGAGCAAGAGCCAGACGAAGGCTGCAGAGGTCTGCACCGCTGGGCTGCTGTTCTGAAAGTGAGATGCAGGCGAGTTGCTCCCCCTTTTTATAGGCAGTATAGGTTTTCCGCTAGGCATCCTCTAGGCATCCTCTAGACATCCTTAATATCCGAGATAGGTCCCCTCTGCGAACGTTTTTTCCGTTTTAAACGCTTTGTTTCCATGCTGCATCTGCTAGGCATCCATTCTGCATCCATTCCGCATCCGTTCCGCTTCCTCCCTGCGTCCGGGCGGATGGAGTTACGCGGATACGGAACGGACGCCAAGCGGATATAGCGGATGCGTAACGGATGCGTAGCGGATGCATAGCGGATGCGTAGCGGATGCAGAACGGACGAACTGGATTCATTTTCTGCGCAAAAGTTTTAGGCAGCCCAAAACTTTCTGAGCGGATGAAACGTCCATAAATGGATGCTGGACGGATAGAGAGGAAGCCAAACGGAGGCAGTGAGTACATCGCGTTTTCGAACGGATGGCAAGGTTTTTTGTCCGTTTTACATCCTCTTTGCATCTGTTGGTTCTGTGTGACATGGGCTTAACTTCATAATTATGATCACTATTTATTCATAAATGTATTTTGAACTCCATTAAACTATTAAATGTTATCCACACTAAAAATGATCTTAAGTAGCCATTATTATAGGGCTACTACTAATTATTTGTCCCTGCTGTTCATGATTTACCTGTCTAAATTCTTTCTACATCTACATCTATATGTCCATTCTTGTTCTAAACTATTTCCTTTGAACTTTTTTATTGAGTGGCTTTCAAATGACAAATATCCTGCCACATTTTTTCAATGCTTTGAATTCTGTTAATAATTATTAAATTGATCATACTAAGCAGAATGAAGCTACATTATTATTTTACAACGACTTTAATGTCAATTTTGTTGGGATTAATGCCAAACTCGTTATGCTTTATATTCATTTGTTTTACTATAATTTTATATTCTGTGAATCTGTTGAAAAGTAAAATCTATAAAATATCAACTAAGATAAACTCTGAATTTGCCATGTAGGATACTAGTGAAAAAAAATCAAGAAATAAATTTCTTTTAAGACCTTCTGATTGGCTATCAAGGTCATATAGACTGTAACTCCTTAACTGGAGAATTTTTGTTTTGTTTTAATGAATGCATTTTATATTTGTAATGGAAGCTGAGGTTAATTCCAGGTTGAAGAGCAAGACTATGAAGTTAAACTATGCTTTCACATTTAGAAATAAGCATTAATCAACTTACCACTGTTGATGTAATGATACCCTGCAGCTGCTTTGTATTATTGAGGTAAGTCAGTCTTCTCCTATCTGATTCATTAATCTTCTAGCTAATGTGATCATTGGTCATGCTTGATACAGATAAAAAGATCAAGAAATCTAGTAATTGTACTTGGAGTTTGAGGCTTTTGGGATGTATTCATCTTACAGACTTAACATTTTCTAATTGCTTGACCAAGGAGACCCTAAGTTTTGCTTGTAGTAAAAATCCACAGCATGCATCATTGGGGAAGGGAAAATAAATAAATAATTACATTTATCACTGCCCATTTATATTAAATCATACAAAATGGGAAAATATTAAATTACCTCTGTTCTTCAAATCAAGTCACAAAAAACATCAACAAAATAGACCCTATATCATTTCAGATAGGTGGCTGTCCAGCCTTTTCTTAAAAGTCTCCAGTGATGAAGCATCCACAACTTCTGTAGACAAGCTGTTTCACTGGTTAAAATGTCCTCACTGTTAAGAAGTTTCTCCTTAATCCCAGGTTGCTTCTTTCCTCGATTAGTTTCCATCCACTGTTTCTTGTCTTGCCTTCTAGTGATTTGAAAAATAAGTTAATTCCCTTTTCTTTGTGACAGCCTCTCAAATATTCAAATACTGTTCTTCCAAGCTATAGCTATAAGATCAAGTAAAGTACTAATACTACTCTATAAATCCTTAGTAAGACCACAGCTAGAGTACTGCATCCAGGTTTGTTCACCACATTATAAAAAAGATGTTGAGACTCCAGAAAAAGTACAGAGAAAAAGTACAGAGAAGAGCAACCAGGATGATTAGGAGACTGGAGGCTAAAACATACAACGAATGGTTGCAGGAACTGGGCTTGGCTAGTCTAATAAAGAGAAGGATCAGGGGACACATGACAGAGGTCTTCTAATATTTGAGGGCTGCCACAGAGAGGAAGGAGTCAAGCTATTTTCTAAAGCACCTGTAGGCCAGACAAGGAATAATGGATGGAAACTGAACAAGGAGAGATTTAACCTGGAAATAAGGAGAAACTTTCTGACAGTGAGAATAATCAACCAATGAAACAGCTTGCCCTCAGAAGTTGTGGAAGCGCCATTACTTGAGACCTTCAAGAAGAGATTGGACTGCCATTTGTCAGAAATGGTGTAGGGTCTCCCGCTTGGGTGGTGGGTTGGACTAGATGACCTACAAGGTCCCTTCCAACTCTGATTATCTGTTAAATCTGTTAAATCTGTTATAACATAATTTGCTTGAAAGAAAAAGTCAGGAAAACTGTTTTTGGTCTATTGTGGTGTGGGTTTTGAAATAAGATATTCTATATTCATTACTTCATATGCTTGCAAGCTTGACATTTTGGCTGACTTGTCATTTGGGGCTATTGTTGTGCTCTTTCCTTTGACACTGGATGCTTAACCAAAAGAGAAACAAGATGCATACTGTACATTTTGATTCTTATCCAAGATCAGCCAGAAAACATCAGTCAAGGCATAAGTGATCAGGCATGGTGTTTGTATTGTCTGCGGTGAACCTCATGTGTGGTTTTTCCATACTGAAATCTTATACAGGAAGTGCTTGATCTACAACAGTTCGTTATTAGTGACTGTTCAAAGTTACAATGGCACTGAAAAAGGTAACTTATGACCGATTTTCACACTTGCGACCATTGCAGCATCCCCAAGGCTATGTGATCAAAATCCAGATGCTTGGCAACTTTTTATTTTTTATTTTATTTGGTTTGTCAATTGCTTACAAGATAATAGGTATAAATAAAAACATAGTTATGAATACATGGATATATATAAGAAAAATAGAAGAAATAATAGAACAGGGATGGTAGGCACGTTGGTGCGCTTATGCACGCCCCCTACATACCTCTTAGAAAAGGGGTGAGGTCAATAGTAGAAAGTCTAAGGTTAAAGTTTTTAGGGTTTTTTTTCGATATCATCAAGAAGTATACATTTACATAGTAATTATTGGATACTTATATATTGTGTATCTTGATTAAATCATGCGTCTAGGTAAGTGATCAATGCACTCTTATCAAAATACCTACATTTTTACAGTCCAACTTTTTAACGGACACTTTTTACTTTTATTATACTATAATAACTACATGATCGTTTATCTTTCACATAATATTCAGTTAATGGATACCTTTAATACCAGTTAATGGACATTCACTGAGCAGCATGGTACAGAGCTTCTAACAATGGTATATTGTCACCCTGGACTCTGAACTCACTCTGAGCATTCTGGATTGGAAGAGATACTAATAATGGTTGCTCTTTTTTTTTTTTTACAAAAACACAGAAGCTTCCATTGGTCAAGAAGTTCAGATGGTTCATTGTGAGTCAAATACAGATATCAGAGACCTTCTAATGGATTTTTAATGCTGTGTAGCTGAAGCATACTGGAGAAAGCCAAAAAAGATATCACTATTTTCCTGTGCCATTTGGTATTGTTTGTTTTATATAAACTAGAAGGCTGTTTACTTTTGATCCAACTAAGTAAAAACCAAATTTAAGAACCTTACAAGACAGCTTTTCCTACTGCAGTTTGTTGATTTCTTATCATCTTTTTTTTCTTTCAAGTGGTCTTTCTGAGTGTAAAATTCTCTTTCATTCTTTCTCGCCCCATCTCCTCTCTTTAAAAATCCCTTTTCTTTTTCTTCCTCTCGTATCTCTTCTGGCTACCATTTCACTTTTATTTTAATCTGCTGTTTCCAGATCATTTTTTTGTCCCTGCATAGTAGCTACCCTGCTGTTCTACTCATTGTGTGCAGGTGCTTGACAAAGCTCAGCTGATAAAATGGTTAATCTCTGCTCAGAGATAGTTTTTTTATAAATTTAATCTGAAATTTCACACACAACATAGCAAAGTAGAAAACAAATTGCAGGCTCAATCATACCACACAGATTTATTTCATCAAGAACAGAAGTTATGTAGGAATACTTCTTATATGCTAGATTTCTATTGCAACTAATGCATTTTCTTGAAAATTCTGGAAAGGAATCAGTCATCTGATTAATAACAGAAATGTAAGCAGAAGGTTTAGTTCACAGTCTGAACTTTTTCATTAATTTTTCACACAACCGTCCACTATGTAATGAAGGGCAGAGTAAGCTGTTTTATAACTTTTGTTCTATCTTTTAGTTACCTGAACAATTCACAGCTTCATCCTTAATCAAAGAACATTCACAAAGAAATATAATAAACAGCTATCCCAATGCAAAAACTGAATTGCAGTTGGTGGTGGATATAGGAAATCTGTTTATTTTGTGAAAAAAAAATCACAGGAAAAAATGTAGATTTTTCAACAGATTTCATCAAGGCCTCACATCAACTCAATCTCAGCTTTTGCCTGGGGTGGGGGGGTCTCAAATGGACTCTCTTATCTGGAGGCGATTAAACAAGTATATGTAAACTAGTTTAACATGAACAAAGATGAGAATTAGAATAAGAAGCAGGCTGTAGGGTTCCTGTTATGCTTTTCTTTTCTGATGCTCGTATCTACTACTTTATCCAGTACTGATTCATTTTGTAAAACAGATACAAATAGTTCGGTGAACATCTGCATCGAGCTGATTCAAAACATGATTGTATAAAAATACCTCACTCATATAGAGAGGTAGGCCACGATTACAGACAAAACTGAGTCCAAAATTTATGTTGGTAAGGGAGGCATTTGTTAATTGAGTTTTGGCCCATTTTACAACCTTTCTTGCCACCATTGTTAAGTGAATCGCTGCAGTAGTTAAGTTAGTCATATGAATCTGGCTTCTCCCTTGACTTGGCTTGTCAGAAGGGCGCAAAAGTTGATCACTGCAACTCATAAATACATGCCAGTTGCCAAATATCTGAATTTTGATCATGTGATCATGGGGATGCAGCAATGGTTGTAAGTGTGAAAACAGGTCAGAAGTCAATTGTTCAGTGCCATTGTAACTACAAATGGTCACTAAATAAATAGTTGTAAATCGAAGAACACCTGCGTAAAATAAGGCCATAAGATGTCCAGTCTAACTCATGAAGACCTCTGCAGTTTCCCCTGTCAATCTTTTTCTTCTTCCCAAGGACTCCATTTCCTGACTAAGGGAGCTATTACTTCAAATTTCTGGAAACCCCATGGCAGATCTATCACTTGAGTCTCATCTTGCCCCACACACCAGGGCACCCTAATAAGGAAAAACTAACTTAATTGCAGTTGCTAATTGAAGGATTCTCACTTGGTGAGAATGCTTGTGAATGAAATGAGATGGGTGGATTGTTAGTAAAGTCAATTAGTAAAAGTTTAAAAGTTTTTAGGATGGGGTAACTTCAATAATAATAATTTAGTAAAAGCATATGCTACTCAAATCCAAGTATTAAATTTAGAATAACCATTTAATAATTTTATTTGTATACTGCTGTTACTCCCAGTTAAGCCAAAACATTACGCAGAACAAAAATATAGTAAAAACAATTGATAATGTGCTGCTAAAGTAATACAATGTGATAAAAGCCCAGCAAAACATAATCAATGTTACTGAAGAAAAGAAGAAGTGCATAGCTCATGTTTTTAGTTGCTGACAGCTATGATGTTTAGTTCAACATGTTACAAATTAGCACCCCTGGGAATTACACTTCTGGATTTCTGGGAACTGCATTCCCAATCTCTCTTTAATGGGGAAGGTTTGTTTTTGTTTATAAATCAAGAGAAATTTTCCCAAGATGCTCCCCTTAATGACCCTCGCAGCAATATTTTCTTCTGGGTAGTGTGACAGGGTTTTCTCCCCACTCATCAGTCACTGCTGTAGCCCTTCAATTTAGATAAGCTTTATCCACAGGTGCCGTTATTAATCTGAGTAGGACAAATAACTCATGTAAAGAGAATAGGTCAGAATTATCAGCTCTTATTGAAAACATTATAACCATAGCTTAAAACTTTAGAAGCATAAAAAACCTATTACATAAAGTCTTTTTGTGTAAGATTCTTAGATGTCATTAATCAGTATGTTCTCAATGAATACTGAACCAGTAAATGCTTCCATTATAGCAGCTCTGCTCTCAAAAACATGGGACTTCTAATGTCTTTGCAAACAGTCATAATCTACACTATGAAAAAAATCCTCAATGCCTTAAATCTGGTTTTTTTTCCTGCTTTGTTCTACCTATTTTTGGCTGGGCTCTAGTTTTCCAGCAGTTTACCTAAAATGCTTCTGGAATAATATTTGATCATCTTGTCTCTTGACTCCAGCAATATTATGTACACATAACTAAGAACAAAATATTAAATCAAGTAATAAGGAGCTTACATTTCTTTTGGAAAAGTATTTATTATGATTTTCCTAACTTTTGTAAATTTTTTGGCAGAGAATCACATCAGAGCTTTATGCTGATACATAAAGTAAGTCTGAATGATCAAATGATACCAACATTTATTTTCATTTATTTTGTGAATAAAATATAGTGGTCCTTGATTAACTATGGTAATTAGAATTGAAATTTCCATCACTAAGCAACATTTCTATAACGCATGACATCATGTGATTCTGACTCTCCACTTATATGTCCCAAATGTGCTTTTTTTTCCTCTGGAGGCAACTAGACTTTCTTGTTTTTTCTTTGAAGACGTTTCACTTCTCATCCAAGAAACTTCTTCAGCTCTGACTGGATGGTGGGGAATGGAAGATTTTATATTCCTTGTAAACAGCTGGTCATTTGTCTGCAAGTAATATAAATCCTTCCATTCCCCATTATCCTGTCACAGCTGTTTCCTGTTTCTTCTTCCTGTGGCTGACAACATGTGCTTGGCCTGGTTCTTCACAAGGCAGCTGTAGGCCTTGTTTCCATGACTGCATATAGTCTTTTTGGAGTTGTGTACAACCTTCCTGTCCTCCTGTCCACAGTAGCATCTACCTCTGTCCCAGCTGTGCTTTTGCAGCACCATAGTACTTACTTGCATGTCCTCTCTCCCCTGGCAGCATTCACCCTGGCATTGCTATAGCAGTCTCTTACCCACTACATTGAAGCAATCATTTACCAACCCATCAGTCTGCTTGTAAGCCACCTGGGACTTGTGGCTTTCTGTTGGCTTCTCCACTGACTTTGCTCGTTGGGAGGTAGCAAGAATTGCAAGGACTTAACAACCTATGATCATTGCTTAATGATGGCAGTGGATTCTGCCATTGCTAAGGAATGTGAAAACACATGATGTTCCAGTCCCAATTACTGTTGTTAATCAAGGTCTATCTGTATTTTTCCACAAATTTCTTCAGCTCAGGAACATTTCAGTTTTTTAATAAGTATAAATTGCTTGTTTCACTTTCTGGCATGTTTCTATGATTTTGCTTTTCATTTGTTATCTTGCATTTTGGGGAATGTTGTCTCATTGCAAGACTTCAATTTGTTGATGAACAAACGGACTGATATTTCTCGGTAGAAATTTTTTAATACAATTTTCCAGATATAAAACTATTTTAAAAATACAAAAATTTTTAAAATGAAGTTAGAAATTTTGGATCTGGATGCTTGTTCCAAGAAATTATTCTTTTTTCTGTCATATACCATATAAATTATCACATGTTTCATGACAATTTATGTGATGGTTGTATGAATAGGAAATGCATAGAACTATGACACATGTAATCATAACTCTGAAAAATTATTCTTCATTTCCACATCTTTCTATCACTGTACAGGAGTTTGTGCGTGCATATAAGACTTGATATCCAGTAACTTTAATTAAATCAGTTTATAAAATAAGTTTTCATGCCTAAAGTAAGAAATAGGCTTTTTAAAAAATTATTAAACAAATTTATATGGCTGCCCAACTCACACGCAGTGACTTTCCCGAGTTCTCCTTTGAAACGATCTATCAAAGATGTACCAGTTGCTTATTTAAATAAGTCCAAATTCTGCTCTGCTTGTGCAGATTTAAAACAGACATGGAGCTACACTAGAGAGACATTCAGATGCAAAAGCAATTGAGATGGACGTTTGACTACACATGGAGCAGACTTTCTTCTGAACATACTCTAGTAAACTTGCAGCTCTTTCATTCTCTGATTTACAGTTGTGAGGCTACTGACCTAACAAGTTCAAAGTGGGCAGCCTGTGAACGAACAAACAGGAACAAGGCTCTCTGCAGAAGTTGTTCTGTTCACTGAGGTATAAAAGAATGATAGCTTCACAAAGAGAGTGCTTAATCTCCTGGCTGTGGTAGGAACAATCAACCAGCACAAGTACATCCTCCTGTTTTATTTCATTAACACCACAGCCACCCTACATTAGAATCCAAAAAACTGATGAAACTAAAGATGCTGTCTCCAGTTCAGGCTATTTTAAGAATAAGCTCCACTGAACCATGGGATTTAGTAATGGTGCAATATTATTGATGATTGACTGAATATATTAACATTGACCAACACAACACTTTCCCTTGCATTTTATTATAAGAATTTCTGTGCTAAACCTCACAGAAATGGACAAACCAGTCCCAGCAGCAGTAAGAATGAACAATTTCCCATTTACAATGGGAAAAAATCCTAACCTCAGTTCAGCCATCTTCAAAAGAACCAGATAATCTTCTATATTCAACAGCCAAACCAGCAGCATTTTCTTTTCTTTTTTCACATTTTTTTATTTTTAACAACAAACATAAACAAACACAAACAAACCAAAAAATAAAACCTTTCAGTTGTACAGTGTGTCGGTTGGTACATATTTCTTCTGCACAATATCAATAATCTTTCCTATTTAAATTTATATTCCTATTATATTAATAACATTCCATGTCATATTATATTATTATTACATCATCATTAGACTTTAATTGCAAATTCACATTATTCTTTTCAAGCAAACTTCAATTTTTACAAGTTCTAATTCATATTATAATTCCTTCTATTATAACAAATTATAACACATCATTACTATTGTATTATATTTATATTATATTTCATTTTCCTATTTTTCTATCTAACCATTGGTAAAATAAATCCCATATTTTATATTATACTATTTCTTCTTGCTCTCTAATTGTCAATGTCAATCTATTCATCTCTGCACATTCCATTATTTTCTTTATCACTTCCTCTTCTATCGGAATTTTTTCATTTTTCCAGTTTTGAGCAAATACAATTCTAACTGTTGTCAAAACATTAACAATCAAATATATCAATTCTCTACTGTATCCTTCAGGTAAGATATCCAATAAAAATGTCTCTGGTTTCAAGTCTATATGCTAACCAGCAGCATTTTTCATGGGCAGAATATAATCCCTCTTGTTGAGTATTAAATTGTAATTTCTATTAATTATTAAAGTCATACAAGTTAGCTGTGGCTTTACCGTATGTCATCATAATTAAAGCTGAACCAAAAGTTGAAACTCTCACACTAGTAGTTATTTTCACCTTTAAAAATTGACACATACACACATGCAGAGTCAATAATTCATTATTATTAGTGTCTTTGACACATATGGATGAGATGATAATAGCATGATGAAATGCTTGCTTGTCTTGGAAAATTCTTACATTAGAAATTATAGCACAACAGGTTCAAAATATGGTGTTAATTAGAACTATTCACAGTAATTGTATGATCCAAATTTAAAAGAGTTTAAAAGTTAACAACCACATTCAGTTGAAGAAGTTTGCATATCTTTCATCATAAATCTAAACCAGGCACTTAGAGATTGCTAAACTTCAGTTCCAAGCATTTCTACACAGGATGGCCAATGATATGGGATGCTGAAACTTGTAATTGTGTCTGATTATTTTAATCAGGCTGTTTTGTTTGATGTTTTGTGCATTTTTATGGATTTTCAAGTTTTGTATGCTGCCCAAAGTCCTTTGGAGTAAGGCAGGAAATAAATTTAACTAACTAACTAACCAGAAAGATATTGACAGTAGATCTCTCATTTCTGCCCTAAATAATCAGCATTATATATTCCTTAAGAATCTTATGGGATTATAAAGAATGGAAGCCATGACTACTCAGTAAAATATAAAAGCCGGCTATAAATCAAATATAAATGAATAAATAAGATGGGAAGGTAAGATTACCCCATAAACGTTTTCCTCATAAGTCTTGCTTTGATCTTTTTGACTTTTGGGATCGTTGGCAGATAATATTTTTTTCTAGTAATACAAAAACTTTGGAATGAATTCCTGACAAATAAATATTACTAGCTTTCTATTATTACATAATGAACAAACCAGCTGTAATCATTTTAGAAAACTTTGAGGGCTTACTGAATTTGTCATTTTTTTGGTGATTATTTGTTTATTGGATTTTAAGACTGATTCTGAAAAGATTTTGGGCATATTTCAAATATTTCAAATATGTATTTTAAAAACACTGTTAAAAACATAGCTGTCCAGACAAGACAGAAACAATAACATTAAACATTTATTCTGTTACACACAATTTTAGTTTGTCCAGTTGAAACAATTGGGGAATGTATTGCAGCAAAGCTATTTAGTATCACCTTTTTAATTACTCATAGAGGTTTATTGGTTTATACTTTTCTTTTTAGTACTGTTTTTGTCACTTAGATTCAGATTCAGAGGAGGAAAACAAAGATCTTAATAAACAATTCTATTCTTTTTGCGGGTGGAGAATGGAAAAACAATGAAATATTATCCCATTAGATAATGGAAATATTTAAAATTATTTTTGTAAAATTAGTTGCACACATTTCTGAAGAACAATTGTGAAATAGGAAAATATATCATGAAAGCTATTTTAGGAGAAAATCCATGTTAGTTTATGCTTGCAGAAAATTAGGAGTCTTGTAGAACACAGCAAAACAAAACTGCTCACCTACAGCTTACAGCTCAAACCACTCAGTCTTTATTAATAAGCTACAACCATACTAAACAATACTGCACTCTCTTAGGCATTGGGTGAGAGGTTCACCATGCTTGCATAAAGACAACCACCCAACCTGAAGCAGGTTCTTACTAGCAAAAGACATAACAAAATAATTGTGTTGATATGAGAATTAGAATTAGAATACTTTTATTGGCCAAGTGTGATTAGACACACAAGGAATTTGTCTTGAATCAGGCCCTGAAACAAACACAGATGTTTGCTTTGCTGCCAGAGGTTTACCAACAGCATCATCACAAACTGCAATAACTTTGCATGTAAAATTGGAATAGCCTCTCCAACACTCTTCCTCCAATGTGATATATGGCATCTTCAGCCAGCAATCTCCTGTGGAATCTACATTGGAATAACCAATCGGTTTTTGTGCAAATGAATTAATGGACACAAAACAAAGGTGATCACAGACCGTTTTAGCCTCCCAGGACACTCTATATACAGATTTTAAAGTAGCTGTTTTGAAGCAAAAAAACCCAAAACCTTTATCAGCACAATTGAGTAAAAGATGGTTCAACATACTCCATCAAAAGGCTATCTTAGGAAATCTCAACCCATGCAGTAAATTTTTAACATTTCAAAATAAAGTGACAGAAGAAAAATGAGTAAGCAGAAATGAAAGAAAATCGAAGAAAGTTATGTTAAATTGAGTTAATGAGATCCCCAAAAGAGAGAATTTTGAACCAAAGGAACTGCATGAAACAGTATAAGGACAAATGAAAGCAAGGACTGTAAAAATAATCAAGTATTATGACTGAGATTTCCTTTCCTTTCCCCTTTCCTGTCCTTCTCTCCATGACTCATTCTTGTATTAGTTTAATAACTCCATGCATTTGATGAAGTGAGCTGTTATTCACAAAATATTATACTTTTTAATAAAATGTATCAGAAGTCTTCTACTCCTTCTGACAGTGAGAGCTGGTTTTCATGTTCTTTTAGATAATGCTATGTATACAATAAGAGAGTCATAAAGTTCCAGGTCGGTCCAAGGAACTACTCACATTCGGGTTAATGAGGGATGGATGTGTTACCAAGCCTAAGGGTCATGAATGAAAGAATAGTGCTAGAGTAAACACTGCCTTTTAGGCACCATAGTCTCTGATATTTTTAAGGTGTCAGTGTTCATAAAAATTCCCATACAGTAGATATCTTTAGCCAATGTTTATATATGTTGGCGTAGTTACATTGGGGACCTATATGGCTCACCAAAGGCAAAATTAAATGTAAAGAAGAGAAACCGTTCTCTTGAGAGATGCCGCTGGCTGCCCAATTTTAAATATCTGCTGCTGTCGAACATGTTTACTGAATTTACACATATTTACGCATATTGGAAAACTATTAGCTCAAAGCAGCAAAATAAGAAACCTGAGAAATGCAGAGATATTTTTCTAAGAAATCACATGTCATTAGGTCATCTGCTAATTGCTTGAAGATGATTGTCTGGGGCTGATGCAGGGGACCTATAGCCCTCCAGGTATTATTGAATAACTAATTCCCAGGATCCTACTCCATTGGTATGCTAGACGGAAAGCCAGAGGTTGTTCACAAAGAAAGACCGTTGGAAGGATGTAATCCAAAGGTTAGTAATTGCAGATGAATAGAAACATCAATTATAGCTGTCATTCTACTCGATGGTCAGCAGAAAACTACTGTATTTACATAGTTGTAGATAATGTTCAATTATTCACCTCTTTTTGTTTCATCCAGCGAACATAACATTTTTCTTGCCTGTATAGACAAGTAAGTTGATTAAAAAAAACCAAATACCTATTTTCTTATCCCTAGAACATTTCCTCGACAGGATTACATTTTATTACTATTATTAGATAAGGTGGGGTGTGTGGGGATTGTTTCTTTCTCTCTTTTTTCTTTTCTAAGTACAGGATTGGTCAGAAAGGGGCCACTGTTAACATTAGCTCAATGACTTAAATGTTAAAATTATATTATAGATCAGTGAGCATATGCTGTGAGTTGCTTTCCTGCTTCTTCATGGATGGAATATGTAAGACTGATGCACTGTTTATTACAGAAATTTGATTAGGTACATTTCTTGAATATATCAACTGTTTACCACAGTTTATAATAAGAAATACTAAATATTTAATGCAATATTTCTTTCACATCTTTATTTACAGTTATGTGGAATTTATATTTCGCATTTCCTCCAGAGATCAAGTTCACAATATTTCTTCTAATCTGTATTATCCCTACAACAGTCCCCTAATGAAGTTTAAAAAGATTATGATGGATACAAAATTATCATTTTTCAACAAACTCCATTCAGGTAATCTGAAGCTAAAACTCCTCAGGTCTAGTCCAATATCATAACTAATATACCATAATGATGTAGAGTACTATCTAATATGCTTAATTATACTGATTTATCAAATTTATATAGCTGCTCATCTCACAAATGTGATTCTGTTTGTTAAAGCTGAAGCAGAGGAGGTATGGCCAGGCAATTCCCAAGCTACAGAGGACTGTTCTTTAAACATGATCCACAAGACCCCAAAACAAACTGTCAAGCACCTATTCCCTTGGAAAGCAGCATAAAAGTTTCAAGGCTGGGGCAGAGTGAGCAATCAACTGTCATGTTAAGGCTTTATCTTTACTTGGAATACAGATACTCAACTAGCGAAGATGCACCTGGAATTCTTCTACCTGTCTAGTCACAACAGGTGAATTAAAAGTTAAGTGTCTTAAGCAGAGAACCAGTAGCGGAAATTTTGAGTAGTTTGGAGAATCGGCAAATGCCATCTCTGGCCCCACACACATCTATTCTCTGCCTCCCGACTAATTGGCTGGGTTTTCTTTTGTTGCCCTGCACAGAAGAATCGAGCTGTAAAGCAGGTTAGTGGGGTGAGGAGAATGGGGATTTTGCTCTAACTTTTCCCTGGAGTGGGGTGGGAATGGAGATTTTGCAGCATCTTTCTCCGCCATGCCCACCAAGCCATGCCCACCAAACCATGCCCGCCAGGCCACTGGTCTTAAGGTCTGTGTCAGGGATAACATTGTTCACCCTAACTGGTTTAGGTGAAATAATAACTATGAATC